>JAYKKM010000061.1:2737500-3347500 GCA_035772405.1 Chrysogorgia sp. JL179-B06 | reverse complement strand
AGATCAGGAAAATTAACAACATCGGGAATACCAAGATGCTGGCGGTAAATGTCACTGGAGCCTTGAATAATGTCAGTACAGCATAATTTCCTGAATAGCGACTTGTAGGATCTTGACATTTCAAGTTTACGGAGGACAGATTCATTACTGGGATGCCAAGCACCAAGGGAACCAATTACAAAACCGAAAACATCACACTGAAGGCCTTGGTTGGAGAAAAACTGTTGCAAGGGTTGATACTTGGTGACTTTTCGATTCTCGGCGTCTTGTAGCGCTTCTGGGCCATTTTCAAACGGACAACAAACATCGATAATTGTTACCTTGTTATCATCACGTATAACAATATCAGGGCGAAGGTTACAACCGGAACCAGCGACAGTACGATCGGTGACGACCTGACCATGTCTGACGGAGTTGACCAGTCGATCCACAACCTTGTTATGCCTAGCGAGGATTGCTACCATATTGGTTCGGCAGTGGCAGATGGTGTGGGGTAAGGTCTCATCGCTGTGGCAGTGACGGCATCTTGGGGAGGAGTTAGACCACCGGCTCTTAATGGCATTTAAAGGTAGACAATTAAGGCGAGCGCGATGGATGAACCTCCAGTCTCGGAAGCGAAGATTGAGACCAGTGAATTGCCAGGTGGAACCATTAGCGTACTGGTCAGTAGCCAGCGACCTGGCGACTTTCCCCTGATCTGGAAGGGATTGGAGTTGCTCCGAAGCAGTGGTTTGGGCGAAGCAGTGGAGAAACCGACAGGTATTTTTGGCGTTGATTGGACCCGAAGCCTCAGTTTGGACGGTGGCAGCGGCGTTGTTTGGTACCGAAAAACTAACTTTGAGACGACGACAGGCTTTCCTTGTGCGTGACCAAAGGGACTGAACGCGATATCGTATTTCGTTGAGACGCTCGTCCGGGGCAGCGGAGAGGAAATTGTTGATCAATGCAGGTGTAGGTGCAGAAGAACGAGCGGCATGACTAACGGTTTGGGTTAGTTCAGCGCGAGCAATTTCCGCCACAGTATGGTCAGGGCAAGAAAGGATCTTAATCGCTTGTGTAATGGTCTGGATGTTCATTTCGTTAAAAGGATCTTGGAAGGCCAAACCACCGCAGGACTTGCTGGCGAAGAAATATGACACCGCGGATCTGTTTGGAAGGGAACACGTATGACGCAGGATACGGATAAGAGTTGATCGGTAGGATACGAGGGATTTTTTGAGAGGGTTTCCGGCACGAAGAGCAAAAGTAAGACATGGTTGTACAAAAGTGCGTATGGCATCTAACTTTTGCCAAGGAGCGAGCAGGGATGAGCCAATCTTTTCCAGGTCATTGATGAGTTTGGGAAGGAGGGAGGGAAGGTCATCGATGTTGTGGATTAAACCAATTGGGACTCCTAAGTATCGGTAGGATTCCTCAGAAGACAGGGAAGGGATAACCTGATCCTGAATTTGGAAGGAGTCGGCGGTGACGTTATACTACTACTACTACTACTACACATACTACTACTACTACTACTACACATACTACTACTACTACTACTACACATACTACTACTACTACTACTACACATACTACTACTACTACTACTACACATACTACTACTACTACTACTACACATACTACTACTACTACTACTACTACACATACTACTACTACTACTACTACACATACTACTACTACTACTACTACACATACTACTACTACTACTACTACACATACTACTACTACTACTACTACACATACTACTACTACTACTACTACACATACTACTACTACTACTACTACACATACTACTACTACTACTACTACTACTACACATACTACTACTACTACTACTACACATACTCCTCCTCCTCCTCCTCCTCCTCCTACCACGACTACTGTTATTACTATTACTACTACTATCATTACTATCATCATTACTATCATCATTACTATCATCATTACTATCATCATTACTATCATCATTACTGTCATCATTACTATTATCATTACTATTATCATTACTATTACTATTACTAGTACTACTACGTTTATTATTATCCCTTTTTTTGCATGTTTATATTGAAGATCTTCGGTAAGAAAGGAGATAGGGCAAATGTTCCAGACGTGGTGGTCCTCATCTCAGATGGTGAATCTCAGGATCACATAACTACGAAATTACAGGCGGATTATCTGAAAGCTAAAGGAATTGCCGTTATTACGATTGCTGTAGGCAAAGGTTTGGGAAACAAACAATTGATAAAGCAACTTGGAGAAATCGCCAGTGATAAATCGCATATCTATCAAGTGCCATTTGATGCACTGAAAACCATTGAGGGTAAACTTGCAAAAGAAGTGTGCGAAATCATAGGTACGCCATATGATTTTCTCTCATTATATTCAATTGCTATAGGAATTCCAATTGCTGTTTCTAACAAAATCTAGCCTGAAAGGAAACAGCTATATCTTCACGCTCACTCCACCCGTGGAAGAGACGTCTGAGCAATGAGAAGACCTACCAAGATTTTCGTCCTACCAAGAGGGCTAACCCTACCAAGAGGGCCAGCCCTACCAAGAGGGCCAGCCCTACCAAGAGGGCCAGCCCTACCAAGAGGGCTAGTCCTACCAAGAGGGCCAGCCCTACCAAGAGGGCCAGCCCTACCAAGAGGGCTAGTCCTACCAAGAGGGCCAGCCCTACCAAGAGGGCCAGCCCTACCAAGAGGGCCAGCCCTACCAAGAGGACTAGTCCTACCAAGAGGGCCAGCCCTACCAAGAGGGCCAGCCCTACCAAGAGGGCTAGCCCTACCAAGAGGGCCAGCCCTACCAAGAGGGCCAGCCCTACCAAGAGGGCCAGCCCTACCAAGAGGGCTAGCCCTACCAAGAGGGCCAGCCCTACCAAGAGGGCCAGCCCTACCAAGAGGGCTAGCCCTACCAAGAGGGCTAGCCCTACCAAGAGGGCCAGCCCTACCAAGAGGGCCAGCCCTACCAAGAGGGCCAGCCCTACCAAGAGGGCTAGCCCTACCAAGAGGGCTAGCCCTACCAAGAGGGCTAGCCCTACCAAGAGGGCTAGCCCTACCAAGAGGGCCAGCCCTACCAAGAGGGCCAGCCCTACCAAGAGGGCTAGCCCTACCAAGAGGTCTAGCCCTACCAAGAGGGCCAGCCCTACCAAGAGGGCTAGCCCTACCAAGAGGGCCAGCCCTACCAAGAGGGCCAGCCCTACCAAGAGGGCTAGCCCTACCAAGAGGGCTAGCCCTACCAAGAGGGCCAGCCCTACCAAGAGGGCCACCCTACCAAGAGGGCTAGCCCTCCTCCATATAAACACCCCCTTCACAAAATCTAACTTAAAAATCTGAAAACCTATATAGAAACTAAAGAATACTTCGTAAGAATGTACTTATAGATATGACCAACAGTGCAACCAAACCTCTTGATTCTTACTTTCTCTTACTTCAGATCCTTGTGGTAAAGCACCGTGTCAAAATGGCGGACAGTGTGTGGCCAAAGGATATTTGTATTCTTGTAAATGTCCGGCCGGTTATGAAGGAATAAACTGCGAAATCAAAATTGGTAAGTTTGCGAATTTGTATTGAGTGTTACAATTATAATTATACAATTGATAGTGCACCGACTTGTAACATTTGGGTTTAAGAAGGTTCCTACGTTTTGAAAATAGCCCGTTGGTGTATGCAATTGATGAATATAATAGCAGTTTTTAATGTTTGTAGTCGTTTTAATATAGATGTTAGATCTATGCAGCTTATTAACAGGGATGGATTTACTGGGGGGTGCGGGGTGCTATTTTTCATGATAAAGCAAAAAAATATTAGAAACAAAATGAGATACAGTAATTTATGGTTAGATACTTAGATATTCATGTGATTGTGACCATGACTAGACTATCTGTTGACTGTTGCATCACTTGCATGTATCATGTTTGATAATGTTTTGCTAGCTTTGGCCCTTTGGATGCATCATGCATGCCTGATGCGTCTCTGACTCTGGAGTCTGGAACCCATCTAACGCTGATCTAAGCAATATTTATATTTTTAAATTTTAAATCTCTTCTGCTTTTCAAAAGCATACTATGAAATTAAGAGAATATAGAATCTACTGTAACACATTATTAACTAATAACTATTATATTCATAAACTTCTCCCTGTCCCTCAGTCCCTAAAAGGCTATACAACTAGCTTCTCAGTAACTAAGTTGTACACTTGTACAGTTGTACTGCAGACTGCATGGAGGCTGTTTTGCCAAATAGCCAGAATACTGATGCAGTGATGGGCGGGCGGCGCGCATGACCACCAGAATACTGATGTTCGCGTGGTGCGCATGACCGCCAGAATGCTGATGGGCGCGCGGCGCGCATGACCGACACAACTCGGCACCAGAGCACCCCCCCCCCCCCGTACCAGATCATGCTGAATCCATCCCTGCTTATTAATCAATTAGAGTTTACGGTATAAGGGTTACCCGAAGCAGAGTCTCTGCAGAGATCCCACCCGCACCGGTCCACCCGCACGGGAGCTCATATACTATTAAACATATTACGCAAGCTATTTCTACAACCACAAACACAATACTTTCTATGCATGTGGTCATGATTTGTGGCAGCCAGTGCACAAAAATCACCGTGTTTAGAAATGTAGGAAATAGTTCACCAAATTGGCTTAAGTTTTTATATGTGTGTTCTTTAGCCGACTTATAACGATGATGAAAAAATCAGGCGAAAATATAAAATTGATCAATGCGAAAAATATCGGCCATTGTATATTAACTCTTTCCTGTCCGGCCCAATCAAAATGGGCCATAGAAGACCCATGAAGTCGTCATTCGAAAAACACGGCACACGGTAACGCAAGATTAAAAATTGAAATTCGACAAAGGCCAGGCACATGAGATCCACTCACACGCCAAATTTGATTTGATTTCATAAACAACTCTGCGATTGGTGGCATTTTGAATTTTCAAGATGCTACGCGGGCGTGGCAAGATGGCCTTTTCCAGAAAAATGAACGTTTTTCTACCACATTTATGATAATTAATACTAATTTATATTAACATAATGTGTCTTGTTCGGGAAATTTAAAAGCACAAGTAAAAGCCGGTTTATTGGGCTTTCAGAAAATGTATAGCTTTCGCAACAGTTATGGTTATTTCAAGAGATATCAATAGAACGAAGAGGTGGTTCAATTTTGGATGTTTTTCAGCCCGTCAGGAAAGAGTTAAACCATTTACAACTTTTTCATATCTCACTTCGCTCTTGAGATATTAAGATTTTTTTAATATGTAAATTATCATACTTATGACATCACACTGCATAATGACTTATTGAAAAATTCTGCATACTTTACCATTATCTCAAGGAATCGTTTGATGATTTGCGTATTTGATGTCATTGGATACATCCACGCACATGCACCTGCATTTCAAGTGATTTCATTACATAATCTCAAGGATATATTATAAGCGTTTTCAATAAGTTATTATGCAGTGTGATGTTATGATAACATATACATTCTAAGATACAAAAACACATAATTGATCAAGAGTGAAATTGATCATAAATGGTTAGTCTTTATAGTGAGTTATTCAAACAAAAGAGTCAGTTATTTTACAACTGAATTTTCATTGACAGACATTTAAATTTTATGCTATGTACAAATACATAAATTAGTTTATCTTCTTCATGTGTCTTATTGAATAAAACCATGTTTACAAATGCTTTCAATCCTGTGTAACGGTAAGTTGTGAACTCTCTGCGATATACGGCAAAGTTCGTGTAGAATGGCTTTCCCGTTTACTCATCTCTGATTAACTCATGCTCCTGGTATTTATCTTCAACCATTTGGATGATCCGGATGTCTGGTAGTTGGGTGAAAATACGATGTGCATGACTTGTGCCATCTAGAATCTTTAGTATATGATGGGGAACTTTATTTCTGCTAACAACTTTTCGTTTTTTCAACATCTAAAATCGATTTCGATGGAATTAATACTTGATCCCGAAGAATTAATGAAAAGTAGCGCTTGTGTGTAGAATATCAATGGACAAGATTTCGTTGCATATAGGCACTTTAAATTCTATTTTAGTTAAAGGGAAACTGTACCCAAAAAACAAATTACTTTTAAATAAAAGGCCTTTAAGTATAATGTTTAGAAATGTTAATAGTTTTACGGTATATGCTCTTGTACTCGAGAAATAACGTTTTCATTCTTGTATTTTATGCTTCTGGACGCCGCCATTTTCGAGTTTGCTCGACGGCTCAAGCTCGATGTACAGCGGTGGTGGTTTATTTTGAATTTTGACGTCACTGAGTCTCGATGACGTCAAATTGAAAGAAAATCGCCGCTGTACACCAACTTTGAGCCGTCTAGCAAACTCTAAAATGGCTTCGTCCTGAATGAAAACGTTATTTCACGTTATACTTAAAGGCCTTTGATTTAAAAGCAATTTGTTTTTTGCCTACAGTTCCCCTTTAAAAACTATATAAATAGTGTCCCCAATTTTCACCTCATGTTATGTACTTGTTCTTTGTTCTATGTTCCTCATTAAAGATCCTTGTGACAGCTCGCCATGTCAAAACGGTGGAACGTGTTCGTCACAAGGAGACTCGTACATATGTATCTGTCTTAGTAATTATGAAGGAAACAACTGCGAAGACAAAAAGTGTAAGTCAACTCTTAACACTGTTTCATATATACATACAGTACTGCTCAAAATTAACCTAACGAAAAACACGTTCGCCAAATGCGTTAATCCGCTGCACGTTTGAATATCGTGACCTACTGTAATCGGTTCCCATTCGGTGATCTTCGTTGTTTTCCGACCCGTTAACGTTAGAAAGTAGTTCCTTTTCTTTATCCGATTCGTCATGTGAATCAAATTTCTTCGGCCTGTCTCAACACAATGGGATCATCTAAACAAGAGACGAAAATGATAAACTTGGGAAAAATCACCCATTCAAAGAAGAACGGCAGATTCAACGTACTTTCTCTTTTTTTCTCGTTTAATATCTTCTTATAATTAACCGAGAGCGCGGTCATAACGGGAAAATATCAGACCGTGACCTTGATAGTACGGGCGAGGTTCGTGTATAAAAGACCGAGGTCTGATATTTTCCCGTAATGACCAAGCGGTCGAGGTTAATAAGAGGTTTATTATATGGCGCATGGCTTTTTTAAACAACATACTTTACATATGTTTTGAGTGACAGAATCCTCATTTTCAATCTTGTTCTTGTTCTTCTATTGCTTTCATGCAAGTAAGACTCTGTTTTAGATTATTCATCGTCCGACTCGTACATGACTTAGTGTTTAATTTATTAAATTCGTACCAGTTAGACTAGACGAGACGAGACGAGACGAGACGAGACGAGACGAGACGAGACGAGACTAGACTAGACTATACTAGACTAGACTAGACTATAGACTAGAATAGAGTGGAGTGGAGTAGAATCCTTCGGGGGGAATAAGAAACACAGTTGTTTGTTGAACCAATCTGCATGGATATCTTTCACTTTATTTCAGGGTGCGCAATTAATCTAAAGAAAAGAGGATGCTTCGAAACCCCTCCTGTTGCCCAACGTGAGAGGTTGCTATTTAATGAGCGAGACAACATTGACTGGGGCAATGGCTGGGACAATTTTATCGAAAACGTCAACTGCGAGTAAGTAAAACACTTTTTGCTGCCGCCGGCAGCACACTAATCTTAACACGATCGTGCCCACATCTCTTTGCGGATCTATGTATTGTCAACAAAATCTCGATTTATGATGTTTTGTGACGTAGAAGTTTTATCACGTGTATTAAATCAAGACATACACATAGTTGGCCAACTGCTCACATATGGCTGTTTTAACCGCGCGCCTATTGTTGACATTAACTTTGAGTTCAAAAATGAAACGGTCTCCGAGCACAAATTCTGAAAATTTCATTTTATAATTGGTAACAAAGTAAATGGTTTGAACCTAGGAGTATCATTAGATGTGTGAAGTTGATTGTCCAGGTTGTTGTAGTCTTGAGAGAGACTATTGTTGGTGACTGACGTTTCGACGGCCTCAGCAGCGGTCATCTTCAGAGTCAAGTAAAGTGTGTTTGTCAGGTTTGCCTATATATACGTCTGGTACATTACGTTATAGTTTGTTTGTGTCATAATTAGTGTGAGTGGGTGTTGCGTCATGCGTTAAGCGTGGGTTAATCTTTATTCTGTGGCGTGGGCCAATATTGTTCCTTGGTAAACCAAATTGGAACACAAACCACTTAACAGATCACAACAATTACCAACACCATACAAAAGACTTTAAAAATACTACCGACAAGCTTAACGCAACACCCATGCACTCACACTAATTATGACACAAACAAACAACCAGACGTATATATAGGCAAACTTGACAAACGCGCTTTACTTGACTCTGAAGATGACCGCCGCTGAGGCCGTCGAAACGTCAGACAACAACAATAGTCTTTCTCAAGACTACAACAACCTGGACGATCAACTTCACACATCTAATAATTGGTAACATATTGTAAATGTTCACGGTTTGGAATTCAATAAAGTAGATAGGGCTATATATAACAATATATATTGCGCTTGTGTTTCGATATCTCAGTCGTTTGAGAGCATGACTTGTACTACATCCTTTCAAAACTTTCAAATATGTTTACGAAGACTCAACTCCCTTAGACTCTACTTCTTAAATAAAATTGTAAAACTTATTTTTTCTTTTGGCAGTTGTGCTGAAGCAGCTAAAGCCGCCGGTTTTAAATACTTCTGCATCGAGTTTTATGGTGAATGTTGGGATACAACAATATTAATCTTGCCAGCCAGAGCAAAGCGCCAACACAGTGTTGGAGTAAAAAACCTGATTACACACACTGCAAAGACGAGGACCCTGACAAAACACCTGTTTGTGTGGGAATTAATTGGCATGGGTATGTCTACGAATTGGTGAGTTAACACATGGTACATGCATGTTTAGAGCTAACTTAATATTTATATAATAAAATAGAAAACCCTTAAAAATATTATGAAGTACTGCTTAATAAACGAGCAGCAGCATGCGTAGTCTGACTTATGTAGATCTGATAAAAAACGAGCTGCGAGTTTATTAAACGGTTTCAAAAACGACTCATTTGATAAGTTCATTGGCGTAGTAATTTTGAAAATCAATGTTGTATAAGCCGAGAAAATCAAAGATAGTTTATGTAAATCAGGACGAATCTTTATTACATATAAAACCTACAACACTATACCTATGAAGGTATATAGACGAGTTTCTTAGATGGCTTAACCGATCTTTATATAACACATCAACTAATTGGAATTCAACCAACCAACCAACATAAAGTAACTTTATAACATTATAATTAACTTTATAGTAACATTAATCTCTTCATGCTCTATCTTTCAGGTGTAAACTGAACTTCGCTACGATCAATATGACATGGAAACTAGACGACGACTTGATTTAAGCATTTTAGAGTAAGCGATTAGAGTAACATTGTAAACGTTGACATGGTTTGAACTAAAGTAGATTAGATTGGGTTTCAATAAAGTAGATTGGGCATTGCAACGATGTCTTGTCGTATTATAAAACGAGCTTGTGAAACGAGCTTGTATACATGGGCGTCAATCCTGGGAGGGTTGAGTTGCAAGATTTTTTTTCTGCGCATGCGCAGAATGATTTTTTTCTGCGCATGCGCAGATCGATTTATTTCAGAAATATTTTTAATTTTTTACAGAAAAAATCGAGCATTTACAAGGATTTAACAGAACCTCCATCCGTTCATACTGATACATGTATCAAGGCTTCGTGTATATTAGGGCGCGGTTTTTCGCATGCACAGATCGATTTTTTCTGATAAATTCTTTTTTTTAATTTTCCGATTTAAATTTTTTTTCAAAAAATCTATCTGAAAAAATCCATCTGCGCATGCGCAGAACAAAATCGATCTGCGCATGCGCAGAAAAAATCCATCTGCGCATGCGCAGAACAAAATCGATCTGCGCATGCGCAGAATAAAATCGATCTGCGCATGCGCAGTATAAAATCGAACTACGCATGCGCAGATCGATTTTTTCTGCGTATGCGCAGAATGATTTGTTTCTGCGCATGCGCAGATGATTTTTTTCAGAAATTTTTTTTTAAATTTTTTACAGAAAAAATCGAGCATTTACAAGGATTTAACAACCTCCATCCGTTCAAAAGCGTCACGGCAAAAGCAAAAGCGTCACGGCGAATGCAAAAGCGTCACGGCGAAAGCAAAAGACTCACGGCAAAAGCAAAAGCGTCATGGCAAAAGCAAAAGTACTCACGGCAAAAGCAAAAGCGTCACAGCAAAAGCAAAAGACTCACGGCAAAAGCAAAAGCGTCACGGCGAAAGCAAAAAGACTCACGGCGAAAGCAAAAGACTCACGGCAAAAGCAAAAGCGAAGGCATCACGGCAAAAGCGAAGGCATCACGGCAAAAGCGAAGGCATCACGGCAAAAACATCCTCGTGCCCAGGCCGGTGGAGGCTAAAAGCGATGACTCAAAAGGACCTTTTCGGTTCCAGTCTCCCTCGGTCGTATTTTCGTTTTCAGCATCACTACTCATCACTACACCCATCACTACCCATCACTAGGCATCACTACCCATCACTAAACATCACTACCCATCACCACCCATCACTAGGCATCACCACCAATCACTAGACATCAGTATCACTACCCATCACTAGACATCACCACCCATCACTAGGTATCACTACCCATCACTAGACATCACTAGACATCACTACCCATCACTACTCATCACCACCCATCACTAGGCATCACCACCCATCACTAGGCATCACCACCCATCACTAGGTATCACTACCCACCACTAGACATCACTACCCATCACTTGACATCAGTATCACTACCCATCACTAGACATCACGGCCATCACTAGGCATCACTACCCATCACTACCCATCACTACTCATCACTACCCATCACTAGGTATCACTACCCATCACTAGACATCACTACCCATCACTACTCATCACCACCCATCACTAGGCATCACCACCATCACTAGGGATCACCACTACCCATCACTACTCATCACTACCCATCACTAGACATCACTACCCATCACTAAATGCATCACTACCCATCACCACCCATCACTAGGTATCACTACCCATCACTAGGCATCACTACCCATCACTAAACATCACTACCCACCACTAGGCATCACTAGGCATCACCACCCATCACTAGGCATCACCACCCATCACTAGACATCACTACCCATCACCAGGCATCACTACCCATCACTAGGCATCACTACCCATCACTACCGATCACTATACCCGTCACTAGACATCAGTATCACTACCCATCACTAGACATCACTACCCATCACTAGGGATCACTACCCATCACTAGACATCACTACCCAGCACTACCCATCACTAGGCATCACTACTCATCACTACCCATCACTAGGCATCACTACCCATCACTAGGCATCACTATACCCATCACTACCCATCACTACTCATCACTACCCATCACTAGGCATCACCACTACTCGTCACTACCCATCACTAGACATAACTACCCATCACTAAACATCACTAAACATCACCACCCATCACTAGGCATCACTACCCATCACTAGACATCACTAGACATCACTACCCATCACTAGGCATCACTACCCATCACTAAACATCACTACCCACCATTAGGCATCACTAGGCATCACCACCCATCACTAGGTATCACTACCCATCACTAGACAATAGACATCACTAAAGATCACTAGGCATCACCACCCATCACTAGGCATCACCACTACCCATCACTACTGATCACTACCCATCACTAGACATCACTACCCACCACTAAATGCATCACTACCCATCACCACCCATCACTAGGCATCACTATCCATCACTAGACATCACTAGACATCACTACCCATCACTGATGATGATGGGTAGTGATGGGTACTGATGTCTAGTGATAGGTAGTGATGCCTAGTGATGGGTAGTGATTGGTAGTGATGCCTAGTAGTAGTAGTAGTAGTAAAGACGTATTAGGAGCATTATACAATAGTCTCAATGCTCTTACAACAATATATATATTCTTAAAGTTGCTTTTAAAGCTAATTACAGTTTCATTATAAGATAAAGCCTACTACATGTGTTAACACTATGAACAATAACTATTAATTTAAAAAAAGAAAAGTCTTAACTGCAGACTTAAAATTACTTAACATTTCAAAGCTTCTAATTTCCTGTGGTAATGAATTCCACAGTTTTGGCGCTGCAACCGAGAATGCTCTGTCTCCATGAGTCACCGTTTTGGATTTTGGCTCGAGTAGGAGATTTTGCTCAGATGATCTCAAAGTACGAGTAGGTTTATATTTAGTTAGCAAATCAGTAATATAAACAGGCGCCTGGCCATGCAAAGCCTTGAAAGTAATTATTAGTATCTTAAAAACAATCCGTGATCTCACCGGCAACCAGTGAAGATTACGTAGCGCAGGGGAGATATGCTCCGATTTTTTAACCCCTGCAACAAGTCTAGCAGCTGTATTTTGAATTCGCTGTAACTTGCTCAATTCAGTATCTGGTAAGCCATATAGGATGCTATTACAGCTGTCAAGTTTTGATGTTATGAATGCATGCACCAACTTCTCACAGTCCTTTTTACTCAAATATTTCCTGATCTTGCCAATATTTCTGATAGCCAAAGTGGCCGATTTACAAATGTTATTTACATGAGTATTTAATTTTAAATGTCTATCAACAGCAACACCGAGATCACGTACAACCGGAGCCGGTTGGATTATCACATCATTGACACATATTTCTGGTATTGGTTCGCAATGCATAAAACGTGATGATAGATGGACAATCTCGGTTTTACTTGGATTGCATATAAGACCATTCATATTACACCAGATGGTGATGTCCTTAATACATAACTCAAGTTTAGCTAGAGCAGCAGGTCGATCACATGGAGATTTTATAGTCATATACAGCTGTGTGTCATCAGCGTACATTATGCAATCAAGGCCGTGGGCTTTGATCACATCTTCCAATGGCGCAAAGAAGAGTGAAAACAGAAGTGGACCCAGTACAGAACCCTGAGGTACACCATATTGCAATGGTTTATTTGAGGAATGCGTATTCTTCACCGTAACTGACTGTACCCGATCAGAAAGGTATGAGCGATACCAGGCTAGTACAGTTCCACTAAACCCATAACGATGTTTAAGTCTCTCCAATAGAACAGTGTGGTCAATGGTGTCGAACGCAGATGATAAGTCCAACAGTACCAACATTACTTCCTGATTTTCATCAAGTGCATTAAGGATGTCATTGTAAACACGCAGAACTGCTGTCTCTGTGCTATGAAAGAGTCTATAAGCAGATTGCATTTTTGCAAGGAGGTTATTCTCAATAAGATAGTCTGTTGTCTGTCTGGCAGCATTCCGCTCTAATACTTTTGACAAGAAAGCCACGTTAGTAATAGGTCTATAGTTAGGGAATTGCTCTTTATCACTAGTAGGTTTTTTAATAGATGGGCAGATGAGACCTTTCTTAAGTGACAGAGGAAATACTCCTGAGGATAAAGATGAATTGATAATGTCAGTAATTGGGGCAGCTAACACGTCAAGAGATTCCTTTAGCAGATGTGTAGGTACAGGATCTATAAGGCACAGGATTTAGACGAGTACTGTTTGATTGTGTTACAGACAAAGCTTTCAGATACAGTAGTAAATTCACTGAGAGAGCTTTTACAACAAGGAGAGTCAACTGCTATAGATAACTTCTTAACTGACCCATGTGTACTACTACTAGTAAGTTTATCTCGAAGTAACTGAATCTTAGTTGAAAAATAACAACTAAAAGCATCAGCCAGGTCATAAGAAGAATCATGTGATGGCAATAAAGGAATAGATTTTACTCGGAACATCCCCTCAATCATGTGAAATAGCTGATTCTGATTAGAGTTAGATATCTTAGCCTTATAATAATCTGTTTTTGCAAAATCAATTGACTTTGCGTATTTACGACATTGTTCCTTGTACAATTGATGATGAACCTGAAGTCGTGTAGAGAGAAATTTACGCTAAATTTAGAGAAATTTAGTAGTGATGGGTAGTGATGCCTAGTGATGGGTAGTAATGCCTAGATGGTCAGCTAATGGTTATCATCATGTTTTTGTAAACGAAAATACGACCGAGGGAGACTGGAACCGAAAAGGTCCTTTTGAGTCATCCCTTTTAGCCTCCACCGCCTGGGCACGAGGATGTTTTTGCCGTGACGCCTTCGCTTTTGCCGTGATGCCTTCGCTTTTGCCGTGATGTCTTCGCTTTTGCCGTGATGCTTTCGCTTTTGCCGATATGCATTTGCTTTTGCCGTGAGTCTTTTACTTTTGCCGTGAGTCTTTTGCTTTTGCGGTGAGTCTTTTGCTTTTGCCGTGAGTCTTTTGCTTTTGCCGTGATGCATTTGCTTTTGCCGTGAGTCTTTTGCTTTTGCCGTTAGTCTTTTGCTTTTGCCGTGAGTCTTTTGCTTTTGCCGTGAGTCTTTTGCTTTTGCCGTGAGTCTTTTGCTTTTGCCGTGAGTCTTGCTTTTGCCGTGAGTCCTTTTGCTTTTGCCGTGAGTCTTTTGCTTTTGCCGTGACGCTTTTGCTTTTGCCGTGAGTCTTTTGCTTTTGCCGTGACGCTTTTGCTTTTGCCGTGAGTCTTTTGCTTTTGCCGTGGATGCTTTTGCTTTTGCCGTGAGTCTTTTGCTTTTGCCGTGAGTCTTTTGCTTTTGCCGTGAGTCTTTTGCTTTTGCCGTGACGCTTTTGCTTTTGCTGTGAGTCTTTTGCTTTTGCCGTGACAGTTGTGGGCCACCGTAGATACTTGTATCAAGGCTTCGTGTATATTAGGCGGGGTTTTTCGCATACACAGATCGATTTTTTCTGAAATAATTTTTAAAAAAAAAAAAATTCCGAAAAAAATCTAAAAAAATCGATCTGCGCATGCACAGAAAAAAATCGATCTAAAACATCGATCTGCGCATGCGCAGAATAAAATCAATCTGCGCATGCGCAGAATAAAATCAATCTGCGCAATACGCAGAATAAAATCGATCTGCGCATGCGCAGAACAAAATCGATCTGCGCATGCGCAGAACAAAATCGATCTGCGCATGCGCAGAACAAAATCGATCTGCGCATGCGCAGAACAAAATCGATCTGCGCATGCGCAGAATAAAATCGATCTGCGCATGCGCAGAATAAAATCGATCTGCGCATGCGCAGAATAAAATCGATCTGCGCATGCGCAGAATAAAATCGATCTGCGCATGCGCAGAATAAAATCGATCTGCGCATGCGCAGAACAAAATCGATCTGCGCATGCGCAGAACAAAATCGATCTGCGCATGCGCAGAATAAAATCGATCTGCGCATGCGCAGAATAAAATCGATCTGCGCATGCGCAGAATAAAATCGATCTGCGCATGCGCAGAACAAAATCGATCTGCGCATGCGCAGAACAAAATCGATCTGCGCATGCGCAGAATAAAATCGATCTGCGCATGCGCGGAATAAAATCGATCTGCGCATGCGCGGAACAAAATCGATCTGCGCATGCGCAGAATAAAATCGATCTGCGCATGCGCAGAATAAAATCGATCTGCGCATGCGCGGAATAAAATCGATCTGCGCATGCGCGGAACAAAATCGATCTGCGCATGCGCAGAATAAAATCGATCTGCGCATGCGCAGAATAAAATCGATCTGCGCATGCGCAGAACAAAATCGATCTGCGCATGCGCAGAACAAAATCGATCTGCGCATGCGCAGAATAAAATCGATCTGCGCATGCGCAGAATAAAATCGATCTGCGCATGCGCAGAATAAAATCGATCTGCGCATGCGCAGAACAAAATCGATCTGCGCATGCGCAGAACAAAATCGATCTGCGCATGCGCAGAATAAAATCGATCTGCGCATGCGCGGAATAAAATCGATCTGCGCATGCGCGGAATAAAATCGATCTGCGCATGCGCAGAACAAAATCGAACTGCGCATGCGCAGATTTTTTTTTGCGCATGCGCAGATCGATTTTTTAAGATCAATTTTTTCAGAAAATTTTTTTTCAAATTTTTTTTCAGAAAAATCGAGCATTTACAAGGATTTACGGTGGCCCACAACTGTCACTGCAAAAGCAAAAGCATCCACGGCAAAAGCAAAAGCGTCACGGCAAAAGCAAAAGCGTCACGGCAAAAGCAAAAGACTCACGGCAAAAGCAAAAGCATCCACGGCAAAAGCAAAAGCGTCACGGCAAAAGCAAAAGACTCACGGCAAAAGCAAAAGCGTCACGGCAAAAGCAAAAGCGTCACGGTAAAAGCAAAAGACTCACGGCAAAAGCAAAAGCGTCACGGCAAAAGCAAAAGCGTCACGGCAAAAGCAAAAGCGTCACGGCAAAAGCAAAAGACTCACGGCAAAAGCAAAAGCGTCACGGCGAAAGCAAAAAGACTCACGGCAAAAGCAAAAGCGTCACGGCAAAAGCGAAAGACTCACGGCAAAAGCAAAAGCGTCACGGCGAAAGCAAAAAGACTCACGGCAAAAGCAAAAGCGTCACGGCAAAAGCGAAGGCATCACGGCAAAAGCGAAGGCATCACGGCAAAAGCGAAGGCATCACGGCAAAAACATCCTCGTGCCCAGGCCGGTGGAGGCTAAAAGCGATGACTCAAAAGGACCTTTTCGGTTCCAGTCTCCCTCGGTCGTATTTTCGTTTTCAGCATCACTACTCATCACTACACCCATCACTACCCATCACTAGGCATCACTACCCATCACTACCCATCCCTACCCATCACCACCCATCACTAGGCATCACCACCCATCACTAGACATCAGTATCACTACCCATCACTAGACATCACCACCCATCACTAGGTATCACTACCCATCACTAGAAATCACTAGACATCACTACCCATCACTACTCATCACCACCCATCACTAGGCATCACCACCCATCACTAGGTATCACTACCCACCACTAGACATCACTACCCATCACTTGACATCAGTATCACTACCCATCACTAGACATCACGGCCATCACTAGGCATCACTACCCATCACTACCCATTATTACTCATCACTACCCATCACTAGGTATCACTACCCATCACTAGACATCACTACCCATCACTACTCATCACCACCCATCACTAGGCATCACCACCATCACTAGGCATCACCACTACCCATCACTACTCATCACTACCCATCACTAGACATCACTACCCATCACTAAATGCATCACTACCCATCACCACCCATCACTAGGTATCACTACCCATCACTAGGCATCACTACCCATCACTAAACATCACTACCCACCACTAGCCATCACTAGGCATCACCACCCATCACTAGGTATCACTACCCATCACTAGGCATCACCACCCATCACTAGGCATCACCACCCCACTACCCATCACTAGACATCACTACCCATCACCAGGCATCACTACCCATCACTACCATCACTAGGCATCACTACCCATCACTACCCATCACTACTCATCACTACCCATCACTAGGCATCACTACCCATCACTACCGATCACTATACCCATCACTAGACATCAGTATCACTACCCATCACTAGACATCACTACGACCCATCACTAGGCATCACTACCCATCACTAGACATCACTACCCAGCACTACCCATCACTAGGCATCACTACTCATCACTACCCATCACTAGGCATCACTACCCATCACTAGGCATCACTATACCCATCACTACCCATCACTACTCATCACTACCCATCACTAGGCATCACCACTACTCATCACTACCCATCACTAGACATAACTACCCATCACTAAACATCACTAAACATCACCACCCATCACTAGGCATCACCACTCATCACTAGGTATCACTACCCATCACTAGACATCACTAGACATTACTACCCATCACTAGGCATCACTACCCATCACTAAACATCACTACCCACCATTAGGCATCACTAGGCATCACCACCCATCACTAGGTATCACTACCCATCACTAGACAATAGACATCACTAAAGATCACTAGGCATCACCACCCATCACTAGGCATCACTACCCATCACTAGACATCACTAGCATCACTAGACATCACTACCCATCACTAGGCATCACCACCCATCACTAGACATCACTACCCATCACTACCCATCACTAGGCATCACTACCCATCACTACCGATCACAATACCCGTCACTAGACATCAGTATCACTACCCATCACTAGACATCACTACCCATCACTAGGCATCACTACCCATCACTAGACATCACTACCCAGCACTACCCATCATTAGGCATCACTACTCATCACTACCCATCACTAGGCATCACTACCATCACTAGGCATCACTATACCCATCACTACCCATCACTACTCATCACTACCCATCACTAGACATAACTACCCATCACTAAACATCACTAAACATCACCACCCATCACTAGGCATCACCACCCATCACTAGGTATCACTACCCATCACTAGACATCACTAGACATCACTACCCATCACTAGGCATCACTACCCATCACTAAACATCACTACCCACCATTAGGCATCACTAGGCATCACCACGCATCACTAGGTATCACTACCCATCACTAGACAATAGACATCACTAAAGATCACTAGGCATCACCACCCAACACTAGGCATCACCACTACCCATCACTACTGATCACTACCCATCACTAGACATCACTACCCACCACTAAATGCATCACTACCCATCACCACCCATCACTAGGCATCACTACCCATCACTAGACATCACTAGACATCACTAGACATCACTACCCATCACTAGGCATCACCACCCATCACTAGACATCACTACCCATCACTACCCATCACTACCCATCACTAGGCATCACTACCCATCACTAGGCATCACTACCCATCACTAAACATCACTACCCACCACTACTCATCATTACCCATCACTAGACATCACTACCCATCACTAAATGCATCACTACCCATCACCACCCATCACTAGGCATCACTAGGCATCACTACCCATTACTAGGCATCACTATGCACATCACTAGGCATCATCACTACCCATCACTACTCATCACTACCCATCACTACTCATCACTACCCATCACTAGACATAACTACCCATCACTAAACATCGCTAAACATCATCACCCATCACTACTCATCACTACCCATCAGTAGGTATCACTAGACATCACTAGGCATCACTACCAGGGGCGTGGCGACTGGGGGGTGTGGGGGGGTGCGACACCCCCCCAATAATTCTAAATAGCAAAAAGTTGGTCACACAAGGGATTGCTGCTGGCCAAAATAAAAATGGTGAGACAGAAAAAAAAGCTAAAATTTGTTTTTTTTATCAATTGTCGGTCAACAGTTGGTCAATAAAATTTGTTTTTTTTATCAATTGTCGGTCAACAGTTGGTCAATAGCGCTCAAACATCCCCAGCAAAAATTGTATTTAAGTGAGTACAGTTGATGTATTCCGTAGTGAAGTATTTCCGATCTGGAGACGGGAGACCGCAGACCATTGAAATCCGAGGCTCAATTATTTGAAACCATTGATCGCTCGCATGTCATTTGGCTAATTTACAAACCTTAAGTAAGTAGTTGTGCAATTTAATGTTGTGATGCATGTTAATATTAGTCTAATTTCATCATTTTAGAAAAGCTCATACAAAAACGTTGCAGCCCAGCGGCCAGCTCAAATTATTCACATACTGACATACGCTTGTCAACGCATTTATTAAACTCGTTTGAACATAAACCCTTGCCAAACCCAACTAAAAACTTCTTAAAAAAGGTCATATTTTTATCCTTTCTAAATTTCTCACTGAAATGGCAGCCATTTTGAATAAAGGTTTCATAAGGTGGAAGTGCGATACTTCATGTAATTCGTTTTTGAACTTATTTTATATTTTGGAGACATTTTGGATACTTTTACCACAGGTGGCCCAAGTTCATGCGCCAATTTGTGTTTATATTGGAATTTATTCGATTTGTCAAAATTAGAGGATATTTTCATCTATTATTTGCAGTTTATTGTTACAATATATAAATGAAATAATGTGTATTTATATCTACCATAAGGTGTATGTGTCTTTCATATTTGCAAGTTTGGTGAGATTTAGGACAGTTGCAGTGTAGCCTGCGAGCAGGCTCTCTGCGGATTGGGGCGGGCGAGTTGCAGTGCGACATGGCGACATTATTGCAAGTATAATCGTTTATAATGAATCAAACATTATACCTATTATACCCGCATTATACTTCGACCAAGCGGGTCGAGCAACTGGTTTGAATTATAATGAACAGAATGGCGCCATGTTTCACAAGGACGAATATTACGACACAATAAACATGTAAGTGGAACAACAAGGTTTATAAATGTTTATTTTGTTGAGTATTCATAGGTATAATGTTTGATTATAAACGATTATATTTGCATTAATGTCGCCATGCCGCCCCAACCCGCAGAGAGCCTGCTCGCAGGCTACACTGCAACTGTCCTAAATCTCACCAAACTTGCAATGAAAGACACATACACCTTATGGTAGATATAAATACACATTATTTCATTTATATATTGTAACAATAAACTGCAAATAATAGATGAAAATATCCTCTAAGTAATTTTGACAAATCGAATAAATTCCAATATAAACACACATTGGCGCATGAGCTTGGGCCACCTGTGCTTTTACGCGAACCGCCGCATATCGCATATTGGCGATTTCGCAAAAAGTTGGTCACTATCATATGACACCCCCCCAATCGTGATTCCTTCGCCACGTCCCTGATCACTACCCATCACTAGACATCACTAGACATCACTACCCATCACTAGGCATCACTACCCATGACTACCCATCACTAGACATCACTACCCATCACTAGACTTCACTAGACATCACTACCCATCACTGATGATGATGGGTAGTGATGGGTACTGATGTCTAGTGATGGGTAGTGATGCCTAGTGATGGGTAGTGATTGGTAGTGATGCCTAGTAGTAGTGATTGGTAGTGATGCCTAGTAGTAGTGATGGGTAGTGATGCCTAGTGATGGGTAGTAATGCCTAGATGGTCAGCTAATGGTTATCATCATGTTTTTGTAAACGAAAATACGACCGAGGGAGACTGGAACCGAAAAGGTCCTTTTGAGTCATCCCTTTTAGCCTCCACCGCCTGGGCACGAGGATGTTTTTGCCGTGACGCCTTCGCTTTTGCCGTGATGCCTTCGCTTTTGCCGTGATGCATTTGCTTTTGCCGTGAGTCTTTTGCTTTCGCCGTGAGTCTTTTGCTTTTGCGGTGAGTCTTTTGCTTTTGCGGTGAGTCTTTTGCTTTTGCCGTGAGTCTTTTGCTTTTGCCGTGATGCATTTGCTTTTGCCGTGAGTCTTTTGATTTTGCCGTGAGTCTTTTGCTTTTGCCGTGAGTCTTTTGCTTTTGCCGTGAGTCTTTTGCTTTTGCCGTGAGTCTTTTGCTTTTGCCGTGAGTCTTGCTTTTGCCGTGAGTCCTTTTGCTTTTGCCGTGAGTCTTTTGCTTTTGCCGTGACGCTTTTGCTTTTGCCATGAGTCTTTTGCTTTTGCCGTGACGCTTTTGCTTTTGCCGTGAGTCTTTTGCTTTTGCCGTGGATATGCTTTTGCTTTTGCCGTGAGTCTTTTGCTTTTGCCGTGAGTCTTTTGCTTTTGCCGTGAGTCTTTTGCTTTTGCCGTGACGCTTTTGCTTTTGCTGTGAGTCTTTTGCTTTTGCCGTGACAGTTGTGGGCCACCGTAGATACTTGTATCAAGGCTTCGTGTATATTAGGGCGGGGTTTTTCGCATACACAGATCGATTTTTTCTGAAATATTTTTTTTTAAAAAAAAAATTCCGAAAAAAATCTAAAAAAATCGATCAGCGCATGCACAGAAAAAAATCCATCTAAAAAATCGATCTGCGCATGCGCAGAAAAAATCGATCTGCGCATGCGCAAAATAAAATCGATCTGCGCATGCGCAGAACAAAATCGATCTGCGCATGCGCAGAATAAAATTGATCTGCGCATGCGCAGAATAAAATCGATCTGCGCATGCGCAGAATAAAATCGATCTGCGCATGCGCAGAATAAAATCGATCTGCCCATGCGCAGAATAAAATCGATCTGCGCATGCGCAGAACAAAATCGATCTGCGCATGTGCAGAATAAAATCGATCTGCGCATGCGCAGAACAAAATCGATCTGCGCATGCGCAGAACAAAATCGATCTGCGCATGCGCAGAATAAAATCGATCTGCGCATGCGCAGAATAAAATCGATCTGCGCATGCGCAGAATAAAATCGATCTGCGCATGCGCAGAACAAAATCGATCTGCGCATGTGCAGAATAAAATCGATCTGCGCATGCGCAGAATAAAATCGATCTGCGCATGCGCAGAATAAAATCGATCTGCGCATGCGCAGAATAAAATCGATCTGCCATGCGCAGAATAAAATCGATCTGCGCATGCGCAGAACAAAATCGATCTGCGCATGCGCAGAATAAAATCGATCTGCGCATGCGCAGAATAAAATCGATCTGCGCATGCGCAGAACAAAATCGATCTGCGCATGCGCAGAACAAAATCGATCTGCGCATGCGCAGAATAAAATCGATCTGCGCATGCGCAGAACAAAATCGATCTGCGCATGCGCAGAATAAAATCGATCTGCGCATGCGCAGAATAAAATCGATCTGCGCATGCGCAGAACAAAATCGATCTGCGCATGTGCAGAATAAAATCGATCTGCGCATGCGCAGAACAAAATCGATCTGCGCATGCGCAGAACAAAATCGATCTGCGCATGCGCAGAATAAAATCGAACTGCGATGCGCAGAACAAAATCGAACTGCGCATGCGCAGATTTTTTTTGCGCGTACGCAGATCGATTTTTTCAGATCAATTTTTTCAGAAACTTTTTTTTAAATTTTTTTTTCAGAAAAAATCGAGCATTTACAAGGATTTACGGTGGCCCACAACTGTCACGGCAAAAGCAAAAGCATCCACGGCAAAAGCAAAAGCGTCACGGCAAAAGCAAAAGCGTCACGGCAAAAGCAAAAGACTCACGGCAAAAGCAAAAGCATCCACGGTAAAAGCAAAAGCGTCACGGCAAAATCAAAAGACTCACGGCAAAAGCAAAAGCGTCACGGCAAAAGCAAAAGCGTCACGGCAAAAGCAAAAGACTCACGGCAAAAGCAAAAGCATCCACGGTAAAAGCAAAAGCGTCACGGCAAAATCAAAAGACTCACGGCAAAAGCAAAAGCGTCACGGCAAAAGCAAAAGCGTCACGGCAAAAGCAAAAGACTCACGGCAAAAGCAAAAGCGTCACGGCAAAAGCAAAAGCGTCACGGCAAGAGCAAAAGCGTCACGGCGAAAGCAAAAGACTCACGGCAAAAGCAAAATCGTCACGGCAAAAGCAAAAGTACTCACGGCAAAAGCAAAAGCGTCACGGGAAAAGCAAAAGACTCACGGCAAAATCAAAAGCAAAAGACTCACGGCAAATGCAAAAGCAAAAGACTCACGGCAAAAGCAAAAGACTCACGGCAAAAGCGAATGCATCACGGCAAAAGCGAAGGCATCACGGCAAAAGCGAAGGCATCACGGCAAAAACATCCTCGTGCCCAGGCCGGTGGAGGCTAAAAGGGATGATTCAAAAGGACCTTTTCGGTTCCAGTCTCCCTCGGTCGTATTTTCGTTTACAAAAATATGATGATAACCATTAGCTGACCATCTAGGCATTACTACCCATCACCAGGCATCACTACCCATCACTACTACTAGGCATCACTACCAATCACTACTACTAGGCGTCACTACCAATCACTACCCATCACTAGGCATCACAGCACTACCCATCACTAGACATCAGTATCACTACCCATCACTAGGCATCACTACTCATCGCTACACCCATCACTACCCATCACCACCCATCACTAGGCATCACCACCCATCACTAGGTATCACTACCCACCACTAGACATCACTACCCATCACTAGACATCAGTATCACTACCCATCACTAGACATCACGGCCATCACTAGGCATCACTACCCATCACTACCCATCACTACCCATCACTACCCATCACTACTCATCACTACCCATCACTAGGCATCACTACCCATCACTAAACATCACTACCCACCATTAGGCATCACTAGGCATCACCACCCATCACTAGGTATCACTACCCATCACTAGACATCACTAGACATCACTACCCATCACTACTCATCACCACCCATCACTAGGCATCACCACCCATCACTAGGTATCACTACCCACCACTAGACATCACTACCCATCACTTGACATCAGTATCACTACCCATCACTAGACATATAGTTGCTCGATCCAGTCTTTATTGAGAGATCAGTGACACTGACACTGTCTTCGTCCAAATTCGCATAGTATGTGAAATTTACACACAAGAACCTGACCAAAATATTGGTCAGTGTAAACACAATGGTTCAGATCATGAACAACAAAAGTAGTTCAATACCTATCGTGGACCAAAAAAGCGAAGGAAGAAGCCTACTCGACAGCGTGGTGAAGCCGTTGATTTAAGCATTATAGTCGAAGCCAACAAACGATCTCGGAGAACTTTCGCTGTCTTCCGGAACGTGTTCGGTTGTGACGTAGTGCCATAACCAAACAACATTTTTGTCAGCAGACACAAAAATAGGTACGAATAGCGTACATGTGTCTGCTGACAGTTGGGGATCAGAATTGCACTGGATTGCTTGCATGTTGGGTTACTTTTGATATGAGATTGTTTTGTTTACAGTTGTTGGTACAAAACTCTGAAGCAAAATCAATTGTGTTTGTAGGTGATACATAAAGCAATATTCAGCAGACACAAAAAGTGTTTTACTTACTCGCAGTTAACCTTTTTGATAAACGCGTTCCAGCCACTGCCCCAGTCAATGTTCTCTCGCTCACTAAATAGCGGGAGTTTAACATTAACATGAGAAAGGAAATCTCGCAAGGAATTATGGTAGTAGTAGTCACTAATACATTCATACGTCATAATGAACGTGTTCCATGTGAGCCCGCAATTTCAAAAGATAATATTGTTTGTGACGTCAGATTCTCAATGCTACGCCTGAATTTCAGTCAAGGTTACTTGTTTTCTTGTTTTCTTCGAGAAGTAGATGAAATGTGCAGCCTTTCAGACGAAGAATTTGAAAAAAGGACCTTGATCACTATGGATTTACTCGAGAGTCTGACGTTGAGAGTATGACGTCACTTCGTTACGCTGGTCAGGAACATGATCGATTAATGGCGGACGTAACAACTCCAGATTCGGAGTCAGAAAAATAATACTTGCCATCGTCGAATCGCAAAACGGTTTCGACCGAGTAATATTTAGCAGCTGTGCTTTATAAATACGTAAAAATATCGATAGGTAAAAATTTGATCGTAGTACCACTTTAATAATTAATACAATCACTTGAATGTGTTAACATGCCTATAAATAAAACAGTGTTATCAGTTGACTTACACTTTTTGATTTCGCAGTTCTTTCCTTCGTAACCACTTGGACAGGCACACGTGTACGAGTCTGCTTGTGACGAACACTGTCCACCGTTTTGACATGGCGCGCTGTCACAAGGATATATCTTTAATGTGTAGGAGAAACATAGAACAAAGAACAAATACACAACATGAGGTCCAGCCGTTTGAGTTCGTCAGCAAATTCGAGGATGATATTTTGTTGGTGAATTAGAAATTTTGCGCGCAAAAGAATTGTATAGGAAATAAAACTGTCACTGTTTAAGAACGATTATTATATGGCACAAGCTACTTCCGGTGAAATGGCTGAGACACGTCACGTGCCGGTCCGTTATTTCCCGTAATGGACCGGTCCGGATTATGCGAACAACGATATGATAGGAAACTTTGAAAAGCAGCAAAAATTGAACGAATTTAGTAAATTAAGCACTAAATCATGTACGGTACTACGAGTCGGACGATGAACAATCTGAATGAGAGTCTTGCTATCATGAAAGCAATAGAAGAACAAGAACAAGATTGAAAATGACGATTCTGTCACTCAAAACGTATGTAAAGTATGTTGTTTAAAAAATCCATGCCATATAATAAACCTCTTATTAACCTCGACCGCTTGGTCATTACTGGAAAATATCAGACCTCGGTCTTTTATGTACGAAACCTCGCCCTACGGGCTCGGTCTGATATTTTCCCGTAATGACCGCGCTCTCGGTGAAGAAGTTAGTAATGGTAACGGACGGACCTCCATATTTTCAGGAACAGAAAGACACAAACGATCTTTTCTTTCACCTGCATGCAAATTTTTGTAAATCCTCGGGAATTTTGCCTCCACGGTGGAAAGTCCGCGAAAATAGCCCTGGGATCGGCTGGTCACATGACACCCAGAATTTCTGGGTGTTTAGATATGATAATTTTGTGGTCTTTGTTCCATTTCCTTTGTCTACTTTGTTGACCTGAATAATTGAGAAATATTCAATGCTCTTCAGAGTTTTCATGTCAGCATTCGTCGGCATAAAAGCAGCTAACAAGCTTAATAATCCACCATATATCCATGGTTATCTCTTACAAAAGGTATGAAGAAGCATATATCCAATTTAGCAAAAGCTATCACTTCTAATTTGCTGTAAAATGTTAAGACCAATCAGATTTAGATGAATAAATTATACTCGGCTGAATGAATTAGTTTTATGACAAGCCAATCGGATTATAGAATGGCCCAGCCGATCCCAGGGCCATTTTCGCCGACCTTCCACCGTGGAGGCAAAATGCCCTGGGTACGAGGTTGGGTTTTCTAATCTTTTTAATCGTGTATATATATATACCTTTTTATCTATATTTCATACTTTTTAAATTAATTTTTCATATCATTATGATGGTATATACTTTAATATATACTATTATTGAAATTTGTAAATCCATTGTACTTTTTAACTCAAAGTGTCCCTGCGACCAATTATCACATTACGTTTCCTGGCATTTTTTGATAGGTACTTATAGTACGTATTCCATATTAGGTCATAACGGACGGGACTGGGAAGAGCAAATACGTTGCCCTAACGAGCAAATAAATTGCCCTGACGAGCAAATACATTGCCCTCGTACCAGCCTCCAAGTTAATTAGATTGTAACCGACCCCAAAACAACAAAGGTCCTAACCCTCCCACAAAGCTATAGAATATATTCTTTTAAAGTTAAATGATCTATTTACAACATAGATACAGCTTATCCTGGTAGCTAACTTAGTTCTCTTTGAAAGCGGGTAATCGAACATGCCCAAAAATATAATTTTCGTATTACGGATACCATCTTGTAAACGAACTTTCGGCTGTCTTCGACAAACGTTTTCTTGAGAAATAATCAACTCCCAAAGCTACAATATATATTAAAACAAAGGTAAATTATCTGTTTACAATATGCGTACAGCTTATCCGGCGAGCGAACGTAATTTTCTTAGAAAGAGCGGATAATCGAACATATCGTAACGTGTTTTGTATCCGCATCCAGTGGGCTGGTACGAGGGCAATGTATTTGCTCGTTAGGGCAACGTATATGCTCGTTAGGGCAACGTATTTGCTCTTCCCAGTCCCGTCCGTTATGACCTTATATGGAATACGTACTATAAGTCCATATGCATTTTTTGTTACAGAACATCATTTTAGGTTAATAAATGTTCGCATTTGCCAAGAAAAATGAACAACAAACATTTTATCACAAGAAATTGAACCTCCAAAGTCGCCCAAATTTTCTCCGCCCATTGCTCAAAACTTGTTCCAGACGAGCCCGCGATTCCACAGCAGAGTATGTGATTGTGACGTCAGAGACTCAACGCGTGACAAAGCTTTGTGGAAATTATAAGACAAGTTACAATAGAACGTTTTCCCACGTGTTGAGTCTTTGACGTCACTTCCTCTGATCGCAACCTAAGCGTCCGGAACATGTTCAAGTAATGGGGCTGTATAATCTCGTATAAAAACACCAAGTCTGAAAAGGCGACTTCCCATGCTCGCAATTGCTTGAAATTTGGCAAGTTAAGTAAGAACACCATGCTCTTTACAAATATGTAAAAATTCGGGATACCAAAAATGTTATCACAGGGGCACATTAAGATGGATAATTAAAGATTATTATTAATACAAATTCGTAAACTTACCGAGTTTTGTTTCGCAGTTCTTTCCTTCATAACCTTGCGGACATTTACAAGAATACAGATATCCATTGGCCACACACTGTCCGCCATTTTGACATGGTGCTTTACCACAAGGATCTGATGTAAGAGAAAGTAAGAATCAAGAGGTTTGGTTGCACTGTTGGTCATAACTATAAGTACATTCTTAAGACATTACCAGAAATGAACAACAAAATGGCCGCCGCTTCCAGAATAATTTATACATATGGTCTTTAGAAAATGGCGTCCTATTTTACAGTGAGTTATACAGGGTGTATCAAAAAAGCGCAACCTCGGAATTTCCCAAGAAATCCACTTTGTTTTTATTAGCACAAAAGATTTTAGGCCTCTGGGAATTTAAAATAGCTTCTAATCGTATTTCAAGGGCATAACTGTCGAATTGCTAATAAATAAACAACTTGCCATTAAATAAATGCATAAATTTCGATTCAATTCTGCTTTACGTGCTCGAGTTTGTAGTAATTAGACAGTTATGCCCCTGGAATACGATTACAAGCTATTTTAAATTCCCAGGGGCGAAAATCTTTTTTGTTTAAGAACACAGTGGATTTCTTGGGAAATTCCGAGGTTGCCCTTTTTTTTATACACCCTGTATAATAGTTAGTAGAAGGGATGGTTTGGAAGGTCTGCAAAAGTCATTGTTCTATGTTGTTGTTCACTTTCACGGTCACGTATTGTATTTTCTGTATAATGAAGCAGTCATCACGTTGTGCCAGACGTATACTTGATGCCAATACAAGTGCAAATTCAGTTAATCCCTTCAGTGATTTAGAATGGCTACCAATTGCTGATATAATTAACACTAAGAAACTTTCTATATTTTATAAATAAGTCGTAACATTTGTCCAAGATACTTCGAATCTTATTTTATTTATGTAAATGAAGTTCATAAATATAATACTAGATCAGCAAATAACAACATTATTATTACAACAAAATGTAAAAATAATTCTGGCTTTAGAACTTTCCACTCAAGTGGGTGTCGCTTGTGGAACAAGACAGACCTGTTAAAAAGAAACATTGCTTCTTATGGCAATTTTTAAAAAGCCATATATTCAAGGTTTCTGGAACAGAATCGTTCGATTGAACATTTCTGCTTGAAAAAGACTTGTGTATTTCAGATTTAGACATTTATTATCATTTATTAGTATATTTATTATCTTTTTGTAAAGTTTAGTGAGGGCCATCATGAAAACTACTGGGTAACCAGTAATGATGTTTTTACCCTCGGTAAATAAAGTATTTTGTTTGTTCATCCAATAACAACGTTCAGATTTAATTAGTGTAGTCCTTCATCGTCTGTTGTGAGTCCTTCGCCATCACGTGTCCATAGAATTTCCTTTCTCCAACCAATAACAAACACTCTCTCCAATACAATAACATGCTCATTGCGTCATCTTGAAAGACAATAGAGCTTCCAAACCATCTAGTCTAGTTGCCATATGGCGGATTTTGCCTCAACCTTGCTGTGAAGGCCCCCAAACAGGTTTTTGTAGTTTTTGTATCTTTGAAACATGGAGATTCATAATCTGGATAGTGCCACCTTGGCACCCGTGGGGAAAACAAATTATTGCAGGTTTTATATAGGCAAGTACTATTATGGCCTGCCATATTGAAATTCAAGGTGGCTGCATAGCAAATTTCACTCCCTTGCCCTTCACTACTGTTTAAATGTGTTACACGGACAATAACGGCAATAAATAGGAGAAATTTTAATCTAAAAAATGAACTTATTGTAAAGATAACTGTATCGGATTGGATTACGGTTGTTATTATAATAAAGCTTACATAAAGTAGTGCGCTATTGACCGAGCAATTTGCAACCTCAGTTGAAAGCAGGAATCAGTCATTTTTCTTATAAGTCGTTCATTGTTCGAGTTACACTCTGATGAATTAGACTTTAATGAAAACATTTGTATGGTGTGTATTATAATAATACATATATTTCAACTGTAGGATTACAAACAAACCATTGATCAATGCACGGCAAGGCAGAGTCAAAAAAATAATTGAATCGATCGAGTAAGATAGGAAATTGAAATGAATCCAAATGCTATAATCCAATGTCACCTATCATGTGTTGCTTCATATACTTCTTCGTCTCATATTTATCGGTAACGTCAAGGTCATCAAGATGCAGTAGACTGAAACTAGCTTAAGTCAGACATTGGCTACAAAACGAGTACAACGCTCAGACACGCAACAAGTTTTTTCCATCAAATAAAATTGCCTTTTTTGTAGCGAAGAATGTGCTGTGGGCCAGATCCTCGACACCCAAATCGGTGGCTCCCCGTTACTTTGTGTAGCCGTAGGACGGCTGAACGTGGTTCAGGACAAAATACATTTAAAGAACAACAATTTTAGAAGCATGCAAACTACGCCAAGATGTTTGGGAAGATCAAGTACGTACCCGTTATTAGGTGCAGTCAGCGACAACCACCGGCTGCTTGCAACTGGACCATCGCCTACTCGTCAAGAGGTGAATCTAGGTCTGATCATTGAACGAAATGACTTAAAAACAAGTCATGAAGAGGCAGATGTTATCTGATAGTACAGCAGATGGTCGCTGCGGTAAATGAAGGAGCGAAGTGTATTACAGTTATTCGCGATGACACAGGTGTCTTTGTATTGTTGCTGCATTACTATGCCCTCAGCAAGTTCACTTGCACTGTTGTGATGGAAGGAACTAGTGCCCAAAGAAGCACGGTTAATATTGGTGATACGGTTTTAAAGTATGCTTCGATCGTCCTTCACCTCCTGGCCGCTCGTGCGCTGAAAGGATGCGATACGGTTGGTTGTCCTTTGGGTATCGGCAAAGTTACCGATATTAAAGTTCTTTCGCAAGAAATGAAGCTTGATGCCATTGGTAACCCTAACAACAACATCGATTTGGTGCTTATGCAGCTAATATAGAAACATGTTGGATATTCGGTATGAGATCTGGCTAGCCAAAACAGCAAAAGCCGGAGCAACGAAGGTATCGAAATTAAAGCCATTTCCTCCAACCACAGAGGGCACATTTTCAGATATGTTCTTGTAAGGAAGCATTAATGAAGATCCTCGATCTTTCGATAGAACACAATTTGGGAAACTACCAAGTCGCTTGGCACTGGCTCCTACAGAAATTCTGGAAATGATTTGTTGCAACTGTGCTTCTAATGTCCATGCAAAAAGCGACAGTGTGGTTGCTTCAAAGCACAGTTATCTTGTACCTTTTTCTACAAGTGGCACATCGGCGAAAACTGCTACAATTCATGGACATAGAAATCGAAATGCAAAGAGGATTGTGAAGAAGAGGAAAATGACGATGTTGAACACTCGTAACAATTGTTTCTTTTGTAGTCTAATCTCAAACTTTATTCATTGAAATATTTCTACATTTGTTATCATATAGTTAAACTCGCTGCATCATGACTATTTGCAAGATCCTGCTTCCGTCATATAGCATAAAACGAATGAGACATGGTCGGTTTATATAGCTTGTGTTACACTTACAGTTTCTTTTGATAACGTAAATGTAATTAGGAATGAACAATATTAATACTCTCAATGGATTAATATTTCCATTACATTTACTGTAGAACTACTTTATATGAAGAATGTAGTAAAAATGTGACCTGGACTGTCAGAAACGATTGCGAAATATTTTAATATAAATGGACGCCATTTTGGATTTATGAAAATAGTCATATTTCTACTTTTACAATGGTGCATCGAAGACGTTGCTTAACTATGCATAGAAAAACAATATAAAAATTAGAAAATCATACATTTTGTCAGCGAAATAAGACCAGTTTTTCTTTGTTCTTACATATGGCGGCCATAATGGACGCCATATTTGCTCTATTTTTTAAAGCTGCAATAATTCGTTTTCCCCACGGGTGTCAAGGTGGCACTATCCAGATTATGAATCTCCATGTTTCAAAGATACAAAAACTGCAAAAACCTGCTTGGGGGCCTTCGCAGCAAGGTTGATCTGTCTGCGACCAGACTAATCCCCCTTTACTAATTATGGTTGTATAGAGTGAAAATATTAAAATGGAGATTCTGCTTATCCAGTAGACTCCGGGGATTGGGTATAGTCTGCACGCAGGCTAGTAGATCGCCTACCGTTTGCCGATTTCTTAATATATGCAACAACAATTTTCAAATTATTCAGTACCGTTGTGATTAGATCAGTCAAATCTACGATCCGAAAATTGTGTTGAAAACAGCCAACACATAAAATAGGCTACACACGTAAAAACGCACAACTTGTTACAAACCCGCAACAATGTTGTTACAATACTGTTCCATCAAGCCGATATCATGAAGGTTGTGTTCGCACTGCTTGTTCCCAGTTGTCGTGACAAGTCTGTAACAAGTTGTTGGCAGACTGTAACAAGGTTGTCGGATCAATGCCGTAACAAGGTTGTCGTCAACAAACTTGTCACGGCTTGACGAAACAACAGCATTGTTACAACTTCTTCCCAGGCTTGTAGCAAGCTTGTTGCGCCAACAACTTGCAACAAGCTTGTGAGATTTTTACGTGTGTACGCGTCATTGAGTTGCTGTCGTATTTTGTTTGATATTTTCAAAAGTGTTTGGTAAAATGTTCGAAAGTCGACGGAAGAACCTATATCATATATGTTAAAATTTATATATGTAAAGTTACTGTCGAACCGTGGTCTAAAAATTTGCCATCAAAATATTTGTGGTCTACCGAATAAAATTGACCTTCGTATCAACCTTGAATTGATGAAGGAAACGCATGTTCTTGGTGTTAGTGAGTCACATCTCTTTGAAGATATCTTGGATTCGGAGATAGGTATCTCAGGATACAATATCTTTAGGACGGGATAGAGGAAATAATAAATTTGGGGGCATTTCGGTTTACGTTAAGGCTACGATTGTTATTTGTAGGGCCCTCATCAGGCCCGCCCAGAGGGGAGGGCAACTGGGGCAATTTGCCCCGGGCCCCCAACTCAAGAGGGGCCCCCAGCCAAGAGGCTGTAGTTGAAATTATGAAATTATCAAACAGTATTTTCTGCTTCTTTGTGTTAGTGATTATTTATTTGTGATTATCTTTTACGTCCTTACGAAAATTTGCGTTGTCATTTCACATGTAAAACTGAAACATTTTCACTTGAAATATCCCTACATCCGTAAAATGTATGCGAAAGTTTGGCAAGAGGGGCCCCCAATTATATATTTGGTCCCCTCATTGATACAGTGAGTCATCACTGACGCAGGATACCCTGCTGAAATAAATTTGATTTGAATATCACCAAACTTGTAATGACAACAGGACAATGGGAATTTTAAAATTTCCATCATTAATAGAGGCACAAGTATTGGCGAAAGTTATCTCTAGATTTTGTCAATTGGGGATCGTAGATCGGACTGATCTAACCAAACCGGTAACCGAGGTCGGCAAACGGTGAATGAATGAATGAATGAATTTATTTATTTAAACAGCAAACCAATATCACCCGAAGGTGCTTAAAGTGCTTATAAACCCAAAATGGGTTTTTGGTGATTCGGATAGAGCGTAAAAAGTTAGTTGATAAGTTCTAGATTAGTTTTTGCATTAAACTTTTAGTTTCGGAGATATAAGGGCTCAAAGTCACAATTTGTGAAAAAAAGTAGCGCAGGCCGGGAGACTGGAGCCGAGGAACGTGTTATGTTTCAATACTTATAAAAATATATTACAATTCGAGTAGACAAGGTAACATCGTAAAGACACATCGTTTGGGCATTTTTCAATAAAAACTCTTAAAGTGCACATGACCCCAAAAATGACAATGCTATATTTGAAAGAGCACTTAAAATAATGAAAAATGGCTTTAACAATTCTTCGATACCTATTTTCGTTTTCGAGCTATTCAGTTATATATGATATGTTAATGAGGCAGATGATGACGTCAAAGCAGGCAAACAACATTGTGGCAATTCTAAAATTCGTGCATATCTTCAAAGTTATCCAATGAAATTACTTGATACTTTGCACATGAATGCATACTACCAAACTAAAGAACATGGTTCATGTTTTGTTGGGTTTATAAGCACTTTAAGCTTTACAAAAGGGACCTGTACTTAAAAATTGACATATTATAAAAATGTATATACATATAGTGAACAATAAGAAAATATTACAAGATTTAGATTACTTTAGAACTACAGCCAAATATAGTTATCATATTAAGTTAAATGAATTGATACAAACGGTGTGATCTCTAATATTCATAGGAATAGAGTTCCATTCCTTAACTAAAAAATACTGTGTAGAGTGAAGACCTGAATTATTCTTACTTTGGTTGGTAGTTTGGTTGGTACACAGAAAATTTTACAGGGGGGTGTAAGCTCACCTCAACCGACTGACGCACTATAGCTTGTACCGACTACAGCTTGTCAAAACAGTGGCAGATCCAGGGTTGTTCGGAAGAGGGGGCGCACATGAAGAATCAGCACGTTGTGGTGCATCTTCGCGGCTACGTCGCGAACCCACTAGGTGGTTGTGGGGGAATGGTGCCCCAGGAAAATTTTTAATTTTGCAAAACCCAGAAGTGCTTTTCCGGCGATTTCTGATAATTTTTGCGAAATTAGGGCACCACACCATTGCTAAAAATGCACGATTACAAACGGGCATTATGAAACACTTTAATATAAACTCAGAAGTAGTACAGAACTAATATACACTTTAGCCTTTAGGCATCTGAAAACGTCCATCGTTTTATCTTGGAACCCATATAAAATATCTATGAGTGAAACTAGCTTTTTGCAATGAAAATTGGATAAGCTACCAAAACAAATCGGTCATATATAATAATATTGTGTTTATCACTCCGACTTCTTCGTCTTGACATGGTAAAAAAACAGAAAACACTTGTTTGCGAAGGGGACGCGCGCCGCGTGCGTGCGTGCGTGTATCCGCCACTGCAAAATATTGTCTTTCCGTAATGACCCTGGTCAGCTGGTGAAATGGTTAATTAGTCCTACGTTAATAACGCACTCTCAATGCGAAATGAAAACACGATGAGCTAAAAGTTAATGATTCCACTTATATATCATAACTGCTAATCCCAAAACAACTTAGATCCTAACCCAACCCCCGCCTTAAGTGTCTTCCTAACCCTAACCCCAAACCAATCGCTAACCCTAATCCAAATCCTAACCCTAAAACTGACTTGGGTTGATGTTATAATAATTTTATATTTCGGTTGCTCATATATCGAGAAAGGGCCATTATTAACCCTCAAGCGGCGGCCATTTTGTTGTTAATTTCTGTTTTGTTGATTTTCAGGTTAGAATTAAACAGCAATCGGAATGCCTATAGCAATTGAATATAATGAGAAAAAATCATATGGCGTACCTATAATTTCACATATTTCTTTTGCAAGTTTGTCCTCAATGGTTTTCAGTGCATTAAATGGCACTTGATAGATATATGCTGGATCACTGGCGATTTCTCCAAGCTGCTGTAGCAATGCCGCGTTTCCCAAACCATTGCCAACAGCAATTGTAAGAACGGCAACAGCATTTTGTTTAAGTATAGCCCCCTGTTGTTTGGCAAGTTGGTGATCTTGAGATTCACCATCTGATATGAGGACCAACACGTTTGGAGCTTTTGACCTATCTCCGGCAAGACCAAATATCTTCAATATAAACATGCAATAAAAGTATAAGAATAAACGTAGCAGTGGTGGTAGCAGTGGTGATAGCAGTAGTGGTAGCAGTAGTAGTAGCAGTAGTGGTGGCAGTGGTGGCGGTGGTGGTGGCGGTAGCAGTAGTGGTGGTGGTAGCAGTAGTGGTGGTTTTGGTGGTGGTGGTAGCAGTAGTGGTGGTTTTGGTGGTGGTAGTGGTGGTAGCAGTAGCAGTAGTGGTAGCAGTAGCAGTAGCAGTAGTGGTGGCAGTGGTGGCGGTAGTGGTGGCAGTAGCAGTAGTGGTGGCAGTGGTGGCGGTAGTGGTAGCAGTAGCAGTAGCAGTAGTGGTGGCAGTGGTGGCGGTAGTGGTGGCAGTAGCAGTAGCAGTAGTGGTGGCAGTGGTGGCGGTAGTGGTGGCAGTGGTGGCAGTGGTGGTGGTGGCGGCGGTTTTGGTGGCGGTTTTGATGAATGGTGGTGGTTTTGGTGGCGGTTTTGATGAATGGTGGTGGTTTTGGTGGCGGTTTTGATGAATGGTGGTGGTTTTGGTGGCGGTTTTGGTGAATGGTGGTGGTTTTGGTGGCGGTTTTGATGAATGGTGGCGGTTTTGATGAATGGTGGCGGTTTTGATGAATGGTGGCGGTTTTGATGAATGGTGGCGGTTTTGATGAATGGTGGCGGTTTTGATGAATGGTGGTGGTTTTGATGAATGGTGGTGGTTTTGATGAATGGTGGTGGTTTTGATGAATGGTGGCGGTTTTGATGAATGGTGGCGGTTTTGATGAATGGTGGTGGTTTTGATGAATGGTGGTGGTTTTGATGAATGGTGGTGGTTTTGATGAATGGTGGCGGTTTTGATGAATGGTGGTGGTTTTGGTGGCGGTTTTGATGAATGGTTTTGATGAATGGTGGCGGTTTTGATGAATGGTTTTGATGAATGGTGGCGGTTTTGATGAATGGTGGCGGTTTTGATGAATGGTGGTGGTTTTAGTGGCGGTTTTGATGAATGGTGGTGGTTTTGGTGCCGGTTTTGATGAATGGTGGTGGTTTTGGTGCCGGTTTTGGTGAATGGTGGTGGTTTTGGTGCCGGTTTTGGTGAATGGTGGTGGTTTTGGTGGTGGTTTTGGTGAATGGTGGTGGTTTTGGTGGTGGTTTTGGTGAATGGTGGTGGTTTTGGAAGGGTTAGAAACACACTTTGGGCGGGGGAGTTAGGGTTTATAAGAATTGGATTTACGCGTTTTCATTAATCGTGAATGTAGGGAAACCCCTGCCAATCAGCGATGATTACCGGTAAATCCCGACATGAAAACCAGGCTTTAGCAATTTGCCTCGCAAATACGTTTACATATCGTATGGTGTTTATCTGACGTATATACCGAACCTGGTTAATTGCATATTGCAAAGCTTTTCCAGTAAGTGTCGATCCTCTGTTGTACGGCATGGATCTGATTACGTTTTTCATAACTCCAGGATTGTGATATGCATTTAAACCAAATTGCAGAGTTGGGTTCGTGGAATATTTGAGAATAGCAATGTTCGCAGCCAATGATGCAACGCTGAATCGATCGACCATCGCCTCAAGAAACTGTTTTATTGTAACAAAGTTGTGCGCCTGAATGCTTCCAGATTCGTCTACCACGAAAACAACATCAACGAACTTTTGGCATTCTTCAACTAAAAAGAAAGAAATATTTAATGTCTATATTCAAGCACTGATATGAGCTAAAATGGGAACCAATAAAAACTATTCTTCAAAAACGAGAAGATTTTAAGTACCTATCTCATGTTTGTGGATTTTTACATATCCGTAATATTTGGGTCTTCCTGAGCAAAATCATAATATATATTATCAGCCGAAAATTTCATCTCCATGGAGTTTTTCGCTGTCAAAGTTACCGGATGTGATGTCACAAGAGGCATTCCAAACCAGTTTTCTTTTGTTACTGCAACAATAATATGCCTCTTGTGACATCACATCCGATAACTTTGACAGCAAAAAATCTGCATGAAGATGAAATTTTCGGCTGACAACATATATTATTATTTTGCTCAGGATGACATAACTATTACGAATATGTAAAATCTCCAAACGTGAGATAATGACTAAATCTGACACCTGATTATATTTATCAAACTTGTTCGTTGCTAGCCACAACACATACAACTTAAGCAGCAACGATCGTAAACGATCCGTTTAGAAAAACGGAAAACAAATTTCTTAAAAACCTGCTTCTCTTATCGCGGAGCTACTGTGCGTCGTGAAATAAATTTTACCACTTGAAATTATGAGATCTTTAATTTGATAATCTTTCAATTCAATCATTTAAAACATTAATTAACAAATACTACGTCTACAATGAATTAGGCCAAGTAAAAATATATAGTAGTTTATTATTTTTTGTATCGTGAGCGGGCGGAATCCTAGCTTTTCCTTCAACCTGATTGGCTGCAGCAGCGGGCGGAATTTTACGATATTTTGACCATCGGTCACGGAATCCTAAATGCTAAAATTTTTTATCGTGATTTTTGCTTCATTATTAACTGGAAAATGGAAAACTAATACAGAATTTGATTCAACTAAGCTGGAAATAACTATATTATACAAAAACTAAAGTATTTTGGTTTGTTCTTCTTCCTTATCCGAATAATGCAGTTTTAGGGACGAACCATTATTTTTATGGAGAGGGGGGATGAAAAATATTGAAAAAATTGTTTGCAAACATAATAAGTAAAAAATAAAATGTTTGCAGAGCAATCCGAATGTTACAATTGTTATTAAATATTGTTTTTATGAGAATAAGCAAGAATATATAATACAATGTTTCATTACGAGCGAGAATATAAATACCGGTCGGGTAATAAAAGAAGTACCCAACTCGTTTTGTAACATCTATTAACAACCTTGTACTCTTCGTAGGCATAGAGTATGGCAGGCTTCGCACCTTCCGCATTTTGTTTTTATTATTGAGTTATCATTTTTATCACTAAATAAAGGTCCAAGACCATTGAGTGTCAATGACAAGTTAACATACTTAAACAATACTATTACAATTTGTTTCTCAAAACCTATAGATTCAAAATGGTTTTTATGCCAACAATTGGCTATTTAATAGCTAATGTTTTTACTAGTGTTTAGTTTACTATAGAACATTTTCATTAGTCCAGCCGGAGATTCCGTTCACGCCGACCTAATCTCAGGTCACTTGCCAGCTAGACCGAACTGAAGCACTTTCACCCCTCAAACTCAATACGTTGTGTTATTTGAGATTGGTGTCAAATCCAAATTAAATAAAAAACCTATATACCGAGTCTTGAATTTCAAATTCAAAACCTAGAATGAGTGTTCAATCAAATAGCAGTGAATACAGAAAAATTTTCACTCAACAAGAAATTTACTCAACATAGACAAGTTATTAGGCATGATATTTTTAAAAGCTGTGCCCAACCGTTACATGTTCGCTTTGTCAGAAAAACAAAAACAACATTTTCAAAAACCTCTTGAGAACAATAGAAAATGGGTGTGGTACGTTTAGAAACAACATAATATAATGATTGCGGGTATTTCTTTTGTTCTCACAGGGCCATTAACAACTAATATACCTCATTATATCCATATCTGCTAATCTTACCTCCGTTGACGGCAAACCAGGTCTGATTAGAACTAATCATACCCGGTTTGACGCCAACGGAGGTACGATTACGAAAGAACAAAATAAATACCCGCAAACATTATATTACAAAAGGAATAGCATAAAAGAGGTGATTTTTTAACCATTAAACGTCCCGCTCGATGAGGGTCATTTAGTAAAATTCCCGAGGGCCGAATCGAGCGGGACGTTTAATAGCACCTCTTTTTATGCTATTACTTATTACCTCGTGGTCGGTCTTTCACTCGCGCTCGGTCTTGAATTTCAATGAAAGACCTGCCACTCGGTTTTTATCCTATATGTAAACGCGAGGTTTACATGTAGGCCAAGAGGGCCTACCAAGAGGGCCTACAGAGAGGGCCTACCGAGAGGGCCTACCAAGAGGGCCTACCAAGAGGGCCTAGCCATCCTTCATGTAAACACCGCCTAACAATTTTGTCTCTGCAGAATGAACATTCTCCCGCTAAAGGATTCTTTAGAAAAAACGCGTTGGTATACTTGAACAAATGCATTTACACGCGCGAAGCTGCGGTACAAACGTAAAACGTACGTAGAAAAACGCGCACGAGCAGTGGAAAAAGCAACTTTGGAACATTCTCTGCTCTTAAGTTCAATATATTTGAAAAATATGACACCACGTGTTGGACCAAAAGAACAGGTCGCGAAATAACGGTCAATGTCCGGCCAAATTGAGCGCTGTACGGTCAAACTCTCGCCTTACCGGTCATTTTGAGCGGTCACATTATGACAGCCCGCATGCAACGAACTTGTTTGAATTTATTGACGACAGACGGGTTTTTATAAGTAATACCATGACATAAGGGGAAACTAGTGATTAAATGTTCCCAAAATCCGAGGGAGCGGTAGAAGGTCGGCGAAAATGGCCCTGGGATCGACTAGTCACATGACACCCAGCATTTATGGGTGTTTAGATATGATAATTTTTGTGGTCTTTGTTATATTGCCTTTGTCTACTTTGTTGACCTGAATAATTGAGAAATATTCAATGCTCTTCAGAGTTGTTCATGCTAACAAACTTAATAATCCACCATTCTCTTACAAAAGGTATGAAGAAGCATATATCCAATTTAGTTAAAGCTATCACTTCTAATTTGCTGTAAAATTTGAAGACAGCATTTAGATAAATAAATTATACTCGGCTGAATTAATTGCGTTTTATGACAAGCCAATCGCATTTTAGAATGGACCAGCCGATCCATTTTCGCCGACCTTCCGCCGTGGAGGAAAAATGCCCTGGGTACGAGGTTGCGGAGGGAGGATTTGTCTTGAATCACTAATTTCCCAACTAAATATAATTTGTATTGTTTGAAATTCATTGCGAACTGTCAATCCGAATGCATGTCCGCTCATGCATGCTTAAAGGGCAACTAAACCTTTTGAGGTTATATTTTCCTCCGAAAGATATATCATCTAACTCTGTAAAAGTGAAGATAAAAATGAATTTCATGATATAGTGCATGATTTATTGAGGAGTATTTCTTCGAATCTCTTGTTGCACGACCGTGTTATGAGAAGAATGGCACTATTACCGGTATGACGTCATAGTGTCATACTGGTAATAGGTTTATTGAACAAAATAATATTCCAGTGCTTGATATTTGGTTTGTCACTTATCACTCACCCAAGAGTAAACAGTATTCCAAATTTCACTAAAATAAAACCAAAATATACAGTATTTTCTTGCCGTATGACATCATTATGACATCACTTACCGGTCGTACCAGGCTTTCTTCCGACGCGGTCGTTGTTCAACTAAGTTTAGCAAAAGGGTTGAAAACTCGATCTTTAACAGAGCATAAAAGTAGAACCGAGCAACCAATTTCAATTATTTCTTCGGTTTTGAATTGAACTTTTTGAATTCTAACGAAAAATAGAATAACCTCAAAAGGTTTAGTTGCCCTTTAAATGATGGGAAAATTTGTAATACAAATTCCTAATGCCGACGTTCGAGGTAACACGATTGAAAGAAGTCCCACGGAGTAATCGAACAGCCATCCCACGAAGAAGTTCCACGGAGTAATCGAACAAGGCTTTTCTTCACAAGTCCCACGGGAGAAGAATATCGTCATATTCATAATAGGCATCAGAAATTTTCTTCTTTGGTGCAGTGGTTCTGTTGTGAAGCGAACGTGTTTCACAGCAGGGCCGTATAAGCCATAATCATAAGGATAAGACAAAAGGCAAAACAAAGGAATGAAGTCAAGCCTGCGACATAAAGATGGACATAGTCATAATCATAAGTTAGCATAAGACAAGAGCAAAACAAAAGAGGAAACAAAGAAAAATTCTCGTTGTTTTGTCTTCGTACGTCCCAGAGGAAAAGCCATGCTTTGTTTTCGTTGTTTATGCTTATGTCGCTCGTGTGAACCAGGCTATCGCCACCAATTTTGAAGTGGTCCGTTTGGGTCCGGGAGCATGCCCCCCCTCCGCCGCGAATTTTTTTAATTTTTTTAAGGCTCTGAAACGCTATTTCCTGCATTTTGTGGGAAGTTTTAACCAAATATTTATATCATAAACAGTTCATCATTGTACCGACAATGGGGAAGTGATCAGCCAAATCATAGTCAATGGAAACGCGGCAAACTTCAAAGGGGCTAGCAATTGAACTGTGATTCATGTTCAGGGGGACCTGAAGGTGCACAAATCCTTTGTTTTAGGTTTATTAATATTTAAACAACATTAAACCCAAAGCTATTGGATAACTGCTTCATTATACAGAAAATACAATGTGTGCAGTAACCGTGAAAGTGCACAAACTGAACAAAAACAAAGAACAAAAACTTTGGCCGCGTTTCCAGACAATATAATTCTAGTGACTATGGCCAAATATAACCATCAGTTCCACTGGCTTTGAGCTGAGCAGAGAACGTGTTTTTTGACAACCGTAAGTATTACTCTTATACTAACCCTAACCCCCACCTAATGAGTTTTCTAACCCTAATCCCCCGTCTTAAGTGTCTTGCTATAACCCTCCCACCTCGATTCTCTTGATGTTATCCAGTTGATGTGACTGCTGACCAACAAGATTTCATGCTCATCCTCGATATCATCGCCCGAGTTATAGCAAACCCCAACTTTTGTCGGCAAATCTTTTTTCGGCAGCAAATTACTGTTCGAAAATCGAAATCACGAGATATACAGCAGAGGAACTGAAGTGTGATGTACGCCAGGCCTTTCTATAACTGTGTTCTTTTAGTTAAACCCCACTTTCATTGACCCCCTAGAAGCCATTATACCGATAGTTCCATCTTTCCTGTGAGTCGGAGTTTTTGGTAGTTTGGTCGTTCATGTCTGGGTTTATTATTTTTGAATGACCACACCCAATGACCACGCCCATTTGTCGGCAAAATTAATTCTCACACCCCCCTGCTCAATCCGCTTCGCGACGGCCCTGCAGTTGTGGCAGGGCATGAGTGATTCATGCATATGATATTAGTTTGTGTAATATAAATACTCGTATAGATTTGAATAAAGTATCATTAGATCTGAGTGAGTGTACAGATAACATTACAGGATCCTATGAATTCATCGGGACTATATACTGTATATAATCCCTGCCACGTATAAGTATGAATCAGCTAATCAGTACATTAATCCCTATTTCCCCCTTTTGAAAATGCTCTTTTGTTCTTGGCAGGTTTCTTCGTTGGATAAAACCCTCAAAAGGACAAAGCAACCGATTTCATCGTGTTTTAATGAAGGATTAAATCACCCAGTGAGAACAAAAGAATCGGAGGCGATCATTCAAACATAGTCAATCGAGATATGGTCTGGAAACTCGGTAAACTTCAAAGCGACTATAATAATGAGCTACGTTTTAATGTTGAACCGTACCTTCTTACACCGTGCACATCCTTTGTTTTAGGTTTATTAATATTTAAACAACACAGTTGAGCGATTAAACCCAAACGGTTCTATTGGATGATTGCTTCATTATACTAAAATACAATAGGTTCAGTGACCGTGCACCGTGCACAAAATTGCATAAAGACGAACAAAAAGATAGAACAAAGACTTTAGCCGAGTTTCCAGACCATATCTCGATTGACTGATTTAACAAGCGACGCATAATTCCGAAACTTTCCAGAGTCGACAAACAACATATACTTTATATAGAATAAAATGAATCTGGAATTGGACTGCTGATTAAATAAATTAAAGCTGAAAAGTATCGACATTTCATTTGTGTTGACATGCAATACCAAGGCTGAGCGTGGCAGCGTGGCAGCGTGCCATTCTCATCTCGCACCACCTCTTAGAAATGAATTGCTCCAGATAATTAGGTGAAGGTTTCGCACATTTCAGTCTTGTATCGTGTGTAAACGCAACGGCTAACATAAGCTAAAGCGCAATGCATTTTACGTGAAGGAGTTTACCGATGGCGATTACGGAATTAAGGCTTTTTTCAGGCTTTAGCTGAATAATTTGTCCGGTCACAAAAGCAGTATAGCCGAGCTAAAATTGACTTGGCCGGTCATATTGACCGGCGACCAGCAAGCAGTTATTTCGCGCCCTGAAAGAACATGGCCATATTATAAATGGAGGCACCGCCCTTTTCTCAGTGAACGCGCAGTAGAGTCATGCAAGTATGACCAATAAAGTGCCTCATGCATGGACGCTAGCTCTGAGCGGAGACGAAAACAAGAAAAGCTTTTATTTTTTAAGTACTTCTCATGCAAATTCCTATATTATATATGAAATGAACCGTACGGAATTGCCTCATGTGAAATACTGATGGAATTGCGACACCTTTTTCAAACAAAAGCTAACAGCTTTCGGTTTTTAGTCAAACGCACATACCTCGGCGTCCTCACTGAATGCATTACGCCTTGGACAAAATAATAACTATAGGTTTCAAACAGCGAGATCATGAGAAACGTACCTGACATCACAGGAATTGCCTGTTGCCCGACTACAAGCGAAATGAAGAGAAACACGACCAGTTTCATTCTGCTGCTTTATTTAGTTTCTTTTGCGGAAAACGTTGATTGGTGTCTCTATTTGACGAGTATGTTTGAGCTAGATACTTCTCTGATCTTGGCACTTGCTCTGTAGATGACAGGGTCAATGTCACTTGGTTAACTAGCCTTGGTGAAACCACGGTGGTTAAATCAGTATGTCAGGACAAAGGCAGAACCGTGCCCTTTTAAGATATTAAAAATCGACTCGCCTCTTATGCAAATTATTTTCCTATTTGTTATTTACTAAAGTTTTAATTGACTGAACATTCCTTTAGAACCAATACACACATTCTCTCGTCTCTATTCACAACGTCTCGTCAAGAATTGTGAAAGCGAATTTGGATGATTATAGATTGGTCAACACTTATTACTCGGGATACTGTGGTAGCACCGTGTCTACGTTTCGGTTGCAATTATTGTATCATTCCAATATTGCAACTGATCTTCATGCGTCATATTTGTGAATTCTTTCTTCAAAGTTCAAGTTGATCTGCTCTTTGTTCGACATATTGAAAGTGATCTTTCGCGCGAATCGACTTTTTCTTTTGTCTTACAAGCTCTCGGCTGGAACTAATTAGAAATCTTTTCAATTTGAACAATAAAAAGTCGGCGCTTCGCGCGAACAAAATCGCCTAGTGGAAAACCGGCTTTATTCGTGCTGGCATACACAAAAGTAGCCCGAGTACGCCTAGCTAGCCTGCGTGCAGACTCCACCTGATAATAAAATTACGCCTAGCGGGCGTCTTGTTTCCTTCTAGAATTCAATAATCAGGTTAATTGGCTTTTAACGCAGGGGCGGGACGGGACTTTTGCCGGGTAGGGACGATGATCGTAATCCCGGCATGTATATATTTCTCTCATATTTATTACGATCTGTTTATATGAATCGAGGTTAGGCTGGAGGTTTTTCGTCCCGTCGCCCGGTGTCACAGAATTGGAAAATTTGGCGCCACCGGGCCATATTTCCTAGGAAATTTGCCCCGCCCCCCTTCGGAAATGTGGTCCCCCCTGCTTTATCTCAGAGATTTACATAATATGTACATGCCATCATTTCCATGCATTCCTGTTCTACACCGCTGGAAATAATATGTTCACCGCCGAAAACATATTTTATGCACTACCGAAAATATATTCCACCGGAAAATACATTCCACTGCGGAAAATACATTTCACGCGGCAGAAAATATATTTCACTGCGGATATGATCTACACACCTCGGCATGTATTTAGCCGAGTGCTGGACCGCGATAAAAACCATTAATTTTTTGTTTTGCCTAATATTTTCATTCGGTTCTGCCAGTAATATGCTGTTAACTACTCGAGTATCGCGCTTTTCGAGTTTCGTTTGCATGTCAGAATTATTTCGCAAGTCTTCTAACTATTGACGATTGTGCTTGGTTTACGCGAAATGCTTTTGCTGTTGTAAAAGACGAGTACCAGCTGTTCAGTTTAGACCTTTATTTCCACCCTATTTACCGTAAACGTTTGATCGATTGAACAAGAACATTAATTACCTTTCATCTATATTCGAATGTTCTAATTTCTATCTATTGTGCTTTCCTTAAGATCGGGATGCTTTGGCGAGTCTTTCATTGTGCTGCTGTAACTAAAACAAGACACATTCTACAATGTTCGTGTAACTAATCAGAACTGCAAAAAGTTGAAGATTATAAATTTTCAAGACCATAAACATGGGAGGCCAAATTTACGAAGAGGGGGCCAAAATTCCGAAGAAGGGGCCAAATTTCCTGGGAGACCGGTTTCAGTAATCGGGTCTCGGCTCAAGCGAGACATTTTTTGCCATATACTCCGTCTCGCCTTCCCGGGACAATATTATGCTGACATTGCAATATTCGACAACTTCTACTGATAAAACCGACGAATTGAACGGACCATCGGCAAACAAAAAGCAAAAGAAATATTTCAGATATTCAGATGACATGTTGATAATTTAATAACGTGTTTATTTGGATTATAAGATGAAATGCGAGTACACAAACATCGATTTTGATTACAGACAAACCCGTTCAACATAACAAGATCCGAGAGAAGAAATTGCCAAGCTTTATGACGACGATGACGACTTGTAGTTGTTTGGGCCTCTATCGATTTACCGTATATCAATGCTTAAGTTTAACAGCTAAAGTTGAAATTAACTCCCTTGAGATTATTGATGAAATCGTGTATAAAAAAAAACTGAACCTGCATAAAATTAATTAACATTCTTTCAAACAACCTATTGTCACCTTCCAGCGGTTCTTTTTTATATTTATATACAAAAGTGAAAAATCAACTCCTCATCATGTCTGCCAAACTATATAGCAATCGATCACACGTCATCGCTGTTTTAAAACTGGTCGATCCCATCGTACTTTTCGCGCTTGGCTTTGACCTTGACAACCTTAATTGATTTAGCTGTATAAACAGACCCTAAGACTGAAAGAAAAACCATTATCCGCTTGATCAATTTAATTAATGAGGACATTTTCTGTCTATATTTATATGAGTGGTATATTACATTTTCGACTTCAAATGCCATACTGCTTTTGATGTCTAAAATTATGGTTTGTATATCTGAGTCCAGAGAGCGTATATATTGTTGAGTTATTTTTAGGAATTGTACATATTTTTGCGTAAGACCCATTGTCAACTGATTTCCGACAGTTTCATTGCACGAGGTGTTGCTATGCATGCATGCAGGACGGTAGCTACTAAAAGAAGGAATGATCTACAACGACCTACATAAAAAGAGGTTCATTAGCTATTAAACGTCCCATTCTTTTTATGCTATTCCTTTGTAATATAATGTTTGCCGGTATTTATTTTGTTCTTTCGTAATCGTACCTCCGTTGGCGTCAAACCGGGTATGATTAGTTCTAATCAGACCTGGTTTGTCGTCAACGGAGGTAAGATTAGCAAAAATGGTATAATGAGGTATATTAGTTGTCAGTAATGGCCCTGTGAGAACAGAAGAAATACCCGCAAACATTATATTACTATCTACAACGACCTACGACGACCCAACAACAATCTACAACGAGCCAAGCGAAACTTCGTTTTCATTTATTGAACATTTCTTGAATTTCTTATTTTCTTGAAGCGATATTGACACCATTTGATGTGTGTGCTATCAAAATCTTGCAAAAAATGAGCACAGTTACTCCTCAACCGGGTTTGGAAGGCCGGCATACTTTTGGATGATCCTTTTGAATCGGACAATATTTGGGCCTTAATTGACAGACAACCGCAAAGCGGTCAATATGGCGATTTCGGTGATCTGACGAACCACATAAAACAGGTTTTTAGGCGAAGGGTATGAAAGTTTGTGTAATATAATAGGCATGTATGTTATGTACTTACACTGGGTAATTCCAAATCTGTTTTCAGAATTGAAATCGGTTTAAATATTGGCCGAGATAACGTTCAAAATCTACAAATGCATGGTGTTCGGGTGCGAGGTCTGAGCCGAAGATTGATATATCGCTTAGTGATATCAGAGATAATGGCCACTAGAGAACAAAGGAAACTGAACCAATGATGATATAATTTATTTTCTGTTTCCTTCTCTGACATATCCCCTCGTGCACGCAGGCTACCTCGTGTGTCGACCTCAACAGGGGAAATGTCCCCCCGCGCAACATGCCACCGCGATTTGTCGCCTCGTGTGTGAAGACCTTTACTTCGATCTGAATTATTAGAGAAATTTTTCATGCAATTGGAGGAAAGTGCAATCGATTCTTGTCTGACGGCTCAGAGCTGCTGAATAGCTGTATTTTATTGAGGTTTCAATGTGGAATTTTTTATGTACAACTTTTTGGGGGACAAGGGTATTTATGTGACTCGTGATTAGGTATATTTGTTATTCGTGAATCGTGATTTAAGGAAATCCGTTATGTGAATCGTGATTAAAATATATTCCCAGAGTGGCGAAGAGCTGAAAAGCTAGCTTGAAAACTGTGATTTGACCGATATCTTACCTAATACCGATATTTCAATTGTGAAATTCTACATTCCTCGACCGCAATAAAGCTCAATAATTGATCAATACAAACTTCCTTAATCTCTCTTCGCCTCGCTTGATTTCACTGATGATTACCGTTGTCATATTTACCGTGGCTATTTACATATTTGTGATCTTTGGAATCTCTTGAGAAGAATTTGTAAAATATCTTGTCGTGGGAAAATTTCACCTTCATAACCTTTTCCTCCTGCTAAAGTGATTTTCTATTCCCAGGAAATGAGGTATGTGAAAGCAAGGACACGGGAAAACATTGCACACTGTGAACTACAATGAACGTTTGAGAATTGAACGAATTTTGACTAAACAGGTGTGTTTAAAGTTCAGAGCCAAACTTTCTTGGTATTTCACTGTTGAATTACTGTGCATTGACTTCGCCGCGTATCCCTGCTTTGACGTCATTTTCTGTGAATAGTAAAATCAACCTTAGCAGCTAGGGAAAAAGGCACGAAGATGAAATTTTCGAACGACAACATATATTACATTTCTTCTTGGTAGAATCCCCAAAGATTACGAATATGTAACACTTTAAATATCTAATTATATGTCTGGAATATCATGACATGTTTTTGCTGTTTTCAATAATCGTGAAAATGAGATAGTTTTTCGTGATTCGTGACAACACAGCTCCCTCCCCTGCACCCCTCATTTTCTGCACAGATATACGCACACGGATTTAATGAAATCTAAAAACGTTACAGTTGTCTCAAAGAATGCAGAGAGTTTTGCTTTTCGCATAGGTTAGTGTTGCAGGGCACTGTTGCTATAGCAAGCCTGGAAATAATTTTTTTTTTTTCAAATGAATTTGTAACGAACACACAAAAGATTGTACCTATCACGGTACAACTTAGCGTAACGTGTAACATCTCAAAATTTACTCTTAATGTCTCTAAACCTAGCGTGATGTCTCAAACTTAGGTAAGGTCTCATAACTTAGCGTAATGTCTCCAAACTTAGCGTAACGTCTCACAACTTAGCACGTCTCCAAAGTTAGCGCAATGTCTCCAAAGTTAGCGCAATGTCTCCAAACTTAGCGAAGTCTCATAACGTAATGCAACGTCTCCAAAGTTAGCATAATGTCTCCAAAGTTGGCATAATGTCTCCAAAGTTAGCATGTCTCCAAATTTAGCGCAATATCTCAAAACGTAGCGTAATGTCTCTCAACTGAGATTGTACAACACGAAATCTAAACGCAGTCCATTCAACACAAAAATGTTTTACTTTCACAAAAAGTTGAATGTAAATCTTCGGACAAGATGAGCATCGGACAAAATGACAGACACAATTAATATTGTAACTGTCAAATCTCTGAGTAGAAATGGGATATTTGTACCGGACAATGTCCGTGACCGGCCGCTAATATCCAGGCTTGATTGCTAATAAGAACGTCTACCTAACAATGATCCATATAAACACGAAATGTACTAAATAAATTGATCAATAAGACAACTAGGTGCCATGGACTTTTCTCTTTCAGTCTTTGATTAAAAGTCATGCAATTGTTTAGATATGAAATAAATAACTTGGGGTTTTCGAATACTTTCTTTGTATTGTGGTTTTACTTTGGTATATCTTATTTACCAAATATTTAATTAAGAATATTTCGAATATATATTCTCTTCAGGAATTTTGAAAGCAGATTAAGCTCTGTCAGATTAGTCAACTTTTATTGTCCTCCAAAAAATGTCATGTCATCAATCAGCATGTTGGTTGTCCGGACCGAAATAGAAAATCTAGAGACAATGCAATGGACCTGTTGCAATTGGCACGAGAGGACAAGAAACTTTGTAATACAACCCAGTATTTAAGAAGTATTCACAGCTAATTACTTTTGAGTTACCGGTATGTTAAACCATAGACGTACAATGGAAGGGGATCTGGTTAGGAAACTTAAAACGATGTGTCGAAACCGGAAACGATGTTTGTACAATTTCTTATGGTAATTATACGCAAACATGGACTGGACTGTACTGGACTGGACCGGACTGATAAAACATGGACTGATAAAACATGGACTGATAAAACATGGACAGTAAAACATGGACTGATAAAACATGGACTGATAAAACATGGACTGGTAAAATATGGAGGGTTAGGATCTTTGTTGTTATGGGGTTAGCGATTATTTGTTAATGTAGACATCATACGTTCACAGCTACACGTTACATGTTTTACCAGTCCATGTTTTATCAGTCCATGTTTTACCAGTCCATGTTTTACCAGTCCATATTTTATCAGTCCATGTTTTATCAGTCCATGTTTTATAGTCCAGTCCAGTCCAGTCCAGTCCATGTTTTATCAGTCCAGTCCAGTCCATGTTTTATCAGTCCAAGTTTTATCAGTCCATGTTTTATCATTCCATGTTTTATCAGTCCATGTTTTATCAGTCCAGTCCAGTCCAGTACAGTACAGTCCATGTTTTATCAGTCCATGTTTTATCAGTCCATGTTTTATCAGTCCATGTTTTATCAGTCCATGTTTTATCAGTCCATGTTTTATCAGACCAGTCCAGTCCAGTCCAGTCCAGTCCATGTTTTACAACATGCCTTATAAGCGAATGATGGAGCAACTGATGGTCCCATGACATGCTATGATAAGTTATTGCCGAATTTAAACAATGGTATAATATTACTTAAGTTCAGTAGTGTCTTATTGTAGCTATGTGGGCCCACCTGTTAGTTGCATTACCGTATTTCCTCTAATAAACGCCAAATAATGCCAACAAACGCCTCCCTCTAATAAACTCCTCCCTGTAATAAACGCCTCCCTCAATATAGAAAAATACTGAAAGTGCAAGAAAAAGGATGCTAAAATTGACAGATTTCTTTATTTTTATGTGGCAACAATGGAACCAAACAAGGAATCTTTTTAATTTCTTCCTTCTTGAGTTCATATTTTAACTCAAAATGCAATTACCCGGACCTCGCGCTCGGTCAATAACATATTGTTTAATAAATACCCCCCTCTAATAAACGCTCCCTCTAACAAAACGCCCCCCTCTAATAAACGCCCGCCTAACATGCTGCTCTGACGCTTAAAGCTAGGTAAACAAAGATGGCAAACAAAATGAAAAACAATTCAAGTTTAACTGCACATTTTAAATTATGAAAAGTTCGATAACTTGTCGGCGGGGTGGGGAGTCATCTTTTTCTATATACCCAGGGATAGGGAACACGCAGTTTAGTAAGGGAACACGCAGTTTAGTAAGGGAACACGCAGTTTAGTAATATCCTAGGAGTAATATCATCAGGACCCGCAGATTTTCTAATTTATAACAGTCAGAAATGGCTAGCGACATTCTAAGGCCTGTGTTTGACTACCCACTGAATTAAAAATACTCAAAACACACGTTTGAGTTTACATGAAAAAAGATAGGAAATACATGCTATATATAATATTTATGATTACAATACTAATGTTAGATAGTCTAATTAAACAAAGTTAAACAAATATCTATTTATAAACGATCGTTTGAAGCGTTCAGTTTTTACTTTAGGTAATAAAAAATTATAATGTCCTCGTTCACGCAATTGCCGTTTTCTCTGTGGTGGCAATAAATTATACAGGGCATGACTATAGGGTCCTCCACTATTCTATTCCATAGTTGGCAATCTCTACTACGTATCAAGTCCTCAATAAAAGTTTGTTCTAAAACATATCCATATTTAAAAGTGCGTTTGAGTAAATTATCAATTTGGTTAAGATACTTTTTATAAGCACCGCCCCAGATTTCTATGCCAAATAGAAATAATGATATTATGAGACTATGAAAAAGCATATCAAGTTGTTCAAATGAGGAAATCCATGATATTTACAGATGCGCTTAATGTAAATTCTGCTGCTTGCTTTACGTATTAAATCTTCAAACTGCATGTCCCAGTTATACAGGGATGGCTTTGGAGTGTAACGCCAAGGATCTTTAACCATGTCTTTCGGGTTATTGTAGGGAGTGGATTCGATAAAGATAATGGTGCTTTGCTGTGAACAACCATTTCCCAAGTTTTTTTGAAGTTCAAGCTCATGCGGTTATTACTTGCTCAGTCCATCATATTTTTTTGTTTTGTTTCAGTTGGGCGTTATACTGATATTTTTAGTTATTCATGATATTTAGTTGGTACCACTATGGCGGTATTGGTTCTGACGCTATACCGGTATACCGTTGTTATGGTATACATGAGTAAGATAAACCTCATGACTATCATCAGTTTATCTTTTTATTTAAACTGCAAGAAAAGTTCACAAATGAGAAACAAACACAATGTGTGTGTGCGCAAGTATAAGTGCGAACTTATAGATTAGAATTTGATAATGTTCTGTCACGGCGATCGCGACAATTGCGATTGTGGTTTCCGTTTGATCGCTGCGACCGCTGAGTTCATTTTTGACTTTTCATGACTAGCAATCGTGGCGATCGTACTCATCGTAGCGATCATATATGAAGACCAGGCTTTTGAATATAAAGCTAATTTTAGATAATTTAATTAAAAACTCCCGATAACTCGAAAGTTTTTTCCATAATTTTCCTTGAATGTTTGGGTTATTGGGTGTCAACTGTATTTACTGTAGATCACACATTTGCTAAAAAATTGTAACGGTATACCGATACAGCGGTATTTTTCGAGTATCGAATACCGGTATTGAAATTCCCATAAGGGGGTGTTCACATTAGCCGGGATAGCCGGCAAACTATGCGCGCATTGGCGGAAAAATACAAATCGTGTTTATTCTGCAATATGTCGTTACTACCGGCCAATCGCAGCAGCTTTAATTTTTCAATTGCATTTTTCAATTGCAAAACATAGAAATGATGCTATTATGGCATTTATGTTGAGAAGGCGATCCGTTTTCTACAGAAAGTTGAAAATTTCCAGACAAAGACGATTGGTGAGGCTAAAGAAAAGGTTTTGGGTTCGACCAGGTAGAACAGAACAATGGTGGCAATGTACAATCGGTGGAACAGCTCCCGAAGAAACTTGGAAGAAAAATTTCCGACTTACGAGATTCTTCTTTTTCTGTTTGTCCGCCATTTTGAAATCAACAACCACGAGGCGAAACGCGAGCATGCGCAGTGACACGATTTCCACCCTGGCTTGTCGGGCTTGCCCGCTTGATTTGTTTCACATGGGCCCGGCAATGCCGGGAAGCGGGATCTCGGCAAGCCGGGCTGGCCCGGTTCCCATGTGAATGCAATCTCGCGAAAAGTATATAAAACAAAGTATGAGGCGGGATCCCGGCACTGCCGAGCTATCCCGGCAAAGCGGCTCATATGAAAAAACCCCTAAGTTATCAAATAATATCCCGACTATTAGAAGCAATGGAATTGCAACAGTACACTTCCGTTCGTTTGGTGGTTTGTGGCTAAAGAGAGGATCCCTTGCACGATTATTGACGCCCATGTACAAGCTCGTTTCACAAGCTCGTTTTATAATACGACAAGACATCGTTGCAATGCCCAATTTACTTTATTAAAACCCAATCCAATCTACTTTATTGAAACCCAATCTAATCTACTTTATTGAAACCCAATCTAATCTAATTTATTGAAACCCAATCTAATCTACTTTATTGAAACCCAATCTAATCTACTTTAGTTCAAACCACGTGAACGTTTACAATGTTACTTTAATCCCTTACTCTAAAATGTTTTAATCAATTCGTCATCCTGTTTCCATGCCATATTCATGCCATAAGTTCAGTTTACACCTGAAAGATTAATGTTACTAAAGTTAATTAATGTTATAAAGTTACTTTATGTTGGATGGTTTGGTTGGCTGGTCGGTGGTTGGTTGGTTGGTGAGTTGGTTTGTTGGTTGGTTGGTTTGTTTGTTGGTTGGTGATACCTGGATCAAAATTTTGGGGGAGCAACAGAGAATTTGGGGTGCAGTTTTTTAATAGATTAGAATTCTAGTATTATATGGTGTAGAGACGTGGTTTTAGCTGCGACCAATGTAGGAGGGGTATGGGGGCATCTCCCCCAGAAAATTTTGACTTTTCGAAGCCCTGTGAGGGCATTTCCCGTGATTTCTGAGAGGAATTTTCCCGAAAAAATTACCTGCACTTGAAAAAAAATTGAATAAGATTTATATCACCTGGAGTCGTGGACCAACCTGTTAAAGTCAACAAGATAAATAACCATGGATCACAATATTTCCATTCAATGCAGTAGAGCCTTTGGTCATTTTGACAGGCATCAAGGAGCTGAGGGGGGGGGGGGGGGAGGGTAGGCCCCCCTAGTAGGGATCAGCCGATCGAGAAACCAATTTACCCATCCGATAAATTCCGATTTCCGATCCGATATCCGAGCTGATCGGCCGATTTATCGGTGGTTATCGATATTCATGGTCGCCAGAAATTCTTAATAGTTGAATTTGGGGCCATGGTACGTGTCAATATGCAATCTGACTATCTGTTACTACATTTGCTCACATGTCTCTGGCAATTTTAGAAAGACAATTTTCTCGCGTAATTTTAGAAAGAAACAACCAACAACATTCTAAATTTTCCAGAATGAAAATAGACTTGGAACGTTCTTGTTCCAGAATATATTGTATATTATTGGACAAAGATGTGACAGAGTTTAAGTTATGAAGTACAAATTACGGAAGTCGCAAGCAGAAAATGTTTCACCTATAGGCTATAACGCTATAGGCTATATATAACCTATAGGCTATATATATATATCAAATTAATTAAATTTGGCAGTTTCATTGTGGAAGAGTATCCATGCACATGATAAAGTATCCACGTGATAAAGCTAGATTCGTCCTGATTTACATACATTTTATCTTTGATTTTCTCGACTTAGACAACATTGATTTTTTTTTTGAACTACTTGTTTTTGAAGCCGTTTACAATAAACTAGCCTACGTCATAGTCTGTGAAATTTGAATTTTGAAAAACACAGACTATGAACCAGCGCCGTTAATCGTGTTCTGTGACGTAGCTACTATAAGGAATTTTTATAGTAGACCATGATTGGTCGCTTAGAAAATACAGTTAATACGTGATATTCAATTGGTTCAGAACTACTTCCGTTTTCAATGTTTGTTTACAACGGCACGAAGTCAGTTTCTCAGCCGCCTCAACGTATTCTTTGTAAACGAGACTATTAAAAGAGTTTGCTAAAACTTTCGAAGGATGACTGTTTACAGTCGGCATAATTTTGGTTCGAGGATGATCAAACAGTCGAAGAAATGCGGGAATTGAATTGTTAATCATACGATATTTCCAGGTAGCCGTCGACGGTGCCGATTCTCGTTATACTGTTTCGTTTTAGCTTTTCAGCTTGTCCTATTTGTCTATTAGAACTACTTTTTATATGATTTCTTAAACTTTTAGTGAATACTCGTTAGTTGCTACAAGCATAAACTTGCTCCAAGTCTGCCTCTTGATTGTTTCGGGTTTGTTTAAAGACGTGTTTGTTTGAGAATACGGGTTTGTCTCGAGACAGGTTCTTTTCAAAACCTTGAAACAAACCGTCTTTGAAACCAAACCACTCTCAAAATAAACCCGTCTTCTCGAAAAAAACTCGTCTTTAAATAAACCCGAAACAATCAAGAGGCAGACTTGGAGCAAGTCTACTATAAGGCATAAGCATAATCTATAAGTATTGCGAATAATCGGCAGCACAGACGCTACTTAGCGCCGCCTTTTTGCGCCCGCGAGCGTCTGTACGCAAAACCCTGTGGTTACGCACTGTTGCTCGTTTATTGAACATTACTTCATCATATTTTTAAGGGTTTTCTATTTTATTATATAAATATTATTAAGTTAGATCTAAACATGCATGTACCAATGTGTTAACTCACCAATTCGTAGACATACCCATGCCAACCAATTCCCACACAAACAGTTGTTTCGTGAGGGTCCTCCTCATCTTTGCACTGTTCGTAGTCAGGTTTTTTACTCCAACACTCTGTTGGAGCTTTGTTCTGGCTGCCAAGATCAATATTGTTGTATCCCCAACATTCAGCATAAAACTCGATGCAGAAGTATTTAAAACCGGCGGCTTTAGCTTCTGAAGCACATCTGCCATAGGAAAAAAATAAGTTTTACAATTTTACTTTACATATAGATATATCTTTATATTTGTTATCAAGAGAGTAGAGTGTTCGTAAACATATTTGAAAGTTTTGAAAGGATTGTCCCAAATGTCCCCCAGTCCCCGCTTGTGCCCCCCCCCCACTAATCAATTTTTGATTAGTGGGGGGGGGGGGCAGGAAAAGTCCCTTTTTCTTAAATTCAGTCAACAAATAAGCAAGGAATAAAAATTAAACAAATGGAAAGTAAGTTTTAGCCCTTAATTAATAACTTAGACATACTTTAATTATTATGTTGACCTACGCGGCGCGCGTCCCCCCTTTAAAATCCCACAAACAAGCTAGTGTTTTCTGTTTTTACCATGTCAGAAGTCGAAGTGATCAATGTGTTGGTAGCTTATGAAGATGCCTATAAAGGCTAAAGTGTATATATTGGTTCCGTACTACTTCTGAGTTTATATTAACATGTGTTTCATAATCTTGATGCCCATTAATAATGATGATGATCTTTGTAATCGTGCATTTTTAGCAACGGCGTGGTGCTTTAATTTAGCAAAAATTATTATCAGAAATCGCCGGAAAAGCACTTCTGGGCAAAATTAAAATTTTTCAAAATTAAAATTTTTTAGTAGATTACCGTTACCTCTTTCGAACAACCCTGGATCCGCCACTGATCATGAATTGAAGAAAATTTTTTTTAAATAAAATGGCTGACAAATATACACATATATATAAACGAAAAATCCTACCTCAGAAACAGTAAACAAATATTTTGGCCACGAAGGTCCCTTTTAGGAAAATTCCCCCCATGCGAAAATCCTTAAAAAAGGCCCTGAACGACTGAGATACTGAAAGACAACCAGCGCAAGATATATCGTTGTATGAAGCCCTACTAAATGAGAGTAGATACCTAGAACGGAGGCTCTTAGCCAGATAAATGTATCTGGCTAAGAGTCGACGTTCGACTGATTTAGTTCAAATTTTAGAAGGTTTTCTGCCAACGTTTTCTCTAGGGGACAAGGCTGGCGAGAGCATACCCCGGGCCCTAGGACTGACGTGTGTACTCGGGCCCCCTTAACTTCCTAATTTTGTTTTACGTGAAATATATGAGTAATTGCTTGCAAATAGACTTGTATACAGTAGTTATAATACAGTATAATTGTTATTGACACTACAATTATAGCCTGGATTCCAAAGGGAGAGCCCAGTGGATCGGAGTATGAAAAAGGTTGTTATAGTGTCTTTCCGGTATACGGGGGTCTCATTGGGGGTTAAATCTCAGGGGGTTAAAATTGTGGGGGAGGGGGGGGGGGGCTGAAGCTCCCCCCCGGTTCCTACGCCTATGCGTCAGATCTGTATGGGATTTACAATTGTAAATATCCATACAGATCTGCCGCTCTTATTTTATCTATTACATAAAATGGTAGACCAACTCCTTATAAGGAAGTAAAAAGTCGTTTTGGGTGATCCACTCGAATCGGACAGTATTTGGGCCTTGGCTGTTACGATAGATATATATGTTATGTATTACCTCGTTCTTTTAAAAAGCCCGCTAATTATACAGAAATTTAAAGCGGGGATTTTTTAAAGAACGAGGTAATACATAACATATATATATATGTTATTTACCGGCTGGGAGGTCCGTACTGGAAAAATATTTTCCCTTCTGAGACTGAGGGAAAATATTTTTCCAGTACGGACCGACCAAAGCGGTAAATAACGTGTTTATTTTTTTCGAGCAAAGTAAAAAAAATTGCAATTTTTTGGCGCGAAAAGTTGCGAGAGGTCCGTACTGGTGTGATACGGACCTCGTACTCAGCCAATCAAAAGGCTCTATTTTAGTTACGGACCTGAGTTACGAACCTCAAAAAAAATAACTATCGTTATGTCGCTAATATATTTATCGTTCTGTTGCTAATATATGCTAATATATTTGGAACCTTGTAACATGAAATTATAACAGACGATACATGGGCGATCGTCAAGCTCGTATATTCAGAAACCTTCTGATTGCCGGTGAGACGCTCTAAACCATTGAGCTACCAAGACTCAATGATGTACTGGTTCGATTGATATATGTACTGTAGTCACTATATACTCCAAGCTCTCCAACATTCACTACAGCAATGTGTATATTAAACACATGAAATTATAACCATATAATAGACACATACAGGTATGTTATGTATTTAGGCCCTGTTTACATGAAGCGGATTGAGTGTTCAAGTCAATGTTTCTCCTTGTTGTGTTTACATGAAGACGATTGAAAGTTTTCGATCTGATCGAAACGGATGGCTGAAGTCAATCCACGCAGTTGAGTGGATTGACTTGAGATTCAAGCAAGGATCGACTTGAATGTTGCCAATCTGACTGATGTAAACACGGTTTGACTTGAAAATGACTTGATACGCATGCGCGAAATTTACGCATGCGCGTATTCAGGCCTCAAAAAGTACGCCTGTGCGGTTTGAGGCCTGCTGCCAAACGGATTCATGTAAACATGTGCCCGGATTGACTTCATCCGTGTTTTTCGATCCGATTGGACTGTCAATCCACTTCATGTAAACAGGGCCTTAGACACGCTAATTCCAAATCTGTTTTCAGAATTAAAATCGGTTAAATATTGATCGAGATAACGTTCAAAATCTACGACAAATTGCACAATTGCAATTTGTGAACTACAAATACACGGCGCGCGAGGTCTGGGAACCATGGATGGGGCTAATCCCGTAGGGGATAGTCAGCGGATACGTATTTCTAGTTTAATTCCAAACAAGATGAGGTTGCCCTATTTATCCGAGCCAGAGGCTCATGTATTAAGCGCTTGACTATTCAAGTTTATCACTCTTAGGTGAACGGAAAAACCCATCTGATAAGGATTCCGAGGGTCTACGATTTAAGGTCGTTTTCCGAGAAGACTCGAAAGTCTTACCATTTGCTGGTGTTGTTGCAAAGGCAGCACTTTCTCCTCAATTATTTTTAAGACCCTGAGTGGTGGTCCGACCCAGGATTTGCACCAACCACTAACTACAATAACAAAACTAGGGAAAACGCGACCTCGTAATATATCGATTTACAAATCCCACACGCGATATGAAATGCAACAATTACACCATATGTGGAAACAACAGTGTTCCAACATGACGTATGATCCAGACGTATATATATATAGGCAAACCTGATCACAAACACGCTTTAGTCTTCAGGCAGATTCCGATGATGACCACTGCTGAGGCCGTCGAAACGCGTCAGTAATAGTCTTCTCAAGACTACAACAACCTGTACGACCAACTTCCCACATCTATAATGATACTCCTAGGTTCAAACCATTTACTTTATAAAAAAAGTCTTTTATTTTACTTACTTGCAGTTAAGCCTTTCGATAAAGTTGTCCCAGCCATTGCCCCAGTCAATGCGGTCTCGCGCATTAAATAGCAACATCTCACGTTCGGCAACCGGAGGGGTTTTGAAGCATCCTCTTTTCTCTATATTAAATTCCGGGCACCCTGAAATAAAGCGAAAGATAGCCATGCAGATTGGTTCAACAAATTAAAATAACTGTGTTTCTTATTGACCATTTTATTCATTTACTTATTTATATATATATATTTATTTATTAGAACCCGTAGAATCTCGAAAATAACCGCCCCCGAAAGTAGCCGCCCCCTCGAAATTAGCCACTTTTTAAGCAATTACTAGAAAAACCTGAAAGTAAGCCGCCCCTCTTAAAGTAACCCCCCCCCCGAAAGTAGCCGCCCCTCTTAAAGTAACCCCCCCCCCCCCCCCGAAAGTAGCAGTCCCTCTTAAAGTAACCCCCCCCCCCCCCCGAAAGTAGCCGCCCCTCTTAAAGTAACCGCCACCCGAAGTAGCCGCCCCTCTTAAAGTAACCCCCCCCCCCCCCCCCCCCCCCCGAAAGTAGCAGTCCCTCTTAAAGTAACCGCCATTAAAACATGTATAAAACAGTAATATCAAAGATTCAGGAATTTCATACAGTAGTTATAAGTTTTGTCTTTGTCATCGTTCAGACGTCCTCTTCCATTTCGGTATCTGAATATTCGGTATCGAGTACGGTAAAATATATTTTTTTATAAGGTTGATTATCAATTTATTATAGGTATTCAGACAATTATTTAATTTGAGTGCTGAAATGCGACGTAAACATAAATAATTCGTCTTGAAAATTTCAAATTTCAATGCATATTTTGGTTTCAACTTATGCTTAATATGCTGACCATGCAGCCATTTTGATTCCGTCAAGAGCGAACCGGCGACCGTGCGGTATAAATAACTGCATGGTAGTTTTGATATTAAACTTACAAGACGTACTCTTTACTAGATAAGTAATAGGAGTAGAGAACATACCAGACACATGGCGTTCTGTCTATTTCGTTAACAATGGGCTTGCTTATCTTTAAAAAAGTCTAAATATTACCAGACCTTACAAATAAATTTTTTCAGAATGTTCCTCGCAAAAATAGCCGTAAATGCTCTTCTGGAGCTTTCAAAATTAAAATTTTAGAGAGGTCCCTGGCGAACACAAACTTCACAGAATTTGTCTTACTGCCCCCCTGCCAAAATAATCCTGCGTACGGCTATGAATGTATTAGAGTAAACTCCGAAAAACAGAATTCATGCAAGAAGATTCCCTCAAGATTGGTCACCTTTACAAATACAAATAACATATAACATTAATATGAAATCAAAGAATAAGACATAAACGAAATTATACGAAACAGAAAAACTATGGATTAAAAGTAACAGGGAAAAGTTTGAAATAATGCTGAGAAAGTAGCCTCTTAAAAAACGACAAGGTGTTAATGGCACGTATATAGAGTATGGGAGGGAGTTCCAGAGCCTATAGTGACACGAACGAAATAAGAACACTTAAAGACATCTGTACGGGCATAAGGTACTATAAGAGTCAAGTCATCAATATTACGCAGACAACGACTCGTACTTCTCCAAGTATAATGAAACCACGTTGCGTGTCTACTAATTAAGCCGTGAATCATTTTAAAAAGGAAGACAAGATCTGTGATTTCCATACGCATGTACAGAGGAAGAAGCTGAAGTTGTTCAAGCCTGGTCTTGTAATCTACTTCATGACCTAAAATAAGCCGAGAGGCACGGCGCTGCAGCTGCTAAATGTTGTTCATATTACGTTTCTTGTATGGAAACCATACTGGACTAGTGGACTGGCATATTCAAGTGTTAACCTCACTCACGCGGAATAGAGTAAAGTAACGCTTTACGGTGTAATCATGAATGTCTCTCGATTTATCTGGAATATACCACTACCAGGGTTGGAAAAATTGAAAAATGTTACAGTTAAGTATTATTAAGTATCTTATTGTTATTATATCAACTATAATTTAAAATGTTCTATACCAAGGGCTATTAACGACTACTCATCATCTCTTTGTAACGTCTTACCCTGGCGTTTTCGTTATCGGTTTTATACTTGCACATGCAGGCCAGAGTGGCAACAACAATCACTTGAATATGTTAAAGGATACTCGAAGCCAAAATACAAATGTAGCTCATATGAAAGATCTTACCGACTTTAGTTTATTTCCAAAGTTTCAGCATTCCTATCAATTTAGTCAAGAAGATATGGCTAGTTGAAGTTGGAGAGTTTGTCCAATTTCGACGCCATATATATTTGTTTCTCAAATATGAGTCACTGAGTGATTCTATCGCGTACAATGCCTAAGAAGCTCCTCTACTTTCCTGCATGAGGAACTAAATAGTTTATTTCGACTAATTTTCCTCCAAAGAGCATTCACAGCTGTTATCACTATATAATAGAGAAAGAGTAAAAGAGAAAGTACATTGAATCTGCCGGCGTACTTCTTTGAATGGGTGATTTTACCAGAGTTTATGGCATTTTCCGGCTCTTGTTTAGATGATCCCAGTGTGTCTTGTTTAGATGATCCCGAAGTGGAGTCTACTTCAAAGAGATTTGATTCAAAATACCCGCTGAAGAAATAATTAACTTTTATTGTACATATGTTCGACCCGTGCTTGAGTACAACTGTGTGATGACCTAGAACGAGTTCACTTCGATTGTCTTCCCGGGTAGATATCATATAGCGAACGATTGCAGAAAAGTGGCCTCTCTCTGCTCAGTGATCGACGCCTGAAAGTCTGCTCCATTAAGTTGTTCCATCAAATTATTAACAACCCACAAGACAAAGTTTCATATCCTTAGCTTATTGCCAGAACGCTGCACTACAAAATACAATCTCAGGAAAACCCGAGCGTTTAATCTTTCAACGGCAAATTAGACAGAGAGATTCCAGAGAGAACTTTTATCCAAGATTGTCTTAAACATTTCCCGTGACATTTCTTTTAGGCCCTGTTTACATGGAGGTTGGGTGATCCTTCTGGAAGGGTTACCCTAGTAGAAGGGTTACCCTAGTCCATTGTCTTTCTCGGTTTTGTTTACATGTGTCCTAGACCCTCCCAGACGGGTCATATTTCAGTGAAAAAGCGCGCAATAAAAGCGCTCGTTCGGTGTATTTCAGCTTCAAGTAAAACTCCATTATACAGTTTGAGCCTTCACTGTTCTGTTCTGCCAGGAATCCGCCAAAATCGACGACGACGACGAACAGCTCTCCTTCGAACGTGTCTCATCCGAGCTAAAGCAGCATTGTACTGGTTCGCTGCATGAATTGCTAACTGTTGTTGATGACTTGTCGTTTTTGAAACAACGAAAAGACAAGCAATAGACCACAGCATTTAAATGCGGCGACCAAAGGACCAAGAGACAAAACAATAAAACCTGCTACCAAAACTCTTCGTTTTCCCGCCATTTTCAATTTGTTTAGTGGCACGCAAAGGGAGGATGACCCTACTAGAGGAGGTAGCCCTGCTGCTATCTTTTGACCCTCTTGGAAGGGACCCTACTAGGAGGGTAATGTCGAGAACTTGCCACGGGTTGTGCGTGTACCCTATTCCTCCATGTAAACAGGGCCTTAAACTTTTTTCTTTTAATATTCTTAGTTTTTTTTCCGTACAATTCATTTGTACATATATTTATAATTTTTGCTGATCTTGACTTGGGTTGCTGTGTCTCGCACAGATTTATGACGTTTTATGACGTAACTCGTAGATGTTCGTATAATCGCCGGATGCGGAAACTATTCGAATCAAATGTTTGGATAGAACTCGCCAACGGCCTGCATGCAAACGGCCCTCGTTCGTCAATCGTCATATAGCGTCTTCTGCTTTAGTGCTGAACTTCTGGCAGTTGTTAGTTTATCGACTGTTATAATGTCAACTTTTTAAAGCCTTGTACAGAGAACTATGTTATTCAACTATTTTATGTCTATGTTCAACTGCATTTTTATAACTATTCAACTTACATGTGTTGACTTCAATATTAACTGTTCAACTTACATCTGATTCTATTGACTTACATCTGTTGACTTCAATAAGCTCGCCACTTATTTGTGCTATTTTGCACAATATCACAACTGCCTTGAATTTTGAGGCAGCACTTTCTTTGCGATAGTAACTTCTAGTCTTAAATATTTTAATAGGCGATATTAAATTATATTATGTAATAATTAACACGCAATTCAGTATGTAAACTGCGATGTGTGAGCGGAACGCATTTCGAATGCGTTTTTCGTTAGGCTAATTTTGAATAGTACTGCATGTATATATATGAAACAGTACGGTGTTAATAAATTGACTTACACTTTTTGATTTCGCAGTTCTTTCCTTCATAATTACTTGGACAGGTACACATGTACAAGCCTCCTTCTGACAAGCACCTTCCACCGTTTTGACATGGCGAGCTTGCACAAGGATGCAATGGATCAGGTTGAGGAGCTGAACATAGAAAAAAAAAACAAATACACAAAATGAGGTGGAGCTGTTTGAGTTCGTCAGTAAATTCGAGGATGATATTTTGTTGGTGAATTGTAAATTTTTGCGCGCAAAAGAATTGTATAGGAATAAAACAGTTTATAGGAAATAAAATTGTCACTGTTTAAAGTGTCTATGCAATGAAAAATTCAGTTGTAAAATAACTCTTTTGTTTGTAAGAACTCTTGAAACTATAAAGACTAACCATTTACAACTTTTTCATATATCACTTCACTCTTGAGATATTAAGATTTATTTAATATGTAAATGGTCATACTTATCAATCTCGTTCCCAGGGCATTTTGCCTCCACGGCGGAAGGTCGGCGAAAATGGCCCTGGTCGTTATCTCTTACAAAAGGTATGAAGAAGCATATATCCAATTTAGCGAAAGCTATCACTTCTAATTTGCTGTAAAATTTGAAGACAGCATTCACATTTAGATGAATAAATTATACTCGGCTGAATTAATTGAGTTTCATGACAAGCCAATCGCATTATAGAATCGACCAGCTGATCCCATGGATGTATGGTGGATTATTAAGCTTGTTAGCTGCTTTTATGCCGACGAATGCTGACATGAACAACTCTGAAGAGCATTGAACATTCAATTATTCAGGTCAACAAAGTAGACAAAGGCAATGGAACAAAGACCACAAAAATTATCATATCTAAACACCTAGAATTTTATTATTATTATTATTATTATTGAAATCAAATTGAAAAGAAAATACATGAAAATTATATTAAGGTTAGTAGTAAATCTGGTGGTGGCGAGGAGGCCTCAAGAAACCACTGGGCTTATAGTAAAGAGGTCTCCTCGTAGACAAAATAAATTTACAATTTACAGATACGGTAGTAGAAATTAAGAAAGATGACCAATTCAAACTGAATTCAATTTAATGAAAAAAGAAAATCGTAGACTCTTTTCTTGAAGCAAGAAAGGCTAACTGAATTTGTGACATTTGGGTGTCATGTGACCAGCCGATCCCAGGGCAATTTTTCGGCCGTGGAGGCAAAATGCCCTGGGAACGAGGTTGCATACTTATGACATGACTTATTGAAAACGCTTATATATCCTTGAGATTATGCAACGAAATCACTTGAAATACAGCTGCATGTGCGTGGATGTTATCCAATGACATCAAATATGCAAATCATCAAATGATTCCAAGTAATAATGGTAAAGATATGCAGAATTTTTCAATAATTCATTATGCATTGTGATGTCATAAGTATGATCATTTACATATTAAACAAATCTTAATATTTCAAGAGTGAAGTGAGAATTTCATCATTGTAAATAAATCTAAGGTAAACCTCAAAAATTTAATACATGGTAAATATATGTTTTAGAAAATTCCTTTTTCTCGACTGTGTTTATCCGAACCAAACTTTTGAAATAAATATAATATAAATTTATAATTTTTTGTGGTTTAGATGTTGCATATATCTATTGGCTTTACATTAAACCTAATTTTATATGTTTTCTAGTTTTTACTAATCTTGCTATTCTGCCCCGAACAAGTTCCCTTTATTACTCTGTTGGGGGTCGTTTCTACGTTACCGTGGTAACAGCTCATATGAAATTGACTCATTTAGTATCAGCATATGATATCCTATCATTTCCATCCAAAATATGTTTGAAAATACAAATATTAAAGGATTTTATTATTTTTGTGCAAGACCACCTTAATTTTGAACAGTACTGTATATATAAAACAGTGTTATAACAGTTGACTTACGGGCCGTTATCCTTTCGCAGTTCACTCCTGTATAATTACTTGGACAGTCGCACAAGTACGAGCCTGGTTGTGACGAGCACCTTCCACCGTTTTGACATGGCGCGCTGTCACAAGGATTGACTGGAGGTATAGGAGCTGAACATAGAAAAAAGAACAAATACACAACATGAGGTCGAGCCGTTTGGTCCCTTAGTAATGGCCGCCGTTGGCTCTAATTATCCAGTGAGAGAAGCCTAATATGAGACGTCAAATTAGGTTCAAGATTTTATGCATTTAATGTTAACAAAGAAACTACGCGGGCCGGACACTAAACCTATTTCGCGAGCGTCACATTTTGATTTGCTTGCGAACTCGGAGCTTCTAATGATCTCTCTTCAATTTACATAATGCAAATATGCAAGCTTCAAAATCAGCTCATCAGATACAATAGAAAGCTCATGAATCCAGTCCTGTGCATTGTGATGTCATAAGTATGATAATTTATATATTAAACTAGAAGGCACTCAGAGACTGCATAATTCCGCCAGCGGGTTATTTATTGAAGATATTTTATAGGGTAAATTTAGCACATATTTAAGGTTGGTGCATGACCATGACCACACTTTTTCATATACCATAAAATATTGTTGTTGTTCAATTATGTACAATCTACACGTCTATAACTTTTATCTAGAGTGAATAAAATGCTTCATTGCACTCATTTCTACTCAAATATTATGCAAAATTATACGTTGTTCCTTAGGCCATGACCGCACTTTTGTATAAACTGAATTGAACTGATAAGTCCATAATTAGTTTTTGTGAATTCAGCTTCTTTGCAAATCTTTGCGCAATCAAGCATTTTCATTCATTTCTTCTACGCGGAGAAGCTTACAGACAGATTTTTATCAATTTGTCATCCAATTGCCATCGAAATTGAACCAAAATTAAATGGGTTGGTCCTGAAAATTTCTTTTTCTCGACTCTGTTTATCCAAATTAAATTTTTGAAATAAATATATATAAATTTATAATTTGTTGTGGTTTAGATGTTGGATATATCCATTGGCTTTACATTAAACCTACTTTTATATGTTTTCTAGTTTTTACTTCTCTTGCTATTCTGCCCCGAACAAGTGCCCTTTATTACTCTGTTGGGGGTCGTTTCTACGTTACCAGTGGTAACAGCACATATGAAATTGACTCATTTAGTATCAGCATATGATATCGTATCATTTCCATCCAAAATATGTTTGAAAATACAAACATTAAAGGATTTTATTATTTTTTTCCAAGACCACCTTAATTTTGAACAGTACTGTATGTATAAAACAGTGTTATAACAGTTGACTTACGGGCCGTTATCCTTTCGCAGTTCACTCCTGTATAATTACTTGGACAGTCGCACAAGTACGAGCCTGGTTGTGACGAGCACCTTCCACCATTTTGACATGGCGCGCTGTCACAAGGATTGACTGGAGTTATAGGAGCTGAACATAGAAAAAAGAACAAATACACAACATGAGGTCGAGCCGTTTGAGTTCTTCAGTAAATTCGAGGATGATATTTTGTTGGTGAATTGGAAATTTTTGCGCGCAAAAGAATTGTATAGGAAATAAAACTGTCACTGTTTAACTCTTTCCTGTCCGGCCCAGTCAAAAGGGGTCATAGAAGACCCCCGAAGTCGTCAATCGAAAAACATGGCACACGTAACGCAAGATTAAAAATTTAAATTCGACAAGCGCCAGGGACATGAGATCCACTGATTCCACTCACATGCCAAATTTGATTTGATTTCATAAAGAACTCTGCGATTTGCGGAATTTTGAATTTTCATGATGCTACGTGGGCGTGCAAGATGGCCTTTTCTAGAAAAATGGAAATTTTTCAACCTGATTTATGATAATTATGCTAATTTATATTAACATAATGTGTCTTGTTCGGAAACTTCAAAAGCATTGGTAACAGCCGGTATTGGGCTGTCAGAAAATGTATAGGTTTCGCAACAGTTATGGATATTTCCCGAGATATAATAGAACAAAGAGGTAGTACAATTTTTTTATGTTTTTCAGCCGGACAGGAAAGAGTTAAATAGTATACAGGTAAACTGAAAATAATCGAAGAAAAAGCTTCATAGGAAAAGCCGTTTATTAAATGTTGAATTGAAAATAATCAATGTAATAACAGTTTAACAAAGTAAAAATGGTCAGTGAGCAAAAAGGAACCCCCTTCTCTACTCCCCTTACCCCCCTCAACGAGAGGTTACGGTACCTTGAGTATAGAGTCTCTGCAGAGATCCCACCCACATCGGTCCACCCGCACGGGAGCACATACTTATGACATCACAATGCATAATGACTTATTGAAAAATTCTGCATATCTTTACCATTATCACATGGAATCATTATTTTGATGATTTGCATATTTGATGTCATCTGATAACATCCACATACATGCACCTGTATTTCAAGTCATTGTATTACATAATGTCAAGGATATATAAGCGTTTAAGCGTTTTCAATAAGTCATTATGCATTGTGATTTCATAAGTATGATCATTTACATATTAAATAAATCTTAATATCTCAAGAGTGAAGTGAGATATGAAAAAGTTGTAAATGGTTAGTCTTTATAGTTTCAAGAGTTCTTTCAAACAAAAGAGTTATTTTACAACTGAATTTTTCATTGCATATGCCCTTTAATATACAATGGCCGATATTTTTTCGCATCGATGAATTTTTTATTTTCGGCTTATTTCTTCAACATCGTTGTAAGTCGGCTGAAAAACACACATATAAAATGTTAAGCCAATTTGGTGAATTACTACATTTCTAAACACGGTGATTTTTTACCTTTTTTACTCAGTGTATAAATAGCTTGCGTATATATTTGAAAGTATGATAATTTAGATATTAAACTAGAATTAGGCACTCAGAGACTGCATAATTCCACCAGCGCGTTATTTATTGAAGACATTTTATATGGTAAATTTAGCACATATTTAAGGTTGGTCCTGGTGCATGACCATGACCACACTTTTTCATATACAATAAAATATTGTTGTAATTATCAATGTGCGATCTACACGTCTATAACTCTTATCTAGAGTGAATAAAATGCTTCATTGCACTCATTTCTACTCAAATATTATGCAAAATTATACGTTGTTCCTTAGGCCATGACCGCACTTTTGTATAAACTGAATTGAACTGATAAGTCCATAATTAGTTTTTGTGAATTCAGCTTCTTTGCAAATCTTTGCGCAATCAAGCATTTTCATTCATTTCTTCTACGCGGAGAAGCTTACAGACAGATTTTTATCAATTTGTCATCCAATTGCAATCGAAATTGAACCAAAATTTAATGGGTTGGTCCTGAAAATTTCTTTTTCTCGACTGTGTTTATCCAAATTAAATTTTTGAAATAAATATATATAAATTTATAATTTGTTGTGGTTTAGATGTTGGATATATCTATTGGCTTTACATTAAACCTAATTTTATATGTTTTCTAGTTTTTACTTCTCTTGCTATTCTGCCCCGAACAAGTGCCCTTTATTACTCTGTTGGGGGTCGTTTCTACGTTACCGTGGTAACAGCACATATGAAATTGACTCATTTAGTATCAGCATATGATATCCTATCATTTCCATCCAAAATATGTTTGAAAATACAAATATTAAAGGATTTTATTATTTTAAGACCACCTTAATTTGACAATGATTGTCCTTTCGCAGTTCACTCCTTCATAATCATTTATACAGTAGCACAAGTACGAGCCTGGTTGTGACATGCAACTTCCACGGTTTTGACATGGCGCGCTGTCACAAGGATCGACTGGATCAGGTCTAAGGTCGAGCTGTTTGAGTTCTTCAGTTAAATTCGAGGATGATATTTTGTTGGTGAATTAGAAATTTTAATATAGTAAAAAGCACTATCCACTAATTAATTCCATCGCAATCGATTTTACATGTTGAAAAAGACGCAAAGTTGTTAGTAGAAATGAAGTTCCCCATCATATCCTGAAGATTCTAGATGGCACAAGTCATGCACGTGGTATTTTTTCTCCAACTACCATTTATACTACTTCCAAACAATACATTTTTACCTTTAATACATCCATAAAACTCGACCCTCATTGAAATATAATCAGACCAAGTCAGAGGATGAATACGGATGTAGCGAGCAACAATAACAGGTGATACAGATTGTTGGACAATGGAGTTTTTGTCTTTATTTCCGCTGAATTCCTTGCATTTATTAAAAAATAAGAATTTGTTAGCAATAAAAAGGTATTCATAATAATGTAAATTAATGAAATGCAACCTACACGCGTAAAAATCTCACAAGTTGTTACAGCATTGTTGCCTGAACAATACTGTAACAACTTGTTAACATATACGTGAACAACATTGTTGAATGAACAACATTGTTTATCATTGTTTCAACATGTTGTTACAGCTTGTTGAAACAACAATGGTTGTTCACGCATGCTGGAACAAGCGAGAAACGTATTGTTACAATCATGTTCACCATTGTTGCAACAATGTTTTTCATTGTTGTTGTTTCATCATGCTGTACCAACATGTTGCAACATGCATGAACAACGTTGTCGAATCAACAAGTTGTTTTTCATTGTTCCAACAACTTGTTACAGCATTAATGTCACTGTTCGTGAATAACACGCGAAGACACTATGGCCAAGGTCACGTGAAGTTCGCTGATGACACCAAATTATTCAAAACGATCAACAAGATTGGCAATGGCGGTGGCGGTTATGCTTAGAGCTCTTGTCTGTCTTGTCCTGATTTTTATGGTCAAAAAGCCTACAAACACAAGTTGTGGTTCAGTCTGTTACTCCTTTAAATGGTGAACCTATTGTAGACTACAACGATTCATATATCTACTCATCCTTATGGCAACACCAGCGAGAGTTTGGTTTGAAAATTAGTCCGAAGGTAGCACTTCAAATTATACTACTGCTTGGAGGAGATATTGAAACATGTCCTGGACCGCCTATAAGGTGTATTACTTGCACTAAAACTATCAGGAAGAATCAAATGAACGGCAAGTGCGAGGTATGTGGAGAACTGTTTCATATGAAATGTCTTATTGATAAATTTGAAGAAGAGCAAGAACATTTGTATTGTTCTGTTTGCAATGCTAATGATTCTCAAGATATTGAACAAGGGCCTACAATTTGGAATAAACTGAGAAGTTGCTTAAAACCAAAGGGCTTAAAAATATTACATCAAAACGTTAATGGTCTATTATCGAAGCTGAGTCACGTAAAATTGTTGCTTCAAGAGTCAGGAAAAAATATTCATGCCTTTGGGGTTACTGAATCGAAGCTTAACAGTTCAATTAATGACTATGAAATCCGTATTGATGGTTATGATGTTGTAAGAAACGATAGGAGAACGGGATCAGGGGGTGGAGTATGTCTATATCTTCGCAGTGACCTGGAATGGAAAAGACGCCCAGATCTTGAAGTAGACAAAATAGAAAATATTTGGGTGGAATTATTTGTCAAAAATTCGAAATCAATTCTTCTATGTGTATGCTATAGCCCTCCTCATTCCTCAAAATATTTGAATAAAAATTTTAATGCTGATTTTAATAATGTCTTAACGACAGCTCTGGTCGACGACAAAGAGATTATCATCATTGGGGATTTCAATTGTGATTACTTACGACAAAACGAACAAAGGGACTTGAAGGATATAATGAGAATTCATAATTTCCAACAAATGATAAAACAACCGACTAGATCAACTACCAAAACAGATACACTAATTGACCTAACTTTTGTGACTCATGACGCCAATATTTCCAATGCTTTCTCTATTGAGTCTGGCTTTAGCGACCATCATCTGATTGGGGTTATTCGAAAGATGAATTGTAAGAAATACAGGCCCCGCAAAATATTTGCCCGGAACTATAAGTTCTATTCAAAAGAATCTTTTAAATCTGATCTTCAGGAACTCCCATGGGACCAAATCCTAATTGATGACTTTAACTCAGCATGGAACCTATTCAAACTATATGTTAATAAAATAGTTAACAAACATGCTCCAAAAATGGAAAAAAGAGTGGCTGGAAGAGACTGCCCATGGTTGACATCTGATATTAGAACTAAAATTAATAGCCGCGACTACCTCCTGAAGAAGGCTAAACGATCAAAACAGAAAAAGGACTGGGATGATTATAAACGTATGCGAAATTTAACTACATCTGCCATTCGGAAAGCAAAATCAAATTTCCACAGAAATCTATTTCATGAAAGCATTAATAAGCCTAAAGACTTCTGGTCTCGGATCAAACAAAGTTATCCTGTAAACGACAAAAAATCGACTGCTAAGTCATTTCTTATCAATGATTTAATGACATCTGATACGACCGTTATATCGAATGCCTTTTGTAACTTCTTTAGCTCTGTTGCTTTGACGCTGCAAAACTCAATCACCAACTTGTCCTATCCCGCCTGGAAATCATGTTCATTTACATCTCTTGGTAATTACATCAACCCAAATGATTGCCGCTTCTATTTTACAGAAGTAACACCAATACAGGTTTTTAATATTATCAAAGCACTTAAGGCGTCCAAAAGTCCTGGCATCGACGACATACCTCCAAGACTGATAAAAGACGGTGCTGAGGAACTTGCTGTTCCTTTATCAGTTCTGATTAATCAAAGCCTAAAATCAGGAATTTTTCCAACATCTGAAAAACAAGCAAAAGTCCTGCCTGTCTACAAATCTAATGAAAAATCTAACCTAGATAACTATCGTCCTATTTCTGTCACAACGGTTTTTTCTAAAATAATTGAAAAAGTTGTCTACAAACAATTAAGTGAATATCTTGAGACCAACAACATGCTTTGCCCAAATCAATTTGGATTTAGACCAAACAGATCCACAGTCCATGCAGTTACTCGTTTGGTGGACGACATAAGATGTAATATGGATAGTGGTCTCCTTACCGGTGTGGTCTTTATGGATTTCCGAAAGGCATTCGATACGGTCCATCACGCTTGCTTATTAGAGAAACTTCCGTATTATGGGATCCATTCTACCGAGATTGAATGGTTAAAGAATTATCTATTCAATCGAAGCCAAATAGTTGTATTTGATGGGGTAAAGTCCAACCCGTTACCCATAACTTATGGTGTTCCGCAAGGATCGATATTAGGTCCTCTACTCTTTAATGTCCTAATAAACGACATGCAGATGGCTATTGATGAGGCTGAATCGATATTATATGCCGACGATACTGCTGTATAACTACGCAAATAAGGACCCTATCCTAATCCAAGAAGTGCTCACTAGGCAATGTAACAGCGTATTCCAATGGCTAAATACGAACAACCTATATTTGAACCAAAATAAAGGGAAAACAGAGTTTGTTTTGTACGGCACACCACAACGTCTCTCTAAAAGCAGTAGGATACAAATCGAAATAAATAATACTATTGTTCATGAAACAAAATCCTACAAATATCTTGGAGTCGTCCTTGACCACCACATGAACTTGAATGAACATTTAAATTCAGTTTTTAAAAAAGCCTCATCTAAATTGAAATTACTCAAGAGAATTCGCAGAGATATTTCACCGTTGGTAGCTCATTCCATTTATAACTCGATGATAAAACCACTTATGACCTATTGTTGTCCTATTTTGCTCGGAATATGATCTTCTTTTTTAAAGCTATTAACAAACTTACGAAAATCAACCCCGAAACACTACCTGTTCCCTGTACACCTATACGATTAACAAGAACCTCCTCGACAGCAAACCTTCTACATTTCCGCCCGCGGAGATGTAAAACACTAACTTTTCAGCGGTCCTTTTTGTGAGAGCATGCAGAACGTGGAACGTCCTTCCGATCGAGTTACGATTAATTGGTGTCACCCCGGTCCGAGTTCAAACGGCACCTGCTGCATTACTACATAGCAGCAGTGGAGGGGCCCTATGACGACCCCAGGACATGGAGATCAGTTTGTCCAAAGTGTGGCTCAGCCCGGAGTCTGGCTGGTGCTCTCTGCTGCTGTAGTTGACCTCCGGAAGATCTATTAGTCTTTAATTTTTACTTTATTTTTATTCTTATATATCTGGGACTGCTATAATTGGCGTATGCTGTTGCGGTGACCCTGCCACATTTCTACAATTTTGACGTTGTTTTTTGTTATTATTCTTGTAATTTACCTGCTGTGGCAAATCCAATAAAATAAAATAAAATAAAAAGTTTATGTGTACGGTCACGTGTACGGTCAGTCGGTCACGTGTACGGTCAGTCGGTCACATGTACGGTCAGTCGGTCACGTGTACGGTCAGTCGGTCACGTGTACAGTCAGTCGGTCACGTGTACGGTCAGACTCAGTCGGTCACGTGTACGGTCAGTCGGTCACGCGTATCTCACGTGAGCATACTTCATTTGGAAGTCGGAATAACAGTTGGCATCATTGAAACTATATATGGCTTAGTCCCACCACAGAATAAAGATTTAACTTTAAGTTAATCTTTATTCTGTGGTCCCACTGGTTTTTCCCTCGGTTGATTTTCCCTTTGCTGCATTGCCAATGGTCTGAGGAACGAGTCTTCTGTATGAACAAAATCAAAGAGGTAAGAATAATAAATTATTAGATAACTTAATGCTTCTTCAATGTTTATATATCGGTCCATCGGCTCTTTGTCATTGCATACATACGCTATCATTAATACATGTCCCTCCTCTCTCATTTTGTTCCCAGCTTAAAACCCACGAAAAAGAAAAAACTTTAGGTAAGTTTATTTATTCACACTCGGTCCAATACTGTCAGTTGAAACAGTCAATTTGTAGACGATAATATAACTTAAGTTACAACTGCAAATGAAAACCAAAAAACAGCTTTGACTTTGGAATAATCATGAGATGTTCTTCTTGCAAATATAATTTATCATTCTTTGTTTTTTGGAGAAAGTACAATGTGAACTGGAGTATCAGCTTTCATATTTATTTACAAAAAAGGTAAGACATGTTAAAAAGCCTTGAAAAATGTTCACTAAAGAGATTCGGTATCGATTTTATTGTTATATTTAAGTCATTTAACTTGCAGGTAGACCGTTGGTCAGGATGGTGTTAAGTGTTTCAAACACTTTAATATAACAGTCGGAATGCTGATCTCTTTGCTTTTTAGGCAAAAGTGAGAGAATTTTTGTTTACAGGAGAGTTGGACTGCTATCACAAAAAGAAAAGCAGAAAGTTATTAACCTAAATCTTTGTTTTCTTCTTAAATTATTTTTGTATAGACTGTAGTTGTGAGACTTCAATGATATCAATGAAAATAGAGAATAAAGCGCCGCTAAAGAACCGGCGTAAACTGGCTGTGTACGTAGCAGTGTAAAGAAGGATACGCGAGACTTTGTATTGAAATTGTCACTTCAATAAACGTTTTTAAAAATTCATGGATGTGTTTGCGTGATATCTTCGTCTTCAATAATAGTGACATCAGTATTCAATAATATTTTAATATTTTGTGTGATTTTATTACAAAATTAATAAGCGAGAAAACCGGAGGGTGCACAAAAAAACGAGAATTTATTCGATTGATATCATTTTGTAACATGTTGTTTCAACAACTTGTTCACAAATGTTCATTTATCATGCTGGAACAATGCTGTTATATCATGCATGTCACATTGTGTTGGAACAACTTGTTCACGTCTGTTGGTTCATCATGCGTGAACATGCGTGTTGGAACATACGTGAACAAGTTGTTGACAACTTGTTCACAAGAGTGCAGCACAACATTGTTCACGTCTGTCGAGAACAACTTGTTCGCGTCTGTTAACAACTTGCAAAAAGTTGTGCGTTTTTACGTACATATTTTTTTTTTAATATATATATATATATATATATATATATATAATATATATATATATATATATATATATATATATATATATATATATATATATATATATATACTAAAACGAATGTGATGTTGTTCACAGAACGTTTGAAAGTGCTCAATACCATAAAGCTAGAGCGAATATATAGTGAAAGTGGTCTTACCTCAAAATGATAAAAGCCGCAACTGTCAGTTTCATATATATATATATATATATATATATATATATATATATATATATATATATATATATATATATATATATATATATATATATATATATATATATATATATATATATATATATATATATATATATATATATATATATATATATATATATGATCAACCGCCGTCCGCGCGACATCGGAAAATGTGGTCCTGGTAACTAGATACTCAGATTTGAATTAATATTTAAATTGACCGTCACATGATTCAAAGGGTTTTTTCCAAAAGAGACATAGTTTTTTGAGGAAATAGAAATCCGAGTCCGCATGTATTTTGACTCGCTAATTCCAAATCTGTTTTCAGAATTGAAAACGGTTATATATTGATCGAGATAAGCCGGTCACTTCGTCGTATATTATTTTGAATATCATAGCCGACTAATGTCTAAGTTCATAAACCATTTTTACGAAGGGTATTCACGTTCTTGTAATATAGTAGACACATATGTGATGTATTTTGACTCGCTAATTCCAAATCTGTTTTCAGAATTGAAAACGGTTAAATATTGATCGAGATAACGTTCAAAATAATATACGATGAAGTGACCAGCTTATAGTCGACTAATTTCTTTAGAGTCACCAGCGGATAGAGATCTCGTCCAGCTTGATCTCGATGCTATGAGCAACTGGTCACAGTCATGGCAAATGAAATTTAATGTGTCTAAAACTCTTTTACTAAGGATATCCCGAAAACGTACTCAATCTAGTCATTCCTACCACCTCAACAACGAATTAGTGAAAAGTGTAACAAATCAAACCGATTTGGGTGTGGTCATCAGCAATGACCTTAAGTGGTCCCCCCATATCGCTAAATGTGTTGCTAAAGCTAATCGTATGCTTGGGTTTCTTCGCAGGAACTGTACTCAAATGTCAAATGTCCGTTGCCGTCGTCTACTTTATTTAGCGCTCGTCCGTTCTCACTTGTCTTACGGTAGTGAAATCTGGGCTCCTCAGGATAAGTCACGCGACCTTTCACTTCTTGAGGGTGTTCAGAGACGAGCCACTAAATTCATACTCCAAGATTATGAATCGTCTTACACTGACCGTCTTAAAAGGCTTAACTTATTACCGATATCGTATTGGCTTGAAATTAAGGATCTTCTCTTCTTTTTTAAGTGCAAACAAGGTCTCTACGATCTAGATATCTCCCGTTTTGTGACTTTTTCTTCTATTCGCTCGTCTCGCACTCGTTCAAGTCAAAACAACTTGCTTGAAGCCAATCCTTGTAGGACTTCTCTTTTTAGAAATTCTTTTTTCAACAGAATTGTATTTCTCTGGAACGATATCTCTCCGATAGTTCGTAATACTACTTCTGTTTCCACTTTTAAACATAAACTTTATATTCACTACTCTTCTAAGTTAGACTCCAATTTCGATGTTAATAGACTGCGCACCTGGAAAAGTTTCTGTTCTAAATGTCGTTCTTTCAATCCAAGTTGTTGCTCTTAAATCTTTATTCTTATGTAATTTGTTATTAGTTTTTTTTATTGTGTTTTTACTTATATATATATATATGTTTATTATGTAATTTTTTGTTCGGTTGGTCTTCACATGGGACTCCTGTCCTGTTGATCATTCCTTCAATCGTGTTCAAGTATTGCACTCTTTATTTACTGTATATTTGCATTCTTGTATGGTTGTAAAGTTAATAAATAAATAAATAAATAAATAAATAAAAAGTAGCTCAAAAAGCCTACAAACAAACCAAATTTGACTCACAAATGATTGCAAATGAGCTATTTCTTTTGCTTTGGCCGCAAAAATTATGGGTAAAAGCGGACAAACATCGGTACTGACGTCATCTCGACGGAGCGCTATTGAAGTAAGTTTTATCCCAACACAGAACGCGTCATTTTGATGCGCAGTCGACATTACTGGCGCAGTCGACATTACTGGCGCAGTCGACATTACTGACTTATAGGCTTAGTTATTTTTAATAGTCATCCACAGCCTATATGTATTAAGTTAGAATCTGTTTAGAAAAAACGATTGTTTGTCGATTTACGATATTGCCGTAGAATCGCGCTTGCTATGCATACATTTGAAGTTAATATATAGTTATTAAAAGGTTTGGTTAATATTAAATTCAATGATGAGATGAACTAAAACATATGGTTTGTCATTGATTATGATCTTAATTTTTCTGTTAAAACGTCCTTCAAAATGCAGGAAATATAGCCGTTTCGGAGGCTTAGAATTCAATGCGTCCCCTGTACCACTGAGCTATTGAGACACTGTCAGGACAGTCAGATAATTTTCAGACGCCTTTCTTTTCCCCAATCTCAACCGGAAGACATCACATCTTCACATACAGCTGAGCCTCTCACTTCGAACGACTTTACCTGTAGCGTAGACAGTCATATTATTTTGAAGTATATTAACTATTACATTATTACATTACAATTAACGTGACACTAACCTCAATTATTGTCTTATTTGAAATAACTTTTAAAATGATAAAGTAACTTCTTTTGAAGATTTTCGTTTCTTCGCTTTCTTTTTGACATAATCAGTTTGTTTGATATGCAAATGAACGAAATTTACACATACAGTAAAAACCCGCGTATAAGAACCTAGATTTCTCCAAGTTAGCCTAAAAAGGTTCTTATATAAATGGTGTTTACTGCAAAATTAGGTTATTTAGGTTCTTAAAACAGGTTCTTATTTTCTTAAAGGGACACTCCGGCCCAAATACAAATGCAGTTCATATGAAAGATCTTACTGACTTTAATTTATTTGCAAAGTTTCAGCATTCCTATCAATTTAGTTGAGAAAATATTGCTAGTTGAAGTTGAAAATTTGTGGATGTTGACGCCATATTGGTTTTGAAAATATGACGTCATTGAGTGATTCTTTATCGTCAGTGGAGTTGTTTTGATGGCGATCACATAGTGATAGTTATTGTGAATGGTCTTTGGACGAAAATTAGTTGAAATAAACTATTTAGTTCATCATGCAGGAAAGTAGAGGAGCTTCTTATGCATAATAGGAGAGACGTCACTCAGTGACGTCATATTTGAGAAACAAAATGGCGTCGAAATTGGACAAACTCTCCAACTTCAACTAGCCACATCTTCTTAACAAAATTGATAGGAATGCTGAAACTTTGCAAATAAACTAAAGTCAGTAAGATCTTTCATATGAACTGCATTTGTATTTGGGCCGGAGTGTCCCTTTAAGAAAAAAGCGACTTGGTTTTGGTAAGTGTGGTCTATTATTTATATAAATTATGCATAGGTTTTCTCCAAATGACTGCAATCTAAGCAAATACAAACCCTATATGCACTTTAAAGCTACACTGTATGTAATTTACAACTTACTGTGTGTAAATTCAATGGAACAAACTAACGTATACAACTGTAGACATATATACACTATTTGTCTGGTTCTGGCTCATTTTCATTACTTTGTAGAGTTTATTTTCTTTGATTTATAAATTTTTAGTTTGGACTATTTGATAAAATAAGAACCTGCATTCAAATTTTAGCCTAAAACAGGTTCTTATGTAAAAGGGTCTAAATGGAAAATCTTAGCCTAACAGGTTCTTAAAATCTAGGTTCTTATACGCTGGTTTTTTAAATTACTGTATCTTTCTTTGTGCCTCCCGACCTAAACATTTATTAACATTATTCTGCAAAATGGCTAGCTGACATTTTTAACCTTCTGGTTATTTCGGGTTGCTAGCCTGCGAAGTAGGCGTTTAGGGGTGGGGGAGGCCCTCCCCCTAACGCCGCCACGCAGGCTACGGGTTGCTAGTAGCCGTAATATTTTTTAAAGTTAATGCAATTTATGGGTGTTATTAAAGTCCCCCTAATCCCATTTTTTTGGTTTAGAATAAAAGCACTCCTAAAATTAGGAAGGATGTTCTTTTAAATTTTGGCGATAGCTGTTTTTGTTTTTAAGTTGTTCAAGTTTTTGTAATATGCGAATAAGGATATGATGACGTAAGATAAGGAAAGCAGAATTATCGAAGATCTATATATTTTTCGAGTATATCTTCAAAACCATTCATCAAACATTCTCCAAACTTTGCATGTATTTACAGATAAATAAACTAAAAAGGTCAGTTCAAGTTTGTAGTCGTCATGGTAACCGATTACTTTCCAGACTTCTTAATTTAAAAAACAAAACTATTTGTTTTCTCTCAATTTCGGATCATTTTGGAGCTGGTAATTTTGAAGGAAGATGCTACAAACTTAACTAATCTTATACTAAAATGTGAAGTTGTAGAAAACTCTGCTATGGCAGAAAACAAAGATTTTCTGACGACTACATAACTTGAGCTGTCTTTTCTTCCCTAGAGTTAAGGCTCAAAGGCGTACCCTAACGGCTAACACGCGGCACCGGTATAGTTTATAATCTGCGCCGAATGCGAGGTCAGTTTACGTGTGTTTTCAAGTAACGACGAAAGTAATCGCTGTGCAACACGCAGAGGCGCGGGAGCCACGGGGGGCATGCGGGCGCAGCCGTGTGCCCTTTGAGTAGGTACCCCCCATATAGCGTACAAAGGGATGCCGCCGCGCGCTGATTGGTCGATCAACACACGTCATGCTGAGCGTGACTGACGCGTGACGCACAGCCGCCGTGACTCACGCATATTGGCAATAATCCCTCGCATTTTGTGTGTTTGTAAATAATTATTTAATAGTTGAATGATTTGAAAGTGCGGGTATAACTAATGTCCTGAAACGTTTATACCAGGTCCTTGTTAATTTTACTTGGTCGTGTGGTTATTTCACTGCCGTTCATGTCTAGAAAGCGACTGACTGTCGAAAGAGTCGTTGACGAAATCGAACGAGTGATCTAGTCGAACGACACGTTCTCGATTACAGCATTTATGTCGGGATGCCGAGCGGTGGGACGGGAAGAAAACGAACGTGATCGCAAACCTAGACAAATAGCGCCGATTTATATTAACTAGATAAATTGGGATTAATGAGAAGCAACGTCTAAAAATACCATCACGCAATGTCGCAATCTAATGACAAACCCCGCAATCTCTGTCTCGCTCGTCGCAAAAGTCAAAACAATGAACGCTATCCATACATTAAAGGTTATCGAAGGCATTGGCGAACTTGCTTACGAATTGCGCGAAAAAGCCAGCATTCCACTCGGGCAATGCTGTTTCAAAGCAATTTGGGCGACTGAATAAACATCGTCTCAAATGTCTTGATGGACACTTAATTTGCGCTGCTTTATTCGGGCCCGGAAGCGTCAAAACGTATTTACGCCCACGATAACCATTGCGATGTAATCTCAAATTAATAAGTACTTCCGTTCGTCAAATTAATATCACGTTCTCGTAATATAGTAGACACATGTGTGATGTATTTTTGACTCGCTAATTCCAAATCTGTTCATTCACCCTTCGTAAAAATGGTTTATGTACTTAGAAAGTTAGTCGGCTTTGTCGGCTATGATTAGCCGGTCACTTCACCGAATATTATGTTGACTATCTCGATCAATATATAACCGTTTTCAATTCTGAAAACAGATTTGGAATTAGCGAGTCAAAATACATAACATATGTGTCTACTATATTACGAGAACGTGAATACCCTTCGTAAAAATGGTTTATGTACTTAGAAATTAGTCCGGGCTTGGTCGGCTATGATAATCTCGATCAATATATAACTGTTTTCAATTCTGAAAACAGATTTGGAATTAGCGAGTCAAAATACATACTCGGACTCGGACTTCTATTTCCTCAAAAAACTATGTCTCTTGTGACGGTTCAATTTAATCTGAGTACCTAGTTGCTAGTGCCACATTTTCCGATGCCGGGCATGAGGACGGTTGATCATATATATATAATATACCTATAAACTGATCCTTAGATCTAGGACAAACGTCAGTCGATATTAGCAATAGCACCCTCGCCCTCAGGCCTTCGACCGGCGCTTTGCGCCGGGCGAGGGGATTATTCACAGAAAATGCGAGGGATTATTGCCGATACGTATTTCTATATTCATACTTGCATACCGCAAATTACTTCCGTTCGTCACGCGTTCGTCGCGGGGGCTGTGCGTCACGGCCGTGTGCGTCACGCGTGAGTCATGTGTGAGTCACGGCGGCTGTGCGTCACGCGTGAGTCACGCTCAGCATGACGTGCGTTGCTCGACCAATCAGCGCGCGGTGGCATCCCTTTGGGAGCTATATGGGTGGGGGGGGGGGGGGGCTCAACGAGAGGTTACGGTACCTTGAGCAGAGTCTCTGCAGAGATCCAACCTGCATCGATCGCACGGGAGCACTTACTTTCAAATATACACGCAAGCTATTTATACACTGAGTCAAAAAGGTAAAAAATCAGCGTGTTTAGAAATGTAGTAATTCTCCAAATTGGCTTAACATTTTATATGTATGTATTTTAGCCGACATTTTTCCCCATTTCCCGCCCCAGTCCCCCCGCGTCCATCCCTACCACAGACTTACAATAAGACGAAAATACAAAATTGATCGATGCGAAAAAATATCGGCCATTGTATATGAAAGGGCATATGCAATGAAAAATTCAGTTGTAAAACAACTCTTTTGTTTGATAGAACTCTTGAAACTATAAAGACTAACCATTTACAACTTTTTCATATCTCATATTAAGATTTGTTTAATACGTAAATGATCATACTTATGACATCACAATGCATAATGACTTATTGACAAATTCTGCATATCTTTACCATTATGGATCGTTTGATGATTTGCATATTTGATGCAATTGGATACATCCACGCACATGCACCTGTATTTCAAGTGACTTTCATTACATAATCTCAAGGATATATAAGCGTTTTCAATCAGTCATTATGCATTGTGATGTCATAAGTATGATCATTTACATATTAAACAAATCTTAATATCTCAAGAGTGAAGTGAGATACGGAAAAGTTGCAAATGGTTAGTCTTCTATTTATAAATATCCTCTTAAAACGTTCTGTTTGGACTGAAGGTAAAATATATGGGTGACCACGCTGTCTTAAAATTCTAGTTTGTTTTTTATTCCATTTCTATTCTTGATTACTCAACGATATCAGTTATGGGAGTGGCCTGCTTTAAATGCCCAAATCTCACTGCACGTCTTTGTAAACTATCAATTCTAGATAGGTATTTGAAGTAGCACGAAGTAGTACTGAAACCACTCTGTAGCTTTAGATTGTCGTTGACTGATATGATAAAGATCTAGCTGTATGTGTTCCACCCAGTTGCGAGCGCATCTCGTACAAATCACGTATAGTGTAGTTTCCTGGAACTTGTCGTAAAAGCTTTTAGTTTGTCGACTTGTGAATAAAGTTGCTCCTATATATCTATACTATTCTCAGTGAGTATAATTTACACGCATGTCATTTGATGTTTAATTGTCGTTAGTCGTCGTGTTGTCGACCGAGTGTCGGGGTCCCCTATTTCATCAGAGTTAATGAAGGGATTTCGCTCGAAATCTCAGTACAGCCACAGGTATATCTCTTTCCTCCGTTTGGCAGTACTTTTATTTCACTTATATCGCTTGATTATTTCTATTCCCCCCTACTTTCTACGAAACACATATATTTTATCTCAATTATCTCATGTTAGTGTGAACATTGTAAAATTTCAAGTATTAAAGTAAGCCAAATGCCAGATGGTTTGGATCATATTTGTGTAATGTGTTGGGTTCTAACAATTTTGTTTCTGCAGGATAAAATAATGCGTTCGTACTCGCTTAAAACGTGGAACAAATTCCATATCATCTACATTTACGCGCGCAAAGCTGCCGTAATGCAATTATAAAACGTATTGCATGAAAAGCACAGCACTGCCGAGGAAAACAACCTTGACTACGTCACAACTTTAACGTGACCGAACCTTATGTCCTCGACGTGGCAATCTCCAGTTATACTAAGAACTTTTTTAAAGTCTATAGCTAGCCGTTCAAGATATAATAATAATAATATAATAATAATATTTTGAATTTATAACGCGCTAAAACTATAAATATTCTAAAGCTAGGTGTAGAATATTACAAATAATTACGAAAAATATTAAACAAGTTTAAAAAAAATATGTTACAAGACTAAGACTCGTAAGCCTTTCTAAATAAATACGTTTTTATTTTCTTAAAAGAGTCAGTACTAGAGGATTGTCTTATAAAAAGCGGTAGGCTGTTCCAAACAACAGGACCAGCCTTATAAAAGGCCCTGTCTCCAAAGGTTTTACTGGATCTTCTGGGGACCAAAAGCAGGTGTTGTTCTTGTGATCTTAAACGGTATGGACCGGTGTGTTTAACATGGAGCAGGCTTTCCAGATATATCCAGGAGCCTTGCCGTATGCTCAATTAAAGACAGTGCATGCAATCTTAAAAATCACGCGATATTGAATAGGCAGTCAATGAAGTTTCTTAAGAACAAGTGTGGTGTGCTCGTATTTAGGTACAAGACACACCATTCGAGCGGCTAACGCAGCATTAAGTATACGTTGTAATTGATCAATTTGATATCATGAGGGACACCATATAGCAAATAATTGCAATAGTCTAGATGAGACGCAACGAAAGCATGAAATGATTCTGGTCGAGTCAGATGATAGAAATTTCTAATTTGTCGAATGTTATAAAGACTACGAAATGCCTTACTACAGACTCTACCAATTACGTACGTGGGCATTCATTGACATCTGGTTATCAAACAACAACCAAGATTACGCACCGACTGATAAAATCAATAGTTACTTTCAACAACTGCTGCCTAGAGCCAATTATTAAAAATTTAGTGAGTTTTAGTATCGTTAATTAGCAGTCGATGTGAGATCATCCAAGGCTGGAACTTCAGCAATGTATTCCTCAAATGATTTATAACAGCATCTTCTTGCAGGACGATGGAGTATCAGGCTTGAACGAGAGATACATTTGCGTATCATCTACATATTTATGGGGCGCAGGGAAGATGTTTTGATACGATTTTAAATATCTCAGAGGTAGATAAGAAATAGCAATGGGCCTAAGCAGCTACCCTTAGGAACGCCAGAGGTCAGACCGTAACTTTTAGATTGGACACGATCAATGCAAATGCGTTGCTTTCTTCCCATCAAGATGGAGGCAATCCACTTCTGGGCATTACCCACCACTCCAAGATCACATTCCATGGTATGAATATAAGAAAAGTTAAAAAGTTAAAAGTTAAAAAGTGTCAAATATCAGTAAGTATTTCGAAATTTCAGTCTTAAAACTTGAAAGTGAAGATGCCTCTTTTACTTTAGTAGGGAATTTATTACACAGTAAAGGCCATTAAAACTAAAAGTTCTCTTGCCAAGTTCGCGATTTAGGTCTTTTTTCCTTCTCGTATTATAGCTATGAATATTGTGATTTTGTCTGATAAGAAGTTCACTTATATTAAAATATTAGCGCAACTAGCATATAAGCGAACTGTACAATTGTCCTTATTTCACAGTGAAAATTCGACGCAAGCGCAGCACTGACGCAAGCATAAGGTTGAAATATCATTTTGAGTGTCTAGTAGCCTTGATAAGAACTTCGTTAAGCTTACTGTTCAGCATGACAACACCACGACAAATCCTCGGAATGAGAAAGCCATGGTTTCGTGCTCCTGGCAACACATTAATACCGTTCTTTCCGATCTGTTTTTAAACCGAATTTCATTAAAATTTAATTAAATGTATTTGAAATTTTAATCAAATGATCAAAAAGTCATAAACAAACAAAACAAATCCTGTTTTTAATTCAGCAAAAAAAATCTAAGTAAAATTCGGATCGGACATTCTTATTTTCTGGTCGGACAATGTCCGCCGGTTAAACCCCTACAAAGTTCTCGTAACAATTTAGTTAAAACCATAAAATTGGTCAATATGTATTACTGTATTACGTTTCCTGAATGTATGTGTAAAATTATCTCAATTAGTAAAATTACAACGTTTATCATGGTGAAGTATTAAAGTATTAAAGTATTAAAGTGAGCGAAATGCCAAATGGTTTAGATCACGTTTGTTTAATGCGTTGTGTTCTAACAATTTTGTTTCTGCAGAAATATATATTTATTTTTTTTTAAATTGTTTTTGAATTTGATTTTGTTTCCGTTAAACAAATTTCATCTGCATTTACGCGCGCGAAGCTGTCGTACAAACGTAAAACGTACATATAGAAATGTACTTTGTAGCGTTACGGAATGCGCATATAACAAGATTGTTGTTGTATTGTGAGAATCAGACTCAACTGGTCATGCTGCTAAATTTATAAACATCTGCATATTTTGAAAACAATATATTTCTAAAGATCTGAATATGTAAATCGTTTCAAAATTTGCATAGCATGACCAGTTGCGATATGACCAACTTCGCTACTGGTGAGAATACAATAGTCTTGGCCCAAGAGTATTACAGTTCGGAATATTTAAGGATTAAGTAAGTAAGGTGTGTCATTCGAAGGCATCTCTCCCTCAAAGAATCAACGTTAAATTATTGTATTGCGAACACGCAATCCGCAGTTTTTTCTTTTTTTTTGCTTTGTTGTTTGTGTATGTTTTTCAGGTTATGCCAACTGTTGCCACGCCGGCGAAAGGTTTTTACTTTTGTCTTTTCAGATTCTTCAAGATAGCGAACGGAGCCTATGTCAAACTTACCCGGACTCGTCAGCGTTCCCAGTAAAAGAAAGAAAGTAAGAAAATAGGACCGTACCTATAAGGAAGTCTTGACAGCGACTATCAAAGCAGAACAAGGATAGAAGAAAATAACATTAAAACAAAAACATCATGAACACGTTGAGGAATGATTTGAACCTCCAGAAATTTTCCTACATGCATTGACTTATAGTTGTATCTAATCATATACAATACGCTTGTATAGTCCGACGACTATATGGCTATGCTGGAGATGATTTTGTTTATATTTGGAAACTTCCAGTTTATTCGGATCCAGTTTATTCGCACGCGTGTTTATTCGGATCGCAATCCCAAAACTGTTTCAACACGGCTATTTTCGATCGCGATAGCCCGCCGATCGCAATCGCAAACCACCTCCAGATTAAATTTATTGCGATCACGACCGCGATCGAGTGTTTACACGACAAAAATTATCGGGATTATATTTTTCCTGTTGTTTTGTGATAATGCAGTTTAGCTATAAAATGCTTTATGCTCGTTCACAAGGTGATAGAGTATATCAAAGCACAGCACTGCAAGAAAGCAACCTTGAAACATTGTCTGGTCACGCTCGGCTGTTACGTGTTGAACCAGAAAAGAACATGGCCTTCATGTAGTAGATAGGCCCAGAGCTAGGGGGGGGGGGGGGGGGGCGGGGATGGGTGTGGGGGGTGCGACACCCAAAAAAAATCTTTATACGAGTTTCAGTCGGCAGAAGTTATATTTTGGACTGACACTTTTATATGTAGGTCACTCACCGCGGCGCGCTAAAATTGCTGCGCAGTAATATTCTCTTCTTAGCCTGAAGAACTGTTTAAAGACTTGAGAAATAAAGCAGTGCGCGTATACAGTATTAGAAGGGTAATGTCATATTTCAAATCAAACAAACGAACGGGAATACGGTATTCCCATTCGTTTGTTTGATTTGAAATATGACTGCTCGACCGCCAGATAAGATTTCAATTCAGAAGTATTTACAAACGTTAACGATAGCGTCTTAATTCAAGGAGACATTATAACCTCCGATGTTTTTGACAACGGTGACAGAAAATGCTTGCGTCAGTTGCGTGCCTCAACGACGACTATAGAGACGATTAGTTCGGGCTTGTTCCTCCTCATTTTCCTCATTACGCATCTCGCTCGTATCATTATTCAATTGACAGATATTCTTCTATTTTACATACTCGTCACATCGTCTTAATTGTTGTACGTTAAATTATTATTTGTTTAAAATAGATTGTATTATATCTCCAGCATGTGTGTGTGGTGCAAATATTGAAACTGTTACCCGATATTTTGCCCTAAGGTTGTCCTTACTCTCGGCTGCTGCACAAGTTTGCGGTGATGGCTGGAATCTTTTGTCGGATTCTCAAAACGGTAAAATTGTTCCTGTTTGGCGCTGTTAATTTTTAATTCAGATGAAAATACAAAAATATTTAAATTCGTCCAACAATATATTAAAGATTCTGAACGTTTTCGTCAAGTTTAGTAAGACATCCTTCAAACGATCCAGCAATTGTCGCTTGTTTTGTTTTGTCTTTTTCTTTTTTCTTTTTTATTCAAACAATGTAAATGTTTATTGATGTAAGCCCCTCGATGAGCTTTGATAGCTCTTGGGTAAACGTCTTAAAATATATGTTTACACAAAAAAAAAAAAATTTAAATGTTTTTGCTTTCCGAATTTGGGCAGTATAAATTTTAACTTAGAGTGATTGAATAAATTGAATAAGATACTGTAATGATACCAAAGGGCACACGGATGCCCCCGCATGCCCTCGTAAGCAAAGGGCAGATGGGCCCCTGACTACAGCACTGTTATTTTCAACGAATAGTTTTAACTCCAGAATCGGGGTTTAAATGTTGAGTCCAGAACAATCCGATTTTTGGAGTTAAATGTTACTCTTCTTTTCGGAGTTAAAAATAACTCGGCAATGAAGCGTTAATTTTACTCCAGAAATTAGGGTTAAAATATAAATATAAACTCCATGATTTCGAGTTAAATGCATTTGCATGTCTTTATTTTAAACACTATCGTAACAAATATTTTTACTTAACACAAGTTTGTATAAATAAAATAACTCAATATCGGTCTCTTCCTGATAAACTTGCGTGGAGGCGAGCCATTGCTCGGTAAGCGAGATAGTTTTTGGCTCGTGTTTATATGAGTGAATGTCATTCCCGTCTATAGTCTCCTTCGCAGCCGCTAGCTCCTGAGGTAAACGAGTACGTCGACAGTTGGCTGACAGAGCCTTTTTTTCCCAAAATGTACGCCACAAAAGGCCCACGTTGCCCGGTCGCTTTTTTCAAGTCTTATCTCGCCAGAAACCAGATTCGCGATTTTATTTGACAGCAATCAGCCCCAAGCTCCGAAATAGTTTGGTATAACAGCGACAACCTGCACTTGGCCAAACTCATATCTGGTCGCTTCACCAATCATATACATGTATATTCCGTTCGTCGGATAATGATTTCCACACTACGCCACGCGAATGTCGACCATTAATTAAACATCATTGGGTTGGCTTGACAAATAAATTTGAAGTCTTTGGACCTCGCTTTGGACAATTATTCTGAAGCGTCCGAACAGCAACAAACTTGAAAGACATGTCCCTGAAGTTGAGCGGTATTAAACACGTCGAGGAAATGAAAGCATCGACAAGACCGAAGAACGAGTTTTTACAGTCTTTATCCACCAATTCGTCCTCCCTTTCAAAACCGGCATCAACCATGTTCTCAGGACATGCTCCTTTTCGTTCGGTGATGGCAATTTGCCTGAAGTCGGTTCTGGTTCTTCAAGCTTCGACCAGTCGTCAGGTTCGCCACGATTAATTAAGCGATTCAAGTTCTGGACAGCAGCGAGGAATAACTTTAAGCAACGTACTTTTCTGTCATAATAGTAATATACATTTTACAATTCATTTGTATTGTTTTTGAGGCTTCACATCTCTTAGAACTTTCTTTGCCGAGGCGCAAACGAAATTTTAATTAATTTTTAACTGCCGCTCAAAACTTGATTGACAGGTTTTCGCTGTTTGTAATTTTTCTCCAATCAGATTCAAGTATTTTGCTGGCTTCTTTGTCGATTTTTCATATACCATACACCCTTGAAGATAATTTTAATGGCTTTGAAAATACTTTACAAATCATAAAATACAAGTATTAAATATAATAAATATCCCATTGAGTTGTTTGTGCGATAATATTGCCGGGCATTTTACCATTTTTAAAATACACCCGAATTCCGAAACTCCGAAAAAAATATTCGGCCGTATATAGGTTCGGTTCATGAGAAGTATGACGTTTGAATTAGTTGTCGAGCCTATCAACCAAACGAAGTCGAAATTCCCGACAGCTCGAGTCGAACTTAATTATTCAAACATGCTGAATTAGGTTCGGAAGAATGATAAGTTTGACGATTGAACCGGGCCTTAGCTAGCATGCGTGCAGACGCTCCGTATCCGTCCCTGATTAATCGGCACTGAATATTCCGCCGTCTATACGTAGGCTAGGCCTTAGCGGTCTGTATTAAAAATTATCATTAAATATTATTTAATAAAACAAATAAAGAACACAAAAACATCAATTGTTGTTTACGCGTGTATTTTGATCGTGTTTGTTATGATTGAGATCTTATCTCAGGAATTCACCCCCAAAATAGAGTTTAAATAACTCCGACAAGTTTTAACTCCTCTAAAAGAGTTTGCGTAACCCCAGTTGAGATGGTTAACTCCGGCGTATTAAAGGGATAACTTTCAGATACGGTACTCCAAAAAGTAGAGTTAAAATAACTCCTGTAAAATAACTCACCCGCATGGAGTTAACTTTGATCCTCTTAAAAGAGTTAAAACTACTCGTTGAAAATAACAGTGCGCGAGCTCTTAAATTTCTTAAGTTTTGTTGCGAAGAGTCGGGAGAAGACGAATCAAGCGTGTTGACGGTCGTGCAATTTGTCGACTATTTTCTGTGTTCTTCTAAACTTCTAACAGATTTTCTCGATCATCTCGAATGCACTTGGCAGATGGGTCAGTCGGGCCGACTCGGCTACGTCCTAAGCATTTCCGACCTACTTGATTTCCGCAAGTTTAACTCTCCCCCTGGTCCCGTACTTCAGAACTTCTCAGTGACCGAAGTGTACATCAAGCGAGCCAAGAAGTGTCTTGCAAAGCAGATGCGATCGCACTGGACGACAGATTTGGACATCGAGACACTGGAATCGAGAAGAAGCTGGGCTTCTTTGGGCGAGTTGCAGACAGTTGTTCCATTTCACATAGAGCGATACAAAAACATTTTAGACGAGTGCAGAAAAAAGTCCACTTTTCCTACGTCAACCGACTTAACATTTGCGACGCGATTCATCGCAGTGTTTATGTTTGTTAAAGTGAAAGGGTGTCGTCCGATGACTTACCAACACTTGACCGTTACCATGTTTGAAAATGCGAAGCACAACGACGGAATGGTGGACCAAACAATATTTAAAACTGCTAAGAAATACGGTTTTAATTCTTTGTATTTCGACGAAGTCTGCTTGGGAGTTGTCGACGACTACGTTCGCTTTGTGAGACCCTTAAACCGAAACGGTGCGCAATTTCAGAAACTGACCGAACTGTTAAGCGTGCTGGTGTTTCAGGCCATAGGAAAGTACATCCATCCGACAAGATACAGACAAATAATAGAGACAGAAAGTGCGAACGTGTTGGATGTGGAAGAACAGAAGATTGTTTCCGAAGATCAGAAACACAGTTCGAACGTTGCCCGAGTGCATTACCAGAAGCTACGCTCGCGAGATGTAGCCATTAAAGGGAGGACGTGCATGGACAAACTGCGGGGAGTCGAAGGTGAAGCGATGGACAGTTGCGTGGAGCAGTTAAAAGACGGGAATTTGCCAAGAGAAAATGGTGGTGAACAACGCCAAATTAAAATCGATTGCGTTGCCGGAAACACACGACTCCGGGGACGAAAGGAACCTGTGAGGTTTACCAAACAGGAAGACGATTATATAAGAAGAGGAATCGAGAAGTTTGGACTACGCTGGTCCTCAATTATTCGTCATCCAGCGTTTCATTTCCAAGAGAGCAGAGAAACAAGAACATTGAGAATGAGAGCCATTGCTTTGAAACTAATTTAAGTGCTGTATGAACAGCTCCATTCTTAAGGATATAATTTGTCTACAGCCCCATCATGCGTGCATGTGTCGATAGATTATTTCTCAATAACGGAAATGTAATCAACGAGGCATAATATGTTACACATCCACTATATATACATTTGACTATATGATTATAACATTAAAATAATATTTGTACTATAAAACCCTGAACGGCGACCAACGTTCAATAAATAAGGTTGTTTGTAAATCTGGTACCGCGAACGTTAACGGGGTTTTTAAAGAACGAGAGATTCACATACACGATAATAATAATAGTATTATATAATTATGTATGTGTACAGTGTGTGTGTTTTTTTTAAAAATCCCGCTTCAATTGAGATTCAAAAAGATTTAATGTTTACTAAATGAACGAGATATTATACAGGTCAAACTTAATTGATATTCATAACCACCGGCTACCCGGCTACTAGATGTAAACCTTATTAAACTGACCGGCTACCGACCGGCTACCTTAGAGGAACGACCGGCTACCGAACTATCGTAGCCGGTGCTCAGGTGAATATATTATACGTGCATGGAAACGAGGGCACAGTTAATTGATATTCATAACCACCGGCTACCTATAGTTCGGTAGCCGGTCGTTTATCTAAGGTAGCCGGTCGGTAGCCGGTTACTTTAATAAGGTTTACATCTACACTGTTATTTTCAAGGAGTTAAAATAACTCCCCTGTTACCCCATTTAGGTGGAGTTAAAAAATAACTCAACTATTGGGAGTTCAAATAACTCCCAATAGTGGAGTTATTTTTTTTTGAGAGTTAAAATAACTCTCATGTTACCCCATTTAGGGGAGTTAAAAAATAACTCCACTATTGGGAGTTAAAATAACTCCCAATAGTGGAGCTATTTGTTAATTATAACACTTAAAAAATCTACTCCCTTTTGGGATATCGTTGTCTGAGAAGATTTGTTAAAAATAGTCCCAGACGAGTCAAAATGCTATAGTTTCTTACTTTATATCAACTCGGACATACGATGCAGCGACAGGGAAAAGTCAGTACTAAACACGGAAAGATATTCAGGTTATCTGTAGACTACTGTAACTGCAGTTGGACTTGAAGTGTCCTTCGGTTCGAATACGGCTTTGTCGGCGATCAGGGACAAGGACTAACCTGTCTTCCTGTCAACAACAATGTTTGGCCTAAGGTTTACGTTCATGCTGCTGTCGAGTACAGCCGCCGCTTTTAAGTCTGAATGCCGTACTTATTGGCTTTTTTTACCTTCTTTGTGAATCGTATATTATTGCCTTTTTTACTTTCTTTGTGGGCTTTGTGAATCGTCGAGTACTGTCCAAGTTATTAAACATATATTTTATGTCTAGTTGAGAAAAGTTTTGTTCTGTTCTTAACTTGTAATACTGCAGTCTGCATGCTCAACAAAATCTTCGAAATTTAATAGATTGTTTAAAATTTATACAAGTTATTAAAGTAGGTCAAAAATTTGAAACGAAAATAAGATTCGTAAGTGCTTTTAATAATTCATTATATACGATAAATATTACTATAACATATATCGGTGATCGGGTGGCGCAGCGGATTAGTCGCGGAACATTAGGTTAATTAATTAAGTTAAGTTTAAGTAGCAAACACGATAGGTCGAGTTCGAATCACACGTTGGTCTTCCGAAAGTGAAAATTAATCCCCAGACCCCCAGGGACGCGTTAATTTTTAACTCCGAAACACGGGTTGGTTTTTAACTCCCAAAACGGGAGTTAATTTAACTACACAAAACGGCTTATTTTGAACCTTTTTTTTGGACCCGAATTTTGGAGTTAAAATAACTCCCTGAAAATAACAGTGTAGTAGCCGGGTAGCCGGTTGTTATGAATATCAATTAAGTTTGATCTTTTATTGACGTATAAATTAAGAACCCATATCATTAGAATAAGCAGGAATTATATTTGTTTCCATTCAGTATTTTAAGGTAAATTTGTATATAATGAACACGACCGATGCACTTTTTAATTTCTCAATCTATCTAATTCGTAAGGAAGGACAGTGAGATGCATCTTGCAATATAAATATACCAGACTATTTATTATGATAAAATAATAGTATGCATATATATAAGCGTATATGCATTTGTAATTTACATAACCTCTATCGCCTTGCATATTAAATGTGGCGCAAAGGGAACAAAATTTTCGACTTTGGTTGTCAGCACTTCCCTAAATTTGTTCGTATTAGTGTTAATGTTTTGTGCTACAGAGCAAGCATTTCTATTGTTTTTGTCTTAAATCATCGATACGAGACCTGAAGCGGTGCATTTACTCTAACATCGACGGTTAAACAAAGCATATAAGCTGCATATGCTCAAATGGGAGTCAAAATTCATTTGATCTTCGAACGCTGTTTGCCTTTGTTTTGATCAATCGGAACGATATGCGAGCGAACGATTTGTTCCGCCTGTGTTTCGGAACAGACCCGTTTCGTTCCTTTCGTAAAAAGAACACATCAAAGAGGAACAACTCGGTCTCATTTTCAAAGTGAGAACGATTTGTTCCGCTCCACAGAATAGGAACAGCTCGATCGGTTCCTCTTTTAGGAACTATGACATCTGGCGCTTGGGGAACAAAACGTTCCGCATGAGTAAAGGGTGTTCCTAACTTATTCTGAATAGGACCTGTTTGTTCCCGTTGAAATGAACGTGTCGCCCAGTTTATCATTTTGACAAACATGCATGTGTAGTTTTCATGACAACATAAGCAGTACGATTTACAGAGTAAATGTATGTGGTATACAAGTATTTCTCGTTCTATAAAATATACGACCGCTTAATTTTTTGAATCAAAACAGAAATTTAAGATAAGGTTCTAAAAATAACGATGCAATACGTAATGCTCGTAATAATCTTTAAAACTCTACATTAAATATCTGTTTGCATGGATACAGAAAAGCGGGGTTTTCAAAGAATGAGTGTATATATATATATATTATCACATATAACATACATCTGTATGCCTCGTTCTTTAAAAAACCCGCTTTAAACGTCTGAATCACAAACAGAAATTTAATGAAAAGAACGTGGGATATGTGTTATCAGATATATTGCATATATTTAGATCGCTCGTTCTTTTCAAAACTCAGTTTTAAATTTCTAGTTTAATTTTGAAAAGCAGTGTTGTTGAAGAACGAGTCAATAAATTATACCATATCATTCGTAGCTCGAAGAATACCATTTTTATAGTTGGTCATTAACTGACTGGCCTTGTCCTTTGATCTAATGCAGTAATACTGTACGTTTTCTGACTCACTGGCTACCATTGTTCGGTAGCCAGTGGTTTTCATTCGGTAGCCAGTCGGTAGCCAGTTAGTTTAACAAGGTTTACATCTAGTAGCCAGGTAGCCAGTGGTCTTGAATATCAATTAACTTTCGGATAATTTGCATATCGGGTTAATATATTCTCGGACTCACTGGCTACCATTGTTCGGTAGCCAGTGATTTTCATTCGGTAGCCAGTCGGTAGCCAGTTAGTTTAACACGGTTTACATCTAGTAGCCAGGTAGCCAGTGGTCTTGAATATCAATTAACTTCAGTGCTCGCTGATTAGGAACTCTTTGTTTCTTGAATTTAACAATTCACCAAATCCCATAGGAAAGATAATGCGATGCATTTAGGGTATAAATACGCCTACCCATGAAGTGCAAGAAAAAATAAACATGTCAAGAACAATCGCTTAATGTCTGGTATAGTTAGCGCGTTGCCGTCCACTGCTGTCGTTGGATGGCTGGTCGAGATGCTGGCGTCGATTGGAAGTTTCTGGACGGGGCATCCAAAAAGCCAAGACGACTACATCTACAGCAAGATGCACACGGCCTAGATCGTTGTCCACTTCCTAACTGCGACCATCCAGGCTTCCATAGTCGCCGAGGATGTCGAAAGCACGTAAAATCGAAACATCCTTGGTACGTTTACTTCGATGAGAAACCGAAAATAGTCGCCGACACAATCGACCACGTGACTCCACTACAAGTGAAATCGAACAGAAGCAAAGTGCCTCTGCTTTGTTGTTCGTCAGAGAACGAATTCGCTCGTTCTTTTTCCGTCTGGTTGCAAAGTACAACGGGAGGAGGAAAGACGTTAAAGCAAGCAGAAATTGCGGTCACGCGAGCTTTGAAGTTCCTGAAATTTTGTTGTCAACAATCGGGAGAAGATGAATCGACGGTGCTGTCGAACGTTGAAATTGTCGATTACTTCTTGGGCTCTTCTAAACTGCTGCTCAGGTGAGTTAATGCCTGGGTCAAACTTTTCCTCGAACCAGTAATTCAATTGCGCGGGCGGCCGCCGTATTTGGCGCTTTGCGTCATTTTTTGCGATTAACAAAATGGAGTTACCAAGGAGCGATAGATCGAGCAGGAAGATGTATATTTGCTTGGAGGCGATCGTGGTTTGTTAACGTCATGCTTTACTGTACAGTAAATTTGAAAACGACGAGTTATTTGAAGGAAGTCGTCAATAGTCAAGGTACGCAATATTTATCTGGTTGTTAGTACGAAGGCCGAGTTGTTATATTTATAAATATAGTGTATATTTTGTTTCGATAATCATAATATAAAAATAATAACCAGAACAGTGAAGACAAACGCTTGTACGGTTTGTCTTCACGCAGCATTTCAAGCGTTTATTCATAAAATTACATGTTAAGTTATCTATAACTAAACTTTATACATTTTATTGAATACTGTCAGTAGATATTTGTTGTTTACTCCAGCCTATTATAAATATATTACCCTAGTGCCTATTGTTATTCTTATACAGTCTACCTGTACAGTTACACAATTCGTTTTTAAATCTACAGTACCTCCCTAAAGACATTTTTTAATCTTTTGACCACTTTTTTCTCTGAATTGAAGCTGTTGCTGTGCAATTATAGATTATAATTTTTACTTGAGTGGGTTTATCATATACATGTTATATAATTAGCTATGGCTGATTCATTACACAGTAAATTTGAACTATATAGAACAGTAAAGCTTGAACTAGCTGCCGAAAGACTTGTAAATCTTGACAACCCGCTGCCCAAAGACGTGAACATCTTGACAACTTTGAAGTTCTAGCTATTGCTGTACATATAGGTTTAATTGAGATGTGATTTTATCATTATAATACAATATTTATAACTATGGCTTGCTGTAATTACACAGTAAAGCTTGCACTAGCGGCCAAAAGACTTGTAAATCTTGACAACCCGCTGCCCAAAGATGTGAACATCTTGACAACTTTGAAGTTCTAGCTATTGCTGTACATATAGGTTTAATTGAGATGTGATTTTATCATTATATATATAGTATTTATAACTATGGCTTGCTGTAATTACACAGTAAAGCTTGAACTAGCTGCCGAAAGACTTGTAAATCTTGACAACCCGCTGCCCAAAGACGTGAACATCTTGACAACTTTGAAGTTCTAGCTATTGCTGTGCATTTATATATAAGGTTTAATTGAGATGTGATTTTAACCATTATATATACAGTATTTATAACTATGGCTTACTGTAATTACACAGTAAAGCTTGAACTAGCTGCCAAAAGACTTGTAAATCTTGACAACCTGCTGCCCAAAGATGTGAACATCTTGACAACTTTGAAGTTCTAGCTATAATTGCTGTGCATTTATATAGGTTTAATTGAGATGTGATTTTATCATTATATATACAGTATTTATAACTATGGCTTACTGTAATTACACGGTAAAGCTTGAACTAGCTGCCGAAAGACTTGTAAATCTTGACAACCCGCTGCCCAAAGACGTGAACATCTTGACAACTTTGAAGTTCTAGCTATTGCTGTGCATTTATGGTTTTATTTTTAATTGAAATGTGGTTTTATCATTATAATTATTATCACTATGGCTTAATTACACAGCAAAGCTTGAATGGCAAAGACTTGTAAATCTTGACAACCCATTGTAGTTGCTTTGAATAAACTGTTGACTTTTTTGTTTTCAGGATTCCTTTAAATTGACAAAGATGATCCAGTGCATCTCCAGGCATTGTCATAGCACATAAAGAATGAATCCAAATTCAACACAATACATAACAATGTACATGTACATTAATTTGGTTTGGACTCCCAGTAATTGAAGAAAACACCTGTACTAATATGGCATATCATGTATCTTTGCACATTGTGTATATAATTATATACCGTGTACTGTATTTTGACTTTTGAGGTAGCAAATGAAGTGAATTTGTACAGTACATTTTTGTGATGTCTTACTATTAATAAAAGTATTTGTACAGTATTGTATACAGAGTGTTCATTTCTGGCATGATGTACTGTAGGTGCACAGTGCTATCTTGTTATTGCAAAATATAGTGTGGGCTTGACCAATAAAAACATGCATTTTTACTTCATAATGTCCTTCAAATTATCCCACTAGGCCCTCCAGAATTTTACTGTCAGACTATAAATTCAAGAATATTTTACTTGTTGAACTGGGTTGATTGACTTTCCTGCTTCCCAGCAGCTTACAGTACCTGTCTCAATGTATTGCCATTATTCAAGGTAGTTACTTGACCAATTAATTTTTATGTACAAGACAGCAAATCTAATTAATCAGGCACCCACTTGAAGCCATCAAAGGAAGCAAACTCATGAACCATTGTTTAGCAGCAGAGTACAGGCTATTAGCATGAACTAGACAGCATGAACAGTCCAAAATAATTTTCTTTAGCACAGGTGAAGTAGTTAGGATTTAGGAAGGATAATCAGTTCAAAATCATTTTGGCACAGCAGTTACCTCTAACGTCAACAAAACTTTCCACAAAGTGATCGAATACCTGCTTCATTTTGCGGGCTTCGTATTCCTTCATTCCTTCGTCACTCATTTTCATCTCGTTGGATAAAAACCGCTCTAGTAGCTTCCTACGCGGCACTTTGGCAAATCCGCATGTATGCGGGTGAATAGGACTTCTTACCATACTAGATAATAAAGCATATGTAAATTATGAAAAGATTTGCATAAAGAGACAGACCACTGTAGTATATATCTTTGTACTTTGTCGAGCGCAAAAACTTGAATTTGGCGCAATTTACAAGGTCGCGGAAAGCCGCTGAACAAATGTACTTCGGTCTCGCCGAAAGAAATGGCGAATGGCACTCACCTCCTCTTGGCAATAAACTTGAACTTCGCTCGCGTTGCCCATCGGTTTTCTTCGTTTAGTAGGAAACATTTTACGCTATATCAGTAGACTATACCTCCAACTTTATGAATCAAACTTCGAAAGTGACATTTATATCTCGCAAATAACTCTAAATTAGATAATCCGTAATATTTTTGCCAAGTTTGTTGTTAATGTCGTTAATACGTACGATTTATAAAGTAATAACCACATTCGAAGTTTGAATGGAATAGTACAACTTGGTATCTGAAACATTAACTGTCAAACAACGTTTAGCAAAGCGATTTTCCTATCGCGCAGGACGGGTTTCTTAATGACCTATTTTTGTTGATGGTTTTATGCCTATAATTAATCACGTGACATTGTTTAATTCAAATAAAAATTTCCAAAAAATTCGCGAGGTTAGTATGTGTAACATTAACTTGTAAAGTTTCCCATTTCTCCGTACTTTGATTATCTAAAAGGACGTTTCTTTTGCGCTCTTCATTTCATGCCGCGTAAGAGACTGGACCCAGGCATTAAGACACCTGAGTGACGGACTTCCTCGACAACCTCGAATCTGCGTGGCAGATGGGCCAATCCGGTCGACTAGGCTACGTAGCAGCCATTTCGGACATACTTGACTTTCGTAAATTTAATTCACCACCCGGCTCTGTGCTTCAAAACTTTGCTGTCACAGAAGTGTACATCAAACGAGCCAAGAAGTGCTTGAGGAAACAAATGCGATCGCATTGGACAACCGACCTGGATATCGAAACATTGGAATCGCGCAGAAGCTGGGCGTCTCTCGGCGAGTTACAGACGGTCGTTCCGTTTCACATAGATCGCTACAAGGCGATTTTAGAAGAGTGCAAGAAAAAGGTGAATATTCTATCGCCAACCGATTTAACATTTGCCACGCGATTCCTTGCAGTGTTAATGTTTGTTAAAATAAAGGGTTGTCGACCGATGACCTACCAATACTTGACCCTCGCGATGTTTGAAAACGCGAAGAGCAACGGCGGCATGGTAGACCAAGCTAAATTTAAAACGGCCAAAAAGTACGGATTTGATTCTTTATATTTTGACGAGATAAGTTTGGACATCGTGGACGACTACGTGCGTTTCGTAAGACCCTTACTCGAACCGCAATGCGAGTACCTGCTCGTAAATCGAAACGGTGCGCAATTTCAGAAACTCACCGATCTTTTGAGCGTGTTAGTTTTTCAAGCAATAGGAAAGTACATTCATCCGACAAGATACCGACAAATAATCGAGACGGAAAGTGCTACGATATTAAATGTGGAAGAACAACAGGTCGTTTCCGAAGATCAGAAACACAGTTCGAACGTCGCCCGAGTGCATTACCAGAAACGTCGATCGCGAGAGGTGGCCATGAGAGGACGCAGATGTATGGAAAAACTGCGCGGCAGGGAAGGTGAAGTCATGGACAGTTATGTGGAGTTGCGGTTGAAAGACGAGCATTTGGAAACAGAAATCGGTTACGAAGATCAACGTCAGCCGAAAGAAGATGGGGCTGTTTGTGTGGAAAAGACAAGATCGCCACGGCGTAAAATAGCCGTAAAGTTTACTAAAAAAGAAGACGGTTACATAAGAACAGGTTTCGAGAAGTATGGACCAGTTTGGTCATGTATTCTTCGCCACCCAGCATTTCATTTTCAAGAGGGGAGAGAAGCCAGGACTCTACGAGTGAGAGCCGTTGCATTGAAATTAGTCTAAAGTTAAATATAATAGTATGGGCCCTATACATTAATAGATCGATTAATTTTGATTTTTCCTATTATAGACTGTTTGTAAATAATAATACATTGGCGGCACCGCGGCTAACGAACAATAGCAGCCAATGAGTCCGAGAATATATTAACCCGATATGCAAATTATCCGAAAGTTAATTGATATTCAAGACCACTGGCTACCTGGCTACCAGATGTAAACCTTGTTAAACTAACTGGCTACCGACTGGCTACCGAATGACAACCACTGGCTACCGAACAATGGTAGCCAGTGCTCATGAGATGAATATATTATACGTGCAAAGTTAATTGATATTCATAACTATGAGGCGCCGTGTGTTGCATATAATTCAAACTTTTTTCTTCGCTCAACTGAAAAGCTCACAACACATGTTGAAATGCCAAAACCATGCATTTCACCATGTGACATACACACAACACATGTTGAATAAATTAATGCTAAAAATTATTTTTTTACTCAATTTTTGCGTGAATTTCAGTCTATTTTTGTGCAGATTTCAGTCTATTCTTGTGCCAATTTCAGTCTTTTTTTTTACTGATAAAAACTATGATGATTGGGGTGACTGTAAGCGCCCTCATGTAACATACCGACTAGCTAGGAATTCAGTCTGTTTTTTTTTGTAAATCTCAGTGATGTGTTTTTGTGCCAATTTCAGTCTATTTTTGTGCCAATTGGCACACTGTTCGAACACCGTGAGGATTACAAAAAAACACAGACTGAAATTCGCACAAAAACACATCACTGAGATTTACAAAAAAAACAGACTGAATTCCTAGCTAGTCGGTATGTTACATGAGGGCGCTTACAGTCACCCGAATCACCATAGTTTTATCAGTAAAAAAATAGACTGAAATTGGCACAAGAATAGACTGAAATCTGCACAAAAATAGACTGAAATTCACGCAAAAATTGAGTAAAATAATCATTTTTAGCATTAATTTCGCTATTCAACATGTGTTGTGTGTATTTCACATGGTGAAATGCATGGTTTTGGCATTTCAACATGTGTTGTGAGCTTTTCAGTTGACCGAAGAAAAGGTTTGAATTATGCAACACACGGCGCCTCATATGTAAGCGCCCTCATGTAACATACCGACTAGCTAGGAATTCAGTCTGTTTTTTTTGTAAATCTCAGTGATGTGTTTTTGTGCGAATTTCAGTCTGTTTTTTTTTGTAAATCTCAGTCCGGTGTTCGAACAGTGTGCCAATTGGCACAAAAATAGACTGAAATTGGCACAAAAACACACTGAGATTTACAAAAAAAAACAGACTGAATTCCTAGCTAGTCGGTATGTTACATGAGGGCGCTTACAGTCACCCCAATATCATAGTATTTTATCAGTAAAAAAATTAGACTGAAATTGGCACAAGAATAGACTGAAATCTGCACAAAAATAGACTGAAATTCACGCAAAAATTGAGTAAAATAATCATTTTTAGCATTTTCGCTATTCAACATGTGTTGTGTGTATTTCACATGGTGAAATGCATGGTTTTGGCATTTCAACATGTGTTGTGAGCTTTTCAGTTGACCGAAGAAAAGGTTTGAATTATGCAACACACGGCGCCTCATATGTAAGCGCCCTCATGTAACATACCGACTAGCTAGGAATTCAGTCTGTTTTTTTTGTAAATCTCAGTGATGTGTTTTTGTGCGAATTTCAGTCTGTTTTTTTTTGTAAATCTCAGTCCGGTGTTCGAACAGTGTGCCAATTGGCACAAAAATAGACTGAAATTGGCACAAAAACACACTGAGATTTACAAAAAAAACAGACTGAATTCCTAGCTAGTCGGTATGTTACATGAGGGCGCTTACAGTCACCCCAATCATCATAGTTTTATCAGTAAAAAAATTAGACTGAAATTGGCACAAGAATAGACTGAAATCTGCACAAAAATAGACTGAAATTCACGCAAAAATTGAGTAAAATAATCATTTTTAGCATTAATTTCGCTATTCAACATGTGTTGTGTGTATGTCACATGGTGAAATGCATGGTTTTGGCATTTCAACATGTGTTGTGAGCTTTTCAGTTGAGCGAAGAAAAAAGTTTGAATTATATGCAACACACGGCGCCTCATAGTTATGAATATCAATTAACTTTGCACGTATAATATATTCATCTCATGAGCACTGGCTACCATTGTTCGGTAGCCAGTGGTTGTCATTCGGTAGCCACACTGTAAATTCAAAAGAGTCATTTTGACTCCTTTGAAGGAGTCATTTTTTTGACCCCAGGACGACACCTCGAAGGAGTCATTTTGACTCCTGTTTGACCTACTCCTTTAAAGAGTCATTTCTACCCTTTACAAGAGTCATTTCTACCCTTTACAAGAGTCATTTTGACACCTTTGAAGGAGTCATTTTGACACCTTTGAAGGAGTCATTTTGACACCTTTGAAGGAGTCATTTTGACACCTTTGAAGGAGTCATTTTGACACCTTTGAAGGAGTCATTTCTACTCTTATGTAGGGTCAGACGACACCTTTAAAGGAGTCATTTTAACTCTTCTTTTGGGTCATTTTTACTCTTATGTAGGGTCCGACGACACCTTTGAAGGAGTCATTTTAACTCTTCTTTTGGGTCATTTTTACTCTTATGTAGGGTCAGACGACACCTTTAAAGGAGTCATTTAACTCTTCTTTTGGGTCATTTTTAGTCTTATGTAGGGTCATACGACACCTTTTAAGGAGTCAATTTTACCCTTTTTGGGGCCATTTCTACTCCTTTGAAGAGTCATTGGTACCCTTTATGAAGTTCATTCTACTCTATAACAAGTTGTGCAAATTAACAATGTTATTTGAATGATTCCTGTAATTTTAATGATACAGGCATATTGCATATACACAGAAACAAAAATAGAGATTGTGTAAAATAGTTTATTAACTAAATATGTCAATATTTTCAATAATTTATTAACTAAATATGTCAACAACATACTATACTGGCAGGTTTTAAAATCTACTTAAGCATATTTCTCAATAGTACATTATCGTTCCTAATCAAGGTAAACATGATATTATCATGCCCAATTAATGGATATTCAAACAACTGGCCCAGATTAACATCTTGTTTTAGGAACTCACACATATTTCACTAAAAGCCCATTTAAAACTAAGTAACGATATTCGGTTGAAACACTACATTTATTTATTTCCTGCTAATCTGTGGACCTAGTTACTCTGTCCTAATTCATCAGAGGAATTACATGTATAGATCTAATGAAGGCATGAGTCAATGTGTCAAAGGCTTTGGAAGAGTTTTTGCAAGAAATAACTAAACGTAGTGTCAATTTTCACTAAAAATTCAATTAACATTATAAAAACATGAAATTTTCAGTTATATTATCAATGTTTTGTTTCAATAAAATGTTCTAACTGTTTTCATCCTTTATCTTCCTACCAATTGCATGCCTTTCATTTCTCCATGTTTGTGCCATAATGCCATTGTTGCCTCATTGGTGTATTCTGTTGCTTTATAGAAGTGCTTCAGGACATGAGCTGAAAATAAATAAATATATAAATTTTAAAATATTAATAAGAGAGATATAGTCCTACAGGTATAAAAGAGATATTTCTAGAGGTATTTTTAAAAAATTCAAGTGAAGAGGTACAGTACTGTAGCTCTAAATACTTGCTTTTGTTAATTACTTTTTTATTTGAAAGGAAATAATGAAAGAGAAGTAATAGAGATGAGAATGCAGAATCAACCCCTCACTTGACCTATAACATTGACCTATAATCCAGAACCATAGTGATAAATTAGGCAGATATACATACGGTACCAGTCAATTTAACAATTAGATGCAAGCCAAGTTGTCTAACGCTCATCACAAGTTAATTGTTTTTGTATCAACAAACTAGTCAGTCAAACTTAAAATATGAAAATAAAGACAAACTGCAAAGTTTCTGCATTGTTTTGATTTTCAAAACTGGTGCTTAACTCTTTCCCTACGGGCGCAGTTAAAATGGGTCACTGAAGACCCGCAAAGTCGTCAATCGAAAAACACGGCACACGGTAACGCAAGATTAAAAATTGAAATTCGACAAGTGCCAGGAAACATGAAATCCACGCACACGCCAAGTTTGATTTGATTTCATAAACAACTCTGCGATTGGTGGCATTTTGAGTTTTCAAGATGCTACGCGGGCGTGCAAGATGGCCTTTTCTGGAAAAATGTAAATTTTTCAACCTGATTTATGATAATTAATGCTAATTTATATTAACATAATGTGTTTTGTTCGGGAAATTTAAAGAACAAGTAAAAGCCGGTTTATTGGGCTTCCAGAAAATGTATAGCTTTCGCAACAGTTAGGGTTATTTCAAGAGATATCAATAGAACAACGTGGTCGTTCAATTTTTGATGTTTTTCAGCCGTAAGGAAAGAGTTAATAAGCAATAATAGGTAAATTGAAAATAATCGAAGAAAAAGCGTGAAAGGAAAAGCAGTTTATTATCTGTTGAATTGAAAATAATCAAAGTAAATACAGTTTAACAAAGCAAAAAAATGGTCAGTGACAAAAAATGAACCCCCTTCTCTGCTCCCCCTACCCCCCTCAATGAGAGGAATTATGTAAGGGTTACACGAAGCAGAGTCTCTGCAGAGATCCCACCCGCACCGGTCCACCCGCACGGGAGCTCATACTTTTAAATATATACGCAAGCTATCTATACACTACAAAGACAATACGTTTCTATGCATGTGGGTCAAAAAGGTCAAAATTCACCGTGTTTAGAAATGTAGGAAATAATTCACCAAATTTGTTAAAAATTTGATATGTGTGTTGTTTAGCCGACTTATAACGATGATGAAAAATTCAGGCGAAAATATAAAATTGATCGATGCGAAAAAATATCGACCATTGTATATTAACTCTTTCCCTACGGGCGCAGTTAAAATGGGTCACTGAAGACCCGCAAAGTCGTCAATCGAAAAACACGGCACACGGTAACGCAAGATTAAAAATTGAAATTCGACAAGTGCCAGGAACATGAAATCCACGCACACGCCAAGTTTGATTTGATTTCATAAACAACTCTGCGATTGGTGGCATTTTGAGTTTTCAAGATGCTACGCGGGCGTGCAAGATGGCCTTTTCTGGAAAAATGTAAATTTTTCAACCTGATTTATGATAATTAATGCTAATTTATATTAACATAATGTGTTTTGTTCGGGAAATTTAAAGAACAAGTAAAAGCCGGTTTATTGGGCTTCCAGAAAATGTATAGCTTTCGCAACAGTTAGGGTTATTTCAAGAGATATCAATAGAACAACGTGGTCGTTCAATTTTTGATGTTTTTCAGCCGTAAGGAAAGAGTTAATAAGCAATAATAGGTAAATTGAAAATAATCGAAGAAAAAGCGTGAAAGGAAAAGCAGTTTATTATCTGTTGAATTGAAAATAATCAAAGTAAATACAGTTTAACAAAGCAAAAAAATGGTCAGTGACAAAAAATGAACCCCCTTCTCTGCTCCCCCTACCCCCCTCAATGAGAGGAATTATGTAAGGGTTACACGAAGCAGAGTCTCTGCAGAGATCCCACCCGCACCGGTCCACCCGCACGGGAGCTCATACTTTTAAATATATACGCAAGCTATCTATACACTACAAAGACAATACGTTCTATGCATGTGGGTCAAAAAGGTCAAAATTCACCGTGTTTAGAAATGTAGGAAATAATTCACCAAATTTGTTTAAAATTTGATATGTGTGTTTTTGGCCGACTTATAACGATGATGAAAAATTCAGGCGAAAATATAAAATTGATCGATGCGAAAAAATATCGACCATTGTATATTAACTCTTTCCCTACGGGCGCAGTTAAAATGGGTCACTGAAGACCCGCAAAGTCGTCAATCGAAAAACACGGCACACGGTAACGCAAGACTAAAAATTGAAATTCGACAAGTGCCAGGAACATGAAATCCACGCACACGCCAAGTTTGATTTGATTTCATAAACAACTCTGCGATTGGTGGCATTTTGAGTTTTCAAGATGCTACGCGGGCGTGCAAGATGGCCTTTTCTGGAAAAATGTAAATTTTTCAACCTGATTTATGATAATTAATGCTAATTTATATTAACATAATGTGTTTTGTTCGGGAAATTTAAAGAACAAGTAAAAGCCGGTTTATTGGGCTTCCAGAAAATGTATAGCTTTCGCAACAGTTATGGTTATTTCAAGAGATATCAATAGAACAACGTGGTCGTTCAATTTTTGATGTTTTTCAGCCGTAAGGAAAGAGTTAATAAGCAATAATAGGTAAATTGAAAATAATCGAAGAAAAAGCGTGAAAGGAAAAGCAGTTTATTATCTGTTGAATTGAAAATAATCAAAGTAAATACAGTTTAACAAAGCAAAAAAATGGTCAGTGACAAAAAATGAACCCCCTTCTCTGCTCCCCCCTACCCCCCTCAATGAGAGGAATTATGTAAGGGTTACACGAAGCAGAGTCTCTGCAGAGATCCCACCCGCACCGGTCCACCCGCACGGGAGCTCATACTTTTAAATATATACGCAAGCTATCTATACACTACAAAGACAATACGTTCTATGCATGTGGGTCAAAAAGGTCAAAATTCACCGTGTTTAGAAATGTAGGAAATAATTCACCAAATTTGTTAAAAATTTGATATGTGTGTTGTTTAGCCGACTTATAACGATGATGAAAAATTCAGGCGAAAATATAAAATTGATCGATGCGAAAAAATATCGACCATTGTATATTAACTCTTTCCCTACGGGCGCAGTTAAAATGGGTCACTGAAGACCCGCAAAGTCGTCAATCGAAAAAACACGGCACACGGTAACGCAAGATTAAAAATTGAAATTCAACAAGTGCCAGGAACATGAAATCCACGCACACGCCAAGTTTGATTTGATTTCATAAACAACTCTGCGATTGGTGGCATTTTGAGTTTTCAAGATGCTACGCGGGCGTGCAAGATGGCCTTTTCTGGAAAAATGTAAATTTTTCAACCTGATTTATGATAATTAATGCTAATTTATATTAACATAATGTGTTTTGTTCGGGAAATTTAAAGAACAAGTAAAAGCCGGTTTATTGGGCTTCCAGAAAATGTATAGCTTTCGCAACAGTTAGGGTTATTTCAAGAGATATCAATAGAACAACGTGGTCGTTCAATTTTTGATGTTTTTCAGCCGTAAGGAAAGAGTTAATAAGCAATAATAGGTAAATTGAAAATAATCGAAGAAAAAGCGTGAAAGGAAAAGCAGTTTATTATCTGTTGAATTGAAAATAATCAAAGTAAATACAGTTTAACAAAGCAAAAAAATGGTCAGTGACAAAAAATGAACCCCCTTCTCTGCTCCCCCCTACCCCCCTCAATGAGAGGAATTATGTAAGGGTTACACGAAGCAGAGTCTCTGCAGAGATCCCACCCGCACCGGTCCACCCGCACGGGAGCTCATACTTTTAAATATATACGCAAGCTATCTATACACTACAAAGACGATACGTTTCTATGCATGTGGGTCAAAAAGGTCAAAATTCACCGTGTTTAGAAATGTAGGAAATAATTCACCAAATTTGTTAAAAATTTGATATGTGTGTTGTTTAGCCGACTTATAACGATGATGAAAAATTCAGGCGAAAATATAAAATTGATCGATGCGAAAAAATATCGACCATTGTATATTAACTCTTTCCCTACGGGCGCAGTTAAAATGGGTCACTGAAGACCCGCAAAGTCGTCAATCGAAAAACACGGCACACGGTAACGCAAGATTAAAAATTGAAATTCAACAAGTGCCAGGAACATGAAATCCACGCACACGCCAAGTTTGATTTGATTTCATAAACAACTCTGCGATTGGTGGCATTTTGAGTTTTCAAGATGCTACGCGGGCGTGCAAGATGGCCTTTTCTGGAAAAATGTAAATTTTTCAACCTGATTTATGATAATTAATGCTAATTTATATTAACATAATGTGTTTTGTTCGGGAAATTTAAAGAACAAGTAAAAGCCGGTTTATTGGGCTTCCAGAAAATGTATAGCTTTCGCAACAGTTATGGTTATTTCAAGAGATATCAATAGAACAACGTGGTCGTTCAATTTTTGATGTTTTTCAGCCGTAAGGAAAGAGTTAATAAGCAATAATAGGTAAATTGAAAATAATCGAAGAAAAAGCGTGAAAGGAAAAGCAGTTTATTATCTGTTGAATTGAAAATAATCAAAGTAAATACAGTTTAACAAAGCAAAAAAATGGTCAGTGACAAAAAATGAACCCCCTTCTCTGCTCCCCCCTACCCCCCTCAATGAGAGGAATTATGTAAGGGTTACACGAAGCAGAGTCTCTGCAGAGATCCCACCCGCACCGGTCCACCCGCACGGGAGCTCATACTTTTAAATATATACGCAAGCTATCTATACACTACAAAGACAATACGTTCTATGCATGTGGGTCAAAAAGGTCAAAATTCACCGTGTTTAGAAATGTAGGAAATAATTCACCAAATTTGTTAAAAATTTGATATGTGTGTTGTTTAGCCGACTTATAACGATGATGAAAAATTCAGGCGAAAATATAAAATTGATCGATGCGAAAAAATATCGACCATTGTATATTAACTCTTTCCCTACGGGCGCAGTTAAAATGGGTCACTGAAGACCCGCAAAGTCGTCAATCGAAAAACACGGCACACGGTAACGCAAGATTAAAAATTGAAATTCAACAAGTGCCAGGAACATGAAATCCACGCACACCGCCAAGTTTGATTTGATTTCATAAACAACTCTGCGATTGGTGGCATTTTGAGTTTTCAAGATGCTACGCGGGCGTGCAAGATGGCCTTTTCTGGAAAAATGTAAATTTTTCAACCTGATTTATGATAATTAATGCTAATTTATATTAACATAATGTGTTTTGTTCGGGAAATTTAAAGAACAAGTAAAAGCCGGTTTATTGGGCTTCCAGAAAATGTATAGCTTTCGCAACAGTTAGGGTTATTTCAAGAGATATCAATAGAACAACGTGGTCGTTCAATTTTTGATGTTTTTCAGCCGTAAGGAAAGAGTTAATAAGCAATAATAGGTAAATTGAAAATAATCGAAGAAAAAGCGTGAAAGGAAAAGCAGTTTATTATCTGTTGAATTGAAAATAATCAAAGTAAATACAGTTTAACAAAGCAAAAAAATGGTCAGTGACAAAAAATGAACCCCTTCTCTGCTCCCCCCTACCCCCCTCAATGAGAGGAATTATGTAAGGGTTACACGAAGCAGAGTCTCTGCAGAGATCCCACCCGCACCGGTCCACCCGCACGGGAGCTCATACTTTTAAATATATACGCAAGCTATCTATACACTACAAAGACGATACGTTCTATGCATGTGGGTCAAAAAGGTCAAAATTCACCGTGTTTAGAAATGTAGGAAATAATTCACCAAATTTGTTAAAAATTTGATATGTGTGTTGTTTAGCCGACTTATAACGATGATGAAAAATTCAGGCGAAAATATAAAATTGATCGATGCGAAAAAATATCGACCATTGTATATTAACTCTTTCCCTACGGGCGCAGTTAAAATGGGTCACTGAAGACCCGCAAAGTCGTCAATCGAAAAACACGGCACACGGTAACGCAAGATTAAAAATTGAAATTCAACAAGTGCCAGGAACATGAAATCCACGCACACGCCAAGTTTGATTTGATTTCATAAACAACTCTGCGATTGGTGGCATTTTGAGTTTTCAAGATGCTACGCGGGCGTGCAAGATGGCCTTTTCTGGAAAAATGTAAATTTTTCAACCTGATTTATGATAATTAATGCTAATTTATATTAACATAATGTGTTTTGTTCGGGAAATTTAAAGAACAAGTAAAAGCCGGTTTTATTGGGCTTCCAGAAAATGTATAGCTTTCGCAACAGTTATGGTTATTTCAAGAGATATCAATAGAATAACGTGGTCGTTCAATTTTTGATGTTTTTCAGCCGTAAGGAAAGAGTTAATCACTATAAGTGGTCTATCACAAATAGACCTATAGACAGTAGCATAGCCAATTAGCATTGGCGACAGACCACTAGTTTAAGTTTGTTGTCTTGATGCCATTGAATGATAATTATCCAATGGCTTTGGTGTTACTAAATTTAGATTACAACAAAAACCTGGTATTATTAAAGACTTGAGGGGACTTTTTGAGAGAGGCATAATAGGTCTCTTATTGTTAAAATTTAAACACATGTATAACAACACATATTTTTTCCAAGGAAAGTTCTAAAGTAAGTTATCGGCACTCTGAGCATTAATTGAGAATCCCTTTCGTACATTTTTCATACATTACTGTATATCCTGGCTTTTATCCATGTTTTGTGGTGGGCACTAATATTTATTATAATCTGATTGCATTTTCTGCTTAGTGAATCAATCTTTTGCTGTAGTGTAATTATAACCAATTTCAATTTTTTAATTACCGTATAGCCAATTTCTGACCAATTATTAGTTTGACCTTCAGACAGTCCAGAGCAGGATGGCCTTCCTTGCTTTTTCCTGTGACTGATAACTGGGACAGAATATATTTCCAAATAAGGCTGACAATAAATTGGAAGTCTTCATGAATTACAGTACCGGTAATAGATTTTTGTGTCGGTCACAAGAAACTACATATCACTTTAATATGCCATGCAAAAACTTGACAGATATAATGTAAAATCTCACTCTCTAAATTACGGTACAGGGAGAAATACATATTATTTCAATATTTCCTCAACTAATTCAAACTAGATAATACTAGGAATTGAACCCTGCGACCCTGGCAATATACAGTACACCAGCACACTAACCGACTGAACTATGGGAGCTCCATGGTGGAAATGCCACGAATGAAGTGAATGGGTTTATTACTGAGAATATTTGGCATTTACACTCAATTAAGGTGGCTCCTGATGGTTTTAAACATGAATGCATAACTATATTAGACTAAAGTACTTAAAGGACCATCTGTACACGGTACGATTTGTCGTATACGATTGTCATCTTGGTGTATGTTATCAAACTGTACACACATGTCAACATTCACCATCGAATCAGAAACAAGAATTATGTTGTGTGCAAACAATTACATACGCCAGTACGACAATCGTATGCAACAACGTATGCCAGAATGACAATCGTATACGATGAATTGTATCGTGTAGAAGGGCCATAAGGAAGCCTAGTTAGTAAGTACTCGTACTTACTCGTACCAAGACGAGTCAGGGGTGTGACACAGGCTAGTCTTGTAGTTGCATTTTTCTTAACTGGTTCCAGTCGGTTTATATATCACACTTACAATTTTCTTTCAATATAACTTTAATACCTGTATGTCATCCAATTAATGTAGTGTAAATGCCAAATATTCTCAGTAAAATATCCATTCACTTCATAATGGCATAATACCACCATCATATAATACTGAACTTGTTGCCAAGCTCCTGTCATAGGACTCCTGTCATAATCCCAAGAGCTGTGGCTTAAATTCTAGCTACTAAACTGTTAGGCCTTGAAGTTATATTTTTCACAACCCATCTCAGTTGCATCTTCACACTCAAAGTTTTCCTTCACTGTAACTTCAACATTGTCATAACTAAGTGCCAACCAGCAACCAGTTTCTCTTAGAATTAAATCAGTTTAATTGCTTTGATGAAGAGCAAGATTTAATATAATAAACAGTTCTAGTACAGTAATATTGGTGCATTTTCCTTCAGCCTTCAGGGGCTTATTAAACTGGCTCATAAGACCTTTTTCAGCAAACTTTCAAAGGTCTTATGAGCAATTGACGAAAGCTGATCAATATAAATGTTTCAACAGCGACTCACTCGACGAATAATGTCAATGGCGTCCAAAATTAATGGTGATTCGCAATTATGAAACACAGATTTAAGTATTATTAAACATTAAGAGAGCAGTAGATTATCACCAAAGTCATTAACAAATTATATACAACTCACCAGTCGCAGCAATCACGCGCCCCAGATACGCTTTCCAGCCACCTTTAGGCGGTTTGACCGTTTGACAACAGCTGCTTTGTGAAAACAACAGTGATCAACTGCATGGCTGGCTTCTTTCCTCGGACTAACGAGCATAATCGCGAACAAAATCTTTAGCAAGGATAGTCGTCTAGTTGGTAGAAGTCCAGTGGATCAATACGTATTTCATCTCGCTTCTAGATAGGTTTCATACGTCAAATAAAGTTATAAAGATACGAGCTTCTCTTCGCACGCAGAACATGTAAAATCGCGATTCGCGAAGCGACGAATACGAAATATTGCGCCATAACATCACGTGTCACTCTGACACGTGCTATGTGGATAAAGTACCGGTCGGCATTTTGATACCATGTTCAGAGAGATTTTAACAATGTTGTCAGCTTGGCGAAGCCTGAGGATTTCAGCATTATTTTAGACCAGATTGGTGTAATGTTAGACAGATCTGGTGTGTAGACGACCATATATAAAGACAATGATGCATTCAATTTCATTTATGATATTAGTGAAATCAGCTATTCAGTTGTTTTTCATGCATTACTAAAACAGAATACAGAATAGTTCATAATTATTCAAATATTTTTGAATAGAATAATTTTATATATTTAATTACCAATTTTTACCTAAACTTATCCACAAATCAAGAAAAACTACAATGACTCCAAGAAAGAGCATAATAACTCCAACAAAGAGTGCTATGACTCTAACAAAGAGTTCTCGGACTCCAACAAAGAGTGCTGTGACTCCAACAAAGAGTGCTATGACTCTAACAAAGAGTCCATCGACTCCTCCAGGAGTCCTATAACTCCTAGAAAGAGTTCACGGAGTCCACTAAAGTGTCATTTTGACCCCATGTTGGGGTCAAAACAACCCTTAGAGTCAAAACCACTCCTTGAAGGTTCAAAATGACCCTTCGAGGAAAGGTGCTGAAATGACTCCTTGGGGTCAAAACGACTCTTTTGAATTTACAGTGCAGTCGGTAGCCAGTTAGTTTAACAAGGTTTACATCTGGTAGCCAGGTAGCCAGTGGTCTTGAATATCAATTAACTTTCGGATAATTTGCATATCGGGTTAATATATTCTCGGACTCATTGGCTGCTATTGTTCGTTAGCCGCGGTGCCGCCAATGTATTATTATTTACAAACAGTCTATAATAGGAAAAATCAAAATTAATCGATCTATTAATGTATAGGGCCCATACTATTATATTTAACTTTAGACTAATTTCAATGCAACGGCTCTCACTCGTAGAGTCCTGGCTTCTCTCCCCTCTTGAAAATGAAATGCTGGGTGGCGAAGAATACATGACCAAACTGGTCCATACTTCTCGAAACCTGTTCTTATGTAACCGTCTTCTTTTTTAGTAAACTTTACGGCTATTTTACGCCGTGGCGATCTTGTCTTTTCCACACAAACAGCCCCATCTTCTTTCGGCTGACGTTGATCTTCGTAACCGATTTCTGTTTCCAAATGCTCGTCTTTCAACCGCAACTCCACATAACTGTCCATGACTTCACCTTCCCTGCCGCGCAGTTTTTCCATACATCTGCGTCCTCTCATGGCCACCTCTCGCGATCGACGTTTCTGGTAATGCACTCGGGCGACGTTCGAACTGTGTTTCTGATCTTCGGAAACGACCTGTTGTTCTTCCACATTTAATATCGTAGCACTTTCCGTCTCGATTATTTGTCGGTATCTTGTCGGATGAATGTACTTTCCTATTGCTTGAAAAACTAACACGCTCAAAAGATCGGTGAGTTTCTGAAATTGCGCACCGTTTCGATTTACGAGCAGGTACTCGCATTGCGGTTCGAGTAAGGGTCTTACGAAACGCACGTAGTCGTCCACGATGTCCAAACTTATCTCGTCAAAATATAAAGAATCAAATCCGTACTTTTTGGCCGTTTTAAATTTAGCTTGGTCTACCATGCCGCCGTTGCTCTTCGCGTTTTCAAACATCGCGAGGGTCAAGTATTGGTAGGTCATCGGTCGACAACCCTTTATTTTAACAAACATTAACACTGCAAGGAATCGCGTGGCAAATGTTAAATCGGTTGGCGATAGAATATTCACCTTTTTCTTGCACTCTTCTAAAATCGCCTTGTAGCGATCTATGTGAAACGGAACGACCGTCTGTAACTCGCCGAGAGACGCCCAGCTTCTGCGCGATTCCAATGTTTCGATATCCAGGTCGGTTGTCCAATGCGATCGCATTTGTTTCCTCAAGCACTTCTTGGCTCGTTTGATGTACACTTCTGTGACAGCAAAGTTTTGAAGCACAGAGCCGGGTGGTGAATTAAATTTACGAAAGTCAAGTATGTCCGAAATGGCTGCTACGTAGCCTAGTCGACCGGATTGGCCCATCTGCCACGCAGATTCGAGGTTGTCGAGGAAGTCCGTCAGCAGTTTAGAAGAGCCCAAGAAGTAATCGACAATTTCAACGTTCGACAGCACCGTCGATTCATCTTCTCCCGATTGTTGACAACAAAATTTTAGGAACTTCAAAGCTCGCGTGACCGCAATTTCTGCTTGCTTTAACGTCTTTCCTCCTCCCGTTGTACTTTGCAACCAGACGGAAAAAGAACGAGCGAATTCGTTCTCTGACGAACAACAAAGCAGAGGCACTTTGCTTCTGTTCGATTTCACTTGTAGTGGAGTCACGTGGTCGATTGTGTCGGCGACTATTTTCGGTTTCTCATCGAAGTAAACGTACCAAGGATGTTTCGATTTTACGTGCTTTCGACATCCTCGGCGACTATGGAAGCCTGGATGGTCGCAGTTAGGAAGTGGACAACGATCTAGGCCGTGTGCATCTTGCTGTAGATGTAGTCGTCTTGGCTTTTTGGATGCCCCGTCCAGAAACTTCCAATCGACGCCAGCATCTCGACCAGCCATCCAACGACAGCAGTGGACGGCAACGCGCTAACTATACCAGACATTAAGCGATTGTTCTTGACATGTTTATTTTTTCTTGCACTTCATGGGTAGGCGTATTTATACCCTAAATGCATCGCATTATCTTTCCTATGGGATTTGGTGAATTGTTAAATTCAAGAAACAAAGAGTTCCTAATCAGCGAGCACTGAAGTTAATTGATATTCAAGACCACTGGCTACCTGGCTACTAGATGTAAACCGTGTTAAACTAACTGGCTACCGACTGGCTACCGAATGAAAATCACTGGCTACCGAACAATGGTAGCCAGTGAGTCCGAGAATATATTAACCCGATATGCAAATTATCCGAAAGTTAATTGATATTCAAGACCACTGGCTACCTGGCTACTAGATGTAAACCTTGTTAAACTAACTGGCTACCGACTGGCTACCGAATGAAAATCACTGGCTACCGAACAATGGTAGCCAGTGAGTCCGAGAATATATTAACCCGATATGCAAATTATCCGAAAGTTAATTGATATTCAAGACCACTGGCTACCTGGCTACTAGATGTAAACCTTGTTAAACTAACTGGCTACCGACTGGCTACCGAATGAAAACCACTGGCTACCGAACAATGGTAGCCAGTGAGTCAGAAAACGTACAGTATTACTGCATTAGATCAAAGGACAAGGCCAGTCAGTTAATGACCAACTATAAAAATGGTATTCTTCGAGCTACGAATGATATGGTATAATTTATTGACTCGTTCTTCAACAACACTGCTTTTCAAAATTAAACTAGAAATTTAAAACTGAGTTTTGAAAAGAACGAGCGATCTAAATATATGCAATATATCTGATAACACATATCCCACGTTCTTTTCATTAAATTTCTGTTTGTGATTCAGACGTTTAAAGCGGGTTTTTTAAAGAACGAGGCATACAGATGTATGTTATATGTGATAATATATATATATATATACACTCATTCTTTGAAAACCCCGCTTTTCTGTATCCATGCAAACAGATATTTAATGTAGAGTTTTAAAGATTATTACGAGCATTACGTATTGCATCGTTATTTTTAGAACCTTATCTTAAATTTCTGTTTTGATTCAAAAAATTAAGCGGTCGTATATTTTATAGAACGAGAAATACTTGTATACCACATACATTTACTCTGTAAATCGTACTGCTTATGTTGTCATGAAAACTACACATGCATGTTTGTCAAAATGATAAACTGGGCGACACGTTCATTTCAACGGGAACAAACAGGTCCTATTCAGAATAAGTTAGGAACACCCTTTACTCATGCGGAACGTTTTGTTCCCCAAGCGCCAGATGTCATAGTTCCTAAAAGAGGAACCGATCGAGCTGTTCCTATTCTGTGGAGCGGAACAAATCGTTCTCACTTTGAAAATGAGACCGAGTTGTTCCTCTTTGATGTGTTCTTTTTACGAAAGGAACGAAACGGGTCTGTTCCGAAACACAGGCGGAACAAATCGTTCGCTCGCATATCGTTCCGATTGATCAAAACAAAGGCAAACAGCGTTCGAAGATCAAATGAATTTTGACTCCCATTTGAGCATATGCAGCTTATATGCTTTGTTTAACCGTCGATGTTAGAGTAAATGCACCGCTTCAGGTCTCGTATCGATGATTTAAGACAAAAACAATAGAAATGCTTGCTCTGTAGCACAAAACATTAACACTAATACGAACAAATTTAGGGAAGTGCTGACAACCAAAGTCGAAAATTTTGTTCCCTTTGCGCCACATTTAATATGCAAGGCGATAGAGGTTATGTAAATTACAAATGCATATACGCTTATATATATGCATACTATTATTTTATCATAATAAATAGTCTGGTATATTTATATTGTAAGATGCATCTCACTGTCCTTCCTTACGAATTAGATAGATTGAGAAATTAAAAAGTGCATCGGTCGTGTTCATTATATACAAATTTACCTTAAAATACTGAATGGAAACAAATATAATTCCTGCTTATTCTAATGATATGGGTTCTTAATTTATACGTCAATAAAAGATCAAACTTAATTGATATTCATAACAACCGGCTACCCGGCTACTAGATGTAAACCTTAGTAAAGTAACCGGCTACCGACCGGCTACCTTAGATAAACGACCGGCTACCGAACTATAGGTAGCCGGTGGTTATGAATATCAATTAACTGTGCCCTCGTTTCCATGCACGTATAATATATTCACCTGAGCACCGGCTACGATAGTTCGGTAGCCGGTCGTTCCTCTAAGGTAGCCGGTCGGTAGCCGGTCAGTTTAATAAGGTTTACATCTAGTAGCCGGGTAGCCGGTGGTTATGAATATCAATTAAGTTTGACCTGTATAATATCTCGTTCATTTAGTAAACATTAAATCTTTTTGAATCTCAATTGAAGCGGGATTTTTTAAAAAACACACACACTGTACACATACATAATTATATAATACTATTATTATTATCGTGTATGTGAATCTCTCGTTCTTTAAAAACCCCGTTAACGTTCGCGGTACCAGATTTACAAACAACCTTATTTATTGAACGTTGGTCGCCGTTCAGGGTTTTATAGTACAAATATTATTTTAATGTTATGATTATATAGTCAAATGTATATATAGTGGATGTGTAACATATTATGCCTCGTTGATTACATTTCCGTTATTGAGAAATAATCTATCGACACATGCACGCATGATGGGGCTGTAGACAAATTATATCCTTAAGAATGGCGCTGTTCGTACAGCACTTAAATTAATTTCAAAGCAATGGCTCTCATTCTCAATGTTCTTGTTTCTCTGCTCTCTTGGAAATGAAACGCTGGATGACGAAGAATTGAGGACCAGCGTAGTCCAAACTTCTCGATTCCTCTTCTTATATAATCGTCTTCCTGTTTGGTAAACCTCACAGGTTCCTTTCGTCCCCGGAGTCGTGTGTTTCCGGCAACGCAATCGACTTTAATTTGGCGTTGTTCACCACCATTTTCTCTTGGCAAATTCTCGTCTTTTAACTGCTCCACGCAACTGTCCATCGCTTTACCTTCGACTCCCCGCAGTTTGTCCATGCACGTCCTCCTTTTAATGGCTACATCTCGCGAGCGTAGCTTCTGGTAATGCACTCGGGCAACGTTCGAACTGTGTTTCTGATCTTCGGAAACAATCTTCTGTTCTTCCACATCCAACACGTTCGCACTTTCTGTCTCTATTATTTGTCTGTATCTTGTCGGATGGATGTACTTTCCTATGGCCTGAAACACCAGCACGCTTAACAGTTCGGTCAGTTTCTGAAATTGCGCACCATTTCGGTTTACCAGCAAGTACTCATTACTCGGGCCTCCCCCTGTGGGGGGAGAGCACGAGTCTTAAAAAGGGCTCTGTTTATTTGGCAATGTCGCGAAATGGCAATTCTTGCATCATCCCACTTGGGACTGGGTACGAGATCGATCTGAACCACTGCATATATTTATGCGCCATTGTCATATTTTTAATATTCATCTGGTTACCTTTCCTCGAGTGTTCTTCACTGAAAATATTTGATGTGGCTGGCAGTATCTTGATCTCACGATGCTTACAATCGCACACGCCGATCGCCGAAGACCTACGGCTACACTAAAAGATAACGAGCGATTTAGACACGGTTGGTGCCTTGGTGGTCTCTGTCTGAGATCTCGATAACCGTACACTGAAAATGCCGTACCTGTACGCTGATGTGTACTCGATTAAACCTATGTTTAACAATTTAATATGAAACTCAACGTATGAATGCTTTTTGAAAATATGTTACTATGTCTGAGGTAACTGTAATATTTTTATAAACTTTGTTGCCTGTATTGTTTATTGTTATCATGTTATGTTATACAAAATAAAGTCGATGCTATAGATTATTGTTTCACATATACCATGGTACTATTATTAAAGTATGCAATGTTGCTATCGAATTTTACCCTATTTCACTTATATTGATATTGATATTTTACCTGTAAGCTTAAATGGGGCTCCAAAATGTTCTGGGTTATCAGTAAGTTTGTATCGATTGTTCATATTATTATATGCGAATGCTTACAAATGAACGTACAGACTAGAGTATATAAATCTCTGACACTCATTGTTGCCATTGAGTAACCCTGTTTCACTCGATATTTTACCTGTAAGATTAAATGGGGCTCCAAAATGTTCTGGGTTATCAGTAAGTTTGTATCGATTGTTCATACATGTATTATTATACACAAATGCTTACAAATGAACACACAGTATATAAATCTCTGACACCCATACCAACTATCAAGATCAAGGAGTAAAGAGTTTGTTGTTGTTTGCTGGTTTACCAGTGACGGGTCTGAATTTTGGCCTTGACTGCACGGAGAGCGAGTTGGCTCGCTAACCGAGACAGTAACATAGTTAACTATGCAGTAATCTGTCTTTATATTACAATTAGCTAGCTGGCTGGCCCACTGGACTAGTCACTAGTATGTATAAAGCCTCTCAAATAATAAATATGCTAAAATTATGAATATGTTTACTGGCTCAAAATGTTATATAACTTCAAAGAAATAATGATTTTGAATTACATTTCTTTAAACTGTTTATAATAGCTTATGACACCTTGCTACTGCCAGCTAAATGGTTTGAATTACTGCTATGCCTTATACACTGAGAAAAAGATTAACTGATTTAATACTTGCTCAAACTAAACCTGTTTGGCGGACTGACCATATGAATTGTTATTACATGAGCACAGGCCGGCTCGCTTGCCAGGCTCACCCTGTTGGCTAGAACTGGATTAGGTCAGCAAACAGGGTGGCTCATTTGGTGGGGCAGAATTCTCAGTAAGCCAGCTTGGATATTGAGCCAACTCGCCTTCGTATAATCAAAGCCGTTGGCCAACACTATGTTATGGGTTTGCAATGATGGAAAATTTAACCACCCCTGCACTGACAGCCATATCATTACATGTACCTACAACTATATTGAATTGTGTATATTGTGTGTATTGTGTATATTGAATTCAAATCACTGAATTTGCCTACAATGTCTTTCAACAAGCCACAACCTCAAGTAGCCCGAGTTAACGCCTAGCGGGCGTCTTGTTACCAGAAATTTGGGACATTTGGCGCCTGCGACTTGAACAGCGGACACTCGTTTTATAATACGATTTCGCAAAATGGCGGCTTCGATTTTCGAGAGAGAAACGTGTTCCATAACACATTCTACACAATCTAAGCACTAGCTGTTGATATAATTTACGATGAAATAAAAAAAGATATTCTCCCAGTACTTCAGACATTTTGCTTTTGAATTTGGCGAAAAATTCCGCGAGTTTATGTCAAAGTTACGCAAAGTTACGCAATTATATTGGCTCTACTTCTCACGAAAAGGCCTGAACACTATATTTTAAAACCATTAGAGTAAGCTGTCATGAAGTAAATATGTAAATATGGTAAAATGGCGAATTTGGAAGAGAAATGAACAGTTATTGCTCGTTTCTCTAACAACCGGATTCGCATTTAGAGTAGAATAACACCTGCTGTTTGCGCTAAAAGCTGGAAATTTAAGAAAGTTCCATGGCTGTGGGAACCGCGAAAATGTGAAATACAAAGACATTTACTAGTAACATGGATAGATTGAATCATACTTTATATTTATCGAGCTCCCCACTTTTTATCAGCCTCGAGGATGTTGGTCTATTCGACAGATTTCTACCACACATTCAGCCAGATTACTATGGCTTATATAGCAGATGGCGTGAAATAGGTGGTGAAAATATATCGATCTCGGGAACCGCGAAAACCTCACGGTAAGCGAACATTTGTTGCTATATTTCTTCTTTATCTAGCTCTTTATAAGAATCGAGCTGGACACTCGCGAAATATGTTTTCTAAAATGGGTAAATTTTAAGTTTCGCGATTTCACTATATTGTTTCTATATAGAATTTCGTCGCCATGTTTGTATTTCATGCGCCCGCGCAACGCCATCTTGTCCCGAATTTCTGGTAATGTCGCATTGCGGCTGGAGTAAGGGTCTCACAAAGCGAACGTAGTCGTCGACAACTCCCAAGCATATGAGGCGCCGTGTGTTGCATATAATTCAAACTTTTTTCTTCGCTCAACTGAAAAGCTCACAACACATGTTGAAATGCCAAAACCATGCATTTCACCATGTGACATACACACAACACATGTTGAATAGCGAAATTAATGCTAAAAATGATTATTTTACTCAATTTTTGCGTGAATTTCAGTCTATTTTTGTGCAGATTTCAGTCTATTCTTGTGCCAATTTCAGTCTAATTTTTTTACTGATAAAACTATGATGATTGGGGTGACTGTAAGCGCCCTCATGTAACATACCGACTAGCTAGGAATTCAGTCTGTTTTTTTTTGTAAATCTCAGTGTGTTTTTGTGCCAATTTCAGTCTATTTTTGTGCCAATTGGCACACTGTTCGAACACCGGACTGAGATTTGCAAAAAAAACAGACTGAAATTCGCACAAAAACACATCACTGAGATTTACAAAAAAAACAGACTGAATTCCTAGCTAGTCGGTATGTTACATGAGGGCGCTTACAGTCACCCGAATCACCATAGTTTTATCAGTAAAAAAATAGACTGAAATTGGCACAAGAATAGACTGAAATCTGCACAAAAATAGACTGAAATTCACGCAAAAATTGAGTAAAATAATCATTTTTAGCATTAATTTCGCTATTCAACATGTGTTGTGTGTATTTCACATGGTGAAATGCATGGTTTTGGCATTTCAACATGTGTTGTGAGCTTTTCAGTTGACCGAAGAAAAGGTTTGAATTATGCAACACACGGCGCCTCATACAAGCAGACTTCGTCGAAATACAAAGAATTAAAACCGTATTTCTTAGCAGTTTTAAATATTGTTTGGTCCACCATTCCGTCGTTGTGCTTCGCATTTTCAAACATGGTAACGGTCAAGTGTTGGTAAGTCATCGGACGACACCCTTTCACTTTAACAAACATAAACACTGCGATGAATCGCGTCGCAAATGTTAAGTCGGTTGACGTAGGAAAAGTGGACTTTTTTCTGCACTCGTCTAAAATGTTTTTGTATCGCTCTATGTGAAATGGAACAACTGTCTGCAACTCGCCCAAAGAAGCCCAGATTCTTCTCGATTCCAGTGTCTCGATGTCCAAATCTGTCGTCCAGTGCGATCGCATCTGCTTTGCCAGACACTTCTTGGCTCGCTTGATGTACACTTCGGTCACTGAGAAGTTCTGAAGTACGGGACCAGGGGGAGAGTTAAACTTGCGGAAATCAAGTAGGTCGGAAATGCTTAGGACGTAGCCGAGTCGGCCCGACTGACCCATCTGCCAAGTGCATTCGAGATGATCGAGAAAATCTGTTAGAAGTTTAGAAGAACACAGAAAATAGTCGACAAATTGCACGACCGTCAACACGCTTGATTCGTCTTCTCCCGACTCTTCGCAACAAAACTTAAGAAATTTAAGAGCTCGCGTGACCGAAATTTCTGCTTGCTTTAACGTCTTTCCTCCCCCCGTTGTACTTTGCAACCATAGCGAAAACGAACACGCGAATTCGTTTTCCGTTGACAAACACGGCAGTGTTAGTTTGCTTCTCGTTGACGAAACTTGTATTGCAGGCTTGACTTTATCGACATCGAGAATAGTTGGTTTCTCGTCGAAGTATACGTGTACCAAGGATGTTTTACTTTAACGTGCTTTCGACAGCCTCTGCGACTGGCAAATCCTGGATCGTCGCAGTCGGAAACCGGACAATGATCAACGCCGTGTTCGTCTTTGTTCAGGTGTAATCGTCTTGGTTTCTTGAATGAGCCGTCCAGAGATTTCCAATCGACTGTATGAACATGACGACGAGGCATGGAAAGGCAGCATCATACGTCGATTAAGGCCGAGAACTAAGGATCGAGCGTTAATCGTGTTTTCTTGTATCTTCGATAATAATCTGTCATATTTATACTCTGCGATGCATCTAACTGTCGTTCCTTTGGGATTAGACAAACATATCATTCCTTTTGTCAAAATTTCAATTGAAATTAAATATTATTCGTAGTTAATTGCTATTCATAACCACCGGCTACCCGGCTACTAGATGTAAACCTTATTAAACTAACCGGCTACCAACCGGCTACCGTAGAGGAACGACCGGCTACCGAACTATGGTAGCCGGTGCTCAGGTGAATATATTATAGGTGCATGGAAACGAGTGCACAGTTAATTGATATTCATAACCACCGGCTACCATAGTTCGGTAGCCGGTCGTTCCTCTACGGTAGCCGGTCGGTAGCCGGTCAGTTTAATAAGGTTTACATCTAGTAGCCGGGTAGCCGGTTGTTATAAATATCAATTAAGTTTGATCTATATAATTTATATATACTTCGTTCATTTAGAAAATATTAAATATTTTTGAATCTCAATTGAAGCGACTAAAGTTGATGAAGTATCTCAATGACTAAAGTTGATAAATTATGGTCAGCGTAATAAGATTAGTTTAATAAAGTTTATATTTTGTATACCAAGGTAGGGATGCAACTATCAATTAAGCTAAATCAATAATTTACATGCACACTATACACGTTCTTCATTTAGAAAACCTGAGATCTTTTTGAGTGTCAACTGATCGAAATTTGAAGCGGGATTTTTCAAGAACGACAGATACAATGAATTATATACTAGAATAAAGTTGGTTGGTGAACTGCCAATATATGTGCATGTATATGCGTCGTTCTTGAAAAATTCCGCTTCAAATTCCGATTAGGTCAGACTCAAAAAGATTTCATGTTTTCTAAATGAACGAGGTGCATATATATGAGACGCTGTGTTGCATAATTCAAACCTTTTTATTCGCTCAACTGAAAAGCACACAACACATGTTGAAATGCCAAAACCATGCATTTCACCATGTGAAATACACACAACACATGTTGAATAGCGAAATTAATGCTAAAAATGATTATTTTACTCAATTTTTGCGTGAATTTCAGTCTATTTTTGTGCAGATTTCAGTCTATCTTTGTGCCAATTTTTCAGTCTATTTTTTTACTGATAAAACTCTGATGATTGGGGTGACTGTAAGTGTCCTCATGTAACATACCGACTAGCTAGGAATTCAGTCTGTTTTTTTGTAAATCTCAGTGTGTTTTTGCGCGAATTTCAGTCTGTTTTTTTGTAAATCTCAGTCCGGTGTTCGAACAGTGCGCCAATTGGCACAAAAATAGACTGAAATCTGCACAAAAATAGACTGAAATTCACGCAAAAATTGAGTAAAATAATCATTTTTAGCATTAATTTCGCTATTCAACATGTGTTGTGTGTATTTCACATGGTGAAATGCATGGTTTTGGCATTTCAACATGTGTTGTGAGCTTTTCAGTTGACCGAAGAAAAGGTTTGAATTATGCAACACACGGCGCCTCATATGTAAGCGCCCTCATGTAACATACCGACTAGCTAGGAATTCAGTCTGTTTTTTTTGTAAATCTCAGTGATGTGTTTTTGTGCGAATTTCAGTCTGTTTTTTTTGTAAATCTCAGTCCGGTGTTCGAACAGTGTGCCAATTGGCACAAAAATAGACTGAAATTGGCACAAAAACACACTGAGATTTACAAAAAAAACAGACTGAATTCCTAGCTAGTCGGTATGTTACATGAGGGCGCTTACAGTCACCCCAATCATCATAGTTTTATCAGTAAAAAAATTAGACTGAAATTGGCACAAGAATAGACTGAAATCTGCACAAAAATAGACTGAAATTCACGCAAAAATTGAGTAAAATAATCATTTTTAGCATTAATTTCGCTATTCAACATGTGTTGTGTGTATTTCACATGGTGAAATGCATGGTTTTGGCATTTCAACACGTGTTGTGAGCTTTTCAGTTGAGCGAATAAAAAGGTTTGAATTATGCAACACAGCGTCTCATATATATGCACCTCGTTCATTTAGAAAACATGAAATCTTTTTGAGTCTGACCTAATCGGAATTTGAAGCGGAATTTTTCAAGAACGACGCATATACATGCACATATATTGGCAGTTCACCAACCAACTTTATTCTAGTATATAATTCATTGTATCTGTCGTTCTTGAAAAATCCCGCTTCAAATTTCGATCAGTTGACACTCAAAAAGATCTCAGGTTTTCTAAATGAAGAAGGTGTATAGTGTGCATGTAAATTATTGATTTAGCTTAATTGATAGTTGCATCCCTACCTTGGTATACAAAATATAAACTTTATTAAACTAATCTTATTACGCTGACCATAATTTATCAACTTTAGTCATTGAGATACTTCATCAACTTTAGTCGCTTCAATTGAGATTCAAAAAGATTTAATATTTTCTAAATGAACGAAGTATATATAAATTATATAGATCAAACTTAATTGATATTTATAACAACCGGCTACCCGGCTACTAGATGTAAACCTTATTAAACTGACCGGCTACCGACCGGCTACCGTAGAGGAACGACCGGCTACCGAACTATGGTAGCCGGTCGTTATGAATATCAATTAACTGTGCACTCGTTTCCATGCACCTATAATATATTCAGCTGAGACCGGCTACCATAGTTCGGTAGCCGGTCGTTCCTCTAAGGTAGCCGGTCGGTAGCCGGTCAGTTTAATAAGGTTTACATCTAGTAGCCGGGTAGCCGGTGGTTATGAATATCAATTAAGTTAGATCTTTTATTGACGTATAAATTAAGAACCCATATCATTAGAATAAGCAGGAATTATATTTGTTTCGATTTAGTATTTTAAGGTAAATTTGTATATAATGAACACGACCGATTCACTTTTTAATTTCTCAATCTATCTAATTCCTAAGGAAGGACAGTGAGATGCATCTCACAATATAAATATACCAGACTATTTATTATGATAAAATAATAGTATGCATATATATATAAGCGTATATGCATCGTTTTTGAAAAACCCCGCAGTTCAAATTTCGATCAGGTCAGACTCAAAAAGGTTTTATGTTTTCTAAATGAACAAGGTAGTCATGTAAATTATTGATTTAGCTTAATTTTGATAGTTGCATCCCTACCTTGGTATACAAAATATAAACTTTATTAAACTAATCTTATTACCCTGACCATACTTTTACGTTATATACTATATATATATATATATTATACATTATATACTATACATTATATACTATATACGATATATTAAAATAAATATTATACTGTCTGGATAATTATTCTTTATCAATAAAAATGTTCTGCTATGAAAGACCTTTTAAAATACCAACACTTATAGGGCAGGGCTTCCTTCAATTTATATGGCGCAATTATAGTTCCTCTGAGGCGGAACCACTTGTTCCTATACTATACAACAATAGGCACTAAAACAGCTATAACTGAAGAGGAACAATCAGGTCCTATTGCAAGCAGTCTAGCTCATGCGGAACGACTTGGTCCTAAATTAGGCTCGTTCCCATTTTCGAATATGGGAACTAAATGTTCCCGAATTCAAATGAGAACGAAGCATTCCTCTTCGATATGTTCCCATTCAAAAGGAACGAATGCAGCGAGTACCGAAATGTAAGCGGTACAAACAGTTCCCCCTGATGTCGTTCCTAAAATCAAAACAAAGCATTTCCAACCTTCAACTGGAATTCAAATTCCATTCTTATTCGCTCAAAGCCGCATCAACTGTCTTGTTTAGACGATAATCATAAAGACAATAGACCCCTACACATAGCCTATCGATTGTTCATCATAAAACTAAAGGAACAGCAAGCAATACAACACAAAACAACAGAACAAATGGGAAAAAAATATACGGAAATGACGACAACCAAAGTCGCCGATTTGGACCTTTACGCCGCGTTTATTATGCATATATGCAAATGACAACTGCAACGTATAAATAAAACCTCTTCTACACAGTAATCGAATACGCACCGTTGCTGAAAACTACACTGTTTCGAAGATGTTTTAAAAATTTCTGTAATACGATGCTGCGAAGACGCCCATGTAAAGAGCTCAATTCAAAAAGGGTACAGAACTCCCTTCGGTAGCCAGTGGTTTTCATTCGGTAGCCAGTCGGTAGCCGGTCAGTTTAATAAGGTTTACATCTATGAGGCGCCGTGTGTTGCATAATTCAAACCTTTTTCTTCGCTCAACTGAAAAGCTCACAACTCATGTTGAAATGCCAAAACCATGCATTTCACCATGTGAAATGCACACAACGCATGTTGAATAGCGAAATTAATGCTAAAAATGATTATTTTACTCAATTTTTGCGTGAATTTCAGTCTATTTTTGTGCCAATTTTTCAGTGTATTTTTTTACTGATAAAACTATGATGATTGGGGTAACTGTAAGCGCCCTCATGTAACATACCGACTAGCTAGGAATTCAGTGTGGTTTTTTGCAAATCTCAGTGTGTTTTTGTGCCAATTTCAGTCTGTTTTTGTGCCAATTTCAGTCTATTTTTGTGATTTACAAAAAAACACACTGAATTCCTAGCTAGTCGGTATGTTACATGAGGGCGCTTACAGTAACCCCAATCATCATAGTTTTATCAGTAAAAACTAGACTGAAATTGGCACAAGAATAGACTGAAATCTGCATAAAAATAGACTGAAATTCACGCAAAAATTGAGTAAAATAATCATTTTTAGCATTAATTTCGCTATTCAACATGCGTTGTGTGCATTTCACATGGTGAAATGCATGGTTTTGGTATTTCAACATGAGTTGTGAGCTTTTGAGTTGAGCGAAGAAAAAGGTTTGAATTATGCAACACGCGGCGCCTCATAGGCGCTTACAGTTACCCCAATCATCATAGTTTTATCAGTAAAAAAATACACTGAAAAATTGGCACAAAAATAGACTGAAATTCACGCAAAAATTGAGTAAAATAATCATTTTTAGCATTAATTTCGCTATTCAACATGCGTTGTGTGCATTTCACATGGTGAAATGCATGGTTTTGGCATTTCAACATGAGTTGTGAGCTTTTCAGTTGAGCGAAGAAAAAGGTTTGAATTATGCAACACACGGCGCCTCATAGGCGCTTACAGTTACCCCAATCATCATAGTTTTATCAGTAAAAAAATACACTGAAAAATTGGCACAAAAATAGACTGAAATTCACGCAAAAATTGAGTAAAATAATCATTTTTAGCATTAATTTCGCTATTCAACATGCGTTGTGTGCATTTCACATGGTGAAATGCATGGTTTTGGCATTTCAACATGAGTTGTGAGCTTTTGAGTTGAGCGAAGAAAAAGGTTTGAATTATGCAACACACGGCGCCTCATAGATGTAAACCTTATTAAACTGACCGGCTACCGACTGGCTACCGAATGAAAACCACTGGCTACCGAAGGGAGTTCTGTACCCTTTTTGAATTGAGCTCTTTACATGGGCGTCTTCGCAGCATCGTATTACAGAAATTTTTAAAACATCTTTGAAACAGTGTAGTTTTCAGCAACGGTGCGTATTCGATTACTGTGTAGAAGAGGTTTTATTTATACGTTGCAGTTGTCATTTGCATATATGCATAATAAACGCGGCGTAAAGGTCCAAATCGGCGACTTTGGTTGTCGTTGTTGTAGTTGTTGTTGTAGTTGTTGTTGTAGTTGTTGTTGTAGTTCTTGTTGTAGTTGTAGTTGTAGTTGTTGTTGTAGTAGTTGTTGTAGTAGTTGTTGTTGTAGTAGTTGTTGTTGTAGTTGTTGTTGTAGTAGTTGTAGTAGTTGTTGTTGTAGTAGTTGTTGTTGTAGTAGTTGTTGTTGTAGTTGTTGTAGTAGTTGTTGTTGTAGTAGTTGTTGTTGTAGTTGCTGTTGTAGTTGTTGTTGTAGTAGTTGTTGTTGTAGTAGTTGTTGTAGTAGTTGTTGTTGTTGTTGTTGTTGTAGTTGTAGTTGTTGTTGTAGTTGTTGTTGTAGTTGTTGTTGTAGTTGTTGTTGTTGTTGTAGTTGTTGTAGTAGTTGTTGTAGTAGTTGTTGTAGTAGTTGTTGTAGTAGTTGTTGTAGTAGTTGTTGTAGTAGTTGTTGTTGTAGTAGTTGTAGTAATGTAGTAATAGTCGTAGTAATAGTAATAGTAAACCCTGCACCTGACGTCAGAGACCATCTCATTTATAGATATCAATCATATCAAACAAACTAAAATATTGCAAAAACGAAGTAAAATATGGAAAAGTTGTAAAAGGTGTAACTCTATCATTTTACGAGTTCTTTTGTAGTTCCCTTTTATAGTTCACCTTGCGAGAAAAGTTGCAAAGATATTGCATAGTGTATAGGCCTTTACTGGTTCACAACATTTTATCTGACGTATATATATACAGTACCTGGGTGTTTACCACACTCAAAGTTTTGCCAGTGTATGTCCACCCTCCATTATATGAAGTCTTATTTATTTCTTCTTCCATAGATGCAGGATTATGATAAGTATTTAGATCAAATAGCAGATGTGGGTTCGTGGAATATTTGAGAACTGCGATGTTCACAGCAAATGATGCAACGCCGAATCGATTGATCACGCCGATAAGAAACTGTTTTATTTTAGCAAAGTTGGTCGCCTCAATGCTTCCAGATTCGTCTACCACAAAAACAACATCAACGAACTTTGTGCATACTTGAGCTAAAAGGAAAAATATTTATTCTAATCAAGCACTGTTCGGTGTGTTTTCCAGCCCCAACGTACGTTGGGGTAATATGAACGTTATGCGGTATACAGCTACAGTGGATTAGCTAGGGACGTTTTAAGATATAGATAGATAGTTTATTAAGTTTCAAAATTACAGCCTACTCAGGCTGAATTAGATAAAAACTTTACATCAAATATATAAGTATAAAAATATGAGAGTACTATATACAATTACTATAGATAAAACTGTTCTTTAGTCGATTAGTCTTACAGACTGGAACATGGAATTTCCGAGCATTTCGCAAGTTCTTGTTACAATGGTTTTCCTTGGGTAAAAGTTTGTGCAGCTTATGTTCATTATTGTTACTTATTTTCTCAAATAATTTAGTAGTTATGATTCTCCTGCGCTCAGATAGACTATCTAAATTACAAGCTATCAGAGCATCGTTATATATAGGCAACAAAAGAGAAGATATATTCTCCTCATGGCGCGCTTCTGTAAGCATTCCAGTTCATCGGAAAGATACAACGGCAGAGCGTTATGGAAAACTGGGCAAGCATATTCCATAATCGGTCGGATACAGGTGGTGTAAAAGGTTAGAAGTTCTTTTACTGCGATATTCGCTCTTTTTAATTGCCTCAGAAAATACAAGCGAACTGACACGTTCTTAGAGATTTCAGTAACACGACAGTTCCATCTCAGATCGTTAGAAATATTCAAACCTAGTGGCTTGACATTCGGCACAACCTCTATTGCTTTTCCATTGATCAAAATGGGAGCGAAGTCGGGTTTGTTCTTAGCGAAATAAATTCTGAGCTCCTTGCATTTTTCCTGATTTAGTTGGAACTTATTTCCTTTTTAAATAGATTAATTAGTAATAGATAAAATACGAGCGGCATGAGATCTGTATGGGCATTTGCAATGGCGAGTGCGTACAGATCCATACAGATCTGACGCGAGTATTTTATCGTACTTGTGAAATGAACCAATGAACGATGCTATAGGCTTAATTAGTATTCATAACTTTGTTAAAGATCGTCCTAATAAGCATTCATAACTTTGTTAAAGATCGTCCTAACCAGTATTCAATCTTTATTGAGCTTTACAAAGCTATACATGTGACCAAAATACCACGCTGTGATTGTGGCACAGCCTCATTAATTATTCACGAATTTCACAAGTTATGTATATAGTGCACAAAATTCCAAGATGGCGCCTACAGCTTGTGATGACTTGCGGCTAAAGAGAGGAATCCAGTCCTGGGGTTAGGATTAGAAAACTAACTTAGAAAACTAAGTAGGCGGGCGGTTAGGGTTAGATAACTAATCTAAAAAACTAATTAGGCACGGGATTAGGGTTAGAAAACTAATTGTGTGATGGGTTAGGGTTAGGATCTTTGTTGTTTTGGGGATTGGGTACAATGGATATGCCGGACTGGATTCCTCTCTTTAGCCACACGTGCTTGTGATGTAAGACTTTTTAAATTTCGATCTTGTTCAATTAAGAAATAGAAGGCACCGCTCAGAGACTGCATACCAACGCCCGCGTGTTATTTATTGAGGACTTCTAGTGGGGTAAATTTAGCACATATTTAAGGTTGGTCGTGGTGCATGACCATGGTACCACACTTTTCATATACAATAACATATTGTTGTTGTTGTATGTACGATATACACGTCTTCTTTTATCTAGAGTGAATAATATGCTTCATTGCACTCATTTCTACTCAAATATTATGCAAAATTATATGTTAATTGTTCCTTTTTTGACCGCACTTTTGTATAAACAATGGCACTGACATCTCCCTTGTTTTTTTGTGAATTCAGTTTGTTTGCAAATATTAAAGATTTGAACAATATAAGGGATAATGAGCTTAATCCAGCATTTTCATTCATTTCTTCTACCCGGAGAAGCTCACAGTTTTGTAAATAATATTGAATAAGCAAAAGCTCTTTTCTTATATTAGGTAGCATAGTTAATTTACATGTGGAGAAAATGGCGTCCCATTTTACATTAAGTTACATGGAGCGAAAATATTAAAATGAAGATTCTGCTTATTGAGTTGCTCGTCTACCGTTTGCCGATCGACTTCTTAATATATTCAACAGCGATGATCAACTTATTCAGTTACTAAACGGTTTGATTTATCAGTGATATATGTCAAATCTATACGATCTGCCAATAACTTTCGTCAATACTTGTTCCTCTATTAATGCCCATTGCGCTGTTGTCATTATTAAAATGTTCAAATTTTAACATATAAGATATAGGTTCTTTCATCGAACATTTCACCGAACGCTTTTGGAAATATCAAACAAAATTCCACAACAACCCAATAGTAGTATAGAAGGTAGGGCTGCGAGCCCAATCGATGTCAACCGTGAATATAAACACCAAAACATCACCAAATTTTTGTCAAGTCACGACTCGACAAATTTGGCGATGTTTTGGTATTATATTTACGATTAACATCGAATAAGCTCGCAGCCCTACCTTCTATACTACTACAGCAATCGTTAGTCAAGCTAGACACCCCTCCCACGTTTTCTACTCAATTAATGTCAAACACACGCGAGACTAACGAAACAATACCAAATTTATACCAAATCACGATTTTCGCTAAATTTGGTGTTATTTCAGTCGTATTTTAAAAATAGAATGTGTCGCTTCGTCATTTTCGCATTTTTTAAAAAATAGAAAGTGTCGTTTCAACATTTTCACATATTTGTCAAATCACATTTAAAAAATAATCGTTTCAACATTTTCACAAATTTGTCAAATCACATTTAAAAAATAGTCGTTTCAACATTTTCACAAATTTGTTAAATCGCATTTAAAAATAGTCGTTTCAAAATTTTCACAAATTTGTCAAATCGTATTTTAAAAAATAGAGAGTGTCGTTTCAACATTTTCACAAATTTGTCAAATCACATTTAAAAATAGTCGTTTCAACATTTTCACAAATTTGTTAAATCACATTTAAAAAATAGAAAGTGTCGTTTCAACATTTTCACAAATTTGTCAAATCACATTTAAGAAAATAGTCGTTTCAACGCTTTTACAAATTTATGTATCGTAAAAGTGTCTCACGCGTGATAAAATTGCCACCTGTTATGCAAATTAGATTATTGCCACCTGTTAATAATAGATTAGTCTGTTTGCTCACTGTTTTCAGTGTTTACCACCTCACTTCTAAAATGGTGATCGTACACATATTTCGACGTTGTGATTCCTCCCGACAACAAGCCCAAGAAAGGCACGTACGGCGTCACAATCGCGACAATGCTCTCAACGTCTTTCTTTAATAACGGATCTTTTTGCAACTCATCATTTAGTTCGTCAGGGTTCTCAATAGCGTTCAACCCATCTAGTAAGCTAGCGAATTTGCTGATTAGCAAGTCGGTGAGAAAGGCGTTTGCGATTTCCATTCTCTTCAACTCGTATTGGTGCCATATCTTGTCGATAACCTTTGCGGACGCTTTTTTAATGTACGCTTCAGATTGGCTTACCACACCATCGCCAGACAGTCTAATTAGTTCGGATCTCCTAACGTCAACATTGTCTTCCACAGTCGAAGTACCATCAGTCTCCTCAACTAGTTCCTCAATCGTAGGGTTTCCTTCACTTTTGCGTTTTACCATCACGCTATTACTTATACCCATATTTTATTGCGGAATAACAACTTCATGACTGTATGGATAGCGCAGTGAGATTTCGAGTCTAGCGTACTTATTATTTTTTAATGCGGTCACAATCGCCGACGCTTCCTCTTTGCTAATGTTTCCAAGGTAATCGTCAATAACAACTTTCATATCACTCTTACTCGGACAGTAAAAGCAAACAAGCTTACTAATGTTTTCTCTATACGGTTTTGCGATCGACGTCAGTTGTTGTGTGATGACAATAATGCTCAACGTAAAATGTCGCGCACTAAAAGCTAAGTTGACCAATTGACTAGTCCTATTCTTGACGTCCTGCCCACTTGCACAGTCGTCCAACACAATCAGAGTGTTAGTGCCTTTAAAAACATTTGTTACACACTTGAGAACAGCGTCGACATTATCCTGTACGCAGTCTATCGCTAACACATCAGGGTCGCGCACATATTTCCAATCTTGATACGCTTTGTTCCACTCGAAAGTGGGGCAAATCAACACAATGTAGTCAAATTTGCCACAATACTCAGATTCCAATGTGTCAAGCAAATAATGTGTCTTACCACACGCTGTCATACCAACAATTAGCGCATTAAACGGAGTTTCCATTAAATTGCGTTTGGTTTAATACTGGATTGATTGCAACCCATTGTTCATGAAGTTGACCAACCCATCGCTTATCACAAACACCCTACACATGACATTTGCGGTCGTCGCTTTTTTAGTGATCTCAAGAAGCACACCAGATTGTGTGTTCACAATTTTTTTACCAGTGGCGACGTTGTAATTATCTTGAACGCTCCTCAAGTCAATGACTAGCGCAAAGCCATCTTTATAGAACTTCTGTATGGTCATGAACTGAGCGTGTTCTTCACCCAACCCAAACAGTCGCTTCGCTTCTGCGTAGAACTTCGACTTTGGAATACCCTGTGAGTACACGCTATTTGGCACGCCTTCAATTGTGACTCTAACACTCTCGATATTTGGGTAGAGAAACTCCTCGCTGTCTGTTCGCACCTTATTCGTGAATAGCAACACAATTGCCTTCATGCTTTTTCTTGGGAGATTAACATTCTCGTTCACAATGGTTGTGCCTTTGTCCCATTCAGTGGTTTTCATCAACGTGACGTGTTCATATGACAAACTCCTACCACTTGCGTAACCCGACGTTATTTCATCAGAGAGCTCCTGGTTATCGATCGTTTCATACACAAGTTCAAGGTTCTCCAGAGTATATCCACCTACACTCCCACCGGATTGTGCCACCATGATGTCTGTGGCCTTCGGGAGTGTGATCACATACTGCAAGTTGTTGTTCATGCTAAAAGGAGCGTACAACCCATGGTCATTCATGATCTTGCCGAGCTTTATCCGCTGTTTCGTTCCAATCACACCAAACATTAACGCGTCACTAACTTTAGCAACGTTCCCACTTGTCGCGCCACTGTCGTCCTTAGAAATTAGCTTTCTCAAGTTCTCACCACCAATACCATAATCAATCATTTGGTCTCGCACAGTAACACTTTCCCAAAGGTCGCGATAAACACCAGTGTAATTTTCCCCACTGTTGTCATACACAGTCTCCCCAGCTAGTTTCACAACGAGTTTCTCACAAAGCAACTTACTCACATTGTTCAAGAACCAACTTTTGTCATTTGCATTTTTAAAGTCGAACACTAGACCCAACGATCCAGGCACCAAACAGCTGCTAACCTTGAGCTTTGGTACATCAATGTAAAGTTCCTCACCAGGACTGACTTTATTAGGGTTCAACGTGATCACATGCTGCGTTCTCACCCCTTTTATGACACCCATGGTCGCTCGTCTAAAACCAGGACTCAACTCTGCCGACGTGACGTTCATATACTTTACATATGTTTTATCACTACCGTTTTAGCTTGTAGTAGTCATAAGCGAACCACGCAAACACCACCGCGAGTACCCACAGATTTCGAGCCAACCAAGCGAGACCCTTCGCACCCAACGTCAACGCATTGTAAACTAAGTTAGCCAATCCAACAGCCCATGGACCCATCTTCGTTATCGCGTTCTTAACAGCCTGTGCGAATGACCTCGTGGCCATAGCGCCTTTCACAACAGCAGACCTACCAGCGATAATAATAGTTGTTATAATCCCAGCCACTGAAATTGCTACGGCTCTCAACCCAACTATATTTTCTTTAGCCCATTCCTTGAATCTCTGAAACCTGTCAATGTCGACTTCTTGTTGCTCTCTAACCTCCTCTATTTCTAGCTGTCCTAAAGTTCTGTATTTAGTTTGCGTAAGTCCAATCACTCTTTCGTGTAGATCAATGTACTCTTCGTTCTCTGCAGTCGTAAGGTCTTTTCCCTCGAGCTCTACTATTCTTTCATTCGCTTTGTCTATCGCTTCTTGAAAATGGTTTGCTTGTATTCGCAATGCACCATTGGCACCTATTCTTGATTCGCGCACCACACCATCGCTTGGGTTGAGCGCACCATTCAGCTCGCGGTTTTCGTCTGGTGTTAGCCCAGGTATGTCGTCATAGCCCACTTTTGTCTCAACTACTGGGAAGTCATCTGGGATCACTTCTGTTGTGACAACTGTTGTTTCTGTATTCTCAGGGATTTGACCAACTAACTGTTTGAACTGCTCAATCGCGTTTTTATTACTCACATCTTTACTGTAGATCAAACCATTTTTCCCAGGTATTAGAATTCGTTTGGATTTCCCATATTTACCATCTTTGTTTATCGGTTTGAAAAGAATAGACCCTGAGTCCGTCACATATGATCTGTCGGCTATTTTCCTTGACGCGTCGTCACGACCGAGTCTTTTTTTTTTGTATAACTTACGTATTTTCTTATCTATTAGCTTGATTCTTTTTACTTGATTTTTTGTTACCTCTTTGTTGAACACGTTTAACTCATCCAATCTTCTATAAAGATCGTCCGACTTCTCTTCAAGAGCTATACTGTAGCTTGTGTCATTAACGTCACCGTACGACTCCTGTTCGACAAACTCTACCGCTGGGACTTCTGTGTTGGTTCCCCTTATTGTCACCGTTTTACCATCGTCAGTGTCGATAAACGACGTCTCTTTCTCTCGAGACCTTCTATCCTGTTCGTCCTGCAATCTATTTGCTCTCTCGTACAATTTTTCATACTCAACGCGCTCAACGTCTGGCATGTCACCGCTGACGTACTTATCGCCAAGTAAATTGTAAGCTTGAGTGACACTTTCAAGTTCGACATCTAATTGATCATCAGTGTAGGCTCTATCAAGGTTATCCATCTCGATCTCGTCGTAACCTTCCCCACCTTCAGCCATATTACATTAGCTCACATTTTGAATGTCGCTTTCTGGTATCCACGAATTATGTTTGCTCTCATAACCCAACCATTTGACCAGCGCCATCTTCTTCCCTCCGACTCTCTTTCTTTTCAACACCTTTTCAACTCTATACACATCATCACCATGTTTCTTATTGACCAGCGATAATTCCTGCTCATAAAACTTACCAATAATCTGTTCACCACTTATGTCCTCAATTTCATACACATTTGGATCACCGCGAATAACCTTTACCACTTTAAACAGCTCTTCAGTGAAGTTGGCTTCATAGCCCTTTGTGAACACACTCTTGTATTTACTAATTCTCACTGATTGACCAACTCTAAACTTCGGCAATGGGTTGTCTGCAAATTGATGACCAAACAAAGTGGTCCAAACTTCACCCTCATTTGACTTATCGACATCCTTTGGCTTCATTATAATGCTTCGATTCACATTGCTATTGTAATTGTCCACAAATTGGTCAAGAACGTCAATCCATTTGTACGTTCCACGGGTATAAAAGTACTTCCACATAATGCTCTTGAGACTTCTATTAAAACGCTCAACAACAGCAGCCTTTTTATCACTCTTAGTGCTGAAATATTCAACACCATGTTCTTTCAACAAGCTTTTCACCCCAACGTTGTAGAATTCAAGTCCATCATCAAATTGCGCTAACTTAGGCATGGCTCCAAACCGATCTTTAAAGTCATTCAATAGCTCTCCAACAGCCTTAGTCATGTTCTTAGTGTCTTTTCTATAAACTGCAATTCCAAAAGCGTATCTACTCAATATTTCAATGCCTGTCAATATCCAATAATAACCGCCATTCTGTTTTGAGTACTTACTCATGTCCACTAGGTCCATTTGGAGCTCTTCACCAAGAAACCCAACAAAAGTCGCGCGGAACTTATGTCTCCTCACAATGGGTTTGTACCTAGTGTAGGTGTCCTGCATGGTCAACCATTCTTTCACTGTTTTTCTAGTCACTTTCAATCCGTCTCCCAACGCACTTTGATACAACCTCTCTGCACCAGTGTACCCTGTCTTGGGATTATAGTAGATGTCTCTCAACCCTTGTTCTGTTTCCACACCGAGTTCCATATAATTCACACTACATACAGTTCCAATAACACCGCACCAATTTTAAGATTGTCGTTATTTGGTTTGACACGAAATGTCATACTTGAGTAAACACCTTTTTTAATACCCACCTTGGACTCAATGTCCACATGACGTTGCACTGACCCCTTCAAAGACTGCTCGGTGGGTATTGGCAACGTTGTGGTCACATCGCTACGCTTCCCATCAATGCCTACATTGCTTTCCGTTTCAACAACGTCACACGAAACCTCCATGTACTTCAGACCTCTATACATGTCGACCTCGTTTGGGCTAGTGTGCCACTGTAAATCATTCTGAATCACCTCACCTCTCGCGAAACCAAGTAGAGGCCCAAGGGTGTCTAACACAGCTGAGCTACTAACCTTAACCCTACATTTGCCTGTGGGCACCAGTTTCTCTATCTCGAGATTCACCTTACGCTCGTTAGACCCATGTTTTAAAACTTTGACCAATGCGTCGAAGCTAAAGTATCCTTCACCCACTTTAATCTTTTTAAAAGAGCCAACCCTAGAGTCATCCAGCGTGAAGACTTGAATGCTGTCGCCATTTGTCGTGTTATGATAGTCCCAAAACACAGTGGCTGTCTTGACCATAATGTATGGGTTATCGTGTATGACCATCATCGCGCTGTCAAAGGACACAACTTTTTCCACACCTTCAATGAATACCGTCAACTTTCGCATTGTGTATAACATACAGTATATTATATGCAGAAAGCCCTTCATGGCTACTATGGAAAGTACTACGAACGTGCGATGGCGAACACATCGAAGGCTACACACGATGCAAAGGCAGACCTCATCAAAAAGTACCCCCACGCTACTTTAAGCAAATTCGAGTTCTATCCAAATATTTCGCAAGATGGTGAGATCCTTGGTGTCGACGTGTACTTCAGAAACAACGACATCCTCAGCACAGACATAACCAGCACAACCTTCAAAAATGATAAAAACATGTGGAGGTGGCTACACAATAGTAAGTTCCCAATAATATGGCAAGGCGGTGGAGCTATCCAACCACTACCAAAAGGTCATAAGAACCACTGGGGGCTTTGGGACGGCTATCCAACAGAAAACGTGTTGAATTATCCAGTGAATAACTTCAAAGTTTTTGTTAACCAAAATAGCTACTTCATGTCAAAGCTACCAACCTTACAAATCACCACGTCAAAGACCATATCGAAGTGGGACGACAACGAATCTTACTACCGTGTTGTGTTTGCGATGTATTGCGCGAGTTTCTGTTGTGGTGTCTCGCAGCAACATTTATCAGTGTCACAAGAAGTTCACCCTGTGGTCACAAGTGTGATGAGATTTCATGTGTACTTCACCATTAGGAGACTTCTCAGAAGAATGGAAGGTGGCGAGACCATGAAACCGATAAGTAGAGAATTCAACGCTTCCGAATTGTATGGTAAGATTTCCAAGATCCCCAGAAAACATTACTACCAGAGTAAAGTCCTGAGCGATGGCACTTTAGGCGAATCCAGAGTCTACACACTCAACGACGTTCAGAACGATTACAGACGATACGTCGCGCGATTGTCAGACGGCTTCACCAACATTGGACTGCAATATCTAAATCAAAGCATAGAAGCTTTTGTGTACTCCACACTTGGTGCACAAGCTAGAACACGTGTGTCAGTCGTTGGTGGTTCTGCAGGAAGTCTAGAGACCCAGCAAGAGTTCCGAAAGTTGTTTTCTGACAGTGTTATCAACTATGACGTGTCGACATGGATTCTCAACATGAATAAATCGATTAGAGACACCAACGTTGTCCAAAATCTTGCAGTGTCGCCAAGTACATGGTTGATGCCAAGTAACGTGGTGATACTCAAGAATAAAATCGCTGGGTACAACAACTTATTAAAGATTGCCACAGAGTCCATGAGATTTGGAGTGAACACTCGCTTGAATGCAACAACACCAACGATTGCGGCTAAAAAAGTCCACCAAGAAAATGTGGTGACTAACTTGGTAGCACCACCCGTGAAGAAAACAATGGTCGCCACCAATCAGAAGGCACAGACCACCACAAATAAGTCAGACACGACAACGCTAGCGATAGTGTTAGGGTTCTCAGCAGTCTCTGGCTATCTACTAACCAAATACACCTTGAGGTAGTAATGTGTCTAAACTATGGGTATGAGTCTGACGACCCTCACGATAAAATACTAAAGAGAACGAAAAGGCATCTGGACGAAGATCCTAAATTAAGCGCGACCGGTGGAAGAATGTCCGGAATAATAGACATGCAAGGCTCAGCAATAAAAAACGTAGCAGACCCAGTCGATGACTCAGACGCCACAAACAAAAGAACTCTAGAGCAATTGCTATCAGGCTACCTAAAGAGTCAGTCCTACAATATTGTGTTCGACTTCAATGTTAGCACACACGCCTTGAAAAACGTGGAATTTCACACCAATGGTTCAAACAAAGTGAAAGCCATTGGTGAAACAAGTAAATTAGTGCAAAACAACCCAACCTATGGCCCTACTATTGGCATCAGCAGTGTAAGCCAAAGTGTTCTATCCCCTGTGTTAACACCACTCCCACTTGAGTCAGGCCTTCATTTTAATTGCCCCAGTATGCAATGGTGTGATCTCTCCATTTTTGTTGTGGTGAGGTTACCTATGAGAACCGCAGGGTCAAATTGGGAGACAATTATATCAAACGACGACGGTCAGTGGGATAAGTTCATAGGGTACAAGACTGGTATGACTAATGGACTCGCGTATGGTGGCAGCATCCCAGCAATGGAGAGCATATGCACTATTCCGAGTGGCGTTGACATAAGTAAAATGCATATGATATCGATACACTGGCAAATGAGCAACTCGCATGTCAGGGTCAACAACACCAAGTCAACATTACCAGAAATCGCGGACTTTTGGCATCCGCGATATTTAGTATATGCGGTATCCGCTAGAAAATTATTCAAGATGGCGGACTTATGTAGAAGGAAAGCGAGGATTGACTACAAAGCTCTGCATGAGTCGTGTACCTTAGATTTTTTACCGAAACCCGCAAAGAAACGAAAAGTGAGAGATTCGGGAAAAAATGTATACTTGGTGGAACGCGTTATTAGCCAAAGAAAAACGAAACAGGTAAGCAAATATGTTCTCCCGTTTGTCGTTTGACATGGATATATATTATATGTTATTATATTATTGTTATTATTATTAGTTGTATGATTTTAAATCATATTTTGATATGAGTTGTGCTATAGATTGCAGGTCAGGTAGAATACTGAATATCAAAAGCAAGGTTCTATTATTTTGAACATTTAGCAATTTTCTAGTATCAACCATATTTTAATTATGCTTGTAACTTTCATGAATTATTGGGTAACTTTTCCTTTCTCTAATAATAGGGGAACGAATACTTAATAAAATGGCAGAACTGGCCGATTTGGAATTGTAGTTGGGAAACTGAAGATAATTTAAATGACCTTGCAATAAGGTATAGTACATGTATTGCTTGTGTACCTTTGACAGCTTTGTATTTGAATTTATTAATTCTCTTTTGTGCATTCATAGGAGTTATTCTGAACCAAAAATACCTGCTGATCGTCTCGAAAGAGCTTCTATTGTATTTTTGGAGGCTATACTTGGATTATTAAAGTCCAGGTTTCATCGTGTTCTATTCTCGACAACAATAGAGATGGAACATGACATCCTTCGTTTTGTGCTTCGCAATAAGGGACAAATGGCACCCGATGGTAAATTCATGCTATACGAGAAAGACGACTTTAATAGATTTCAACTGCCACAGTATTGGTATTATTACTTGGATGCATTGGGACAAGGGGTGAAAGTGAAATTTCCAATTAAGGTCAAAGCAAAATTAGGCTTTATTCAAAGGCGTTTTATTGTTAACAATGAAGCAGTTGAAAAGGCACCAATGATACCCAAAGAAAAGGTTGTTATTATTATCAACATAATTGCTTGTGATAAAGATATACTTTAAGATGATGTGAAATTAAGCTGTTGTTAACTACGAGCAATTTGTTAATATACACACTGCTGTAGTGAATGTGGGAGAGCTTGGAGTGGACAGACGATATATGGGCGATCGTCAAGCTCGTATCCTCAGAAAAATTATTTTGAAAAAATGATTCTGTCTACTCCAAGCTCTCCCACATTCACTACAGCAGTGTGTATATTAACTATATGTTATGGCATTATACCGTTGAATATCTCGATAAAGTCACCACCATAAATATTGAGTAGATCTGATTGCTAACAGGTTGTTGCTTATTAGATATCACACTTTGATATGTGCATGTAATTTGGATTACTGGTGAGGTGGTCATTCAGGGAGGTTCAACTGTATAATGTACCAATAACAAATTGCTCATACAATTACATGGGCGATCGTCAAGCTCGTATCCTCAGAAAAATGATTCTGAGTCCCGGACAGGAATCGAACCTGTATGTAACCTTCTGATTGCCAGCTGTGAGACGCTCTAACCATTGAGCCACCGAGACTCAGATGGAGAGAGGTTACATTGATGTAATGGTGCGATTGATATACGTACTGCCTATGTGGCAGCCCTTAACATTGTGATTATGTAAATATGTATATTAAGCACAAAGTGTTTTTGTTAATATTTCATTGTGCCCTTTACTACACTTTCCTTCATTTAATATATTTACAAGTCTGCATGCCTGGCTAATTTCTTGTAATCCGACAATTTTGTTTCCCGAATGAAGTGTTACACTTTTCAAAAGTACACCAGCCTATTTCAGTTGGAATGTAAATCAGCCTAACGGCCTTAAGTATTTTGACCATTTGTAAATATTTATTCACATGAAGATTTTAGGAGGATGATCAGTTGAACCTTTTTCATCTTTGCCAGGCCTTTCACAACTAACCTTTTCCTTTTGATTTCATCTCTTAGTTGATTCACAGTCATATTATCATAATTAATAGTTACCAGCTCTGGAACCAATTGATCTGCTTGTGGTTGGCTGGTATTACCTTTCTTTGAATGTATTCTTTTTTTCCTTGATTCCACAATTCCACTACCCCAGTAGTCATTGTTCTGTTTGTCGTAATTTCGTTTTCTTCTTTCACAGTGCTTCAAAGCTATTTGCCGGTGCTCGTGTAACATAACATCCCTGGCAGCATCCCACTTGTTTGATTTCTGATAAAATATACGCTTTGCATCATCGTTGTTTTTTTTCTACACCTTGGCCAGTAAATTGTTTCAATGAATTGTAATCTCTCAAAAATATTGGAACATGGTAGACCAAAGCATGCATGTATGGGGTCACTCGTGCCTTTGTGTATCCAAATCGGGTTGATGCCAGGGAGCAAAATAATTCCACAAACTCCTTTGTTTTGGTGGATACATCTTGGAAAAGGTTTTCAGTTTCTTGAATTGATGAATTGATCAATCCATATAGAGCTGCAAAATCCCTCCATAGTTTCACAACCACAGTCTTTGACTCGGGAAACAAAATACCATTGCCTTCAAGTTGTGCAGGGAGTAGCTTGAGTAGCTTCTTCTTGTCGGATCCCACCAAACTGGTCCAGTCGTATATGCCACTTCCCTTGCCATCAGCATTGGCTTTTTCCCACATTGAGAAGGGTATCCCCAGGCCATTAATGAGTTTTATTAATGCATCTAAGTAACCACTTTGTGGCTGGTTTTTATTTTTTAGAAAATTGTTATCACCATCTCGGTCCATAACCTCTGATATCAAGTTCTCTGTTAGTCTATCGGTAATTCGTAGCATCAGGTGAAGTTCATCTGGGATGATATGATCCAGTTGAATGTTAAAAAGGGGAAGAGTACAACAGGAAAACTGACCTTTACTTTGACAGATTTGAATGTCTTCGAGTGTTCTCTGCATAACTCCTGAATTATAGTAATCAATATCCTTGCTGGTGTCCCATCGTTGAAGTTTGTGCACCTTACACCACAAACAGGCGTAATCTGACGATGCTCCTTTCATTCCCATTGACATCAGTAAAAATTTGTAGTCGCCTCCCAAAAACATTTCAATTTTTCGATCTGTTCCAGCTACATTTATTTTACCATCATTTATCGTATTGTTTATTTCACTGATTATCTGCTGCAAAGAAAACTTCAAAGTGTCATACTTCTCAGGACCATTCACAATTGTAATTGTCCTATTGCCTTTTGATGACATCACACAAATTCCAGTTTGTAACAGAGCAAATGACAGAATAACAAAGTTGGTAGATCTTGACATTTTTGCCCCATCGCAACTAATCTTGACCTTAATAGGTTCATTAATCCCATAATTTGGATGAGACTGCAGAAGCTCACTAACATGCTTCACCAAAGTTTCCACAAAGGGAATCTGTGCCCCCGGATATCTTCCAGGAATCCTTTCAACATTAGTTAATTTGTTTAGATCAGTTCTTTTTTGTTTTATAAGGTAAGATCTTGGCAGGTCATCATAGGATATTGCAAGTTCATGGTACATTTCATCGCTTGTGCAAAATTTGTCGAGAAGAAATAAAATTTGTTCAATGCTTTCCTTATCATAGTCACGTAGAGCTGCTTCGTCATTTTCAACATAATCAAATGAAATATATTTTCCTGTGCCAGCTTCTTTGGCTTTTAAGCAAGACAATTTAAGTCCAAGTGAATCAAGAAACCACAATGCAACACCCACTTTATCTTTGATCTTTTTAAGCCTTCGCAACCTTTGTCTCCCTCCAATTCGGCTCAATGGCCTAACAGTTTTTCAATATGATTATCCAATACCACTTGTTCCATTTCTGCATCTTTTTCAACATAATAAGCCACATCTTCATTCAAACTATCAATTTCTGCATTTCTTTGCATCAATTCTTGGTTGACCTCCTCCAATAGGCTGTCCTTCTCACTTTCCAAGTTGATATATTTTTGTCTCCACTCTTGCACAACATTTCTGGCTTCCTCTTGGGATTTCTTTAAATCAGCTTCAATTTCTTTAACGCTACTGGTATTAACCAGCTCATTTACCAATATGCTTAGCGTGAATGTTTTGCAGTTCAGCTCTTTTATCTTTCGACCACCAGGAGCATTCTTAATTTTATTAACCAAAGAACAAGCCTCCCTTCGTAATCTGCCCTGTATTCTAAATCCTGTGGCTCTGCTTACTTGGAACCATCTATTTGGTATGCAGCCATTTAGTAGATCAATATAATCTAGGGTATTACCTTCCTCGTTTTCTCTGCCAACTATTCCATACCACAATTGCAAAAGAGGGAAAGGAATCTCAATAGCCAGGGCAATGGCAAATCTATCAACATTTTCCTTCTTGATATACGTCAGAGGAGGGTTAATGACATTCACATTATATGCAAATTTCTTCATCGTATATTCGCTCATAAAGGTAGACATTTTGAAAAAAGCGCGGGATGAGCCTGCTGTACAATAACTAAGCAGTCAATCGTTTAAATATAAACATGGCTGACCCAAAACGGAGAAGTAGAACAGCAAGCAGCTGAACCATATTTTACTCTTTCAAATGGACTTACAAGTGTCAAGATCAGTGAATAACTTCAACAAAATATTGGGTGTTTTAACCATCATTTGGCGGAAAGTGGGGTTACCTGCAGATACAGAGATATACCGAACTTGGAGCTTAAATCTAAAACGATTCGTTTAAGATAGCGGCAACTAAATTTCCACAAGTACTTATCTTGCAATCGACGTTTACAGGTAGGGTATAATTCAGTATTATTGGATTTTATAATGTCTCAAATAAGCAGAAAATATGCTCTACAATAATAGATTGGGCGGAATATTGGTTCAATCGATTTTAATATACAACGTAGGAATCAATTCGCCAGTCGTTGGTCTTTGTATTAAGAGGGAGGCACTTTGTTAGCAAACCGCATAAGTGCCACAATTCGTACTTTAGTATATTCGCTCTATGTAACCATAGTACAATTTTAGGCGCCATCTTTAAACCCCAGAATTAATTAAATCGAAAGTGGGCGCCATTTTGTCCCAGATTTCTGGTAATGACCGATTCAGACTTCGTAGCAAATATGAAAAAGATAGGCACACCCTATGGAACGATTTTTGGAATACATCGACCAAGAATACCACTCGCACCTTATGCGTACCCATCGTTAATAGAATTCTACGGTGTGAAAATCGTGAGTGGTTACATGACGAACCGAGACATCATAGTCATGGGTGGAGAAATGATGAAGGAATATGGTATAAAGTAAATGGGAGCATGTTTTTCGAGACCTCATGAAATATATAAGATAAATAAGACGACTGATCACATGTTCAAAGCTGGTGGGTCATTTGGTCGCGGTGACGTTACTCTCGAGCTCCACGCTGAGATTGGTATGAGGTCTAAAAAGACTTACGGCAAACCTATTATGTTACCAGAGTCAGACACTGTGGGAGTGGTAGGAGACGTGACCTAAGTTAAAATGGGTTGGCTTAGAAAACTGGTTCGTAACATTAGAAACTTTTTCAGACGACGTAGAAAACCGAAGACTAATGAAACACACCTGATGCGTTGGTACACAACAAACCAGATCTATAAAAAACCTAGCGCCCACATCGAGTAGTTTTTTTGTGGGAGACTATATAGTGATGACTCCCACAGTACTTCAACTATTTGATTTCGATGGTCACCAAATCACGACGGTTAATCACAACGGTGACATATGGTTCAAAGCAAAAGAAGTCGCGAGCGCTCTAGGTTATGCTCGACCAAAAGATGCAGTTAACGACCACGTCGAACCTGATTGCAAAATGAAGATGGAACAGGCCTCGTTTATCAACGAACTTGGGGTCTACTCACTAACGTTCTCGAGTAAAATGGAGCGTGCGAAACACTTTGGAAGGTGGGTGCACACAGAAGTCTTACCAAGCATTAGAAAGGGTTTAGCTGACGTCGGTCTCAAACACAATCAGTTTAAAATGATCACTGAGTTCGACCTTCATACGAAAGTTGTTGGTTTTCTTAGGAAGTATTATCCAGAAGCTATTTTGATAGCCGCTTGTGGTGAGAATCAAGACACTTCGAGTAAAAGAATAAATTCGTGGAAAAAAGGTTACCAACGTGGAACGCCTGACTTGATTATTGCCAACGCAAACCGACAGCATAGCGGACTCGTAATTGAGTTCAAGAACCCAGGTGGCACAGGTAAGACATCTGAAGAGCAAGACTCTCTGCTGCTCAGATACAAATCCGCTGGTTATCTAACATTGTTGTGCGACTCATACGACGACGCTATTACCACGGTAATAAAATATTTATTTGACGTTGGGTCTCAGTGTTCCCAGTGTTTTCGTAAATTTAAAAATAAATCAGCGTTGAGTAACCACGAGAGACACTATTGTAAAGAGACTTTTTAGACAGCGAGTAATAAGTCGAATTAGCACTCGTTCTCGTTGTTGAGACGACGTTTGAAGCGACAACTGCTCTAGCATTTTTTATAGTTTTTTTAACTCGATAAAAATATCTGCGAAACTCTCCCTCTTTATTTCACAAACCTTCTGACCACTGTGTGAAAAAATGTTTCTATGACATTGGGCGCTTCATGTGACCAATGTCTAAATTTAAAAAAGTGGGGTGTGTTGAGAACACCCTTAATTTCGCGTGGAAGGATGATGACGTCTGCACACTGCACGATATTGCTCAGCACCACCAACAAACGATGGTCCTGGGCTATATCTCCAATTGAATGGTGCGTCAACAGTTGTTCCGTAAGTGTCACGACAAACGGCGCAATACGCTTTTAGAAATGTGATGTCGTCCGCTACTGGGAAGAGCGTGTCAAGCTCACCAATTCTTTTTAAGCGCTCTGTTGATATGAGACCACAAATAATGACGTGAATGCCGGCTTTGACATATTCGCGAATAATTGGGAGTAGATCAGAGTACCAATGGCCTTCATCAATTCCTATGACGTCGTAGCCAGTTAGTTTGGAAGAACTCGGAAGGTTGGTGATTAACTTCGCAGGTAAACTGTCTGATCCGACGACAATGGTCTGACGGTGTGTGGAGAACGCGTGGTCGGTTCGCCTAGTGTCACCTGTGTTGTTCATGTAAAGGACTTTGAGCCCTGACTTACTTAACGCAACTAACCTGCGGAGAGTCTCTGTCGTTTTTCCTGCGAACATGGGACCAATCACGATTTCTAGTTTACCAACTTTCTTCATGGTTACTATACCTCCAGAGAGATATTCTCTCCTGTTGCGGCAACTGTTGCTCATTGTTAAATATCCGCTGAAGCTCTAAGTTTTTTAAGATGAGACCTCGAGCTCTCGTGTCTTAAGTGGCACACTCGACTATTAGTGGCCATACCACATGGGTAGCACCGATACTCCTTGAGGTCTTGCGTGAAACTTACGTGGGCAAGCGAGAGTATGTGGTCCTTGAGATCGCCCGCACTCAGCACTTCGTTACACCCCACCTTGCAAACGTTAGCGTCACGGTTTGCGGCGAGGTGTAACCATGCTTTGAGTTTGGTTGGACTCGGTCTCCATAGAAGGATCGCTAAGAACACTTTGAGGTAGTTACCAAGTAGCGTGGCGGTAGACTCACAAGGGTCTCTTAGGTAGTCACTACTTGCCAGCATAAGACGTTTGAATGGTGAGTAACACCACACAGGGATCTCGCTAGCTAGCAAGCTGGCCAACCGGTTGGCTGTGTCTTCTTGAAGATCGACCCAAGTTATGTGAATGCGCTCTATGGTGGGAACCTGTATGTGGAGTCGTCTCACCACTTCCTCATTTTTGCAACTGGGGTCGCACAATGTGAAGATTGACGAGTACTCTCTTAAGACGCTAGGTCCAGAGGTGTCTCGTGGGGTGCGCACATCGATAAAGTCGTGTCTCAACGCTGCGGCGATGCGCTCTTCTTGGCGGGCTTGGTCTTGAGTCATTATACTATACCTCCAGAGAAAAAGCTCCCTTTTTTTAGTGCGTTTGGTTTGGGACTGTGAGATATCTGTGAGGTCATCTGTGAGATACCTGTGAGGCCAACTGTGAGTATATAAGATAACACGTGATAGTGTATTAGATGGCTGAAGACTCACAGACTGCTGACGCTAAGATCACAGCTGATGTGAAAAGTGTTAAGGTGAAGGACCCAAAGCGGGTCGCTGCTGGTAAAAAGTTGGCTGAGATATCGAAAGCCGCGAAAGAAAAGAAAATGCGTGAAATGATAGTCAACGAGGAACAGGGTAGCGAGTGGAGCTATGGTTACATTGTTGGGACACTTGGTGTTATCATTGCTGGTGCTTCGTTATGGTACACAATTAGCAGTGAAAAAGAACCTGTGAGTACTGCACCAGCACCTGCGTCAGAGAGTCATAAAACTCGTCGTCCAGCGTTAGACACATTTGATTCTTGAACAAAACACACGACAATGTATATGGCTGCGATCGATCGAAAAGAACTCATGAACGAATTGTACGACGCGCTACTTGTCACGACTGGTGCTGTGGTAGTGAGTATGATTTCGAAAAAGGCTTTGGGAGAACCATTAGGAACACCAGAGACTGTGAAAGGCACAGTGAAACTTGCTGCAGCTGTTGGTGCAGGAACGCTGTTAGTAAAATGGATGCAATCGAAAAAGTGGATACCGACAGATCCATTCAAATCAACGTAAGTTAATGGTGAGCGTTGTGGCTGGAGGGATTTTTAATGCAGTGGCTTTTGCAGGCGCTGGCTTTATGTTTTCAAAGTTTAACCACTCAGGTTATGAAGCTGAGATGAAAAGGCACAACCATGCGTTGGAACAGTTAGCCAGTGCGAAAGAAGTGTGGTATGAAAATGAAATCGCTAAGAAAGATCAGATTCAGCGTCAACGACAACAGCTCTCAGATGCTAATGCTGACATCAATGACACAAACCACGCGTTGGAAGAACTTAGAAGCGTAATGACCATACGGTACAGCGGACGAGTGTTCACTAAGAGTCCGAAGATTGCGGATTACTACCAACCGAGTGCGGAAATGAAGGATTATCAATTATTGTTTGTTGGTGCGCTAGGTTTGGGTAGTGGAATAGCGGTATGGGTACTCACTCGATAAAAAAAAAAAATGTTGGAGTAGTATAAGTGATGGACAAACTTATGAGGCAGATGAGTTATGGTTTGACAATTGATGAGATCGCGAACGAGACGCAAATTAAGTGTGGAGACACCTCCAGGCTTTACTACTGCTTGGATTGTGACGTTGTGAAAAACATGACCGACTGTGGTGGGTACGTGTGTCCAAAGTGTGGCGACATCGAATGGGGCTACATTCAGAGTTATGGTGACACGAGACTCACACGACTAAAAAGCGTTCACAAACGGTCTTGGTGGATGGGGAGGAGACTACGGAGCGTTGTGAAGGGTGAGCACCTTGAGTTGATAAAAGAGGACTTCTTGAAAGTTGTCAATGTGTTGTAAGAAACGTTAGCAGATATGGATACTACATTATTAGGTTGTGTCATAGAAGACAACTCGAAACACTTGAAAGGGTGCCAGACCTTAAAGACGGAAAGGTGAAAGAGAAGTTCGACGACAATCTGTTTGGGGTGGTGTATCCAAAGTTGGGATGGTGTGAAAGTAGCGATCGTTATTACAACGAGTGGGCTAAGAAAAAAAGTGTAGTATAAGTATAAGCCAATGAGCCGGACTGTGAAAACCCCGCTGGCAAAAAGACAAGTCGAGGTTGGTGGGCGGACGCATAAGAAACTTGTTAGAACTGGTGCGACTCGAGGTAGCTACACAAATGCAGCCGCTGTGAACCTACTAACAGATAGAGCGACCAACGTTCACGGCTTTTTTGGAGACTAAGAAACACAACCCACAGTTGAAGACCATAGTGACGCGTCGTCGACGCAGCTGTTGGATCGAGCACTGAGAGGGTTCACAAGGTCTTATGGAGTCGAGGTAATTGACGCTAGAGACATCAATCAGGTAAATGGTAGTAGAAGCGCTGTCACTAGCCTTTTGAGACGTGAACTAGGTGAGACTAATGGGATGAAAGTGGTAGAGACAGTTAAGGTCACTTTTGAGAAAGTCCTAGAACTCGATAAGACCACATATAAAACTGCCTACTTTAACAGCGAGACGTTCGTCGTCATTAACGAGCACGATATTGAGGGTGTTACCAATCGTGGATCGGAACAGATTTTGACGCGGATAGCTGGGTGGTTATCTGAGGGGTCTGGATGGACTATCGACAAAATAGACGCACACTACGTTAATATCGCTATTTATAGACCTTTGAATGGGAGTAGCTACATTGCGTTACCAAAGGAGCTGCGCAACAGTATGAAGGGCTTGGTAAACGTGAATAATGGGGATGACAACGAGTGCTTTAGATGGTGTCACCTTGCGCACAAGTTTCCTGTTGGAAAACACTCCGATAGAACGTCAAAGTACGCCAGACATGTCAACGAGCTGAATTACGACGGAATCGACTTCCCAGTCGCACTCAAAGATTACAACAAGATCGAAAAGGCTAACGATATTAGCATTAATGTTTTTGGGTATGAGAGTAAGCAACCATTCCCTGTGTACGTCTCTAAGGAGGTGTACCCTGACCATATGGACCTATTGTTGATAACTAACGATGATAGCAAGCACTATGTGTACATTCGCGATTTCAACAAATTCATGTACCGTCAGACAAAGTATAAGGCGAGAAAGCACTTTTGTAGGTATTGTTTGCAGTGTTTTAGTCGCGAGGACGTGCTTGAACGCCATGTGGAAGTATGTTTGGTCATCAATGGGAAGCAAGCTATTAAAATGCCACAAAAAGGTACGAAAGTGAAATACGAGAATTTTAGTAGACAGCTAAACGTACCATTTGTGGTGTACGCAGACTTCGAGGCTATCACACAGAAGGTGCACACAGCAACACCATCGAGCAAGTGTAGCTACACAAACGCTTATCAGAGGCACGTTGACTGCGGTTATGGGTACAAATTAGTTTGTTAGCCAGTAAAAGTGTATCGCGGTGAAAATGCAGTTAACAAGTTCATTGGGGAGATGTTAGAAATTGTCGAATATTGTAAAGAGACATCTGAGAGTCACTTTAACAAAGAAATGATACTGACTGATGACGATAAGAAGAACTTTGACGAGGCTAAAAGTTGCCATATTTGCAGTGTTGAGTACACTGGCGCTGACGTTAGAGTGAGAGACCACTGTCACGTGTCAGGTAAGTACAGAGGGTCCGCACATCGTCACTGTAATGTGAACTTTAAGTTGACTGATAAAATTCCTGTGATCTTTCACAACTTACGTGGTTACGATAGCCATTTCATTATGCAGGAGATTGGCAAGTTTGGTCAAGACATAAATGTGATACCGAACAACATGGAGAAGTACATGGCGTTCATGCTTGGAAAAAACTTGGTATTTTTGGACAGCTTTCAGTTCATGAGTAGTGGTCTAGACAACTTGGTGAAGAACCTACCAAGGGACGCTTTCAAATACACGTCAGAAGTGTTTCACGATGAGGGGTTGGCACTTATGACAAGAAAGGGAGTCTACCCCTATGACTATATGGACTCCTTTGATAAATTCGATGAATGCGAGCTACCCTCCAAAAAGGACTTTTACAATATTTTGAATGACGCAGATATCACGGAAGAAATGCACGAGCGCGCTTGTGATGTGTGGGACTACTTCGACGTTGAAAATATGGGTTGGTACCACGACCTGTATTTGAAAAGTGATGTGCTCTTGCTTGCTGACGTTTTTGAGAACTTTAGAAAGACATGCCATCGCGAGTATAAATTAGACCCGTGTCACTATTTCATGTCGCCTGGATTGGCTTGGGATGCCATGTTAAAGATGACTGGAGTGGAGCTTGAATTATTGTCTGACATTGACATGTTCCAGTTCGTAGAATTAGGTATGCGTGGTGGTGTGAGCTACATATGCAACAGACATGGCGTGGCGAATAATAAATACATGAAGGGGTACGATAAAGCGCGAGAGTCGAAGTATTTGATGTACCTTGATGCCAACAATTTGTATGGGTGGGCAATGAGTCGAAGTCTACCTACGGGTGGTTTTAAATGGTTGACTAAGAAAGAAATAGAAAAGGTTAATCTATGCGACTATCACAACAATAGTAAAAAGGGCTTACTGCTTGAAGTCGACTTGGAGTATCCAGACCATTTGCATGACCTACATAACGATTACCCGCTGGCTCCTGAGAAGATGGAGATAACTGTTGACATGTTGTCGGAGTACTGCACGAAAATCAAAAATAAGTTTAATGTGAGTGTTGGTGGTGTGAAGAAGCTGGTGACTAATTTGATGGACAAAAAAAAGTATGTGTGTCACTATAGAAATCTGCAGTTATACATAGATCTTGGATTAAAAATCAAAAAGGTTCATAGGGTCCTACAGTTCGACCAGTCCAAGTGGTTGGGCAAGTACATCGACTTTAACACAGTCAAAATAACTGCGGCTAAGAACGCTTTTGAGAAGGACTTCTTCAAGCTGATGAATAACAGTGTGTTCGGAAAAACGATGGAAAACTTGAGGAAGCGTGTGGACGTAAGATTAGTGACCACTGCGGAGAAATTTAAAAAGCTTGTCTCGAAGCCAACGTTTGTGTCTTGCAAGATATTTAGCGAGAACCTAGTCGCTGTCCACAAAGTTAAAGAAACGCTGACATTAAATAGACCCGCATATGTGGGTATGTGCATACTAGACTTGAGCAAAACGCTGATGTATAATTTTCACTATAATTATATCATGAAAAAGTACTCTAGCGATACCTGCAGATTACACTTCACTGACACTGACAGTCTGTTGTACACAATCAAAACCGATGACGTCTATTCTGACTTTATGATGGAGTGCGAAAAGTTTGACAATAGCGACTATCCCGATGACAGCCCATTCGCTTTTAAAGAAAACAAGAAAGTTATTGGGAAGATGAAAGACGAGTGCGCTGGAACGCCAATTATTGAGTTCGTTGGGTTGCGCAGTAAGATGTACAGTTATTTGAAAGAGGATGGAGGTGGTGGGAAAACTGCTAAAGGTATTAGAAAGAATATAATTAAAAAGGTAATCAGACACGAAGATTACAAAAGTGTGCTACTTGAGCAGAAACAATTGCGACACATAATGAAGACCATTAGAAGTGTCAAACACCAGCTCGGTAGTTATGAAATTAATAAAGTATCGCTATCCTGCTTCGATGATAAACGATACCTTCTAGAAAATGGTATTGACTCCTATGCGTATGGTCACAAAAACATTGAAGTGAGAGATATCACTGAAAATAGTGAACAAACGGACTAATTCGCAAAATAACCGGCCACCTGTTAGTATGCAAATTAGTCAATATTGTTAGCCAATCAAAAGAGCGCCATTTTGCTATCCATTTGGGTACTTGTTTGGATAAAACATTTGTCGTGGACGCTGGTGTGAATTGACCAATCAAAAGAGCGCCATTTCGCTATCCATTTGGATACTTGTTTGGATAAAACATCACCACTAGAATCATAATCTAGTGGTTTTTTTTCGCGCGTGAATTGAGACAACAGCAGAACGTGTCGGTCGTAGTTTGTTGAACAAAAATGCGAAAATGTTGAAACGACACTTTCTATTTTTTCAAAATATGTGAAAATGTTGAAACGACACTTTCTATTTTTTAAATATGTGAAAATGTTGAAACGACACTTTCTATTTTTTAAATATGTGAAAATGTTGAAACGACACTCTCTATTTTTTAAATATGTGAAAATGTTGAAACGACGCTTTCTATTTTTTAAATATGTGAAAATGTTGAAACGACACTTTCTATTTTTTAAAAAATGCGAAAATGACGAAGCGACACATTCTATTTTTAAAATACGACTGAAATAACACCAAATTTAGCGAAAATCGTGATTTGGTATAAATTTGGTATTGTTTCGTTAGTCTCGCGTGTGTTTGACATTAATTGAGTAGAAAACGTGGGAGGGGTGTCTAGCTTGACTAACGATTGCTGTAGTAGTATAGAAGGTGGGGCTGCGAGCTTATTCGATGTTAATCGTAAATATAATACCAAAACATCGCCAAATTTGTCGAGTCGTGACTTGACACAAATTTGGTGATGTTTTGGTGTTTATATTCACGGTTGACATCGATTGGGCTCGCAGCCCTACCTTCTATACTACTCCCAATGACGAGTAGCCTATTTTATTTGTTGGCTGTTTTCAACACCATTTGGCGGATCGTCAAGATTTGACTGATCTAATCAGTAATCACACCCAACTGAATAATTTGAAAATCGTAGACGATCTACTCAATAATTGCAGGTCTTCATTTTGATATTTTCGCTCTATGTAACTCACTGTAAAATGAGTTCATTAAACTTTCTCTAATCTTTGCATGTATTTACAGATAAATAAACCAAAAAAGACAGTTCAAGTTATGTATAGTCTTTATGGTAACCGATTACTTTCCAGACCTCCGTACGTTAAGCGAATATAGTCGCGCGAATGACTTTTCTATTGTATAAATATAATGGTTTTCTACTTGATTGCACCACTGATCTGGGTTGCACCATATAGGCTGCGTTTACACTAGAGCAAAAGTTATCGGATTCGTATTGTTTTTTTATTCTCATTAGGATGCAAAACAATATGAATCCGGTACTTTTGCTCCAGTGTAAACGCAGCCATAGTCAATCGAGATATGGTCTGGAAACTCAGCTAAAGTCTTTGTTCTATCTTTTTGTTCGTCTTTAAACAATTTTGTGCACGGTCACTGAACCTATTGTATTTTAGTATAATGAAGCAATTATCGAATAGAATCGTTTGGGTTTAATCGCTCAACCGTGTTGTTTAAATGTTAATAAACCTAAAACAAAGGATGTGCACGGTGTAAGGCACGGTTCAACATCAAAACGTAGCTCATTATAGTCGCTGTGAAGTTTGCCGAGTTTCCAGACCTAATCTCGATTGACTATGATGGAAATGAGCTTAAACAAAAGACTACACGTTTGCATTGAGTTTGTCACATGTGAAGTTCAACGACCTGGGCAGTAGTTATCGAAATATTAATTGTTAAAGTTTGCCGAGATCGTTTGTTGCTTCAATGGCTTCACCACGGCTGTCGAGTAGGCTTCTTCACCTTCGCTTTTTTGGTCCACGATAGGTATTGAACTACTTTGTTGTTTATCTGAGCCATTGTGTTTAGACTGACCAACATATTTTGGTCAGGTTCTTGTGTGTAAATTTCACGTACTATACGAATTTGAACGAAGATAGTGTGTGTTTGCTATTACCGGTATTGATGTTTTATACCGTCGCCCTTTGTCATATTATATCGCGTCTGAATTAACTCAAACGTAATCTACACCTTCGTTTTATTAAAACCTTTCATTTCAGACATTCACCCAGCTACAATGGTTCAATTCTTACTGTGACCATCCCCTGGGGAATTTGGATATTTTGACTATAGAAAAAGATGATTCCCCACGGCCCCACAGGCCGATAAGTTATCAAACTTTCATAATTTAAAATATGCAGATAAACTTGAATTGTTTTGTTTGCCATTTTGTTCATTTTGTTTGCCATTTTGCCTTTTCTGGTTCTGTTTTGTGGTTTTTCATGAGAAGTTAATATAGTATTCGGACCTCATATTATTGGAATAGGTATGCAATCAATAACCCCTCCCCAAGGCAGTGCGCGTTTCCTTTAAGCCTACAGACGCTCGCGGGCGCAAAAAGGCGGCGCTAAGTAGCCCTGTGCATCAGAGCAAAATTAAATGTTCTGTAATTTATGCCGATTATTCGCAATGCTTATATAGATTGTGTTTATGCCTTATAGTGGACTTGCTCCAAGTCTGCCTCTTGATTGTTTATTAAAGACGGGTTTGTTTCGAGAGTGGTTTGGTTTCAAACACGGGTTTGTTTCAAGGTTTTGAAAATAACCTGTCGAAACAAACCCGTATTCTCGAAACAAACCCGAAACAATCAAGAGGCAGACTTGGAGCAAGTCTATGCTTATAGCAACTAACGAGTATTCACTAAAAGTTTAAGAAATCATCATGAAGAGTTCTAATAGACAAATAGGACAAGCTGAAAAGCTAAAACGAAACAGCATAACGAGAATCGGCACTCGACGGCTACCTGGCCATATCGTATGATTAACAATTCGATTCCAGCATCTCTTCGACTGTTTGATCATCCTCGAACCAAAATTATGCCGACTATAAACAGTCATCCTTTGAAAGTATTAGCAAACTCTTTAATAGTCTCGTTTGCAAAGAATACGTTGAGGCCGTTAACAACAAACATTGAAAACGGAAGTAGGTCTTAACCAATTGAATATCACGTATTTACTAAATTTTCTAAGCGCCAATCATGGTCTACTATGTAAATTCCTTATAGTAGCTACGTTACAGAGCTGGTTCATAGTCTGTGTTTTTGAACTTGTCATAACAGCTTTTAGTACGTTTCAAGTATTAAACTAAGCGAAATGCCAAATGGTTTTTTAGATCATCTTTGTTTAATGCGTTGGGTTCTAATAATTTTGTTTCTACAGAATGAACATTTTCCCGGTAAAGGCTTCTTTAGAAAAAATGTGTACGTACTCGCTTGCTACGTTGAACAAATTTCATCTGCATTTACGTGCGCGAAGCTGCCGTACAAACGCGTAAAACGCATTTGATTGCTTCTCATGCGAAATATTAGTGGAATTGCGAGACCTTTTTCAAACAAAACTCCAACTGCTTTGATGAGCAAACAAACAAGTTCACTACACAGCTTTCGGTTTTTAGCACATCCCTCAGCGTCGTGACCGAGTGCATTGCGTTTGGTCTTTATCTTTTGATCAAAATAAAAATATAGGCTTCAAAAACCGAGATCGTGAAAAACGTACCTTCTTCAGACATCACAGGAATTGCCTGTTGCGCGACTACAAGCGAAATGAAGATGTATACAACCAGTTTCATGTCGCTGCTTTCTTTTGCTTCTGATTAAACTTTGATTGGTGTCGGTTGAGCTATGATACTTCTCTGATCTTGGTACTTGATCTGTAGTCAGCCCCCCTGCCCTTTGCTTACGAGGGCACGCGGGGGCAGCCGTGTGCCCTTTGGTATCATTACAGTATTTTAATACTTCATTTTGAATTTATTTAATCACTCTAAGTTAAAATTTATACTGCCCAAATTCGGAAAGCAAAAACATTTAAATTTACGAGCGAGATGCGTAATGAGGAAAATGAGGAGGAACAAGCCCGAACTAATCGTGTTTAGTCGTCGCTGGTCGTCGTGGTCGACGATTTAAAAAATATAGGTCGTGTAATTTGGGTACACAGCTGAGGTACGCAACTGACGCAAGTATTTTCTGTCACCGTTGTCAAAAATATCGGAGGTTATAATGTCTCCTATTGAATTAAGACGCTATCGTTAACGTTTGTAAATATTTCTGAATTGAAATCTTATTTGGCGGTCGAGCAGTCATATTTCAAATCAAACAAACGAACGGGAATACCGTATTCCCGTTCGTTTGTTTGATTTGAAATATGACATTACCCTTCTAATACTGTATTTCTCAAGTCTTTAAACAGTTCTTCAGGCTAAGAAGAGAATATTACTGCGCAGATTGGGAAGAACTTACACAGCAATTTTAGCGCGCCGCGGTGAGTGACCTACATATAAAAGTGTCAGTCCAAAATATAACTTCTGCCGACTGAAACTCGTATAAAGATTTGTTTGGGGTGTCGCACCCCCCACACCCATCCCCCCCCCCCCCCCCCCCCCCGTAGCTCTGGGCCTGAGTGTCACCTTAATGCTCTCAGATATTGTCTGTTATTACCAAGGTGGGTTCGTCAGCGTGCTGGCAAAACAGACCTTGAGGTTAACTAATTATAGGTTAAGCTACGAATGTTAAAATCGAAGTCTCTGATCTAATCGAGGAAGGTGTAGTACTTTCGGGAATGTTTGTTTTTAAGAAATTCGTAGCAAAGCTAGTACTGACTGTAAAAATTCGCGCAGGGTTAACATTACACTACAGATTCACGCTACCAATAATGCCATCTCGCGGTAGTTTTCGTGACAAATATTTTGACGTAGCAAAAAAATTCGTTGATCCGTATCTATCTCTCTCTCTATCTCCCCATCTCTGTATCTTTCTATCTCTCTATACGCTATCTCTCTATCTATATATCTCTCGATCTCTCGATCTATTTCCTTATCTCTCTATCAATATCAAAAAAGCAATAGCATATAATCACGTTTCCAAAATCGTACATGTAAAATCAGCAGACAATACCATATCTTAGTATATAAGAACCACTTGTGAAGAACAATTTCTAAAAAACAAACATTCCAAATTCAACATCTTCCTCGATTACACCAAAGACCTCGATTTTAAAATTCGTACCTTAACCGAATTAGTTTACATGTGAATCGCGCGCCTCAGATTAAACAAGCAGTTCCACACATCTTCTCAAGCGCCTCTTGAGAGAAACGCGATTATAAAAGACAGCGCGCAGCACAAACTCGTCAGAGCAGAATTTAGTAGTTACATTTTCACAATGCATGATTATTTATTTAAAATAATTCGTGATCGCTGATTGGCTAACAGCCAACGGTGAAATCTTCATATCAACTCATTGCATGGCCTACCAAATAATATGAAAAACTAATATTGCGCGTTATGACGTTTTTCCAACGATGCAGGACGAAAGTTGATTGCCTCAGTAAAACACAAATGACTTCCTCAAAGCGACGGTTTTTAAATAAATTATTTTAAATAAATAATAAAACAATTATTGAATTCGGTTTTCGCGCATGATAAGAAGAATTATCAAGGCCTCAGTTTGTATTATCCACCTCAGCCTTCGGCTTCGGCAGATAACACAAACTTCGGCCTTGATAATTCTTCTTATCATGCTCAATGTCATTCAATAATTGATAATTATAGTGTTGTTTCACAGGACGTCAAAGTGGAATGTCAAGGTTTTTCAGAAACAATTAAAAGATCGAATAATTAACGTAAATTCTTTTCACTGCAGATAGGCAATCATTAATTACTTGGCAACAGCTTCTCCTAAGGCTATATATCTATATATTATTCTCAGTAAGGTTTATAGTTTATAAGCATGATTAAATGACATATAGTTCAGTTTTCGTCAGTTGTCATGTTGTCGAACTAGTGTCGCCCTCCCCCCCCCCCCCCCCCATTAAGTCAGAATTAATGAAGGGCTTTCGTTCGAAATGTTTGAGTGTATCTTTCCTCCGTTTGGCAATAATTTATTTCACGTACTTATCGCTTGATTATTTCCATTCCACAACTTTCTACGAAGCACATATATTTTATCTCAATTCTAAAAACAACGTTTCTCGTGTTATTCAAAACATTGTAAAATTTCAAGTATTAATTGTAACCCAAATGCCATAAATGGTTTAGATCATGCTTGTTTAATGCGTTGCGTTCTAACAATTTTGTTTCTACAGAATGAACATTCAGTCCCGCAAAGGCTTCTTTAGAAAAAACACGTACGTACTCATATTATAAATGAGGTACCGCACCAATTGTCTTACACGAAGCATCATGGGGCGATCCTGAGCGTATTTATAATTTTAGGGGCACATATGTTGCCAGGATTTCTAAAATTGCAGGTGATTTATTGGCGTAAATATCCAGATTTTTTATCTGACTCTCTCTGTGCCCTACGCCGTGTTCGATCTCTTTCCCTTCGTCTACATAATCTATCTTCCGGTTCTTCTACAGCAGTCTCTGACTCTCTCTGTGCCCTATGCCGTGTTCGATCTCTTTCCCTTCGTCTACATAATCTATCTTCCCGTTCTTCTACAGCAGTCTCTGACTCTCTCTCTGTGCCCTATGCCGTGTTCGTTCTCTTTCCCTTCGTCTACATAATCTATCTTCCCGTTCTTCTGCATTTTCATTTGCTCTTCGCTCTCGGTCTCGTTGGTTCCTTCGCTGTCTACGTGCTTCGTCCATAAGATCATAACCAAACATCACGATCTGCGCAAATTTTCTGCAAAACACAATTGAAACACAATTGCGTGCAACGCGGGCGTGCAAGATGCGCTTTTCTAGAAAAATGAAAGTTTTTCAACCTAATTTATGATAGTTAATGCTAATTTATATTAACATAATGTGTTGTCTTGTTCGAGAAGTTTAAAAACATTGGACTTTCAGACAATGTATAGCTTTCGCAACAGTTATGGTTGTAGTTCCAGAAATATAAATGGAACAAACAGGTGGTTCAATTTTGGATGTTTTTCAGCCGGACAGGAAAGAGTTAATGTTCATCCGATTTGTTAGAATAATAGAATATTGAAATAAATTTAGAAATAAAGATCATTTATCTACTACATGAAGGCCATGTTCTTTTCTGGTTCAACACGTAACAGCCGAGCGTGACCAGACAATGTTTCAAGGTTGCTTTCCTGCAGTGCTGTGCTTTTATATACTCTATCACCTTGTGAACGAGCATAAAGCATTTTATAGCTAAACTGCATTATCACAAAACAACAGGAAAAATATAATCCCGATAATTTTTGTCTTGTAAACACTCGATCGCGATCGTGATCGCAATAAATTTAATCTGGAGGTGGTTTGCGATTGCGATCGGCGGGCTATCGCGATCGAAAATAGCCGTGTTGAAACAGTTTTGGGATTGCGATCCGAATAAACACGCGTGCGAATAAACTGGATCCGAATAAACTGGAAGTTTCCAAATATAAACAAAATCATCTCCAGCATAGCCATATAGTCGTCGGACTATACAAGCGTATTGTATATGATTAGATACAACTATAAGTCAATGCATGTAGGAAAATTTCTGGAGGTTCAAATCATTCCTCAACGTGTTCATGATGTTTTTGTTTTAATGTTATTTTCTTCTATCCTTGTTCTGCTTTGATAGTCGCTGTCAAGACTTCCTTATAGGTACGGTCCTATTTTCTTACTTTCTTTCTTTTACTGCGAACGCTGACGAGTCCGGGTAAGTTTGACATAGGCTCCGTTCGCTATCTTGAAGAATCTGAAAAGACAAAAGTAAAAACCTTTCGCCGGCGTGGCAACAGTTGGCATAACCTGAAAAACATACACAAACAACAAAGCAAAAAAAAAAAGAAAAAACTGCGGATTGCGTGTTCGCAATACAATAATTTAACGTTGATTCTTTGAGGGAGAGATGCCTTCGAATGACACACCTTACTTACTTAATCCTTAAATATTCCCAACTGTAATACTCTTGGGCCAAGACTATTGTATTCTCACCAGTAGCGAAGTTGGTCATATCGCAACTGGTCATGCTATGCAAATTTTGAAACGATTTACATATTCAGATCTTTAGAAATATATTGTTTTCAAAATATGCAGATGTTTATAAATTTAGCAGCATGACCAGTTGAGTCTGATTCTCACAATACAACCACAATCTTGTTATATGCGCATTCCGTAACGCTACAAAGTACATTTCTATATGTACGTTTTACGTTTGTACGACAGCTTCGCGCGCGTAAATGCAGATGAAATTTGTTTAACGGAAACAAAATCAAATTCAAAAAAAATTTAAAAAAAAATAAATATATATTTCTGCAGAAACAAAATTGTTAGAACACAACGCATTAAACAAACGTGATCTAAACCATTTGGCATTTCGCTCACTTTAATACTTTAATACTTTAATACTTCACCATGATAAACGTTGTAATTTTACTAATTGAGATAATTTTACACATACATTCAGGAAACGTAATACAGTAATACATATTGACCAATTTTATGGTTTTAACTAAATTGTTACGAGAACTTTGTAGGGGTTTAACCGGCGGACATTGTCCGACCAGAAAATAAGAATGTCCGATCCGAATTTTACTTAGATTTTTTTTGCTGAATTAAAAACAGGATTTGTTTTGTTTGTTTATGACTTTTTGATCATTTGATTAAAATTTCAAATACATTTAATTAAATTTTAATGAAATTCGGTTTAAAAACAGATCGGAAAGAACCGTATTAATGTGTTGCCAGGAGCACGAAACCATGGCTTTCTCATTCCGAGGATTTGTCGTGGTGTTGTCATGCTGAACAGTAAGCTTAACGATGTTCTTATCAAGGCTACTAGACACTCAAAATGATATTTCAACCTTATGCTTGCGTCAGTGCTGCGCTTGCGTCGAATTTTCACTGTGAAATAAGGACAATTGTACAGTTCGCTTATATGCTAGTTGCGCTAATATTTTAATATAAGTGAACTTCTTATACAAAATCACAATATTCATAGCTATAATACGAGGAGGAAAAAAGACCTAAATCGCGAACTTGGCAAGAGAACTTTTAGTTTTAATGGCCTTTACTGTGTAATAAATTCCCTACTAAAGTAAAAGAGGCATCTTCACTTTCAAGTTTTAAGACTGAAATTTCGAAATACTTACTGATATTTGACACTTTTTAACTTTTAACTTTTTAACTTTTCTTATATTCATACCATGGAATGTGATCTTGGAGTGGTGGGTAATGCCCAGAAGTGGATTGCCTCCTTCTTGATGGGAAGAAAGCAACGCATTTGCATTGATCGTGTCCAATCTAAAAGTTACGGTCTGACCTCTGGCGTTCCTAAGGGTAGCTGCTTAGGCCCATTGCTATTTCTTATCTACCTCTGAGATATTTAAAATCGTATCAAAAACATCTTCCCTGCGCCCCATAAATATGCAGATGATACGCAAATGTATCTCTCGTTCAAGCCTGATACTCCATCGTCCTGCAAGAAGATGCTGTTATAAATCATTTGAAGAATACATTGCTGAAGTTCCAGCCTTGGATGATCTCACATCGACTGCTAATTAACGATACTAAAACTCACTAAATTTTTAATAATTGGCTCTAGGCAGCAATTGTTGAAAGTAACTATTGATTTTATCAGTCGGTGCGTAATCTTGGTTGTTGTTTGATAACCAGATGTCAATGAATGCCCACGTACGTAATTGGTAGAGTCTGTAGTAAGGCATTTCGTAGTCTTTATAACATTCGACAAATTAGAAATTTCTATCATCTGACTCGACCAGAATCATTTCATGCTTTCGTTGCGTCTCATCTAGACTATTGCAATTCTTTGCTATATGGTGTCCCTCATGATATCAAATTGATCAATTACAACGTATACTTAATGCTGCGTTAGCCGCTCGAATGGTGTGTCTTGTACCTAAATACGAGCACACCACACCTGTTCTTAAGAAACTTCATTGCCTGCCTATTCAATATCGTGTGATTTTTAAGATTGCATGCACTGTCTTTAATTGAGCATACGACAAGGCTCCTGGATATATCTGGAAAGCCTGCTCCATGTTAAACACACCGGTCCATACCGTTTAAGATCACAAGAACAACACCTGCTTTTGGTCCCCAGAAGATCCAGTAAAACCTTTGGAGACAGGGCCTTTTATAAGGCTGGTCCTGTTGTTTGGAACAGCCTACCGCTTTTTATAAGACAATCCTCTAGTACTGACTCTTTTAAGAAAATAAAAACGTATTTATTTAGAAAGGCTTACGAGTCTTAGTCTTGTAACATATTTTTTTAAACTTGTTTAATATTTTTCGTAATTATTTGTAATATTCTACACCTAGCTTTAGAATATTTATAGTTTTAGCGCGTTATAAATTCAAAATATTATTATTATATTCTTATTATTATATCTTGAACGGCTAGCTATAGACTTTAAAAAAGTTCTCAAAGTATAACTGGAGATTGCCACGTCGAGGACATAAGGTTCGGTCACGTTAAGGTTGTGACGTCAAGGTTGTTTTCCTCGGCAGTGCTGTGCTTTTCATGCAATACGTTTTATAATTTCATTACGGCAGCTTTGCGCGCGTAAATGTAGATGATATGGAATTTGTTCAACGTTTTAAGCGAGTACGAACGCATTATTTTATCCTGCAGAAACAAAATTGTTAGAACCCAACACATTACACAAATATGATCCAAACCATCTGGCATTTGGGTTACTTTAATACTTGAAATTTTACAATGTTTTATTCACACCAGAGAAACGTTGTTTTTATAATTGAGATAGAATATGTTTGCTCCGTAGAAAGTTGGGGAATAGAAATAATAAAGCGATAATAATATAATAAAGTGAAATATATATAATATAAATATATATCAAATGAAATAAATTACTGCCAAACGGAGGAAAGATACACTCAGAAATTTTGAGCGAAAGCCCTTCATTCACTCTGATATAAATAGCTAGGGCTCAGCTGTATTAAGGCATGGCTGTTGACTTTTTCCAGAAATTTTGTCAAACTTAGCAAAGTAGGAACAAATTTACGGTTTTGTTTCCATGACAACAAGGTCACGTGAATCATTTGGATGAAAACATAAAACGTTCTCGAAGCACGCTAATATATATAATTTAAACAATTAAACAGCGTATTTTGATGTAAATATTGATCTAGTTTATCAAGCTAAGTTGCCAGATTATATAGCTTTACCGTAAATGGAAACGTTTAGCGAATGATTTTTCCTCTAATTACAATTTCTTTAATATTTTTGTTTATGCGAAGTGATTCCTACCATTCAACTTAACATGATAAACGTAATTAAATTTTGCATCAAATTGCGCTGTTTAATTGTTTATATTGTATATATTCGCGTGGCTCAAGAACGTTTTAAGTTTTCATCCAATATGACCGCCAATGAGTCACGTGACCTTATTGTCATGGAAACGAAACCGTAAATTAGTTCCTACTGTACGATGAATACGTTTTATAAGTTTGACTTAGTTTGGACAAAATCTCTGGAAAATAGGACATTTCAGTGTCGAAGTCAAGAGCCATATATGCCTTAATACCGCTGAGGGGATCCCGACCCGACACTAGATGGACAACACGACAACACGGCGACTAACGACAACTGAACTATAGTGTAAACTATAAACCTTACTGAGAATAATATACAGTGCGTATTCAACCTATTGTGGTAAGTTTGAAGCTCTAGACCGACCTCTGAGGCCCTGTTTATAACCGCTATAGGGTAACCCTAGGAGTACCGGGTTACCCTAGCGCCAGGGTGAAAAGATAGCTTGCGTTTATAAGGAAATGATCGGGCTAGGGTAACCCTAGGAGTAGGGTGAAGTATACTCGCGCCGTCGAGCGTGTACGCGGTAAACATGGCGGAAAACATGTTTCGAGTGTAAACATGGCGGAAAGAAAGAAAATTCTTGCATGCTGTATTATCGATTTTAATCTCTCTACTACCTGTGCTTACTTCTCTTCAGTTAGATGGTATTCTTCTTTGTTATTCAATCATGTCTATAACTGTTAAACAACTAACACTCCTTCATGCGGCTCTATATTCTAAGATAGATAGATAGATAGATAGATTTATTAACAAATTACATTGCAGTATAATACTGAATTGCGTAATTTTACATATACAGTATCAAGTAAAAAGGTATATAAATTTTCGATAAAAATTAATAATCAATTAAACATTTAAAAACTACACCTACTTTATATTACTTTACAATTTAAAATAATTCATTATATAACATGCTACTTCGTATTATAAAAGATTTTAAGAACCTCTTGGTCTTTACGGCTGGAAGAGAGAAAAAAAAAGTATCTAGGATTGCAGAGGCGTTTAGGCAAAATGTCGTACAACTTATTATCTGTATTAGCCACTATAGAATAAAAAAGCTTATTTGTTAACATTTCCTGGTGTTCATTTATTGTTTTTAAATCAGCTTGTGTCAAGGAGTCTTGATATGGGATGCCAGGGTATATAATTGCAAGGGCTCTTTTCTGGATGCGCTCGATATCATTTTGCAAGTACTTTGGCAGTGCGTAATGGAACACTGGGCATGCGTAGTCCATGGTGGAGCGAATGCAGGCATAGTAGTACTGAATTAGATCTACGGATGATACGTTGGCACGCTTTAGCTGGACGAGGAAATATAGTCTACGAGAAACTTTCTTGACTAATGCTTCAATATGGCTATTCCAAGTTAGCTTATTGTTGATAATTAAGCCTAACAATTTCACACTTGATTCGACCTCGATAGAACTACCCTCTACGTTGATGGCAGTGATTAGAGAAATTGATCACGAGTTCTTTAGATTTGTCACAGTTCAACCTGAACAGATTACTCTTTGACCAGTCATATACTTGGTCAGCAGCCGACTGTGCCAAAGAACAGGAGTTTTTGTTTACCACCTCAGACACAGTAGTGTCATCTACATATTTCCAGGTCTTAAAATTCCCGAGTATAGACAAATCATTAATCATGATAAAAAATAACCACGGACCTAATTTCGTAACTCTGCCCTATCTCGACGACTTCTTCGAAGAAATTGACATATGCGAGGCTTGCGAGTGCATCAAGAGGCCTGATACCCAAAAACTTGACCCGGGTGTCCGAGTTGTCCCTATCGATTGTGTTTATACAGCAAAAACATATCCCTAGTGCTAGGGTTTCCCTAGCTAAGTGCTAGGGTTTCCCTAGCTAAGTGATAGGGTGGTGACCTTACTAGTAGCTAGGTAACCCTAGTTTGCTTATAAACGCAACGTAGAAAAATAACTACACTAGGGTCACCCGAGGGCACTATAGGGTAACCCTATTCCTTGAGCCACAGGAATAGAAAAAGCTTACAAAATACTTTAAATACATGTTATTTGAGTGCGCATCCGTGGCTCAGCTAATGTGTATACACAATGCAGACATAGGAGTAGCTGTTGCCGAGTAACTAATGCCTAGATTGTAAAGAATTTACGTTAATTATTCCATCTGTGTTTCTGAAAAACTTCGAACTTTGAAAACTTTTTCGGAACTTTGAAGTTCCCTCCTACACGTTTGTGAAACAACGCAATAATGCATTGACATTGTGTTCAACTGAAAATGTAACTACTAAATTCTGCTTCTTCTGTCCAATGTTGTGCTGCGAGCCGTCTTTATAATTGCATTCCTCTCAAGAGGCGCGGAAGGTGTAATTTGGAATATTTGTTTTTCAGAAATTGTTGGCTTATAGTAAGATATGATGTTGTCTATATGCAAGCGAAGGTGATAATCTCGCGAGTAATATGATGGGAATATCCCAACGAAACGTTAGCTAATAAAATATTTTTTTAAATTTCTGTCATGTCATGTCTAAAAAGTCATTTGCTGGGCTTTAATCTTTATTTTTAAATTACGGTTCCCGCCTAGCTGGTGTTTCAATTACCACAATAGGCACGTATGTTATGTATTTGGACTCGCTAATTCCAAATCTGTTTTCAGAATTGAAAACGGTTAAATATTGATCGAGATAACGTTCAAAATATGATTAAAATTTTGTCACGTATAGAAGTTAGTCGGCAAGCAGCCTGATTGCCGACTAATTTCTAAGTACATAAACCGTTTTTACGAAGGGTATGCACGTTCTCGTATATAATAGACACGTATGTTATGTATTTAGACTCGGTAATTCTGAGAAATCTGTTTTCAGAGTTGAAATCGAGTAAATATTGGCCGAGATTACGTTCAAAATCCACGTACGAGCAAACGGCTTTTTGCGATTTCTTATTATTATTTGGGCGGGGTCTGGGCCCCCAAAAGCGGGCGAGGGATTAATGCGTACACGTATTTCTAGTTTTACACATACGATTTAGGAAACGCGATAAACTAAGTTGGGAATGGAAATAAAATGGAAAGAAAAGCTGAATTATTATGCTTTTTCTGATATAGATAGAGAGACAGATAGAGACAGATAGAGAGATAAAGATATAGATAGAGAGATCGAGAGATCGAGAGATCGAGAGATAGAATTTATTTGAATTCGGTATCTTATCAATTTACAAAATTGCTTTCCATAAGAGCCGAATAATATTTACAAAATTAATTTCAAATTTATTATCGAGAGATCGAGAGATCGAGAGATCGAGAGATCGAGAGATCGAGAGATCGAGAGATCGAGAGATCGAGAGATCGAGAGATCGAGAGATAGATGGCAGGAACGTACGGATCAACTATATAGTACATGATAGGAACGCAATTAAGATAAAAGTTACGCGGGTACTTAGAGTGTTGACATTGACATTGTAAGTTTTGAATTTGATATGACGCAACATAAATTCGATATAACTCAACGCAGTGGGTGTTTGTAGGCGTTAGTCTAGATAATAATAATTAATTATTATAACAACAAACCACGTTATCATGCATGAACGATGGTGCGATAGACTCTAGTACTGCAAGTGCGGTATCGTAGCAAAGCTAGTACTGGCTGTAAAAATTCGCGGCGGGTAAACATTACAACAGGACATATCATCATTTACATATACGTATATTCATCGTCATCATTTACATATACGTACATACATATATACATATATACATATACTCATACATACTGCATGCTTATATATAGGCCATCGACCCATCATCCAGTACAGAGCAAGTACCAAGATCAGAGAAGTATCTAGCTCAAAAATACTCGTCAAACAGACACCAATCAAAGAAGCAAAAGGAAGCGGCGACATGAAACTGGTTGTATTATTGTTCATTTCGCTTGTAGTCGCGCAACAGGCAATATCTGTGATGTCTCAAGAAGGTACGTTTTTCACGATCTCAGATTTTGAAGCGAATATTATTATTTTGTTCAAAAGACAAAGGCCAAGGGCCCAAGCGCAATGCACTCAGTCACGACGCCGAGGTATATATGTGCTAAAAATCGAAAGCTGTAGAGTGAACTTGTTTATTTGCTCATCAAAGCAGTTGCTTTTGTTTGCCGAAAAAGGTCTCGCAATTCCACAAGTCAGTATTTCGCATGAGAAGAAATCAAAAAAGAAAAGCTGCTCTTGTTTTCGTCTCCACTCAGAACATTGGTTTTCGTGAGGCACTTTTTTTGGTCGTACTTGCATAATCGACTTGGGGTGGGTATACCCCTCCATTTATAATATGGCCATATGTTCTTTTCTGGTTCAACACGTAACAGCGCGTAATTTAACCAGAGACAGAGAACCTGCCAAGTGTGCTTTGCTGCAGTGCTGCGCTTTTCTACGTACGTTTTACGTTTGTATGGCATCTTCGCGCACGTAAATGCAGTGGAAATTTGTTCAACGTAGCGAGCGAGTACGTACGCGTTTTTTCTAAAGAAGCCCGGCTTTAGCGAGAAAATGTTCATTCTGTAGAAACAATATTGTTAAAACCCAACGCATTAAACAAAAATGATCTAAACCATTTGGCATTTCGCTAACTTTAATACTTGAAATTTTACAATGTTTTATTCACACGAACATGAGAAACTTTTTTTTTTATAATTGAGAAAAAATATATGTGTTTCGTAGAAAGTAGTGGGGAATAGAAATAATCAAGCGATATAAGTGAAATAAAAGTACTGCCAAACGGAGGAAAGAGATATACCTGTGGCTGTACTGAGATTTCGAGCGAAATCCCTTCATTAACTCTGATGAAATAGGGGACACCGACACTCGGTCGACAACACGACGACTAACGACAATTAAACATTAAATGACATGCGTGTAAACTATACTCACTGAGAATAGTATAGATATATAGGAGCAGCTTTATTCACAAGTCGACAAACTAAAAGCTTTTACGACAAGTTCCAGGAAACTACACTACGTGATTTGTACGAGATGCGCTCGCAACTGGGTGGAACACATGCAGCTAGATCTTTATCATATCAGTCAACGACAATCTAAAGCTACAGAGTGGTTTCAGTACTAGTTCGTGCTACTTCAAATACCTATCTAGAATTGATAGTTTACAAACAGTGCAGTGACTTTGGGCATTTAAAGCAGGCCACTCCCATAACTGACATCGTTGAGTAATCAAGAATAGAAATGGGATTAAAATACAAACTAGAATTTTAAGACAGCGTGGTCACCCATATATTTTCCTTCAGTCCAAACAGAACGTTTTAAGCGGATATTTATAAATAGAAGACTAACCATTTGCAACTTTTCCATATCTCACTTCATTCTTGAGATATTAAGATTTGTTTAATATGTAAATGATCATACTTATGACATCTCAATGCATAATGACTGATTGAAAACGCTTATATATCCTTGAGATTATGTAATGAAAGTACCTTGAAATGCAGGTGCATGTGCGTGGATGTATCCAATAGCGTAGAGTCTGGCTGCTATTAATAGCTCAAAAAGCGGACAAACAAACCAAATTTGGCTCACAAATGATTGCAAATGAGCTATTTCTTTTGTTATGGCCGCAAGAATTATGGGTAAAAGCGGACAAATCTCGCTTCGCGCTTCGCTTTCATCAAGTGCTGAAAAATCGATATTTAACAGATCATAAAAGCAGAACCGAGTAACCAATTTGAATTATTTCTTCGGTTTGAATTGAACTTTTCCGATTCTAACGAAAAATGGAATAACCTCAAATATAAATTTTGCAAAAATTTCTAATTCACCAACAAAATATCATCCTCGAATTTAACTGAAGAACTCAAACAGCTCGACCTCATGTTGTGTATTTGTTATGTTCAGCTGATCCTAGACCTGATCCAGTCGATCCTTGTGACAGCGCGCCATGTCAAAACGGTGGAAGTTGCATGTCACAACCAGGCTCGTACTTGTGCTACTGTATAAATGATTATGAAGGAGTGAACTGCGAAAGGACAATCATTGTCCGTAAGTCAACTGTTATAACACTGTTTTATATATACAGTACTGTTCAAAATTAAGGTGGTCTTGGACAAAAATAATAAAATCCTTTAATGTTTGTATTTTCAAACATATTTTGGATGGAAATGATAGGATATCATATGCTGATACTAAATGAGTCAATTTCATATGTGCTGTTACCACGGTAACGTAGAAACGACCCCCAACAGAGTATCGGGGCAGAATAGCAAGAGAAGTAAAAACTAAAAAACATATAAAATTAGGTTTAATGTAAAGCCAATAGATATATCCAACATCTAAACCACAAAAAATTATAAATTTATATATATTTATTTCAAAAATTTAATTCGGATAAACACAGTCGAGAAAAAGGAATTTTCAGGACCAACCCATTAAATTTTGGTTCAATTTCGATGGCAATTGGATGACAAATTGATAAAAATCTGTCTGTAAGCTTCTCCGCGTAGAAGAAATGAATGAAAATGCTTGATTGCGCAAAGATTTGCAAAGAAGCTGAATTCACAAGAACTAATTATGGACTTATCAGTTCAATTCAGTTTATACAAAAGTGCGGTCATGACCTAAGGAACAATATATAATTTTGCATAATATTTGAGTAGAAATGAGTGCAATGAAGCATTTTATTCACTCTAGATAAAAGTTATAGACGTGTAGATCGTACATAATTAACAACAACAATATTTTATGGTATATGAAAAAGTGTGGTCATGGTCATGCACCAACCTTAAATATGTGCTAAATTTACCCTATAAAATATCTTCAATAAATAACCCGCTGGCGGAATGATGCAGTCTCTCAGTGCCTTCTAGTTTAATAAGTAAATTATCATACTTATGACATCACAATGCATAATGACTTATTGAACATTTCTGCATATCTTTACCATTATCACATGGAATCATTTGATGATTTGCATATTTGATGTCATTGGATAACATCCACACACATGCACCTGCATTTCAAGTAATTTTATTACATAATGTCAAGAATATATAAGCGTTTAAGCATTTTCAATAGGATTATGCATTGTGATGTCATAAGTATATGATCATTTACATATTAAATAAATCTTAATATCTCAAAAGTGAAGTGAGATATGAAAAAGTTGTAAATGGTTAGGCTTTATAGTTTCAAGAGTTCTATCAAACAAAAGAGTCATTTTACAACTGAATTTTTCATTGCATATGCCCTTTAATATACATTAATGGCCGATATTTTTTCGCATCGATCAATTTTGTATTTTTGCCTTATTTTTTCAACATCGTTGTAAGTCGGCTAAAAACACACACATATAAAATGTTAAGCCAATTTGATGAATTACTACATTTCTAAACACGCTGATTTTTTACCTTTTTGACTCAGTGTATAAATAGCTTGCGTGTATATTTGAAAGTAAGTGCTCCCGTGCGGGGGATCGTGACGCACAGCCGCCGTGACTCACGCGTGACGCACAGCCCCCGCGACGAACGCGTGACAAACGGAAGTAATTTGCGGTATGCAAGTATGAATATAGAAATACGTATCGGCAATAATCCCTCGCATTTTGTGTGAATAATATTTTAATATTTTAGTTGAATGATTTGCAAGTGCGGTGTCGTTTATTATGAATTCGACGCAACTTGAGTATCTCATTTCGCTGCCGTTCATGTCTAGAAAGCGACCCACTAACGAACGAGTATTCCAGTCGAACGATTCACCTTATATTGACACGATTACAGTATATATTATTTATGTCGAGATGCCGAGCGGTGGGATGCAAACGTAGATAAATATTTGGCCTGGAAACATATACTATCGTCCGCATTCAAAACAATTTCTGTCTGGCTCGTCGCAAAAGGCCAAATCAATGAACGCTATCCATACATTAAAGATTATCGAAGGCCATTGGCGAACTTGCTTACGAATTGCGCGAAAAAGCCAGCATTCCACTCGGGCAATGCTGTTTCAAAGCAATTTGGGCGACTGAATAAACATCGTCTCAAATGTCTTAATGGACACTTAATTCAGGCCCGGAAGCCGGAAGCGTCAAAACGTATTTACGCCCACGATTACCATTGCGATGTAATCTCAAATTAATAACAAGAACCGCGCTTATAATTAAAGCTCCATGGAAATACAGAGCCAATATTTTACTTAGAGTGTTAAACCGTAGTTTCTTGCGTTTACCGTGTCGGACTCTGGGGGGTATTGTGGGGTGCTTAGTCCTCCTGTAGTCCTAAGGATGCTTAGTCCTCCAATTAATAGTCTTAGTCCTAAATAGTCATACAATAGTCCTAAATAGTCCTCCTGTAGTCTTAAATAGTCCTAAATAGTCCTAAATAGTCTTAAATAGTCCTCGGATAGTCCTAAATAGTCCTCCTGTAGTCCTAAATAGTCTTAAATAGTCCTCCGATAGTCCTAAATAGTCCTCTTGTAGTCCTAAATAGTCCTCATGTAGTCTTAAATAGTCTTCCTGTAGTCCTAAATAGTCATCCAATAGTCCTAAATAGTCCTCCTGGCCTAAATAGTCCTCCGATAGTCCTGAATAGTCCTCCTGTAGTCCTAAATAGTCTTAAATAGTCCTCCGATAGTCCTAAATAGTCCTCCTGTAGTCTTAAATAGTCCTCCTGTAGTCTTAAATAGTCTTCCTGTAGTCTTAAATAGTCATACAATAGTCCTAAATAGTCCTCCTGTAGTCTTAAATAGTCCTAAATAGTCATAAATAGTCTTTCAATAGTCCTAAATAGTCCTCCTGTTGTCCTAAATAGTCTTAAATAGTCCTCCGATAGTCCTAAATAGTCCTCCTGTAGTCCTAAATAGTCTTAAATAGTCTTTCGATAGTCCTAAATAGTCCTCCTGTTGTCCTAAATAGTCTTAAATAGTCCTCCGATAGTCCTAATTAGTCCTCCTGTAGTCCTAAATAGTCTTAAATAGTCCTCCGATGGTCCTAAATAGTCCTAAATAGTCATACAATAGTCCTAAATAGTCCTTCTGTAGTCTTAAATAGTCTTTCTGTAGTCTTAAATAGTCATACAATGGTCCTAAATAGTCCTCCTGTAGTCCTAAATAGTCTTAAATAGTCCTCCGATGGTCCTAAATAGTCCTAAATAGTCATACAATAGCAGACCTATTCACAAAGGGTAGTCATCATCGGAATCTATCTGTCACCTACATTGTTCAGAATATATTTCATCAAGGCAAGGAAACCAGAAATATCAGCCTCAACGCCCACTATATCGTACTATTCAAATCTCCACGGGACAAGCAACAAATCTCAGTCTTAGCACGACAAGTCAACCCTGGCCATGTTCAGGAGTTTATGAAAAGTTACGAGGAAGCGACAAAGCGTCCACACGGATATCTCATGCTTGAACCTAAAACCGACTACCGATGAGCAACATCGATTAAAAACGAATGTGCTACCAGATGAAAATACCTCTGATCAACAAGTTCTGGACCATTATATTCGAAAGAGGGCATATAAACCTTCTATCACCGGTGATCAATATCAACTGAAAACGAACGTAAAGCCTGAAGAAAATACCGCTGGTCAACAGAACCTGGACCGCTATATTCGAAAGCGATCGTATCAACAACCACCCATCCTCAATGCTATGTACAACTCGGATCAACAGATGCATAATATCATGCATGCGCCTCAGTTAACACCATACTAGAAATACGAATTCGCAATAATCCCCTCGCCGCCTTTTCTACCCCCCCCCCCCCCCCCCCCCCCCCCCCCCTACGGGAATTTCTCCATCCATGGTGCCCAGACCTCGTACGCCGTGGCCGTGTATTATTTCTGTTTTGCAAAAATTCACAATTTCCAAAAGCCCGTTTCGTCGAAGAAATGTTTGAACGTTATCTCGGCCAATATTTAACCGATTTAAACTCTGAAAACACATTTGGAATTAGCGAGTCAACATACATAACATACTCGTTTACTATATTACGAGAACGTGAGTACCCTTCGTAAAAACGGTTTATGTACTTAGAAATTAGTCGATTATAAACTGGTCACTTCATCGTATATTATTTTGAACGTTATCTCGATCAATATTTAACCGTTTTCAATTCTGAAAACAGATTTGGAATTAGCGAGTCAAAATACATCACATATGTGTCTACTATAGTACGAGAACGTGAATACCCTTCGTAAAAATGGTTTATGTACTTAGAAAGTTAGTCGGCTAAATAATGATTTATAGCCGGTCACTTCGTCGAATATTATGTTGAATATCTCGATCAATATATAACCGTTTTCAATTCTGAAAACAGATTTGGAATTAGCGAGTCAAAATACATAACATATGTGTCTACTATATTACGAGAACGTGAATACCCTTCGTAAAAATGGTTTATGTACTTAGAAATTAGTCCGGGCTTGGTCGGCTATGATAATCTCGATCAATATATAACCGTTTTCAATTCTGAAAACAGATTTGGAATTAGCGAGTCAAAATACATACTCGGACTCGGATATCTATTTCCTCAAAAACCTATGTCTCTTGTGACGGTTCAATTTAGTCTGAGTATCTAGTTACCAGTGCCACATTTTCCGATGCCGCGCATGAGGACGGTTGATCATATATATATATATATATATATATATATATATATATATATATATATATATATATATACCTATAAAGCCGATCTAAGATCAGGATCCGCTTGGATCTCGCGTGATAAGGGACTAAACGCCGGTCGATATTAGCACCCTCAGGCCTTCGGCCTTCGGCCGGCGCTTCGCGCCGGGCGAGGGGATGAAAAGAGTACCCTTTACTCGAATGAATTACACCGTTTCCAGACATTCCAAAATCAACTGCAAAATCAACATATTCAAAATAGTCATCAAAATCAGCATCAGAATCTGTTGACGAAAAGCCTAGCCTAGCGGTGGCCTCAAAGAAACAAAGTTCTACTCATGGGCCAGATCAACAATCAGATCAACCCATGCAAAATATTGTGGTTGCTTCAGAGCAACAAAGTCCGTCATATCCCCCACCCCAGGGATTTCTGATTCACCTGAGGATTATTTTTTAACGCCACCTCGCACAGTTGAGCATCCGGGACGACTCTGGCACACTGGTGACACCGATGTGGATGAAAGTGATTCAGATGAAAGAGAAGATGTAGATGATACTGTTGTGGACGAAAGTGATTCAGATGAAAGAGACTGTGATGAAGACGAAGAATCTGAAGAAATAGAAAACCGTGATCGGCAAGACAATGATGAATACCAAAATTCGTTTAATGCTTCGGACAAAGACTCGCATGAAAGTGACCATTACATTACGCAAATTCCACGGAATGAACCTCATAATCCAACAAAAATTAGATTACCCAAGTATCGCTATTTCCTGAGAAGTCGACCTTATTGATGTAAACATTTGAATTGAAATAAATACTTTTTAAACTCTATATCTGTCTCGGAACATCCCGTTCCACAAATATGACTTAATGCTGAGGCCACTCCCATACCCATTATTTAGGACAATATGAGGACTATTTAGGACTACAGGAGGACTATTTAGGACAATAGGATGACTATTTAAGACTACAAGAGGACTACAAGTACCCCACAATACCGCTAGAGTACCCATAAACATCCCTCCACCCGGTAAACTATCCAATACGGTAAACGCAAGAAACTACGATGAAACACTGTAAGTAAAATATTGGCTCTGTATTACCATCGAGCTTTTATAAGCACGGTTCTTGTTATTAATTTGAGATTACATCGCAATGGTTATCGTGGGCGTAAATACGTTTTGACGCTTCCGGGCCCGAATAAAGCAGCGCAAATTAAGTGTCCATCGAGACATTTGAGACGATGTTTATTCAGTCGCCCAAATTGCTTTGAAACAGCATTGCCCGAGTGGAATGCTGGCTTTTTTGCGCAATTCGTAAGCAAGATCGCCAATGCCTTCGATAACCTTTAATGTATGGATAGCGTTCATCGTTTTGGCTTTTGCGACGAGCGAGACAGAGATTGCGGGGGTTTGTCATTAGATTGCGACATTGCGTGATGGTATTTTTAGACGTTGCTTCTCATTAATTCCAATTTATTTAGTTAATATAAATCGGCGCTATTTGTCTAGGTTTGCGATCACGTTCGTTTTCTTCCCGTCCCACCGCTCGGCATCCCGACATAAATGCTGTAATCGAGAACGTGTCGTTCGACTAGATCACTCGTTCGATTTCGTCTACGACTCTTTCGGAACCTCTGGCACCCAGGGTAAGACATGAACGGCAGCGAAATAACCACACGACCAAGTAAATTAACAAGGACCTGGTATAAACGTTTCAGGACATTAGTTATACCACGCACTTGCAAATCATTCAACTATTAAATAATTATTTACAAACACACAAAATGCGAGGGATTATTGCCAATATGCGTGAGTCACGGCGGCTGTGCGTCCGGCGTGAGTCCGGCGTGAGTCATGCGTGAGTCACGGCGGCTGTGCGTCACGCGTGAGTCACGCTCAGCATGACGTGTGTTGCTCGACCAATCAGCGCGCGGCGGCATCCCTTTGTACGCTATATATGTGTGTGTGTGTGTGTGTGTGTGTGTGTGTGTGGGGGGGGGGGGGGTTACCTACTCAAAGGGCACATGGCTGCCCCCGCATGCCCCCGTGGCTCCCGCGCCCCTGCGTGTTGCACAGCGATTACTTTCGTCGTTACTTGAAAACACACGTAAACTGACCTCGCATTCGGCGCAGATTATAAGCTATACCGGTGCCGCGTGTTAGCCGTTAGGGTACGCCTTTGAGCCGTTTAACTCTAGGGAAGAAAAGACAGTTCAAGTTATGTAGTCGTCATGGTAACCGATTTGTTTCCAGACCTATAAATTCAGGCTCAGAAAATCTTTGTTTTCTGCCATAGCAGAGTTTTCTACAACCTCACACTTTAGTATAAGATTAGTTAAGTTTGTAGCATCTTCCTTCAAAATTACCAACTCCAAAATGATCCGAAATTGAGAGAAAACAAATAGTTTTGTTTTTTAAATTAAGAAGTCTGGAAAGTAATCGGTTACCATGACGACTACATAGCTTGAACTGTCTTTTTTAGTTTATTTATCTGTAAATACATGCAAAGTTTGGAGAAAGTTTGATGAATGGTTTTGAAGATATACTCGAAAAATAGATCTTCGACAATTCTGCTTTCCTTATCTTACGTCATCATATGCCTTATTCGCATATTACAAAAACTTGAACAACTTAAAAACAAAAACAGCTATCGTCAAAATTTAAAAGAACATCCTTCCTAATTTTAGGAGTGCTTTTATTCTAAACCAAAAAATGGGATTAGGGGGACTTTAATAATACCCATAAATTGCATTAACTTTAAAAAATATTACGGGTACTAGCAACCCTAAACGCCTGCTTCGCAGGCTAGCTAGCAACCCAAAATAACCAGAAGGTTAAAAATGTCAGCTAGCCATTTTGCAGAATAATGTTAATAAATGTTTAGGTCGGGAGGCACAAAGAAAGATACAGTAATTAAAAAACCAGCGTATAAGAACCTAGATTTTAAGAACCTGTTAGGCTAAGATTTTCCATTTAGACCCTTTTACATAAGAACCTGTTTTAGGCTAAAATTTGAATGCAGGTTCTTATTTTATCAAATAGTCCAAACTAAAAATTTATAAATCAAAGAAAATAAACTCTACAAAGTAATGAAAATGAGCCAGAACCAGACAAATAGTGTATATATGTCTACAGTTGTATACGTTATTTTGTTCCATTGAATTTACACACAGTAAGTTGTAAATTACATACAGTGTAGCTTTTAAAGTGCATATAGGGTTTGTATTTGCTTAGATTGCAGTCATTTGGAGAAAACCTATGCATAATTTATATAAATAATAGACCACACTTACCAAAACCAAGTCGCTTTTTTCTTAAAGGGACACTCCGGCCCAAATACAAATGCAGTTCATATGAAAGATCTTACTGACTTTAGTTTATTTGCAAAGTTTCAGCATTCCTATCAATTTTGTTAAGAAGATGTGGCTAGTTGAAGTTGGAGAGTTTGTCCAATTTCGACGCCAATTTGTTTCTCAAATATGACGTCACTGAGTGACGTGTCTCCTATTATGCATAAGAAGCTCCTCTACTTTCCTGCATGATGAACTAAATAGTTTATTTCGACTAATTTTCGTCCAAAGACCATTCACAATAACTATGACTATGTGATCGCCATCAAAACAACTCCACTGACGATAAAGAATCACTCAATGACGTCATATTTTCAAAACCAATATGGCGTCAACATCCACAAATTTTCAACTTCAACTAGCAATATTTTCTCAACTAAATTGATAGGAATGCTGAAACTTTGCAAATAAATTAAAGTCAGTAAGATCTTTCATATGAACTGCATTTGTATTTGGGCCGGAGTGTCCCTTTAAGAAAATAAGAACCTGTTTAAGAACCTAAATAACCTAATTTTGCAGTAAACACCATTTATATAAGAACCTTTTTAGGCTAACTTGGAAAAATCTAGGTTCTTATACGCGGGTTTTTACTGTATGTGTAAATTTCGTTCATTTGCATATCAAACAAACTGATTATGTCAAAAAGAAAGCGAAGAAACGAAAATCTTCAAAAGAAGTTACTTTATCATTTTAAAAGTTATTTCAAATAAGACAATAATTGAGGTTAGGGTCACGTTAATTGTAATGTAATAATGTAATAGTTAATATACTTCAAAATAATATGACTGTCTACGCTACAGGTAAAGTCGTTCGAAGTGAGAGGCTCAGCTGTATGTGAAGATGTGATGTCTTCCGGTTGAGATTGGGGAAAAGAAAGGCGTCTGAAAATTATCTGACTGTCCTGACAGTGTCTCAATAGCTCAGTGGTACAGGGGGACGCATTGAATTCCAAGGCTCCGAAACGGCTATATTTCCTGCATTTTGAAGGACGTTTTAACAGAAAAATTAAGATAATAAACAATGACAAACCATATGTTTTAGTTCATCTCATCATTGAATTTAATATTAACCAAACCTTTTAATAACTATATATTAACTTCAAATGTATGCATAGCAAGCGCGATTCTACGGCAATATCGTAAATCGACAAACAATCGTTTTTTCTAAACAGATTCTAACTTAATACATATAGGCTGTGGATGACTATTAAAAATAACTAAGCCTATAAGCCAGTTCGTAATGTCGACTGCGCATCAAAATGACGCGTTCTGTGTTGGGATAAAACTTACTTCAATAGCGCTCCGTCGAGATGACGTCAGTACCGATGTTTGTCCGCTTTTACCCATAATTTTTGCGGCCATAACAAAAGAAATAGCTCATTTGCAATCATTTGTGAGTCAAATTTGGTTTGTTTGTCCGCTTTTTGAGCTATTAATAGCAGCCAGACTCTACGCTATTTATAACATCGGGCTGGGGAATTCAGTATAACGAATTTGCAAGTGCAAATAGAAATGCAGATGTCTGTTGTGGTTTTAGCCTGATGTTATGAATTTAAATAAGTTTTATCCCGACGCAGAACACGTCATTTCGATGCGCAATTGACATTACGAACCGCATGGGACACACGAGGCGACAAATCGCGGGGGAGTGTCGCGGGGGCGTGTCGCGGGGACATTTCCCTTGTTGAGGACACACGAAGCGACAAATCGCAGGGGCATGTCGCGGTGACATGTCAGGACATGTCCCGGGGACTAGTTGCACGAGCTGTTCATACGATGGGACAAGTAACGGGGACATACTTTTGTCACAGCGACATGTCGCACGAATTCAAATCATTTTGAATACATGCAACCTGTTTCGGGGACAACATTTTGTCCCCGCGACAAAGTTTTGCCAAGTACACACGACGGGATTTGTCCCTGCAACATGTCCCCGCGACATGTCCCTGGGATTTGTCGCCTCGTGTGTCCTAACCTTTTCGCGCGCGTGTTCCTTGGGAATGTAATAATTTGAAGTCGTTGAACATTGCCGGCGCATCGTTTATTCCTGATGTAATTCACAGTTGCAGGTAGACATATTATATTCGCTTCATGGTTGTTAATTATTTTCCACGAGATTGGTATATCTTCAAAATTTGTCTTATCTGTTATCGCCAATTATTATATTATTGCAATAAAGCAAGATGCATGGAAGATGCATGGCCATTTCCAAATATCGTATGATCGCAAAATCTCACCTAACTCAAACAAAAGCTAGTGTCTATTTAGTTGATGTGAGTGAACCTTATATCTGTATGACTATATCCACCTAGTTTGGAACCACAAATTTTATAATTCTAGTTCAGTGTGGAAAACCAACGGCCCTTGGAATGGAAAACAAAATAATTATTGACTCCATGATAACAGCTTCATCTGAGTTGGACAAGTTGCTCTCATCTGAATATGTTGCAAGACACGGTAGATTAAACTTCATTGACGGAGCTTGGTCTCCAGAGTATAATAATATACGTCAATGGCTTCAAGTTGACTTTGGACAAGAAGCAACAGTAACTGCCATTGGCACACAAGGTTACGCAATTGATGGTGATTGGGTGACAAGCTATACAGTATCGTATAGTAATGATGGAAGTACCTTTATCGTTTACAAAGAGAATGGACAAAGGAAGGTAGGAAATGGTATGAATTGCATGTCCATAAAATAGAGTACAGTATTGACGACTTGCACGTCACGTCACGGCAGCCCTTGGTGGAATTTAAACAAAAGAATATCCGCATTAACTTATATCACATTTAAAACTTAACTTATACATTAACTTATATCGCCCGCCTTTTCTACCCCCCCCCCCCCCTACGGGAATTTTCCCATCCATTGTGCCCAGACCTCGCACGCCGTGGCCATGTATTTCTGTTTTGCAAAAATTCACAATTTCCAAAAGCCCGTTTCGTCGAAGAAATGTTTGAACGTTATCTCGGCCAATATTTAACCGATTTAAACTCTGAAAACAGATTTGGAATTAGTGAGTCAACATACATAACATACGCGTTTACTAAATTACGAGAACGTGAGTACCCTTCGTAAAAACGGTTTATGTACTTAGAAATTAGTCGACTATAAGCTGGTCACTTCGTCGTATATTATTTTGAACGTTATATCGATCAATATTTAACCGTTTTCAATTCTGAAAACAGATTTGGAATTAGCGAGTCAAAATACATCACATATGTGTCTACTATATTACGAGAACGTGAATACCCTTCGTAAAAATGGTTTATGTACTTAGAAATTAGTCGGCTTGGTCGGCTATGATAAGCCGGTCACTTCGTCGTATATTATTTTGAATATCTCGATCAATATATAACCGTTTTCAATTCTGAAAACAGATTTGGTATTAGCGAGTCAAAATACATAAGATATGTGTCTACTATATTACGAGAACGTGAATACCCTTCGTAAAAATGGTTTATGTACTTAGAAATTAGTCGGCTTGGTCGGCTATGATAAGCCGGTCACTTCGTCGTATATTATTTTGAATATCTCGATCAATATATCACCGTTTTCAATTCTGAAAACAGATTTGGAATTAGCGAGTCAAAATACATACGGACTCGGATTTCTAATTCCTCAAAAAACTATGTCTCTTTTGGAAAAACCCTTTGAATCATGTGACGGTTCAATTTAAATATTAATTCAAATCTGAGTATCTAGTTACCAGGACCAAATTTTCCGATGTCGCGCGGACGGCGGTTGATCATATATATATAATATATATATATATATATATAAATACAATGCGTAAGCGACAATGGTTCATCCTGTAGAGCGCTCAATATGACCTAAAGGTCATAGAGCGATATCTAACTACAGACGGTACCGTTTCGGCCTTTTGGGCCTCATCAGTATATATATATATATATATATATATATATATATATATATATATATATATATATATATATACATATATACATATATATATATATATATATATATATATATATATATATATATATATATATATATATATATATATATATATATATATATATATATATATTGTTGAGGTGGACATGTCCTCGGTGTGAATAATAGACGGACAATGGTATTATACTTTGTTTAATGAAGATAATGTATAAGAACTAACAATAGATGAACAGTTAACAGCAACAGTTTTATCACAACAAAATCTGATGCAATAACCTAGCCTCGACTTAGTGCTAGTACATGATGTATTTCCGGTTTAATGATAATGTTGGGTTTGTTACTCAACATCCCCTCTCAAACACAACATCTAGAAGTTACTTAATTTTTGTTAGCCTAGCAATTTATCGAGTCTAACTCTACTCAGAGGCTTAGTGAACATATCTGCTATATTATCGGCTGTAGGTATGTATATCAACTCAATGGTTCTATTTTGAATTTCTTGTCTTATGTAATGGTATTTTATGTCGATATGTTTGGATCTATTGTGGTGTACAGGGTTATTTGCTAAAGCAATGGCTCCCTGGTTATCTACGTACATGCAAACACTCTTACAAGAGAGACCCGTTAGGTCTGCTAAAAGTTGCCTAAGAAATTTTGCTTCTTGTATAGCAGTGGCTAAGGCTACATACTCCGCTTCGCACGTAGATAATGCTACCATAGGTTGCTTTCTACTTTTCCATGAGATAAGTGAGCTTTTGTCATCCAGCCTGAATCCATATAACCACTGATGCTGCGTCTATCAGTGGACATAGCCCAATCTGAATCGCAGTATCCCATCAGCTTGGTATGGTTTACCTTTATATATGTCAAACATCTGTCTTGAGTACCTTTTAGATACCTCAGCACTTGTTTTGCCATACCAAAGTGCGAGTTCTTAGGTTTTGACAGATGTTGGGACAAATATGTTACAACATAACATAAGTCCGGCCTTGTGCAGGTCATAATATAAATCAGGCTTCCGATAATTTCACGGTACAAACTCACATTTTCAAACTTATCGTCATCAGCTACTTTGGCTTTGTTTGCCCCTAGCTTACACGGAGCTGCTCTGGGCTTGCAATCTGTCATCCTGAATCTAGACAGAATTCTCTCTACATATTGACTCTGATTCATCTCAATACAATCATTTTTACATTTGAATTGGATACCTAGGAACCATGATAATACACCTAGGTCCTTCATTTTGAACCTCGACATCAAAGATTCTTTCACCCTCTTTAACATATATTCGTTGCTACTGGTAATGATAATGTCATCGACAAATACAATTACAATTACTGTACTGGTCTCAGTAATTTTGGTATATAGACATGGGTCAGCTTGAGATTGTAAGAACCCTTCCTGTATGAAATAGTTGTGTAGCATATTATTCCAGTTGCGACCACTCTGTCGTAAACCATACAGGGATTTTCTCAGTTTGCACACAAGTTTCTCACCATTTGAGCCAACTTTATCATAACCCTCAGGTTGTGTCATGTACAACTCACAGTCAATGGGTGCGTTCAAGTATGCGGTTTTGACATCCATTTGATGTAACATCATATCTTTTTGAACAGCTAACTGCATTAACATGCGGACTGATGTTATACGAGCTGTTGGGGAGAAAGTTTCGTGATAATCTACACCGGGTACTTGGGAGTACCCTTTTGCAACATAGCGTGCCTTGTACTTTTCTTCTCCATTGGGGCCAAGCTTGATTGTATAGACCCATCTTCCTCCCACTAAGGTTCTACCTTCTGGTAGATGAGTGAGTTCAAAGGTTTCATTGTCCCATAAGGCATTTAGTTCTTCTTGCATAGCCTCTCTCCACTGAGGAGATTCTGGGGACAAGAGAGCATCTTGGTATGACTGGGGAGTGCTGGTTATTGAGTAACAATAGTCTATACAACTTGCGGTACTGTCTCTTACATCATCAAGATTTTCATCGAGATAGTTGGGCCTGACATGATTTCTTTTAGGGTACCTGCTATTTGGATCCCCTTCTACATTCTCTACATGCTCTGGCCCTTCTGGCTCACTTGCTGGTTCTCCTGATTTTACAGGGTTGAGTGCTAACGGCTCAACACCTTCATTGACAATGTCAAACCTCTCGGAAAATTTGACACATCGGATTTTCTTGACAGTATTTTGTTGTGGGAAGTACACAAGGAAAGCAGGGCTTGACCTGTCATAACCCACAAAAGTACCTTTCTCAGCTCGAGCATCCAATTTGGTTTTACTAATGTGCACATGTGCGTGACACACTGTACCAAATATATGCATATTAGACAGATTTGGTTTTATACCCGTCATACTTTCATAGGGGGTTTTATCCATTCTGGGGTTGTAACACCTGTTACGTATGTACGCTGATGTCATGATAGCGTAAGTCCACAACTGTTTGGGCAAACCACTATCAATCAACAGACATCGAGCCATATCAAAAAGCGACCTCCATGTCCTCTCCGCCGTCCCATTTTGATGGGGCGAGTAAGGAGCTGATGTTTCATGTTTAATATGGTTCTTCAACAAGAGAGATTTGAAGTCGTCACTAATGTATTCACCCCCATTATCAGATCTTAATCGCTTTACAGTACCATAGGGTGCTGTGTCAGCTAGGAATTGCTCTGTTGCTCTAGTAGCATCACTCTTATTCCTCAAAAGATATACTCCCATACAACCTGAGTAATCATCTACAAACACAATGGCATACTTATGGCCTTCCTTCGATTCTGGTGTAATGGGTCCCGCTAGGTCAGTATGAACTAACTGAAGGGGGGTAGTGGCACGACAATCTGGCTTCCTATTTTGATATTGTGGCATTTTACCTTGTACACAAGTATCACATGTTGGTTTACCTTTTGTCGTTATTTTCATCCCTTCAACAACATTTTCTAGCTTAAACACATCTTTCATGTTACAGTGCCCTAGTATCCTATGCCATGTCTCAGCAGACTGTGCCTCAGTGCTAGGTATTATGTTATTTAAGTAATACAGTTTGCCTTGTTTCTCTATGGCAAACTTTGTGCCATCTGGTGCATTTAACTCAGCGGAGTTGGGTGCGATATTTACAGTACCCCCTTTCTCAATAGCTGCTTGAACTGAGAAGATATTCTGTTTGTAACTAGGTATATACAAGGCCTCTTCTAGAAAAACCTCATGAGCGATACCTTCTACGTCATGTAAGATAACTAGCGCTCTACCTTTGGCAGATACAATACCATTTTCCCTACTACCATCTGCTAATTCTATGCAGTGATCCTCAGATTTAAACTTATCATCAAATCCTATAAATTTGGATTTGTCATTGAGGATATGAGCCGTAGCTCCTGTATCTACTAATAAAGAGTTTTCTCTAGTAGAATTAAATATGTCTACAGTCACTTTGAACGCAAATGAAGCGCCCTGATCACTACACTCATTGTCACTCACTGTTTTTGCAGTATTATTCTTACGGCATACGTCAGTGTTGTGTGTCTTTGACTTGCAGTGACTGCACCATCGGTTGCTCCCTTTCTTCTGCTTGTCTTTCGACCAACATTCCGTCGATTTGTGTCCAGTACGACCACAGGAGTAGCACGTTATGGTATCGTTGTCTGCTCGTGGACTTCTAGATGTAAAGTTCATAACGCTGTCTTCATCCTTTCGTGGTGGGATAGAGGATTTTTCGGTTTCTTCATAATTTCTCAGCGCGGTCTTAAACTCTTGGAAGGTCATCTTGTCGTCTTTTTGCGAAATGATAGCTGAAAACGTCTTGTATTCCACGGGTAAGCCTTTTATCAGCATAGCTATCAAAAGGCTATCACTCACTGTCTCACCGACGGATTTCAGCGATACAGCTGCGGTTTCGGCCCGTAGCATATAATCCGTAACGCATTCATCGTGTCTTTTCACCAGCGATGTGAGTTCGGTGTACAAAGCAAGGACACGTGGTTTGCTTTTACCCATGTAGTGATTTCTCAGTATTTGTAGAGCTTTCTTGCCATCATTCTTGGCATCCCTTATGATTAGGGACAGGCTGCGATCGTCAAGACACTGGATAAGTTGAGCAAAAGCGTCACTGTTCTTGTCCTCATCTGGCTCTTCGGCCAGGATCACTTCATGTAGTTTTTGAAGTCTCATAAATCCTAAGAACTTGATTTCCCATAGTTCGTATTTTGCACCATCACCGTCGAACAAGAGTCTACGACTGGGCCCATAACCTGTTGAGGTGGACATGTCCTCGGTTGTGAATAATAGACGGACAATGTTATTATACTTTGTTTAATGAAGATAATGTATAAGAACTAACAATAGATGAACAGTTAACAGCAACAGTTTTATCACAACAAAATCTGATGCAATAACCTAGCCTCGACTTAGTGCTAGTACATGATGTATTTCCGGTTTAATGATAATGTTGGGTTTGTTACTCAACATATATATATATATATATATATATATATATACATGTTGAAAGGATTTATGGTGAAGGAAAATTTCGAGTGTTGGAATACATACATTTTAAGACCAAACCGGGACCAGTTGCGAAAAATGCAACTTAGCGGCCTTCCGGCTGGAATTGAACCCGCGACCCTGCGATTGCTAGTGCAGTGCTTTGACCACTGAGCTACGGAAGCCGTTGCTGAGAGCCTAGTCACGAGTTCTGTATATATGGTGGTAATGCCGGGATAAGATTCTGGGTATATTATAGGTAATATTTGGCATTTCACTCGATCAAACTACATGTTGAAAGGATTTATGGTGAAGGAAAATTTCGAGTGTTGGAATACATACATTTTAGGACCAAACCGGGACCAGTTGCGAAAAATGCAACTTAGCGGCCTTCCGGCTGGAATTGAACCCGCGACCCTGCGATTGCTAGTGCAGTGCTTTGACCACTGAGCTACGGAAGCCGTTGCTGAGAGCCTAGTCACGAGTTCTGTATATATGGTGGTAATGCCGGGATAAGATTCTGGGTATATTATAGGTAATATTTGGCATTTCACTCGATCAAACTACATGTTGAAACTACATGCATTTCACTCGATCAAACTACATCCTTTCAACATGTATTTTGATCGAGTGAAATGCAAATATTACCTATAATATACCCAGAATCTTAATCCGGCATTACCACCATATATACAGAACTCGTGACTAGGCTCTCAGCAACGGCTTCCGTAGCTCAGTGGTAAAGCACTGCACTAGCAATCGCAGGGTCGCGGGTTCAATTCCAGCCGGAAGGCCGCTAAGTTGCATTTTTCGCAACTGGTCCCGGTTTGGTCTTAAAATGTATGTATTCCAACACTCGAAATTTTCCTTCACCATAAATCCTTTCAATATATATATATATATATATATATATATATATATATATATAATATATATATATATACCAAATAAACTCGATCCGAGATCAGGATCCGCTAGCATCCGCGTGATAAGGGACTAAACGCCGGTCGATATTAGCACCCTCGCCTTCAGGCCTACGGCCGGCGCTTCGTAGGGCTACGATTGACTGGCCTACACGCGTAAAAACGCACAACTTGTTGCAAGTTGTTAACAGACGCGAACAAGTTGTTCTCGACAGACGTCAGCAATGTTGTGCTGCACCCTGTGAACAAGTTGTCAACAACTTGTTCACGTATGTTCCAATTAACACGCATGTTCACGCATGATGAAGCAACAGACGTGAACAAGATGTTCCCACACAAGGTGACATGCATGATATAACAGCATTTTTCCAGCATGATAAATGAACATTTGTGAACAAGTTGTTAAAACAACATGTTACAAGATGATATCTATCGGATAAATTCTCGTTTTTTTGTGCACCCTCCGGTTAATTTTCTCGCTTATTAATTTTGTTATAAAATCACACAAAATATTAAAATATTACTGAATACTGATATCAGTAGGTAAACCCCCCACCCCATATAGCGTATGAAAGGATGCCGCCTCATTAAAAAAGTCATTAAGAAGCGAAACAATGGTGCATGTTCCGTCAACATGCGGATCACTTTTGGGTGATTAACGGATAGAATAGTACACTAACTTGAACCTCATTGGTGAATTTTCAGTCGGACCTCTGCGAAGACATCTCCCTCTTCTTCGCGCGTTTTTTTTATCCGAGGCAGAACAAAGAGCGTTGCGTACAAAAAGTAATTAGTATTGTTAGCGTGACGAACGCGTGGCGAACGGAAAGAAATAACACCGCGAGCGTTGCCTACATAAACGCCGGCCAAACATACCACATCACTTTACACTATTCCTCGTCAGATCGTTGAAATGGAATGTCTACATGGAAAACTTGCGTATTCCTCAACAACAGCAAAAGGCCTATTTTGGTATTGTGGAATGAAACCTAGCTGTCAGTTCTTTTGCCCCGAGGAAGACTGTTATATGTTCGGGAAAGCCGTAGACTCCTTCCGAACGAGTGGCTGTATACATCCACTGTGTGCTACCCATCAAAGATTGACAAAGATGCGAATGGTTAAAGATATTGAGATGAAAGAGAGTATTATGGAAGACCGTACTTCGTTTGTTCAGAGAGAGAAAATCCTTGTTCGTTTTGGCAATGGGAGATATCTTTGAGAACCCCAAACCGTTATGTAAACATGGAATGGTTTGTCGTATCCGTAAAGTCAAGAAAGAAGGTATCAACCAAGATCGTCTCTTTTACTGCTGTCCTAACGAAATAGAACATTCGTGCGGATTCTTTGAATGGAAACCTACAGAGAACTGTACAAAATAGACAAGACGCCCCTAAAAGTTAGTGCAGGATGCTTTGGCTGAAGACTGATTGATGAACTGAAAATATAATTTTGTATTCTAATTTCTTGTGTATTAAATGTTTTCTCCTACTATACATTTGTATACGTGTCTTTTTTCTTATTTGGACGTCAACAGCGCATGCGAGTAAGTGTTTATGTATCCCATAATTTGTAAAGGATACATTCTCACATTTAAAACAGAAACTTTTGCGATTATCCTACGAATCGATATGGACATAATTTTTGATGAGTTAAAACGGTTGGGTTTCCATATAAAATCCCGAAATGACGTCACATAGACTATCGGTAGTAAAAGTCGAAATTAAAATCAGCTGTTATTTCTAAAATAAAACATTATCGTAAGAGTTAGGGTTAGTATATATTAGGTGGAGGGTTAGGGTTAGGATTAGGGTAAGGTTTGGGTTAGCCACTATGTTTTAAATTTGGGGATATTTATATGGAAATCGAGCCGTTAAAACGACACAACGTTGCTATCGATAGAGATACACTATCCTATAATATTCAAACATGTCTTAGCAAACATCGACACCTGTTTCATAGACTAAGCATTCAAGTAAAGAGCTTAAGCCTTCATCACATCTGTGAAGAAATGGCGATTCCTAAGATGATCAAACCATCGAGAAGCCGTATGATGAACGAATTCAAACGTATTGATTTGCCAAAGCGAAATCAAACTTTACTATGCATTTATAGACGTTGGTGTATATTATAATAGCTATTAGATTATTCAAGAGATTGACTTGTCAAACGAAGCGAAGGCTGAATGCACACGTACAATAGCGCGTGGGTCGTTAAGAGTCATTAGTGGTGCAACTCACAAATATTTGCATGTCCTGGGAATATTTAATTTATTTGAGGGTACACACTAGGATTTTATGGGTAAACATTAGTCAATATGGGATAATGAGGGATATTTATCATCCCTAACTTCGTATACGTAATTAGCGTTAAGAACGCCTCACATCCCTTGTAGACATAATTTCACCTTCATGATAACCCTAAATTTAATTATATTTGGAATATCACAGATTTCAATTCCGACTCGTTGATTCTCACCAGGAGTTGTGCGATTGCCTAATCGTTCGACTGAACCTGTGGATTCAGCGTTCGATTGAACCTGTGTTTTCATGGCATCTACAAAGATATCAACCCTAATAATTTTAGCCGTATTATGGTGACGCCGTTGTCATGATGTATATTCACGTTGTTAAGGTTAAGATTTGCATAAGCCTACATGAACCCTAGCCATTTTGGCCGCGGAATTATCGCTAATTATCTCGCGTTAGTGTATACGGGATTCCAATGGGGGAAGAAACCCTTCGGGAAACAGTGTGAAGAACTGTTCAAGATCTCAAACGCAGCGACATAGAAAAATAATAAATCATATACTTAGTTTTGGCGTAAAAGTATTCTGAAGAAACCATTCGCAAAATGATCAGGAATTACAAAATAAGGTTTCCTGGCAGAAAAAGTAATATATCTAAGAGTTTTAAATTAGTTGAACGGCTTTACTTCATAGAGAACGACCGAGTGAAGAGTTAGAACGAGGATATAAACGTTTACTTTAACGGGGCATACCTAACAGAAAGTAATTAGTATTGTTAGCCGTTTTATAAATTATTCCGTGTGAGGGACGGAAATAATTATCTAAGCCTCTTTCACCTTTACGATCCCTAACCCTAGTCTCGTGTACCTTTTGGGCCTCCAGCGTATACTTAGGCGGCGCTCTGTGTGTGTATTAGGCCCGATAAGGCCCTATCTGGCCTTCTTTGGCCCGATAAGGCCTTTTGGCCCGTTCGTAGGAGGGAGCTTATACGGTCATCACGCTCCCTTCACGCTATTCAGCGTTCGATTGAACCTGGTTTTCACCGCAGCAAAAACGTGGGGTGGCACGAATACGAAATCGTACTGATTTTTAGATTTAAACATTTCTACGAGGCAGGGTGAAACGGATCGAGAAATGTAATTAAAATTCAAACTACGACAAACCCATTCGCATAAATTATCGAGCATGCATTGCTTTTGTTATAGCTTTAAGGCGAGTTTAAACGAATTCCCTTCGTTTATCTACACTCTTGTTTTGTAATATGTTAGGAATAAAGACATACAAACACTTTATAGAAGGAGCAAACGGTTTATTTTTTCTAGCTATAGGAAATTACATATGCGGATATTAACAGCTAATTACACAATCGTTTTAGACACATTGTCCGGCTCTTACAGTGTCCTCTAGTTTGGAGCGTTTAACTTTAACACGCTGCCGTCCTCCGTTCACAACAAGTTGCGTTTCTTTCCTTTGTGCTCGATGGATTTTACATTGAGAACTTTGACACGAAGCGTTGTATTTACAAATTAGAATCGCAGCCACTTCTTAGAGATACCGATTGTTTTTCCACTGTCAAAGATGTGTTCGCTCTTTGACTTTGTATGGGATTTAGATTTCCCCCGCTTTTGTTGTTTATTAATAACAGTTTCTCCATGCCGTAATCTTGCAGCTTTTAAATAATTATTAAAGTTTGTTTCCATTTCCTCTTGCCGCTTTATAAGATTTTCCAAAGTTTTCTCCAGATTTAATTCTTTATAACTATCTGCGGTAGTCTGTTCACTCTGTCGAGGTACACGCATTCCAATTTTACTCCATTTTAACCACTTAGAGCGTTCTTCGATATCCATATGATGTATCTGTTCGAGATGGTTTGCCAATCTAACAAGATTAGTGCTTCCACAACCAAAGACAGGACAATTTCTACGTGCACGACCCATTATCTCGAACTGTTTACACCTCCAATGACTCACACGATATGCCATGCTCTTCTATGAGCATTGCTTTTTATTAGGCCCGTTTAGGCCCTATTTGGCCTTCTTTGGCCCGATAAGGCCTTTTGGCCCGTTTGTAGGAGGGAGTTTATCACGCTCCCTTCACACTATCGTACCCAGACATAGGATTCAATCTTAGGATTCAATGATTCAATCTTAGGATTCAGTCTTAGGATTGAGATTAGAAAACCATTTGTCGGACTTTCACCAACTACCCTCGGAAGAAGGGCAATCTATAATTGTCAGGCGAGTGATGAAAATACACTTTAATTTCATTTTATTCCCTAATACAGATTACGTGTTGTTACAGCAGTCACTAAAATTAATATAACACGTGGTAAGAATGTTTAGTCCCTAATTCCATATAGCAAGTCCCTCGACTGTTCGAATAATAACGCTACAAAATCACCTGTGTAGTCCCCTATCAGTCTTCGTATTAAAGTGTGTTGTTAGTTTTTTTTATCTTAGGGACCCCGTAATGGAGCGATAAGCTCAGCGGGGTATCCCTGCTACTCAATGGAGCAAAGCTTGTAAATATATAGGTAAATAAAGAAAGTAAAGTTACAGCTAAGTTAAAAGTTAAAAGTTAAATTAACATAAAGATAAGTTAAAAGTTAAAGCAAAGTTAAAAATTAAAGTAAAGGGGCATATGGGGCGATTAACAGTTCTGTAACCGTAGAGTAAATACAGCGTCGTTCCATTCGAGTACTGATTCTCTTCAACGTAACATCACCGCAACGAAGTGTCTTCGTGGAAAACCCACTTCTACATCAACAACGAAGGATGGCACATTTTGGTTCTGTGACGGAGAAAATAAAGAATGGAGACGAGCAATTAATAGGCTTTGGCCCATTGTGCCAGCATAATTTTTAGCATAATGGGAGCAAAAAAGCATAATTTCTAAAACGAGCACTGCTCGAGCATAATCCTAAAATTTTAGCACTTTTTTAAGCATAAAAGGTAATATTACTCATTTGGTAGTCTAGAAAGTCAGAAACTTGTTACAAGACCGCTTTCATAGTTTCACTTTCATTGTGGGCAGTAGTAGTGCAGACTGTGCACTGCAGTACACTGTACACCTGAACTGCCAGCAAAAAGCCTGGGAACGAGCCACGAGGCTGTAAACACTACTGCCAAAATGGCGTCAAACATTTTTTGAGTTGTTGAATTTATGTAAGAATCTGTGAGAATATCGAGCATTTATGTGAGAATATCGAGCATAATTTGTGAATTCTAGCATAATTTTTAGCATAATTAGGCAAAATTGAGAGCAGTAATTGAGAGCGGCAAGAGGAAATGGAAACAAACTTTAATAATTATTTAAAAGCTGCAAGATTACGGCATGGAGAAACTGTTATTAATAAACAACAAAAGCGGGGGAAATCTAAATCCCATACAAAGTCAAAGAGCGAACACATCTTTGACAAAACACATCTTTCACAAAAACAATCGGTATCTCTAAGAAGTGGCTGCGATTCTAATTTGTAAATACAACGCTTCGTGTCAAAGTTCTCAATGTAAAATCCATCGAGCACAAAGGAAAGAAACGCAACTTGTTGTGAACGGAGGACGGCAGCGTGTTAAAGTTAAACGCTCCAAACTAGAGGACACTGTAAGAGCCGGACAATGTGTCTAAAACGATTGTGTAATTAGCTGTTAATATCCGCATATGTAATTTCCTATAGCTAGAAAAAATAAACCGTTTGCACCTTCTATAAAGTGTTTGTATGTCTTTATTCCTAACACATTACAAAACAAGAGTGTAGATAAACGAAGGGAATTCGTTTAAACTAGCCTTAAAACTATAACAAAAGCCATGCATGCTCGATAATTTATGCGAATGGGTTTGTCGTAGTTTGAATTTTAATTACATTTCTCGATCCGTTTCACCCTGCTTCGTTTCTATGATTAAATCTAAAAATCAGTACAATTTCGCATTCGTGCCACCACACGTTTTTGCTGCGGTGAAAACCAGGTTCAATCGAACGCTGAATAGCGTGAAGGGAGCGTGATGACCGTATAAGCTCCCTCCTACGAACGGGCCAAAAGGCCTTATCGGGCCAAAGAAGGCCAGATAGGGCCTTATCGGGCCTAATACACACACAGAGCGCCGCCTAAGTATACGCTGGAGGCCCAAAAGGTACACGAGACTAGGGTTAGGGATCGTAAAGGTGAAAGAGGCTTAGATAATTATTTCCGTCCCTCACACGGAATAATTTATAAAACTGCTAACAATACTATAATTACTTTCTGTTAGGTATGCCCCGTTAAAGTAAACGTTGAAAAATATGTATACGTTTGTAACTGATATAAATATTTTTTAACTCTATATATTTGTGTCGCGTATTAATAAGGTTATATATATCTCCATAAGTGCCATTGTTTCTACACATGCTTTCAGGCGAAATATGCAAATATCGGCCGTAGGATAAGTTGGCCTAGCAACGTTTTGAAAGCAATTCCTTCCACACGTTTTAAATACTTAACAGTTGTTCACACTGCTTCCCAAAGTGTTTCTTCGACACAGGAATCACTTAATCGATAAACGAAGGTTATATAAGTGATAATTCTCCCGAAATTATTGCTCGGCAAGTTATTTCTGCCGATTTGAACGCTTATGCTATCAACGCTTAATGGCTCCCACGCTTTTATCGAAGATCAGGTGGACAAATTTATTCAAGCTTCTAGTTTAGTTAGTTATATCCTTGTTCTAACTCTTCACTCGGTCGTTCTCTATGAAGTAAAGCCGTTCAACCAATTTAAAACTCTTAGATATATTACTTTTTCTGCCAGGAAACCTTATTTTGTAATTCCTGATCATTTTGCGAATGGTTTCTTCAGAATACTTTACGCCAAAACTAAGTATATGATTTATTATTTTTCTATGTCGCTGCGTTTGAGATCTTTAACAGTTCTTCACACTGTTTCCCGAAGGGTTTCTTCCCCCATTGGAATCCCGTATACACTAACGCGAGATAATTAGCGATAATTCCGCGGCCAAAATGGCTAGGGTTCATGTAGGCTTATGCAAATCTTAACCTTAACAACGTGAATATACATCATGACAACGGCGTCACCATAATACGGCTAAAATTATTAGGGTTGATATCTTTGTAGATGCCATGAAAACACAGGTTCAATCGAACGCTGAACCCACAGGTTCAGTCGAACGATTAGGCAATCGCACGACTCCTGGTGAGAGTCAACGAGTCGGAATTGAAATCTGTGATATTCCAAATATAATTAAATTTAGGGTTATCATGAAGGTGAAATAGGGTTAGGAGTCTACAAGGGATGTGAGGCGTTCTTAACGCTAATTACGTATACGAAGTTAGGGATGATAAATATCCCTCATTATCCCATATTGACTAATGTTTACCCATAAAATCCTAGTGTGTACCCTCAAATCAATTAAATATTCCCAAGACATGCAAATATTTGTGAGTTGCACCACTAATGACTCTTAACGACTCACGCGCGCTATTGTACGTGTGCATTCAGCCTTCGCTTCGTTTTGACAAGTCGTCAATCTCTTGAATAATCTAATAGCTATTATAATATACACCAACGTCTATAAATGCATAGTAAAGTTTGATTTCGCTTTGGCAAATCAATACGTTTGAATTCGTTCATCATACGGCTTCTCGAGTGGTTTGATCATCTAAGGAATCGCCATTTCTTCATAGATGTGATGAAGGCTTAAGCTCTTTACTTGAATGCTTAGTCTATGAAACAGGTGTCGATGTTTGCTTAGACATGTTTGAATATTATAGGATAGTGTATCTCCATCGATAGCAACGTTGTGTCGTTTTAACTCATCAAAAATTATGTCCATATCGATTCGTAGGGATAATCGCAAAAGTTTCTGTTTTAAATGTGAGAATGTATCCTTTACAAATTATGGGATACATAAACACTTACTCGCATGCGCTGTTGACGTCCCAATAAGAAAAAAGACACGTATACAAATGTATAGTAGGAGAAAACATTTATTACACAAGAAATTAGAATACAAAATTATATTTTCAGTTCATCAATGTCTTCAGCCAAAGAATCCTGCACTAACTTTTAGGGGCGTCTTGTCTATTTTGTACAGTTCTCTGTAGGTTTCCATTCAAAGAATCCGCACGAATGTTCTATTTCGTTAGGACAGCAGTAAAAGAGACGATCTTGGTTGATACCTTCTTTCTTGACTTTACGGATACGACAAACCATTCCATGTTTACATAACGATTTGGGGTTCTCAAAGATATCTCCCCATTGCCAAAACGAACAAGGATTTTCTCTCTCTGAACAAACGAAGTACGGTCTTCCATAACTTTCTTTCATCTTATCTTTAACCATTCGCATCTTTGTCAATCTTTGATGGGTAGCACACACTGGATGTATACAGCCACTCGTTCGGAAGGAGTCTATACGGCTTTCCCAAACATATAACAGTCTTCCTCGGGGCAAAAGAACTGACAGCTAGGTTTCATTCCACAATACCAAAATAGGCCTTTTGCTGTTGTTGAGGAATACGCAAGTTTTCCATGTAGACATTCCATTTCAACGATCTGACGAGGAATAGTGTAAAGTGATGTGGTATGTTTGGCCGGCGTTTATGGCCACGCGTTCGTCACGCTTGCAATACTAATTACTTTTTGTACGCAACGCTCTTTGTTCTGCCTCGGATAAAAAAAACGCGCGAAGAAGAGGGAGATGTCTTCGCAGAGGTCCGACTGAAAATTCACCAATGAGGTTCAAGTTAGTGTACTATTCAATCCGTTAATCACCCAAAAGTGATCCGCATGTTGACCGAACATGCACCATTGTTTCGCTTCTTAATGACTTTTTTAATGAGGCGGCATCCTTTCATACGCTATATGGGGTGGGGGGGGGGGGGGGGTGGGGGGGGGGGGGGGTTACCTACTGATATCACTATTATTGAAGACGAAGATATCACGCAAACACATCCATGAATTTTTAAAAACGTTTATTGAAGTGACAATTTCAATACAAAGTCTCGCGTATCCTTCTTTACACTGCTACGTACACAGCCAGTTTACGCCGGTTCTTTAGCGGCGCTTTATTCTCTATTTTCATTGATATCATTGAAGTCTCACAACTACAGTCTATACAAAAATAATTTAAGAAGAAAACAAAGATTTAGGTTAATAACTTTCTGCTTTTCTTTTTATGATAGTAGTCCAACTCTCCTGTAAACAAAAATTCTCTCACTTTTGCCTAAAAAGCAAAGAGATCAGCATTCCGACTAATTTCGATGAAAAAAAACAAAATGTTATAATTATTAAAGTATTTGAAACACTTAACACCAACGGTCTACCTGCAAGTTAAATGACTTAAATATAACAATAAAATCGATACCGAATCTCTTTAGTGAACATTTTTCAAGGCTTTTTAACATGTCTTACCTTTTTTGTAAATAAATATGAAAGCTGATACTCCAGTTCACATGTACTTTCTAAAAAAAACAAAGAATTATAAACTATATTTGCAAGAAGAACATCTCATGATTATTCCAAAGTCAAAGCTTTTTTTTGGTTTTCGTTTGCAGTTGTAACTTGAACAAATAAACTTACCCAAAGTTTTTTCTTTTTTGTGGGTTTTAAGTTTGGAACAACACTGCACGAAAAAATGAGTTTACTCATGTTTACATTTCAAGCAAATGTGATGTAAACTTGGAGCTCTAAATTTACTATAGATTTGCTGGAGGAGAAATTAGGTAGTAAATCTAAAGATTTGACCCACCGTAAATATACGTAAACACAGTCAAATAATTACATTTGCTGAACATTTACATCAAGTTTACACACTGCTGTAAATATTGTTTTTGCTTTACGTTTCTTGCATATTTACGCCTATAGTAAATATGTCACATATTTGTCATCATTTTCCTAACATATCAAATCTAGTGCAAAATTACAAGTTTGCTATGTTGGGCAAATTTAAGAGAATGTCAAGTTTACCGGTAGCAAATTTGATATAAACTTGGAGCTCTGAATTTGCTATATATTTACAAGAGGGGGGATTAAGGAATAAATCTAAAGATTTGACCCCGCGGTAAATAAACTTAAACTCGGTGAAATAATCGCATTTGCTTAACATTTGCATCAAGTTTACGCGCTGCGAAAAATCTACAAAATTACAAGTTTGCTACAATAGGCAAATTTAAGAAAATGCCAAGTTTACCTCCTAATAAATTTGATATAGATTAGTCGGAGGAGAAATTGCAGAGGAGTAAATCTAAAGATTTGACGAGCGTTAAAATGTAACTAAACACGGTATAATAATTACATTGCAGAACATTTGCATCACAATTGCACACTGCTGAAAATCTGTTTTTTGCTCACTGAAAGATCGCAAAATCTCACAGCACAAATAAAAGATCTTGCTATAGGCCAGCTTTCATTAAAATACACGTGGTAATTAATTTGAACAACTGGTATTCCTTTATAGTCGTTTATACAGGTTTGTTTCGCCTCTCCATCCCCCCCCCCCCCCCCCAACGTAATGCCTCCGCAGGCTAGTTTGTTGTCAACTTCCCTTTTATACGCCCACGCACACACAAGGGGAATTCCCCGAAAGATCGTGGCGTCTGATTAAATATACTGTAGGCTCACTAGGCTGTAGCCTCAGTAGGAAAGAAAACGAGGAATATGTTTCAGCAAGAACTCAAAATTACATCGTACAAGGTTAGTATATACATTTTATTTGACACGATATATACTGTATTATCGAAGGCGCGCTGCTACTGCAATCGTGCAGACTGTTGTCATGTGTAGAATGTTGTCAATGTTGTAGCGCTATTTACAAATTGTGGGAAAAAAGCACACCTGACACATATATGCTAAAAGCAAGCGTTTTTACAGCTCGCTTTGAACAGCATGTTTCAAAATATTTTAATCTAGTGAAATATTAAAAATATAGGCTATAAATAAATACAAATGTGAATGTAATGTAATGTATATTACATACAGTGAATCTATTTTAAATTCTACAGCTTTGACTGGCTGCCTAAAGACTCCAGGTCTAATTGACAAACACTGCAATGTTTCTACGATAGGTTTTAGAAACTAAATTAAAATATTTATCATGTCCAAAGATATTTAAAATCTTACATTAACAATTTAGAAGTTCTTGCTATTTCTGTGCATAAATATCTAAATTATTATTTTGCAACCTATTTTCTACCAAGTATCTATTAACTTTTAAATTTGTGTTTAACTTTATGCTATATAAATATATCAAGCTCTACAATATAATATTATATCGAGCACTCTAGTACTTCCAGAAGATGATTAATTGGCATGTGATAATTATGCATGTGTGCAGTGTTGTTGACAACATGTATAATGTGCATAATACACAGCTATAGCTTGAACTGGCTGCCGAAAGACATGTAAATCTTGACAACCAGCTGCCCAAAGACATTTTAAATCTTGACAACTTAGAAGTTCTTGCTATTGGCAATTGCTGTGCATATTTATGCTTACACGAGTCATTATACATCACTACACACAGTATACTGTAGCTTGAACTGGCTGCCAAACTTGACAACCAGCTAGTCAATTCATGCCCAGACATTTAAAAGCTGTACAATTATGTATGTGTGCTGTGTGCATTATGTATGTGTGCTGTGTGATAATTATGTATGTGTGCTGTGTGTAGTGTTGTTGACAACATGTAATGTGCATACTCTCACAATACACAGTATAGCTTGAACTGGCTGCCGAAAGACATGTAAATCTTGACAACCAGTTGCCCAAAGACATTTTAAATCTTGACAACTTAGAAGTTCTTGCTATTGCTGTACATTTACATGTATGCTTACAGTCATTATACATCACTACACACAGTATACTGTAACTTGAACTGGCTGCCAAAAGATATGTATAAATCTTGACAACCAGCTAGTCATCATGCCCAAAGACATTTAAAAGCTGTGCAATTGCTATGCAATTGCTTAATTGCTATGCATGTATCGTGTTTTAGATTTATTTCATGTGGTTTTGTATCGTCTAATATTACAGCTTACAGTCATTATACATCACTATACACACAGTATACTGTAGCTTGAACTGGCTACCAGAAGACATGTATAAATCTTGAGAACCACCTACTATAGTCTTAAAGTCTTGAGAACATGAGTTTCCACCATGTAGATTTATTAGACTAAAATGATGTTTAATAATTAATTATACTTGTATAAATGTAAGCACAGTAGTCATTATAGTCAAATACAATTAATTTGGTGGGGACTTATTTTTATAGATCTTAGTCAAATTAGTAGAAAAATATAATTGCTGTATTAATAACTTCAGCTGGTTGCAAAATTATATATTATTATTTATTATTAACATTCTGCTGTTGGTAATTACTGCTGTAGACAAAAATGTTGGCCTACACTAATAGTGATTTCAATTTTCTCAGAATTTCAGGAACACAAGGTTACATCTTTGCATTGTTTCACCAGAGAGTGTAATGCTGTACTGTTTGTTGTGCAATACTTCTTATAGCCTTTGGACGTACAATCATAAATAATCCTTTTGAATGAATATGCTGAACAGCATATGTAAATGTAATGTAGGTATCAGCACAAACTGAAATCCATGCTTCTGTATCATTGCAATAACTTCTGAACTGCTTAGTGGCCCATGCCATTGCCAATGATTTCCATAACCAGAGAATGTGGTCTACATTCAATTTTTGCATCTAATAAATGTGAAATACATTGGTGTGTTAAGGCATTTTTGGGCATCCTGCTTCAACAATAATTAAATTATACATGTAGCTTTGAGCTTTGATGCTATTGTTTTTTAAGAAAAGTGATCCCAGATATTTTGTACAGTATCTTTTAGGCCAAACAAAAATAAAGATGTGGTTCCCACATCTATCAACACTATCCCACATCGACATGCATAGCCATTCAACTCAAAGCTTCAACCAACACTTTGCTGTTGTTCATCTGGCAAAGTTCAATATTAATCTCCCTCGCCATATGTCAACTTTGCAATTATCACCATTCACTTGATTAATATTGCAGTACTGTACCTGTACTTTGCTAGTAATTATTGTATCTCATTTGCAACAATGCAGTAAATACAAGATGTTGGCTATTACCTGGAACCATTATTATTTTGTATTTGGCCTTTAGAGATATTTGCCAAATTATATTCCATTGACTCTAAATCAGCATAGCCTGTGTCACAGCCCTAACTTGAACACGGACTCACTTATTTGTACTAAGTTTGAGTTCGGGCTGTGACCAGGCAAGGTCAGCAGGGCTAATTTGATTTAGAGAAGTGAATTGTGTATTTTTATTTTTTATTTGCATATATATGTAATATATATATATATATATATATATATATATATATATATATATATATATATATATATATATATATATATATATATATATATGTATATATATATATGTATATATATATGTATATATATATATATGTATATATATATATGTATATATATATATATTATATATATATATATATATATATATATATATATATATATATATATATATATATATATATATATATATATATGTGTATATATGTGTGTATATATATGTGTATATATATGTATATACATGTAGTATATATACATTCAACATGTAGTTTGATCGAGTGAAATGCCAAATATTACCTATAATATACCCAGAATCTTATCCCGGCATTACCACCACCATATATACGGAACTTGTGACTAGGCTCTCGGCAACGGCTTCCATAGCTCGGTGGTCAGAGCGCTGCACTAACATCGCAGGGTCGCAGGTTCAATTCCAGGCGGAAGGCCTTGAAGTTGCATTTTTCGCAACTGGTCCCGGTTTGGTCTTAAAATGTATGTATTCCAGCACTCGAAATTTTCCACCTTTCCTTCACCATAAATCCTTATTGTATATATATATACAATATATATATATATATATATACAATATATAGTTAAAAATGGTTTATTTACAATTAAAAGTTAATATAATAATTATAATAATAGTTATATATACAATATTATATATATATATATTATATTATATTATATATATTACTGTATTATTATATGGTTATGGGATTAATTCTGACAACAATGTAGACACTGACACAGTCAGTGCATGATGTGCATGTAATTATCCAAGGGCAAATATGCAACTGTAGGATCGAATCATAGACAATCTAGAGGCATTGGATTGTCTATTATCGAATTTAGCGCTTTCTCGATATATGAGCAACCGAAATATAAAATTATTATAACATCAACCCAACTTGATTAGGGTTAGCGATTGGTTTGAATTTCGGTTTGTTCATATATCGAGAAAGCGCCCTGAATCATGCGCCACGCGGAAAAGAAGATACTTACCTATCTTGCTCGTAGACGTACGTTACAACCAGTTGCTTTCGTATGACGTATTCCACTGTTAGCATGTGCGCCACTCGCTGTGTGGGATGCCAGGTTAAAATGCGCCATTCCAACCGGCTTTACGTAAGTTCTTACGACCAGGAGAAACAGAAAAGCCTTTCGAGTTTCGATGCAAACCACATTCGACGAAAGCGGGAAGCCGACTATTAAAATTTCCCCGCGTTTTCCTATACCGGGGGGTTATCTTACACCAAATACGCATGTTACACGCATGCTATACACATGTGCTGGAGAGTAACCAATCATATTCCAGTATAAAACAAATTCAAAGATCTGGACTTTAGACGACAACACACAATGAACAATGCACAATATGCATAGCTTGGTTAATTTTGAATCGCTAAAGCAGTTTAAAATTTTGGCGCGTGAGCTTTGTGTGTTTCTTCAGTTTCCTTGGCCTGCAGTTTCCTGTACCTGAGTCGATATGATTTTCTTCAAATTTGATGCGCTTCATCGTACTTCAACAGTTACCACAATATGGCAAGTTATCTCGCTCATCGTACTTCAACAGTTACCACAATATGGCAAGTTATCTCGCAAGTTACTGCTCAGCCTTCAAGTTGAAGTCCTGGTTGTTTTTCACTGGAATCCACGCCAAGTCGTTTTAGAGAGAACTCCTCAAGACTCAACCTTTTGTGCGAATATTTATGACAGGAAATACTGAAGAGTCACCTCCAACAGACCAATGTGAACTATGATGAAACAATTTATGGCTAAACAAACTGCATAATTCAACGAGCAGACTGAGTAATTGTTGAAATTATTCAAGAAGAAGCGATGGGAAAATACATCACGAACACAAGATTGCCAAGGGCATTTATATTTAAACGGTAAGTGTATATGTTTATAACCCTTCTCTCTTTACTCTTTTTCGATTATTATTACTAACATTTTGAAAATTCCATTCACAATGTAAATAATATTCGCCTGGGTACGATAGGCGAATGTTGACACACGTGTACAGTTTGATCACATACACCAAGATGACAATCGTGTACGACAAATCGTATCATTACTATCGTGTAGATTGGCCTCAAAGGCCCTTCTACACGATATGATTCATTGTATACGATTGTCATTCTGGCATACATTGTCGTATACGATTGTCGTACTGGCGTATGCAATTGTTTGCACATGACATAATTCTTGTTTATGATTCGATGGCGAATGTTGGCACACGTGTACAGTTTGATCACATACACCAAGATGACAATCGTGTACGACAAATCGTATCGTTACTATCGTGTAGATTGGCCTCAAAGGCCCTTCTACACGATATGATTCATTGTATACGATTGTCATTCTGGCATACATTGTCGTATATGATTGTCGTACTGGCGTATGCAATTGTTTGCACACGACATAATTCTTGTTTATGATTCGATGGCGAATGTTGGCACACGTGTACAGTTTGATCACATACACCAAGATGACAATCATGTACGACAAATCGTATCGTTACTATCGTGTAGATTGGCCTCAAAGGCCCTTCTACACGATATGATTCATTGTATACGATTGTCATTCTGGCATACATTGTCGTATATGATTGTCGTACTGGCGTATGCAATTGTTTGCACACGACATAATTCTTGTTTATGATTCGATGGCGAATGTTGACACACGTGTACAGTTTGATCACATACACCAAGATGGCAATCGTGTACGACAAATCGTATCGTTACTATCGTGTAGATTGGCCTCAAAGGCCCTTCTACACGATACGATTCATTGTATACGATTGTCATTCTGGCATACATTGTCGTATACGATTGTCGTACTGGCGTATGCAATTGTTTGCACACGACATAATTCTTGTTTATGATTCGATGGCGAATGTTGGTACACGTGTACAGTTTGATCACATACACCAAGATGACAATCGTGTACGACAAATCGTATCATTACTATCGTGTAGATTGGCCTCAAAGGCCCTTCTACACGATATGATTCATTGTATACGATTGTCATTCTGGCATACATTGTCGTATACGATTGTCGTACTGGCGTATGCAATTGTTTGCACACGACATAATTCTTGTTTATGATTCGATGGCGAATGTTGGCACACGTGAACAGTTTGATCACATACACCAAGATGACAATCGTGTACGACAAATCGTATCGTTACTATCGTGTAGATTGGCCTCAAAGGCCCTTCTACACGATACGATTCATTGTATACGATTGTCATTCTGGCATACATTGTCGTACTGGCGTATGCAATTGTTTGCACACGACATAATTCTTGTTTATGATTCGATGGCGAATGTTGGCACACGTGAACAGTTTGATCACATACACCAAGATGACAATCGTGTACGACAAATCGTATCGTTACTATCGTGTAGATTGGCCTCAAAGGCCCTTCTACACGATATGATTCATTGTATACGATTGTCATTCTGGCATACATTGTCGTACTGGCGTATGCAATTGTTTGCACACGACATAATTCTTGTTTATGATTCGATGGCGAATGTTGGCACACGTGTACAGTTTGATCACATACACCAAGATGACAATCGTGTACGACAAATCGTATCGTTACTATCGTGTAGATTGGCCTCAAAGGCCCTTCTACACGATATGATTCATTGTATACGATTGTCATTCTGGCGTACATTGTCGTATACGATTGTCGTACTGGCGTATGCAATTGTTTGCACACGACATAATTCTTGTTTATGATTCACACACGTGTACAGTTTGATCACATACACCAAGATGACAATAGTATACGACAAATCGTACCGTGTAGATGGGCCTTAATACAGTTAATACTGAAACACTTGTGATTTAAGTTTGGGAGAACTTGAAATCGCAGTGGACAGTTGCACCTCGGCCTATTTCTCATTCTCCCAAACTTTCACTCATGTTTCCTCAGTTTCTATAGTATTTAAAAAATAGTGTTGATCATGGGCACAGCTATTTCAAATGCTAGTGTTCATTGTAAAATGTTTGCCTCTGTATCTATTAATTCAACCATTTTTGTTCACATTTTAGTTGCAGTGCATTGCTACATGTACATCAAAACAAAAAAGCAGTCCCTAATAATTAAGGAACAAAACATCTGACCAGGATCAGTGAGCTGAAGTAGACTGAATTCAGTAAGTATTTTATAAATATATACACTATCGTACATTGAGTACTCTGGCTTTTGAATAAATATTTCTACGGATAAGCATTTCCAAATGAAACTGTTCCATTTATTGTCCAAAACAGCTGTCTTTGTTATTTATTACCTGGGGCCGGTTGTTTGAAGCATGGATACCAACTTATCTGGTGGATAAGTCCTATCCAGTCAATTCATTTTTCATTCATTCAATACTGTAGTTATCTGAGAAAAAAATAGCAGTTGAATATGCTGTTGAAAACATGGATGGTGATATTAATTCACTTGCTATTTTTCTCAGATGGTCATTCAATGGATAGAAAATATATTCAGTACTGGATAGGATATATCCATTGGATAAGCTATCCAAGCTTTGAATAACTGACTCCAGGTTATTTCACTTTGTTTAATGCCAAGGGGGAACCCTCAGCCATCATGCATCTTGGGGGTTAAGGGTGTTCGGACGTATTCCGTTGCTAAACACTGGTTGCTAAGGACAGGTCATTTAGTGCCCAATATACTTCATGAGTGGACAATAAGGTATAACCAAGATATTTTATATTTGGAATATGTTGGCAAACTTCTTTCGTCTATTGACGTATTTGATGACGTCACATTGACGTCATCAACAAACACAAAAACTCTATAATTTTCGTCATTTTTGACAGTATGTTATATTTTTGGTGTCATATAAACCTAAATTACTTCCTACAAAAAAGTACGTATGGATTCATTGATAAATTAAATAAAAACGAAGTTATAAAAATTTTATTGTGTTTATTGACCTTACAAATCTGATATCTTCTTAAAAATGTGTGAAAAATTCTTAAAACCATGCATACTTTTATGAAGGTAACCGTCCAGATTCTAATCACATGTAACAAATTAATTTTTCTTAAAAACCTTCGAAGATTATAGGAATTTTCATATTTCGATGACGTCATTATGACATTACCAAACGAAAGAGTTTTGCCCACATATACCACATACACACTGTCTTGATGGATTCTTAAACTGAAATTCTATAGCAAATTTTGTCAATTCTAAGTTTCCTTAGCAACGGATATAAGGTCTGCAAATCGAAATACGTCCGAACACCCTTAAGGTGATTCGATAGTCTAAATTGTGAGAAATTGCGTTATTTTCACATAGATTATTTTGCAATGCATAGTTCTATGGTAGTCTTGATTATTGAAAATTGTTATACCTACAATTTAACCTGAATGGAGAAACTGTGTTTCCAATAAATCCCTGAAACCTAATTTGCGTAAAGCCTGCCACTTATACACAATTTCTCAGGATATGCAAATGCTACAAGTAATTTAATAATCAAGACCCCCACTAGAGCTATACAATGAACTGGAATGAAGCTCAGATCTGCATTATAAAGTTTTCAAATGTAAAAATAATGCAATTTCTCATGATTTAACTATCGAGCCACCTTAAGTCAACCAACAGTGCTGTAAGTGTAGCAACTGTATTGCTTTTGTTTTTTTATATTTAATAACTTACACCTCTTACTGTATTTACTATTTATTTACAGAAACGAAGACTAAGAAAAAATGTGCTTGGCAATTCCACATTGATTACAAGCCACCCTGCATGGGCTGTCAGGCAGTGAATGTGCAAAAAACATTGAACTTACATGTGCTTTAATATTTTTAACATTAAGAAAATTGGTTCTGCAGTGCACACTGCATGAAATGAATTTGGTGTCAGTTGTTTAAAAACTATACTAAACTTAGCATGAATAACCTTCATTTTTATAAACTTTTTATTTGTTTTTTTTGGTACTACTACTGTTAAATGACTTAAATCCTTTCATTTCTATGAAAGTGGGCTTTACAGGCTGCACCTGGATTTTTATTATTTAACCAGCAACAAATTCAACAGACTGGATTTGCTCTGATCTCCACACAACAATGGCTCCGAGTGGAGGTGATTTTGTCTTACCAAACCTAACCTGGAGCCATTGCCTGTGCATATTGAAGCAAATTTAGGAAATGTGTATTGTTGGTCACTAGTGCAAAATTTAAAATTGACAAGAAGGAGTTGAAAAGTTAGTTTAATTTAACCTCAAACAACTCCAGAAGAGATTATTTGGTATATGATACTAGATTACATTATGTTGCATTATATTATATGATATCATACAGGTATATTATATATCAAGTACATGTATATTATATTAATTCATAATAAATGTCTATATTTGGTTTGGATTTGGGCTTGTTCCTCGTTTACTCAACGCAAACAAATACGATTCGTGAGCAAATATAAGTAAATAAAGTACTTACGCTATTTTTATATATTTACTTCATTTTCACTATATTTGCGAATAAAGGCAAACATGACATTTGACAATATTTATCATTTCCCTAAATGAGGGCAAATATGGTTTTTACTTTATCATTTGCTGTGAAGTAAATTCATGACAAATGTCTATATTTGGTTTAGATTTGCACTCGTGTTAAATTTGGCGTAAAAACGGCATTCGCCTCGTTTACTAACGAAGTAAATCCAATGTAAATATGCAAATCCGATTGTTGATCAAACATGAGTAAATAATGTATTTACGCTATATTTACTACATTTGCGAATAAAGGCAAACATAACATTTGACAATATTTACCACTTGCTTAAACGAGCGCAAATATGGTTTTTACTTCGCATTTACTTTGAAGTAAATTCATGACAAATGTCCATATTTGGTTTGGATTTGCACTTGGTGTTAAATTTGGCGTAAAAACGGTATTCACCTCGTTTACCAGCGAAGTAAATCCAATGCAAACATCAAATCCGATTCCTGATCAAACATGAGTAAATAAGAGATTTACGCCATATTTACTACATTTTTACTACCTTTGCAAATAATGGCAAACATAACATTTGACGATATTTACCACTTGCTTAAATCAGCGCAAATATGGTTTTTACTTCGCATTTACTTTGAAGTAAATTCATAACAAATGTGTATATTTGGTTTGGATTTGCACTTGGTGTTAAATTTGGCGTAAAAACGGTATTCACCTCGTTTACCAGCGAAGTAAATCCAATGCAAACACCATATCCGATTTTGAGCAAATTCGCGCAAATCTGACTAAATACGGTATTCACGATATATTTACCTCGTATTTACTGCTGTCGTAAATCAATTTTTTCGTGCAGTGCAACATGAGAGAGGAGGGACATGTATTAATGATAGCGTATGGCAATGCCAAAGAGCCGATGGACCGATATATAAACATTGAAGAAGCATTAAGTTATTTAATAATTTATTATTCTTACCTCTTTGATTTTGTTCATACAGAAGACTCGTTCCTCAGACCATTGGCAATGCAGCAAAGGGAAAATCAACCGAGGGAAAAACCAGTGGGACCACAGAATAAAGATTAACTTAAAGTTAAATCTTTATTCTGTGGTGGGACTAAGCCATAGTTTCAATGATGCCAACTGTTGTTCCGACTTCCAAATGAAGTATGCTTACGTGAGATACGCGTGACCGACTGACCGTACACGTGACCAACTGACCGTACACATGACCGACTGACTGTACACGTGACCGACTGACTGTACACGTGACCGACTGACCGTACACGTGACCGACTGACCGTACACGTGACCGTACACATAAACTTCACGTGACCTTGGCCATAGTGTCCTCGCGTGTTGTTCACGAACAGTGACAATGCTGTAACAAGTTGTTGAACGAACAACTTGTTCACGCCTGTTGGAACAATGAAAAACAACTTGATTCGACAACGTTGTTCATGCATGTTGCAACATGTTGGTACAGCATGATGAAACAACAACAATGAAAAACATTGTTGCAACAATGGTGAACATGATTGTAATAATACCTTTCTCGCTTGTTCCAGCATGCGTGAACAACCATTGTTGTTTCAACAAGCTGTAACAACATGTTGAAACAATGATGAACAATGTTGTTCATTCAACAATGTTGTTCACGTATGTTAACAAGTTGTTGCAGCATTGTTCAGGCAACAATGCTGTAACAACTTGTGAGATTTTTACGTGTGTACAGTATGTCAACAAGTTGTTACAGTATTGTTCAGGCAACAATGCTGTAACAACTTGTGAGATTTTTACGCGTGTAGGTTGCATTTCATTAATTTACATTATTATGAATTACCTTTTTATTACTAACAAATTCTTCTTTTTTAATAAATTCAAGGAATTCAGCGGAAATAAAGACGGAAACTCCATTGTCCAACAATCTGTATCACCTGTTATTGTTGCTCGCTACATCCGTATTCATCCTCTGACTTGGCATAATTATATTTCAATGAGAGTCGAGTTTTATGGATGTATTAGAGGTAAAAATGTATTGTTTGGAAGTAGTATAAATGGTAGTTGGAGAAAAAATACCACGTGCATGACTTGTGCCATCTAGAATCTTCAGGATATGATGGGGAACTTCATTTCTACTAACAACTTTGCGTCTTTTTCAACATGTAAAATCGATTGCGATGGAATTAATTAGTGGATAGTGCTTTTTACTATCCGAATACCGGATTTGCCGGATAGTTGAAAAAATCCGTCAGGATACCGGATATTTTCGTATACAAGGCTCAGTCCTCAGTTCAGAATTGCCATATTTTGGCTAGTTTCTGGGCTATAGCCTGCATTGTGACCAAGATTTGATTCGATGCATTGAAAATCACTAACCCATGCTTCAATTGGTTTGTCTGTAGTTATACCAATTTAATAGTACTGTAGTTTGCAAGTATAAATAGTATTAAACTATGAAAAATTGAAAATGAAATGATTAATCCAACTTGGTCTAATGGTCTCTAAACATGTATAAAAGATAAAAATATATACATATGAAATTATCATTTATTAAGCTTCGTATGAAATAGATTACTAGATATTATTTATAAATGTAAACAAACTGAAGCGGTGTTATGGAAACGTGTTAAAGTGCCACTACGATGAAAATTCACTACCGTCTTTTAGATTTTCTTTAGCATAGAATAGTATTTCAGGGTCGAAAGTGTTCATCGATGTAAAAAAAAACTAAAAAATGGTATTTTGAAGTAAGTATTTTGAGCTCTGAAATCACTATTATTATAAATCACCATTACTAAAAACGTGTTCCAAGTAAGCCCGCAATTTCAAAAGGTAATATTGTTTGTGACGTCAGATTCTCAATGCTATACGCCTGAATTTCGGTCGAGGTTATTGCTGTTTTGTTGCATTGATATCTATTTTTATTATATTTGAATGAACACAAATTTAGTTCTCCTTGGAAAACTGTCAAAAACAAATTATCCAGTATCCGGCCGGATAATAGAAAATATCCGGCAGGGTACCGGATAGTGAGAATATCCACTATCCGGTCGGATACTAAATCCAGTGCAACCCTTAATATACTTGTCCCCGAAGAATTAATGAGAAGTAGCGCTTGTGTGTAGAGTGAATATCAATGGTATAGATAGGAATATGTCGTGGATTTTTCGCCAAACACGCGCGCAATTTTACATCACCTCATAGTGACAGTTTTCATTCCTATAAACTGTTTTATTTCCTATAAACTATTTTATTTCCTATAAACTGTTTTATTTCCCATATCTGCTTTATTTCCTATAAACTGTTTTATTTCCTACATCTGTTTTATTTCCTATAAACTGTTTTATTTCCTATATCTGTTTTATTTCCTATAAACTGTTTTATTTCCTATAAACAGTTTTATTTACTATAAACAGTTTTATTTCCTATAAACAGTTTTATTTCCTATATCTATTTTATTTCCTATATCTGTTTTATTTCCTATAAACTGTTTTATTTCCTATATCTGTTTTATTTCCTATAAACTGTTTTATTTCCGATAAACTGTTTTATTTCCGATAAACTGTTTTATTTCCTATATCTGTTTTATTTCCTATAAACTGTTTTATTTCCTATATCTGTTTTATTTCCTATAAACTGTTTTATTTCCTATATCTGCTTTATTTCCTATAAACTGTTTTATTTCCTACATCTGTTTTATTTCCTATAAACTGTTTTATTTCCTATATCTGTTTTATTTCCTATAAACTGTTTTATTTCCTATAAAACAGTTTTATTTACTATAAACAGTTTTTATTTCCTATAAACAGTTTTATTTCCTATATCTATTTTATTTCCTATATCTGTTTTATTTCCGATAAACTGTTTTATTTCCTATATCTGTTTTATTTCCTATAAACTGTTTTATTTCCTATATCTGTTTTATTTCCTATAAACTGTTTTATTTTCTATATCTGTTTTATTTCCTATAAACTGTTTTATTTCCTATATCTATTTTATTTCCTATATCTGTTTTATTTCCTATAAACTGTTTTATTTCCTATATCTGTTTTATTTCCTATAAACTGTTTTATTTCCGATAAACTGTTTTATTTCCTATATCTGTTTTATTTCCTATAAACTGTTTTATTTCCTATATCTGTTTTATTTCCTATAAACTGTTTTATTTCCTATATCTGTTTTATTTCCTATAAACTGTTTTATTTCCTATGTCTGTTTTATTTCCTATATCTGTTTTATTTCCTATATCTGTTTTATTTCCTATAAACTGTTTTATTTCCTATAAACTGTTTTATTTCCTATATCTGTTTTATTTCCTATATCTGTTTTACTTCCTATATCTGTTTTATTTCCTATGTCTGTTTTATTTCCTATAAACTGTTTTATTTCCTATAAACTGTTTTATTTCCTATATCTGTTTTATTTCCTATATCTGTTTTATTTCCTATATCTGTTTTATTTCCTATAAACTGTTTTATTTCCTATATCTGTTTTATTTCCTATATCTGTTTTATTTCCTATATCTGTTTTATTTCCTATAAACTGTTTTATTTCCTATAAACTGTTTTATTTCCTATATCTGTTTTATTTCCTATAAACTGTTTTATTTCCTGTAAACTGTTTTATTTCCTATATCTGTTTTATTTCCTATAAACTATTTTATTACCTATATCTGTTTTATTTCCTATAAACTGTTTTATTTCCTATAAACTGTTTCATTTCCTATATCTGTTTTATTTCCTATATCTGTTTTATTTCCTATAAACTGTTTTATTTCCTATAAACTGTTTTATTTCCTATATCTGTTTTATTTCCTATAAACTGTTTTATTTCCTGTAAACTGTTTTATTTCCTATATCTGTTTTATTTCCTATATCTGTTTTATTTCCTATAAACTGTTTTATTTCCTATATCTGTGTTATTTCCTATAAACTGTTTTATTTCCTATAAACTGTTTCATTTCCTATATCTGTTTTATTTCCTATATCTGTTTTATTTCCTATAAACTGTTTTATTTCCTATAAACTGTTTTATTTCCTATATCTGTTTTATTTCCTATAAACTGTTTTATTTCCTGTAAACTGTTTTATTTCCTATATCTGTTTTATTTCCTATAAACTGTTTTATTTCCTATATCTGTTTTATTTCCTATAAACTGTTTTATTTCCTATAAACTGTTTCATTTCCTATATCTGTTTTATTTCCTATATCTGTTTTATTTCCTATAACTGTTTTATTTCCTATATCTTTTTTATTTCCTATATCTGGTTTATTTCCTATAACTGTTTTATTTCCTATAACTGTTTTATTTCCTATATCTGTTTTATTTCCTATATCTGTTTTATTTCCTATATCTGTTTTATTTCCTATAACTGTTTTATTTCCTATAACTGTTTTATTTCCTATATCTGTTTTATTTCCTATAAACTGTTTTATTCCCTATATCTGTTTTATTTCCTATATCTGTTTTATTTCCTATAAACTGTTTTATTTCCAATCTGTTTTATTTCCTATATCTGTTTTATTTCCAAAAACTGTTTTATTTCCTATATCTGTTTTATTTCCTATATCTGTTTTATTTCCTATAAACTGTTTTATTTCCTACAATCTGTTTTATTTCCTATATCTGTTTTATTTCCTATATCTGTTTTATTTCCTATAAACTGTTTTATTTCCTACAATCTGTTTTATTTCCTATATCTGTTTTATTTCCTATAAACTGTTTTATTTCCTATATCTGTTTTATTTCCTATATCTGTTTTATTTCCAAAAACTGTTTTATTTCCTATATCTGTTTTATTTCCTATATCTGTTTTATTTCCTACAATCTGTTTTATTTCCTACAATCTGTTTTATTTCCTATATCTGTTTTATTTCCTATATCTGTTTTATTTCCTATAAACTGTTTTATTTCCTACAATCTGTTTTATTTCCTATATCTGTTTTATTTCCTATATAATTATTTTGCGCGCAAAAATTTTTAATTCACCAACAAAATATCATCCTCGAATTTACGGATGAACTCAAACAGCTCGACCTCATGTTGTGTATTTCTTCTCTTTTCTATGTTCCTCCAACAGCGCCCCATCCTTGTGACAGCTCGCCATGTCAAAACGGTGGAACGTGTTCGTCACAAGGAGACTCGTACGCCTGCACCTGTCCAAGTAATTATGAAGGAAACAACTGCGAAGTCAAAAAGTGTAAGTCAACTGTTAACACTGTTTCATATATACATACAGTACTGCTCAAAATTAACCTAACGAAAAACGCGTTCGAAATGCATTCCGCTGAAGGTTTGAATATCGTGACCTAATCGGTCCCTGTTCGGTGATCTTCGCTGTTTTTAGACCCGTTAGCGTCAGAATGTAGTTCGTTTTCTTTATGCGATTCGTCATGTGAATCAAATCTCTTCGGCCTGTCTCAACACACTGGGATCATCTAAACAAGAGAAAATGATAAACTTGGGTAAAATCACCCCTTCAAAGAAAGACGGCAGATTCAATGTACTTTCTCTTTTATTCTCGTTTAATAACTTCTTATTAACCGAGAGCGCGGTCATTACGGGAAAATATCAGACCGAGGCCATGACAGTACGGACCGAGCCCGTAGGGCGTGGTTCGTACATAAAAGACCGAGGTCGATCTGATATTTTTCCCGTAATGACCAAGCGGTCAAGGTTAATAAGAGGTTTACTATATGGCATGGCTTTTTTAAACAACATACTTTACATACGTTTTGAGTGACAGAATCGTCATTTTCAATCTTGTACTTGTTCTTCTGTTGCTTTCATGATAGTAAGACTCTTTTAGACTGTTCGTCGTCCGACTCGTACATGATTTAGAGTAGTGCTTAGTTTACTAAATTCCTTCAATTTTTGCTGCTGTTCAAAGTTTCCTAGTTCGGTTTGTTCTTTGTAAACAAAATGGCTGACAAAATCTGCAATCCGGACATGTCCATTACCGGGAAATAACGGACCGGCACGTGACATGTCTCAGCCATTTCACCGGAAGTAGCTTGTGCCATATAATAATAAATCATATACCACAAGCCCAGTAACGATTTAAATTTTGACAATTGGCTAAATCAGAAATTAAAGGGATACTGCAGCCAAAATACAAATGTAGTTGATCATATGAAAGATCTTACTGACTTCAGTTTATTTCCAAAGTTTTTGAAAATTTTGACGCCATATTGGTTTGAAAATATGACGTCATTGAGTGATTATTTATCGACATATGAACTACATTTGTATTTTGAATGGAGTATCCATGAACACATTCAAGTGATTGTTGTTGCCACTCTGGCCGTGTGCAAGTAAACCGATAACGAAAACGGCAGGGTAAGACGTTACAAAGAGATGAAGAGGAGTCGTTAATAGCTTGGTATAGAATATTTTAAATTATATTTAATAATCTTTATACACGGTAACCAAGTCAGTCCACACACAGAGAAGAATGTAAAAAAATGTTAAAAACTAATTAAATAGTAAATGAGGATCTAAAATTAGATATATATTTAGTGATTTGAAAAAAATATGTACAATAAATTACAGTATGATTTTCTTATAGATAGTTGTTTTCGTGATTTAAGTTCCACAACATGGCACCTCGATACCCAAAAGTTCGTTTCATCGCATTAGTGTTAGGCTTGGGGAGCATTAGAGTATTGTTGTTACTCCTCAAATCGTAACAATCCCGATGAGATAACCTGAAAAAGTCGCCGAGATTTGAAACCCCACCAATATTTTTATTGACTAAGGAGAAGAGTTGTTCATCCCTTCTACACTGAAGCGTTTCCCAACCCACTTTAGATAAAGTTTCTGTTGCTGATGAGTAATAACTGTCACCGGTTACAACCCGATCAGCCTCATTCTGTAATTGTTGCAGTTGAGTTTTTAATTCGGCCGAACAATTGTCTCAAACAAGAGAACAATAATCTAAATGAGGCAAAGCTAAAGCTTTAGCCTTTAAACAATATTTCCAGACTTGCGTTACTAATCATTCTCTTTGCTCGTCGTAAAACACCTATGCTCTTAGACACTTTTTTGCATACATGATTAATATATGTTTTCCATGTAATATTTTCATCAATAAAAACCCCAAGATTTTTCGTATTATATAGATACGATCAATAATTTGATTATTGATGAACACATGGGATCTGTACCAATACGTGATCTTTTTCTAGATCCAATTAGCATGTATTCCGATTTACTGGCATTCAATATTAATTTGTTCGCTAAAAGCTAAGCCAATAATGCCAGTTGTTTAATTCTCTATTTAACTTGGCTTAGAATATAATATAATAGAATAGAATAGAATAGAATGGAATGGAATGGAATGGATGGAATGGATGGAATGGATGGTCCGGAATGGGAATGGGAATGGGAATATAGAGTGGGAATGTAGAGTAGAGAGAGTAGAGAGAGTAGAGAGAGTAGAAAGATTAGAAAGAGTAGAAAGAGTAGAGAGAGTAGAGAGAGTAGAGAGAGTAGAGAGAGTAGAGAGAGTAGAGAGAGTAGAGAGAGTAGAGAGAGAGAGAGAGAGAGAGAGAGAGAGAGAGAAAAATTTATTTAAGCACGGAATTTCTACAATTTCAAAAAATTGTTTTACAAGAAAGCCGTCATAATTAATATATATACAATATTTACAAATGTTTAAGCTACTCTGGAGAGATAATGTCAAGAGATTGATAAGCCTTCAACCTTGATTTAAAATAATTTAGTGAAGTTGACAGTCTGATATCTTTTGGAATAGAATTCCAAATAAAACCACCGTTATATAGAAAACTTTTTTTCAGGAAATTACTGCGTGGTTTAGGGGTTAAGACATCAATTTCACTATTTCGCAATTGATAATTATTTACTTCTGAACGTTTTGAATAAATTTCATTTAGATAATCAGTTGATTCGCCATAGTAAATTTTATACATCATAATTGCTGAATTATAGATACGTCGAGTTAATAAATCTTTCCAATTAAGGTTCCTTAATATTTCAGATGACCTTATTTCATAATTGGCTGGACTAATAACTCGAGCTGCTCTATTTTGTAACTTTTGCAGACGATTAGATAATTCTTGATTTAGTCCGCTATTCCACACAACATCACAATAGTCAAAGTGAGATTGAATTAGGGAATTATAAATCAGTATTAAGAGATCTTTAGACGGAACAAATTGACGAATTCGTCTCAAACCACCAATGGCGCTTGAGATTTTTTTAGATATTACATCAATGTGTTTGGTCCAAGAAAGTTTTTCATCAATATGTAGTCCTAATGATTTAGCATTTGACACCCGACGGATCAACCGATTGCCCAAATATAATTTTGGATATTGTATAATATTAGATAGCCTATTATTAGAGGCGATAATCATATATTCAGTTTTGGTTAAATTAATATGAAGTTTATTGGCAATTAACCACTGATTGATATTTTCCAAGTCACGGTTTGCCTGATGCTCCAATTCACAAATGGTCTCTGCCTTAAACGTAAGATTTGTATCATCGGCAAACATTCTTGGTTTAGAATTAATCAAAGACAATGGCAGATCGTTGATATATATCAGGAACAGCAACGGTCCCAAAACTGTCCCCTGGGGAACTCCGCAGGTCACAGTTTGAGGATCTGACAACATTCCATTAACATAACATTGTTGTTGACGTTCAGTAAGATATGATTGAAAGAATTTTAATTCAATGTCGGAAATACCATGGACATTTTAATTTCTCAATTAAAATATCATGATTGACCGTATCAAACGCTTTCCTAAGATCAAGAAATATAACTGCAGTTAAAAGATCTTCGTCTAAATTGGAATACCATTCGTTTGTAGCATCAAGCATCGCAGTGGCTGTAGAATGGTTACTTCTAAACCCTGATTGGTATTTGTTAAATAGGTTATGAGATTTGAAGTAAGCGTATAATTGCTTATATACAGCTCTTTCAAATATCTTAGCCACTACGTTTATAACCGAGATCGGTCTATAATTATTTGGATCAACTTTTTTGTCAGATTTATAAATCGGATAAACTTTTGAGCATTTCCAATCAGATGGAAATATCCCAGTTTTCTAAGGATTTGTTGAAAATGACACATAGCGAGCTAGCTATGACGGGAGCAGCTTCTTTTAATAGTCTCATGGGAATACCATCTAGACCAGCAGCTTTTTTGACTGAAAATTTTGTAATGATATTGGACACATCGGACGTACTCACTTTAGTAAACCTAAAACTATAATTAGCTGTGTCATGATCATGGTTTCAGGAACGTGCGAAAATTAGTATTTTCCTGTGGGTTCATTAAGTTAGCAGCCAAATTAGGTCCAACATTTATAAAATGATCGTTGAAAGTTTCAGAGATATCTGAAGGATTAGTAATAGGTTTATCATTAATCAGTAATTCATTAATTTCAGAACACGACTGTGTTTTTTCGTGAAAGAAGTTCATTTATAACCTTCCATGTTTTAGATGGATCCTTGGAATGCGTTTCAAATTGACTAGAATAGAAATTAATTTTGGATTTCTTTATCATAGAATTTACATCATTTCTAGCACTTTTATATTTTGCCCATAAAATTGGGTCCTTAGATGAAGCATGCTCTCGTTTCAGCCGATCTCGTATGATCATTTTCGTCCTAATAGAGACAGTCATCCAAGGAGATCTACGAGCCCTCACTCTTTTCCTTTTAACAGGCGCATGTTTGTCAGCTACTGATATGAACATCTTTTTCCAATAGCTCCACATTAGGTCAGGGTTTTCGTAATTGTTTAATATATCCCAAGGGATATTCTGAAGATCGACTTTAAAGTGGTTAGAGTTGAAATGCTTGTAGGATCGAAATTGCGTAACTTTTTGCTTAGAATGAGTGGGAATAGAAACTTTCCTAACCATATAGATTAGGCAGTGATCGCTTATTCCAAGATTTACGAGGCCAGATGATACAATTTTAGACAAGTCATTAGTAAATATTAGATCAATCATAGTATCAGACTTATCTGTTATACGGGTTGATTCCTTAATAAGCTGATGAAACTGATAGATCTCTTCAATCGCTCTCAAGGCATTGATGTGAGGTTGATGTTTAGAGCTATTATAATTACAATTTAAATCACCAAGTAAAATGATTTCTTTATTTTCATAATCAAGAATTGACACTATAGATTCAAGAGCTTGGAAAAAGAGTAGAGAGAGTAGAGAGAGTAGAGAGAGTAGAGAGAGTAGAGAGAGTAGAGAGAGTAGAGAGAGTAGAGAGAGTAGAGAGAGTAGAGAGAGTAGAGAGAGTAGAGAGAGTGAGAGAGTAGAGAGAGTAGAGAGAGTAGAGAGAGTAGAGAGAGTAGAGAGAGTAGAGAGAGAGTAGAGAGAGTAGAGAGAGTAGAGAGAGTAGAGAGAGTAGAGAGAGTAGAGAGAGAGTAGAGAGAGTAGAGAGAGTGGAGAGAGTGGAGAGAGTAGAGAGAGTAGAGAGAGTAGAGAGAGTAGAGAGAGGAGAGAGAGTAGAGAGAGTAGAGAGAGTAGAGAGAGGAGAGAGAGAGTAGAGAGAGAGAGTAGAGAGAGAGAGTAGAGAGAGAGAGTAGAGAGAGAGAGTAGAGAGAGAGAGAGTAGAGAGAGAGAGTAGAGAGAGAGAGTAGAGAGAGAGAGTAGAGAGAGAGAGTAGAGAGAGAGAGTAGAGAGAGAGAGTAGAGAGAGAGAGTAGAGAGAGAGAGTAGAGAGAGAGAGTAGAGAGAGAGTAGAGAGAGAGTAGAGAGAGAGAGTAGAGAGAGAGTAGAGAGAGAGTAGAGAGAGAGTAGAGAGAGAGTAGAGAGAGAGTAGAGAGAGAGTAGAGAGAGAGTAGAGAGAGAGTAGAGAGAGAGTAGAGAGAGAGAGTAGAGAGATAGAGTAGAGAGAGAGAGTAGAGAGAGAGAGTAGAGAGAGAGAGTAGAGAGAGAGAGTAGAGAGAGAGTAGAGAGAGTAGAGAGAGATTAGAGAGAGAGTAGAGAGAGAGTAGAGAGAGAGTAGAGAGAGAGTACAGAGAGAGAGTACAGAGAGAGTAGAGAGAGAGTAGAGAGAGAGTAGAGAGAGAGCAGAGAGAGAGTAGAGAGAGAGTAGAGAGAGAGAGTAGAGAGAGAGTAGAGAGAGAGAGAGAGAGTAGAGAGAGAGAGTAGAGAGAGAGAGTAGAGAGAGAGTAGAGAGAGAGAGTAGAGAGAGAGAGTAGAGAGAGAGTAGAGAGAGAGTAGAGAGAGAGTAGAGAGAGTAGAGAGAGAGTAGAGAGAGAGTAGAGAGAGAGTAGAGAGAGAACAGAGAGAGAGCAGAGAGAGCAGAGAGAGCAGAGAGAGCAGAGAGAGCAGAGAGAGCAGAGAGAGAGTAGAGAGAGAGTAGAGAGAGAGTAGAGAGAGAGTAGAGAGAGAGTAGAGAGAGAGCAGAGAGAGAGCAGAGAGAGAGCAGAGAGAGCAGAGAGAGCAGAGAGAGCAGAGAGAGTAGAGAGAGAGTAGAGAGAGAGTAGAGAGAGAGTAGAGAGAGAGTAGAGAGAGAGTAGAGAGAGAGTAGAGAGAGAGTAGAGAGAGTAGAGAGAGTAGAGAGAGTAAGTAGAGAGAGTAGAGAATAGAATCCTTCGGGGAATAAGAAACACAGTTATTTGTTGAACTAATCTGCATGCATATCTTTCACTTTATTTCAGGGTGCGCAATTAATATAAAGAAAAGAGGATGCTTCAAAACCCCTCCGATTGCCCAACGTGAGAGGTTGCTATTTAGTCAGCGAGACAACATTGACTGGGGCAATGGCTGGGATAACTTTTATCGAAAACGTTAACTGCGAGTAAGTATAGCGCACTAATCTTAACACTCGTGCCCAGATCTCTTTGCGGACCTATGTATATAGTCAACGAAATCTCGATTTGTGACGTTTTGTGACGTAAAAGTTTTATCATGTGTATTAAATCGAGACATAACCATAGTTGGCACACTGCTCACATATGTTTGTTTTAAAGCCTGGTTTCCATATTGTAGTAATTGTTGTAATTCAGTCGGCGACTATCGCCGATCAAGTCTTATAACAATTACAACTGTATGGAAACGCGTGTTGTAATTGTTGTAATTCAATCGGAGATCGATCGGCGACTGTTGTAGAAGTTGAATCAACTTCTAGAAGTTGGTTCAACTTCTACAACAATTACAACAGTTGCCGATGCGATAACAGTTAATGGAAACATCAGTCGCTGACAGTCGCCGACTGCAGTGGGGTAGCCTGCAGCCGTACTCAATTACAAGGGCACTCCCTGGGCACTACTCCAAAGCTTTGATCGCGCCGTGCAAGAGTGAAGCCTGAGACCAGCTAGGAGGGGCAGGGCATACCATTACGCCCCGAAACATTTTCAAACTCTAGAGTCTTTGAAATGGTATTTCCAGCATTTTGAGAAAGTAGAATATTTGATTTCGGTTGGACAAATTTGTTTCTTTAATTATTGCCAAAAAGCAGGAAACAAGGAATCAGAGTTATATATAGAACATTAGACAAAGAACGCTAGATGGTTATTGTTTAATATATGTAATGATAGTTTTAGTCAGGAAGGATGGTCCATTAGTCCAGGCTCAGGATTCAGTGGTATGGGAAGACAGGATTGGTATGGTGTTCCGTTTTCCGATAAATTACAAATAAATAAAAACAAACTTGAAATACCATGGCATTATGCACTTGCAAGATTGTCAATAAAAATATCATGCTTTGGCTATGCATGTATATACTTGCCAAAATACTTTTTACTAGGGCCTTCACGACGTTTACCAGGACCTGGCCCCTCTAGGCCCTGGTCTAGCTACGCCACTGGCCGACTGTCGGCGATAGAAAAGTGTCACATGATGGTAAATAACCAATCAGCATCAAGCGTTGCGTTGCCAGGCATCCACATTGCCAAGTCTTCAGTCTTTCACTTTCCAATCACTTTTACTTCACGTGTTTGCAAGTCACTTCGTATTAAGATATATCTAAGAATAAGTGAAATGGATAGTTTTAATAGCTGACGAGCGGTTCATCGATGTTGTTCGTGAGTATACCCAGCTGTATATATTCCTACACTCGAAATTTTCCTTCACCATAAATCCTGAGAACATGTAGTTCAATCGAGTAAAATGCCAAATATTACCTATAATATACCCAGAATCTTATCCCGGCATTACCACCACTATATATACAGAACTCGTGACTAAGCTCTCGGCAACGGCTTCCGTAGCTCAGTGGTCAGAGCACTGCACTAGCAATCGCAGGGTCGCGGGTTCAATTCCTACCGGAAGGCCGCTAAGTTGCAATTTTCGCAACTGGTCCCGGTTTGGTCTTAAAATGTATATATTCCTACACTCGAAATTTTCCTTCACCATAAATCCTGAGAACATGTAGTTCAATCGAGTGAAATGCCAAATATTACCTATATCTACCAAAGATCGTCGGTTGAATTTCGCGACAAAAACAAGAAATTAAATTATTGGCGCCGAGTGGCAGTTTCAACATAATTCGGCGATTACTTAACCGCGGCGGCGTCCTGAGTACTAGGGAGAAATCGGCGTCTGAATTTACAACAATTACAACTATATGGAAACCAGGCCTAACCGCGCGCCTATTGTTGATATGTTAGGGTTGTGATCGGCAACTTTGAGTTCAAAAATGAAGCAGTCAGCTCCGAGCACAAATTCTGAAAATTTCATTTTATAATTGGTAAAAGTAAATAGGGCTATACAACAATATATCTTGCGCTTGTGTTGCGATATCTCAGTCGTTTGAGAGCATAATAAAAAAAAATCCATCTATCTTATTGTGTGTCACCATTAAGGGCTTTTCAACACTCAATTACAAAAATTGGTGAATATACTAAAAAGAAGATTAATTACGTATATACCGTAAACTGCGGAATATAAGCCCCTCCGTTTATAAGCCCCCCGTTTATAAGCCCATCTATCCCCTCGAATATAAGCCCCCCACCCCATCTCTCTGGTCAGCACTTGTTTCCAACCACCAAACTGACGTGACGTCATTTTATCAACTAATCTCACCTTTAACAAACGAATTCTAATCCTAACCCTAACCCTAACAAAGCACTAACCCTAACCTTAAAAAGAAGGAAAAAACGAAGGACAAAATGACGCCATGTCAGTTTGACAGATGGAAACAAGTATTTGCCCATCTTTCTCACTAGTAATGTAATCTTACGGACTTTTGGGCTTTGGATGTGTAACAGTTTACTCAGTATATCAGCCTGGCTATGCCGGTTTTCGATTATTTTATTTATTTCAATGTTTAGTGTGAGTGAGACAATACAAGATGTGTTGACAGCAGGAATCTGACCTGTTGACATACAGTTATTTGTGACGCAAATGGGAAAATTAAATATACCGGCGAATGAAAAAATCCCATATCATAGCAGTTCGATCATTTCCAAACGTTTTTTATTCCGCTTATAAGCGCCACGCCCGAATATAAGCCCCCCGTTTATAAGCCCACCCAAAACCCCTTACGAAATTGTATAAGCCCAGGGTTTATATTCCGCAGTTTACGATATATATATATTTACATGTGTGAGTTAAACCAGTATCAAAATAAGCTAGAGTAATCAACTAATAATATATTTATAAATTCGAATAAAAATTGTCTAACATAAATGCTCTAAGAACCTTTTTAAAATTACCAACAGATGGGATCTGCTTTATAGTTCATTATCCAATTTGTTCCATATTTTAACCGTGCTTTTTTGTAAAAGGTTCTCTGACCTGAGTCGATTCTAAAGAATGGATCGTTTAAGGTGGTCTTACACCCAAAATATTATAACTGGGCTAATTTTTTAAATGTCCATACTATCGAGATACTTAATGATATAAGAATAGTCATTCCATTCCATTCTATTCTATTCTATTCTATATTAATGATATAAGAATAGTCAAAATAATTTTTGTGATTGGATACATAGAAATGTAGAAAATTGAGAAAATTCTAAGACTTGTCTGCTTTTGTTGACTTAGCAACACACTTAGCAACGAACGTTTGGATAATTCCAATAATTATAGTTCCAATAAATATATAGTAGTTCCAATAATTAATGGTAATCTTTTACCATTAATAGTTCTTGCAGGAGAGATACTTTTGCTCACTTAATTACAAAAACTATTTAGATTACTTCAAACACGTAACTTTAAAGTCGTTTTCTCAAATCCCGAAATTCAAGAAAAAGCGAATATTTCAAAAAGCATATCTCATCACGTTTTGATCAATTGTTCTGAAATTTTCAATGCTGAAAGATACAAACAGTGTCTAGGAGGTAAATCTATAAAATTGAAAAGTATTATAAAGCTTATTCCTCTATAATATCTATATATTATTATATATTATTATATATATTATTATATTCCTATATATATCTACTCGCATGCTTGCTTAATTTTAAAAAATTCCTATTTTTGTGGAAAATTTAAAAAAATTTTAAAAACAATGATAAATGTTCCACTTTTTAGGTTTAGCTCCGAAACCATGTATTCATTAATAAAATAACCCATGAAAAACATTTCCCTGACCATTCCTTCATGAGATATCATGTCTGAAAATAAGGGTTCTTAATCACTATGGGGGCAATTGTCTTGGTTACCATGGCAACACAAGAGTAGAGCACAGTATTTTCTGGGTCAAACTTTCACATTATCTAAATTTAAAGGGGAAAAGATTTGGGTGTAAGACCACTTAAAAGCTCTCGGAGCGTTTACTGAACTTATTACATTAATAACTGGGTGCACAACCATTAAAACATGAATAGGTCAGTACTGTATTCCTGTACAATAATAATTGTTCCACTGGTAACCAGTTGAGTTGCTGCAGCGCACAATCCTTTCAAATATGTTTACGACTCTCTTGATAATAAATATAAAGATATATCTATGTACAGTAAAATTGTAAAACTTTTTTTTTTTGGCAGTTGTGCTGAAGCAGCTAAAGCCGCCGGTTTTAAATACTTCTGCATCGAGTTTTATGGTGAATGTTGGGGATACAACAATATTAAACTTGCCACCCAAAGCAAAGCGCCGACACAGTGTTGGAGTAAAAGACCTGACTACACAAAGTGCAAAGACGGGAACCCTAACGAAACAACTGTTTGTGTGGGAGTTAATTGGCATGGGTATGTCTACGAATTGGTGAGTTAACTTAACAATATTTATACACAGACGATACGTGGACAATCGTCAAGCTCATATCCTCAGAAAAATGATTCTGAGTCCCGTACAGGAATCGAACCTGCATGTAACCTTCTGAATGCCAGTGAGACGCTCTATAACCATTGAGCCACTGAGACTCAGATGGAGAGTGAAGGTTACAATGATGTACTGGTTCGATTGATATATGTACTGCCTATGCGGCAGTCACTATATATCGGTAATGTTTGGATTCGTTAATATACACAATGTCAGAATCATTTTTCTGAGTATACCAGCTTGACGAACGTCCATTCTGTCTACTGCGAGCTCTCCCACGGCACTACATGCATGTGTATATTAACGCATCCAAGCATTTAATACCGATATATATATATATATATTTATATATATATATATATATATATATATATATATATATATATATATATATATATATATATATATATATATATATATATATATATATATATATAATCATTGTAACCTTCGCTCTCCATCTGAGTCTCGTTAGCTCAATGGTTTAGAGCGTCTCACCGGCAATCAGAAGGTGACAAATAAGAAAAAAGAAACAAATAAGAAACTCCAACATGTGTAATTGTAGCAAGAATTGTAAACAAGGTCCAACAGAAGAGAGCATATTACTCCCGTTTTAAAAGAGCTCCACTGGCTGCCTATACAGAGTCGAATTAAATTTAAGTTAGCTTTAATGGTCTTTAAGCTTTAAACAATCTGGCTCCATCCTATCTTAAAGACCTTTTGCTACCTTATCAAACTTCGCGGTGCTTAAGATCATCCTCGAGAAACTTGCTTCAAGAACCCAGGACAAAGACGAAAACATACGGAGATCGATCATTTAGTGCAGGATCGGCAGTTTGGAACAGCCTACCAAATGAATTAAGATTAGAGACATCTGTTGACATTTTTAAAGTTAAACTTAAGACATTCCTTTTTATCCAAACTTATTGCTAGATTTTACTGTTTGTTAATGTTTTTAGTATACTTTTAATATCTATTCTTAGTATTTTACTGTAATGAGCATTGAGAAATTTTTGTAAATGCGCACTGAAGAAATAAATAATAATAATTATTATTATTATTAATAAACATAATTATTTTTCTGAGGATATGAGCTTGACGATCGTCACGTATATCTGCATTCTGTCTACTCCGAGCTCTCCCACATTCACTACAATATATACATTAACGCAATATTTATACACTTCTAACTTAATAATATTTATATAATAAAACAGAAAACCCTTAAAAATATTATGAAGTACGGTTTAATAAACAAGCATGAGCAGCGCGTAGTCCGACTTATTTAGATCTGATAAAAAATATGCTGCGAGTTTATTATAAACGGCATAAAAAACGTGACCCATTTGATAAGTTCATTGGCGTAGTAATTTTGAAAATCAATGTTGTCTAAGCCGAGAAAATCAAAGATAAAGTTTATGTAAATCAGGACGAATCTTTATTACATATAAAACCTACAACACGATAGCTATGAAGGTATATAGACGAGTTTCTTAAATGTCTTCAACCGATCTTTATATATAATACATCAACTTGGAATTAATGCACTGTTCAAAATTGGAGCCCGTTGTTTTGTCTCCAGATCTACCAATAGAAAAGCCTCGTGTGGAACAGCCTTCTCGACGAAACATTTCTCTCAAAGCACGCGTTAGTCCGTTCTCAAAAGCTATATATGCTCTCCTTTCAAATTCATAACAACATGGTTTTTGTCAAGAATAACTCCCCTCTGTTATTCGAAAACATTTGAGGTCAGCTTAGTTCCTATAGTCCTATAGGGATTGAAGCTGTTTTATCAGGTTTAAATCACTTTTGGTACTACATAAAATATTTTCCAGGAAAAGTTGTTTTTTTAACAAAATTCAGTGACAAAGTATACCTTTCACTGATGGATACCGATGTTTAGAGAAATGGTAATGAAAAAAAAACAAGCAAACATGATTTTGTATAGCATCTTGCAGTATTGTTTTCTGAGAATGCATTTTGTAGCAACCTCGCCATCTTCAAACACTATTCAGTCTCTCTTATTTCTCCATATATTTTAATGAAATCTTCACCACAGACTCTTTGCATGAATATCTAGGGAATGATGATAGGAATTTCGAATCGATTAAAACTTGTTGAATTATCTGACATTATTAATATTGCGAAAATTGTAAAACATGAAAAAAGCGTGACAGAAAATAGCTGAGCACTTAATCTTGAAAGTGTTATAAACTCTGCAACTGCAGGACCCTATATCTGAAAATGCCTGAGTATTCAAACTCTCGCCTTGCTGGTCATTTTGACCTGTCACATTATGACATTAAGCAAAAGAACAAACTAATTGCTCAAAAGACGAAGTGGAAATAAATTCAATTGCGAGCGTCAAAACTGTCAAAACCATCCGCCTGCAACTGTCAAAACCCAACACTGTTATGTTATGTTTCTTTTACTATATCAATGAAATGAGGCGTCGCCTGCACGCAACGAACTTGTTTGAATTTATTGACGACAGACCCTGGATTGATGAATTAACAAGCGTCGCATAATTCCGAAACTTTCCAGAGAGGAATCGACAAAGAACATCTACTTTATAGAATAAAATGAATGTGGATTGCTAATTAAATAAATTAAAGCTGAAAAGTTTAAGCAGTTCATTTGCGTTGACACAACATCAAGGCTGAGCGTGCCGTTTCCATCTCGCACCACCGCTTATAAATGACTTTCAAATTGCTCCAGATAATTATAGGTGACGGTTTCGTACATTTTCAGTCTTGCATCGCGTGTAAACGCAACGGCTAACTGAGCTAAAGCGCAATGCATTTTACGTGAAGGAGTTTACCGATTTCAATTACGGAATTAAGACTTTTTTTCAGGCTTTTAGCTGAATAATTTGTCCGGTCATAAAAGCGGCATGTCCGAGCTAAAGTTGACTTGGCCGGTCATCTTGACCGGTGACCAGCTAGCAGTTATTTCGCGCCCTTTAGAAGAATTAATGAAAAATAACACTTGTGTTTGGTGAAATATTCATAAAACCACTCAAAGTATACACTTGTGGTTGTATACGAATGTTTAGCCAAAGACGCGTGCAATTTTTCATTAAATTCCCCTCGAACAGTGCCGTCTCTAACCAACAACCAACCAATCGACCAACCAACCCACCAACCAAACGAACCAACCAACATAAATTAACTTTAAAACATTAATTAACTTTAGTAACATTAATCTCTTCATGCTCTATCTTTCAGGTGTAAACTGAACTTCGCTACGATCAATATTACATGGAAACTGGATGACGACTTGATTTAAACATTTTAGAGTGAGGGATTAGAGTGACATTATTACGTTCACGTGGTTTGAAATAAAGTAGATTAGATTGGGTTTTAATAAAGTAGATTAGATTGGGTTTTAATAAAGTAGATTAGATTGGGTTTTAATAAAGTAGATTAGATTGGGTTTTAATAAAGTAGATTAGATTGGGTTTTAATAAAGTAGATTAGATTGGGTTTTTAATAAAGTAGATTAGATTGGGTTTTAATAAAGTAAATTAGATTGGGTTTTAATAAAGTAGATTGGGCATTGCAACGATGTCTTGTCGTATTATAAAACGAGCTTGTGAAACGAGCTTGTACATGGGCGTCAATCCTGGGAGGGGGTTGGGGAGAGATGTATCTTCTCCACTCTTTAGCTGCACAAACCACCAAACGAACGGAAGTGTACTGTTCCAATTCCATTTCTTCTAATAGTCTGGATATTCTTTGATAACTTAGTTATGTTATCATTTAGTTTTTAGTTACTAAGTTATGTCAGGTCCCAATGATATTACTCTTAGGCTTTTGAAAGAATCTAAAATACTGATCTCGAAAGAAGTCTGGATCGAGCAACTATTGTTCAGAAAATGAAGCCGGAAGTCCTTACTATAAGGGACCAACTGAGGATCCTATGAGGTTTTTTGTTGGATAATTATGTGCTCTTATACCGTCGACAAAATAAAATAATTTTACTATAAAGAGGACCAGAAGACATTTTTCAAATTACTGGGTAAAACGATTCATGGCCTAGCTACAGATTTACTTATTTACATTATGCAAATATGCAAGGCTTCAAAATCAGCTCATCAGATACAATAGAAAGCTCAATCCAGTCCTATTTTCGAGATCAGTGATCTAAATATTTTGAAAGAAGCAAAAAAAGGAATTGTGCCCTTAGATTGGCAGAAAGCCAGAGTCATGCCTTTGTTCAATAAGGGCAAAGCTGACGAAATAAACAACTATTGACTATGGTGCCACGATAATAATTACGCCCCTCCCTTCCAAACGTAATGTACGCATTGCGTACCTATTTTTGTGTCTGCTGACGTAGTTAAGCTGGATTTCGATTTAGCGAATATAGTCGCGCGCGACTTTTTCCTTTTGTTTTACGAGCACTCGTCTGCAACCAAGTAGAGAACCATTCAATTTATACAATAGAAAAGTCATTCGGGGCATTAGTTATCGAAATATTAATTGTTCGGTCGTGGCACATGATACGTCACAGAAGACAACGAAAGTTCGCCGAGATCGTTTGTTGCTTCAATGGCTTGCTTCTTCCTTCGCTTTTTTTGGTCCATGATAGGTATTGAACTACTTTTGTTGTTTATCTGAGCCATTGTGTTTAGACTGACCAACGTTTTGGTCAGGTTCTTGTGTGTAAATTTCACGTATTATACGAATTTGAACGAAGACAGTGTCAGTGTGTGTGTTTGCTAGTACCGGTATTGATGTTTTATACCGTCGCACACATTTGTCATATTACATCGCGACTGAATTAACTCAAACGTAATCTACACCTTCGCCATTAAACCTTTCGTAGACATAAACAATAAAAGAAATATACTATCTCAGACATTCAGCCTACATCCTATATGATTTGAATAAACTTACGACGCATGGTTCAATTCTTACTGTCACCATCCCCCGGGGAATTTGGATATTTTTACTATAGAAAAAGAGGATTCCCCCGACAAGTTATCAAATTTTTCGGCATAATTTAAAATATGCAGATAAACTTGAATTGTTTTAGTTCATTTTGTTTGTCATCTTTGTTTCCCTAGCTTTAAGCAGAACCCTTTTCTGGTTCTGTTTTGTGGTTTTTCCTGAGAAGTTAATATAGTATTCGGACGTCATATTATTGGAATGCCCACTGAATAACTGATCTGCATGCTCGCAGGCTAGGCACCAAACCCCTTGCATGCAGTTATTCATATTCACCACCGCTACCCTCACGGGACACCCGGAACCATGCAATCAATAAAATCCCCCCCCCCCGAAGGCAGTGCTGGGCCGCGTTTTCCCGGAGGATGGTCATAACAAGTATTGAACCATGCATAATTTCCAATCTTGCAAGCGCATCTCGTACAAATCACGTAGTGTAATTTCCTGGAACTTGTCGTAAAAGCTTTTAGTACGTTTTAATTATTAAAGTAAGCGAATTGCCAAATGGTTTGGATCATCTTTGTTTAATGTGTTGGGTTCTAACAATTTTGTTTCTGCAAAATGAACATTTTCCTGCTAAAGGTTTCTTTAGAAAAAAACGCGAACGTATATTACGTACTCGCTTACTACGTTGAACACATTTCATTAGCATTTACGCACGCGAAGCTTTCGCACAAACGTAAAACGTACGTAGAAAAGCGCATGAGCCCTGTGGAACGTTCTCTGGTTAAATTACGCGCTGTTACGTGTTGAACCAGAAAAGAACATGGCCACTATTAGAAATGGAGGTACCCACCCAAATTGTCTCAGTGAACATGTTTTGTGCGTGCAGTCGTTATGCAAGTACGACCAAAAAAGTGCCTCAAAGTGACCAAGAAAGTGCCTCAAAGTGACCAAGAAAGTGCCTCACGTTCTGAGCGGAGACGAAAACAAGAACAGCTTTTCTTTTTTGATTGCTTCTCATGCGAAATACTTGTGGAATTGCGAGACCTTTTTCAAACAAAAGCAACTGCTTTGATGAGCAAATAAACAAGTTCACTCTACAGCTTTCGATTTTTAGCACATACTTCGGCATCACGACCGAGTGCATTGCGCTTGGTCTTTATCTTTTGAACCAAATAATAATATAGACTTTAAAAACCGAGATCGCGTAAAACGTACCTTCTTGAGACATCACAGGAATTGGCTGTTGCCCGACTACAAGCGAAATGAAGAAAAATACAAGTCGCTGCTTTCTTTTGCTTCTGATACATTTTTGATTTGTGTCTGTTTGACGAGTATGTTTGAGCTAGATACTTCTCTGCTCTGTACTGGATGATGGGTCTATATTGTATATATGTATATACAGTCGAACCTCTCTTAACGGACACATCTCTTAACGGACATCTCTATTAAGCGGACACCTATCTTGGGTCCCAATGAGCAGTATAACCTATACTAGGAGTAATCAAAGATTATGTGAATTGCGTTCGACGCATGTGGACCAGTAAATGGCGGATGAGATCGGTAATTATGCTGTAACGAATTATCAAAATAAATAAAGCTAATAAATATATAACAGCGTCTTAATTGAAGGAGACACTGCAACCTCAATGTTTTTGTCAACGGTGACATCCTGAGTGATTTCCGTACGTTATTTTAGTATTAGAAGAGTATATTTCCCGTTCGTTTGTTCGATTTGAAAGTTGACCGCCAGTCTATACATGTAAATCGTTCAATTCAGAAATATTACAATCGTGAAGTTCGATTTGGCAAAAGTTTCATAACTTCGCGAGGCTTGCTCGTTTCGAGTAAATATTGTTCGAATTAGACGTATGGTGTTTAAATGATCAGAATGAATTTTGACATTATAAACGCGCCATATGCGGATTACAGTTATACCGTATGTTATTTTAAAATGAGAAGGCCATGGATTGGACCATATGATCGACTTGATACGTGGTTTAGATTGTTATCGACTGGAACACGGCAACAAACGACAGCGTCTTAATTTCAAGGAGACACTATATAAACCTCAATGTTTTTGACAACGGTGACATGATGACATCCCGCATTCCCGTTCGTTCGTTCGATTTGAAATATGACCGCTCGACAAGTCAGCAAACATTACAATCGTGAAGTTCGATTTGGCAAAGTATCGCTTGAATGGAAAATTTATATGGTGTTCAAATGATCAGATTGAATTTTGACATTATAAACGCGCCATATGATTACCATGACATGTTATTTATTACAAGGCTATATGATCGCCTTTATACGTGGTTTATATTCTACATTCTATTTATTTGATCCTCCATGCTATAGAAAATTGTTAGCATCATTCTGCTGGCATGCGTAATCCTGAACACTTCTACAGGCAACTTCGTATCCACTGCTCCTGTGTTAGTCCCGAGACAGCATTTTCCTAGCTAGTACTAATGCCATAATTTATTCCAAATTCCAAAACGGCAATTTATTCAAAAAGGGGAAAGATTTTATCTTGATTTCTTTGGTGGAGGCTATTTCAGATACCTTGAAGCAGATCCGCCCCAGCACTTTCATTATTTTACACGGCCAATTTGCCTACTCGCAGGCTATGAGGGATATCAAAGATCTACAATTTATATAATTTGTTTCCAAATAGTCTAAGTGGATATTTTATACATATAAAAACAAATCTTAAATTTCAAGGTCTTATAATATATACCGCTTCAAGAAAAACGCGTTGCGTGTTCAAAGTTGCGATATAAATCCAGACAATCAATAGTAAGGTCCATTTCCCATCTTTTCAAACGAAGGCCATTCATTGCTCGTGGCTTTCGAGTTTCGTAATATATGTTTGCGCAAAATAAAGAAAAACTGGAATACTAAAGAAATGAGCAAAGTGAAGCTGATGTAAAACTGCTCCACGATTTATATTCTGGAATTGTGTAACCTGCATAGTTAATTTAGAACAATGAATATCGTTTATATGAGTTAATACACAAGCTTGCGCCCGAAGCATGTGGTGGTCGTGGACTCCAAATGCTTTTGTCTTCTTGTAGATTGTGAATTTCGTTGTTGTTCGGAGCTCGTAATCTCTTACAAGAGCGCTTCTTCTGTTGTGTAGACGTAGCCATAAAATTGATTTTTTTCATCAATAATATGGTGAATATTTACTCGAGTTGGTTCAACGTTCTCTTCCATCCATATATTAACTATGTTCCATCTTAGCGCATATTCAAATCAAGCGCACGGCCTGATTTGAATATGACCGTGTAAAATAATGAAAGTGCTGGGGCGTATCTGCTTCAAGGTATCTGAAATAGCCTCCACCGATTTCTTTTAGCTGTAAAGCACAGGTAACCCATAACATGCAAGATTAGAATGCGTTCTCCTTCGTCGAACGCAATTAAGCGGACACATGGAGTTCAAGATTAACGTTTTCTTTCAACACTTATAAGTTTTACAAGACATACCGACATTAGGCGACATAAGGGCCGTTTTACTATTTATGCGGGAGAGTTAATTAGACGCGACTTACATAGGACGTGGGTTACTGCCCCAACCTTGGTCTCCGTATCAACGTTTCGGCGCTCTAACCTTTGAGCTAGACAATATAATATCTTAGTATAAGAACTACTTGTGAAAAATCAATTTCTGAAAAACAAGCATTCCATATTACACCTTCCTCGATTGGATCAGAGACCTCGATTTTAACATTCGTGCCTTAACCTAGCTAATTAGTTAACCACCCTACCAATAATGCCATCTCGCGGTAATTTTTGTGACAAATATTTTGACGTAGCTAAAAATCTCTTTATCTCTCTATATCTCTCTATATCTCTCTTCTACTGCAGTCACTCTGACTCTCTCTGTGCCCTACGCCGTGTTCGATCTCTTTCCCTTCGTCTACATAATCTATCTTCCCGTTCTTCAGCATTTTCATTTGCTCTTCGCTCTCGGCGATCTCGTTGGTTCTTTCGCTGTCTATACGTGCTTCGTCCGTAAGACCATAACCAAACATCACGATCTGCGCAAATTTTCTGCAAAACACAATTGAATTTTCACGATGCTACGCGAGCGTGCAAGATGGGCTTTTCTAGAAAAATAGTTAATGCTAATTTATATTAACATAATGTGTTGTCTTGTTCGAGAAGTTTAAAAACATTGGGCTTTCAGACAATGTATAGCTTTCGCAACAGTTATGGTTGTAGTTCCAGAAATATAAATAGAACAAAGAGGTGGTTCAATTTTGGATGTTTTTCAGCCCGACAGGAAAGAGTTAATGTTCATCCGATTTGTTAGAATAATAGAATATTGCCGTAAATTTAGAAATATAATAGTTCATAACTTCATCTACCTACTGCAAGGCCATGTTCTTTTCTGGTTCAACACGTAACAGCGTGACCAGAGAATGTTTCAAGGTCAGCGGGATATCGCGATCGAAAATAGCTGGGATTGCGATCCGAATAAACACGCGTGCCAATAAACTGGATCCGAATAAACTGGAGGTTTCCAAACATGAACAAAATCGTCTCCAGCTTGCATAGCACGATTCTTTCGTGCGGCTCTAAACGTCGTAATGTTCTCCAACCATTGGTATTTACTTTAAATAGTTGGAAGAATTGCCAAACATGCTAGAGAGTTGCACGAGGGCAGCAACTCGGGCTTTCGAGAATCATCCGAATTGGGATAGCTGTCCGTGTAAACACAACGTAAAATAGGGATTTCGATCGCGATACATCTATCGCGATCACGTAATCCAGCTGTATACTGTTATTGCACTATACAAGCGTATTGTAGCTATGATTAGATACAACTATAAGTCATGTAGGAAAATTTCTGGAGGTTCAAATCCCCTTCCTCAACGTGTTCAAGATGTTTTTGTTTTAATGTTATTTTCTTCTATCCTTGTCCTGCTTTGATAGTCGCTGTCAAGACTTCCTTATAAGTACGGACCTTGCTCTCTTCGTGACTGGAAATAACTGACAAGTATTCTGATTTTCTTTATTTTACTCATGCGAACGCTGACGAGTCCGGGTAAGTTTGACATATATATAGGCTCCGTTCGCTATTTTGAAGAATCTGAAAAGACAAAAGCAAAAACCTTTCGCCTGCGTGGCAACAGTCGGCATAACCTGAAAAACATACACAAACAACAAAGCAAAAAAAAAAAGAATAAACTGCCGATGGTGTGTTCGCAATACGTTGATAAAAGTTAACGTTGATTCTTTGAGGAAGAGATGCCTTCGAATGACACACCTTAGCTTACTTAACCTTAAATATTCCGAACTGTAATACTCTTGGGTCAAGACTATTGTATTCTCAGCGAAGTTGGCCATAGCAACTGGTCATGCTATGCAAATTTTGAAACGATTTACATATTCAGATCTTTAGAAATATATTGTTTTCAAAATATGCAGATGTTTAAAAATTAGCAGCATGACCAGTTGCTATGGCCAGCTTCGCCACAATCTTGTTATATGCGCATTCCGTAACGCTACAAAATACATTTCTATACGTACGTTTTACGTTTGTACGACAGCTTCGCGCGCGTAAATGCAGATGAAATTTGTTTAACGGAAACAAGTCAAATTCAAAAAAAATTTTACAAAAAAATTGAATTAGAAACAAAATTGTTAGAACACAACGCATTAAACAAACGTAATCTAAACCATTTGGCATTTCGCTCACTTTAATACTTTAATACTTCACCATGATAAACGTTGTAATTTTATAATTGAGATAATTTTTACACATACAGGTACATTCAGGAAACGTAATACAGTAATACATATTGACCTCTTTTATGGTTTTAAATTAAATAATTTGATTAAAATTTCAAATACATTTAATTAAATTTTAATGAAAATTCGGTTTAAAAACAGATTGGAAAGAACGGTATTATAGTGCATATGTTGCCAGGAGCACGAAAACCATGACTTTCTCATTCCGAAGATTTGTCGTTGAGTTGTCATGCTGAATAGTAAGGGCTCCGGCTGTTTATAAGCTTAACGAAATTCTGAAGGCTATACTGTAGACACTCATATGATATTTTAACCTTATGCTTGCGTCAGTGCTTGCGCTTGCGTCGAATCTGTTTTCACTCGGTGAAATAAGGACTATAATTGTGCTTCATGCGCTTAGGTACATGCTTGCGCTAATATTTTAATACAAGTGAACTTCTTATACAAAATCACAATATTCATAGCTATAATACAAAGAGGAAAAGACGCGCCTACATCTTCCAAAAAAAATCACGAACTTGGCAAGAGATTTTTAGTTTTAATGGGCCTTTACTGTGTAATAAATTCCCTACTAAAGTAAAAGAGGCATCTTCGCTTTCAAGTTTTAAGTCTGAAATTTGGAAATACTTACTGATTTTTGACACTTTTTAACTTTTAAACTTTTCTTATATAATTCCACAGTTTATAATTTATATTTTGTCCATTGGAGACTTTTATATAACTTAAAAATATATATACTATAACATTATGTAATTTAAACACAGGTCCTTTACGAATACTAGTCTTGTAACTGAAGAGGCAAACCTGTTTAAATATATAGTTGTTCTATCGTACTTGCGTCGCTTTTGATAACCGGGCTTTAATGCCACGTCGATCAACAACAAGACCGCGATAAGTGGATTTGTTGTTGATATTATATGACATTGTCCGATTAGCGCTAAGCGAAAACACGACTTTTTCCACAAGACGAAAAGGTAACGGGAGTGATTTTACTATTTAAAAAGTCACTCACTCTCAAGACGAATCCAGCCAAGAAATAAAAGTCATTTTGAACTCATTGATGTCTCAACTAAATCACTACGGATTATCGTGGTTATCGTCCCCTCCATCAAAAGTAAACGGCTTGACGAATCAAGTATTATGTTTCTGAATTTACTTCATATCTTGAAACAGATAGCCATAGATTGTATATATATTATAACTGGAGATTTCAATTGCCACGTCGAGGAGAGAAATAACCTAAGATTTCTGCAGAGAACGTGCAGCTATACAGACGTTTTACGTTTGCGGCAGCTTCGCGCGCGTAAATGCAGATGAAAGTGGTTCAACGTTTTAAGCGAGTATACGAACCAATTTTTTCATTCTGCATGTAGAAACAAAATTGTTAGAACACAACGCATTAAACAAACACGATCTAAACCATTTGGCATTTCGCTTACAATGTTTTATTCACACTAACATGAGCAAGTTGTTTTTATAATTGACATCAAAAATATGTTTGCCCTTAGCAAGTTGTGGATTAGATATAGATAATTACTGACCCACGTCAAAACCCATTGTGCTCTGTCTGCAGTATCTCAACGATTTCAGCCTGTTTTAGTTTTTTATTCAACTTTCTTAAGAAAAACGGCGACGGTGTTTTTCGACGGTGTTTTTGACGGGAAATTATCAGGGGTATAATTCTAAACGTACTAAACTAGCACACTGCAATATTAAAAAAATTGCAGCTAGCACACTGCAATATTAAAAATATTGCACTATGCTAGCTGCATTATTAAAAATATTGCAGCAAATAATAATGCTTGGTCCAGTTTCACTGGCAATGCAAGCATAAGAAAAAAACAAAAGCAAAACAGTTGAAGCACTTCCACACAATTTAATTCACACAACACATTTCAGATTATAAATAATTACACTGTTCAAACGTTTTCAACACCCAACCCCATTTCCTGCGACTCGCGTCAGATACCCAACTTTTCTCGAAGGTTTGGCACTCTTCGGACGTTATCGGTTTTCGAAATCTACTTCCTAGATGGTAAAAACAGACTTTCATTACGACAAACAGTGAACGAGGAAAGGAATTTATCAACCTATAAAATTAGCGAACTAACCTTCGAAGATTTCAGAATTGTTCACGCCCTCTACACTGCTTTTATATTCATCGGGTTCGTTTTGTCTCTCTTGTACTTTTTCGTTCTCGAATAATACAGCCAGCTCAATATCATCAACACCTTTATCTTCGTTTAACTTTTTGTCTTTGGTCGACGCCTGGGTGATATATATACTTTCGTCTTCCGAAGAATCTTCCATCTTTACCGTGCGAATTGCTAAACCTTGCTAAATCGCCTGAATAAAAATTTGTGGCTCACCTTCTAACATGCAAATTTTAGGATTTTAAAATTTCTTATCAATATAACAAAAAAGCTGTCATACAAACAATAAACTACGCACATTCTACAATTCTCACGCCAGAACCCTATTCAAATCATAAACAATAGAACTATATTATTAGAAATGTGTGTGGCTGAAATTAGTGAAAATAATAGCTGAAATTAGTGGCTGAAATTGTTGACATACTGCAGGCAGAGCACTGGGTCAGTAATTATAATAGATAATTACTTCGGCCAAACGGCATTATTGGATTAATACCATGATGACCTCGGGTTCTTTTGTTCTCGCCGGGTGGTTTAATCACGATATTCCCGGCTTTAGCGGGGAGATCTCTAAATCTCCCGGCAAAGCCGGGCAGATTTCTAATTTCTCCCTGATTAAAATTCATGAGCCAAAATTCAAAGACACGACAAAGAGTTTTGTTAATACGTTTTACACAAACAAACAAAATAATTACACTATACAATGTTAATGACAGTAAGATAAAGTGTTAATTAGTCGACTTTATTAATATTCACTTTTCACTAAACATTTCACACAATTATATTAATTTCCTACAATGGAAAATTGTTGAATACATCACTGATCATGCATTGTATTACACAATACTCCTACTATCAATTAGTTTTGTACAATGAAAACACTAGTTTCACCTCGGTCATCATGGTATTACAAACTAATACAATGGTTTTTAAGAATATAGTGATCAAATCTCCCGCAAACCGCGGAATGTTTGTGAAAGTCCCTCGGGACGCCTTCGGGCTTCGCCCTCATGCTTTCCCTCGGGACTTTCACAAACATTCCTCGGTTTGCGGGAGATTTAATCACTATATTCTTAAAAACCATTGTATTACTTATAAATATTGTAGTCAGCTTCGGGCTACGCCCTCAGCTGACTACAATATATCCAATAATGCCGTTGGCCTCAGTAATTATCTATTAACTAATCAAGCGATAAGTGAAATAAAGTACTGCCAAACGGAGGAAAGATACACACTGAGATTTCGAGCGAAATCCCTTCATTCTTCACTCTGATGAAATAGGGGACCCAGACACAAGTTCGACAACATGACGACTAACGACAACTTAACTATGTCATTTAATCATGCTTGGGAACCGAAGAGAAATATATTTGGTGGTGAAAAAATGTTTCACCCAACCAAATTAAGATCAGAAATTTAACCGTCCCAACCATTTATGGGTAAAGAAAATCTTTTACCCAACCCAGGCATATCGTCGATACACGTTTTAATAACAAACCCAAATAGATATATACAGTCAGACCTGTAGTGTCGTGATTGGCTAATTGTAAATATGTATATATGTAGATACTTCATGTAAGATACGGGACTAGATGAATAGATAATATACTGAGAACACGTGCGATTCTACAAGACCCTACTGTAACTTTCAGATTATTATCCCCCTATATAGAGCAGGAATCCAAGGAAAACAAGGAGAGTAAAACAATGACAAAAGCTAATGTGCAATGATGACTAAGGAGAACTGATGATGAGATTTCAATTTTAAATGATGAACTCTTAATTTTTAGTGTAAATAGTCATTATAAAAATTTTCCTACCCAACCCTTCAGAGAAGTCATTATTTTTTTTTACCAACCATTTGGGTCCTAGAATTTTCAGTTAACCAACCATTTTCTCTTCGGCCCCCACACCGGCAATAAATAATGATCGATCCTTGTAAACTATCAACCTTACTGAGAATAACATAGATATAGGAGAAGCTGTTGCCAAGTAATTAATGTTTATATTCGCCTCATCACAGTTTATAGACTTCCTCCATCTCGTAAGAACAAGCTTACGAAATCCATGTTCTTCAATGATTTTTCAACGATTTTAGAAGAGTTAGTTGTTGTTCCGGGTTATTTGTTAATTGCTGGGGATTTCAATTTCCATATGGATGTTGTTAATGATGACGATGCTACTAGGTTTACGGAACTCCTGGATTCAGCAGGTTTACAACAAAGAGTTACTGGTACGACTCATCATTGTGGTCACGCACTGGACCCTATTATTGATCGTCAGGAGGATAGTTTGCTGTCTACTGCCATGGAGATCGTCTCTGATTTACCTTCAGATCAGTGCTGTTGTTTGCACCATGGATTACCGCAGATCGATTTTTCAGAAAAAAAATTTTCAGAAAAAATCGGTGCATGCGAAAAACCCCGCCCTACTATACACGAAGCCTTGATACATGTATCAGTATGAACGGATGGAGGTTCTGTAAAATCCTTGTAAATACTCGATTTTTTCTGAAAACAATTGTTAACAAAATTTTTCTGAAAAAAATTGATCTAAAAAAATCGAAAAATCTGAAAAAAATCTGCGCATGCGCAGATCGATTTTTTCTGCGCATGCGCTGATCGCTTTTTCTGCGCATGCGCAGATCGATTTTTTTCTGCGCATGCGCAGATCGATTTTTTTAGATTTTTTTCGGAATTTTTTTTTTTAAAAAAATATTTCAGAAAAAATCGATCTGTGTATGCGAAAAACCCCGCCCTAATATACACGAAGCCTGATACAAGTATCTACGGTGGCCCACAACTGTCACGGCAAAAGCAAGACTCACGGCAAAAGCAAAAGACTCACGGCAAAAGCAAAAGCGTCACGGCAAAAGCAAAAGACTCACGGCAAAAGCAAAAGACTCACGGCAAAAGCAAAAGCGTCACGGCAAAAGCAAAAGACTCACGGCAAAAGCAAAATACTCACGGCAAAAGCAAAAGGACTCACGGCAAAAGCAAATGCATCACGGCAAAAGCAAAAGACTAACGGCAAAAGCAAAAGACTCACGGCAAAAGCAAAAGACTCACGGCAAAAGCAAATGCATCACGGCAAAAGCGAAAGCATCACGGCAAAAGCGAAGACATCACGGCAAAAGCGAAGGCATCACGGCAAAAGCGAAGGCATCACGGCAAAAGCGAAGGCATCACGGCAAAAACATCCTCGTGCCCAGGCCGGTGGAGGCTAAAAGGGATGACTCAAAAGGACCTTTTCGGTTCCAGTCTCCCTCGGTCGTATTTTCGTTTACAAAAACATGATGATAACCATTAGCTGACCATCTAGGCATTACTACCCATCACTAGGCATCACTACCCATCACTACTACTAGGCATCACTACCAATCACTATCCATCACTAGGCATCACTACCCATCACTAGACATCAGTACCCATCACTACCCATCTATGCATCATCAGTGATGGGTAGTGATGTCTAGTGATGGGTAGTCATGGGTAGTGATGTCTAGTGATGTCTAGTGATGGGTAGTGATGGGTAGTGATGGCTAGTGATGGGTGGTGATGTTTAGTGATGTTTAGTGATGGGTAGTTATGTCTAGTGATGGGTAGTGATGAGTAGTGATGGGTAGTGATGAGTAGTGATGGGTAGTGATGATGCCTAGTGATGGGTATAGTGATGCCTAGTGATGGGTAGTGATGCCTAGTGATGGGTAGTGATGTCCTAGTGATGCCTAGTGATGGGTGGTGATGGGTGGTGATGCATTTAGTGATGTCTAGTGATGGGTAGTGATGAGTAGTGGTGGGTAGTGATGTTTAGTGATGGGTAGTGATGCCTAGTGATGTCTAGTGATGGGTAGTGATGCCTAGTGATGGGTAGTGATGCCTGGTGATGGGTAGTGATGTCTAGTGATGGGTGGTGATGCCTAGTGATGGGTAGTGATGTCTAGTGATGTCTAGTGATGTCTAGTGATGGGTAGTGATGCCTAGTGATGGGTGGTGATGGGTAGTGATGCATTTAGTGATGGGTAGTGATGTCTAGTGATGGGTAGTGATGAGTAGTGATGGGTAGTGGTGATGCCTAGTGATGGGTGGTGATACCTAGTGATCTTTAGTGATGTCTATTGTCTAGTGATGGGTAGTGATACCTAGTGATGGTTGGTGATGCCTAGTTATGCCTAATGGTGGGTAGTGATGTTTAGTGATGGGTAGTGATGTCTAGTGATGTCTAGTGATGGGTAGTGATGCCTAGTGATGGCTAGTGATACCTAGTGATGGGTGGTGATGCCTAGTGATGGGTGGTGATGTTTAGTGATGTTTAGTGATGGGTAGTTATGTCTAGTGATGGGTAGTGATGAGTAGTGGTGATGCCTAGTGATGGGTAGTGATGAGTAGTGATGGGTAGTGATGGCTATAGTGATGCCTAGTGATGGGTAGTGATGCCTAGTGATGGGTAGTGATGGGTAGTGATGAGTAGTGATGCCTAGTGATGGGTAGTGATGGGTAGTGATGTCTAGTGATGGGTAGTGATGCCTAGTTATGGGTAGTGATGTCTAGTGATGGGTAGTGATACTGATGTCTAGTGATGGGTATAGTGATGGGTAGTGATGGGTCGTAGTGATGCCTAGTGATGGGTAGTGATGAGTAGTGATGGGTAGTGATGGGTAGTGATGCCTAGTGATGGGTAGTGATGTCTAGTGATGTCTAGTGATGTCTAGTGATGTCTAGTGATGGGCGTAGTGATACCTAGTGATGGGTGGTGATGCCTAGTGATGGGTGGTGATGGGTAGTGATGTTTAGTGATGCCTAGTGGTGGGTAGTGATGTTTAGTGATGGGTAGTGATGCCTAGTGATAGGTAGTGATGGGTAGTGATGGGTAGTGATGCCTAGTGATGGGTAGTAATGCCTAGATGGTCAGCTAATGGTTATCATCATGTTTTTGTAAACGAAAATACGACCGAGGGAGACTGGAACCGAAAAGGTCCTTTTGAGTCATCCCTTTTTGGCACCAGGATGTTTTTGCCGTGATGCCTTCGCTTTTGCCGTGATGCATTCGCTTTTGCCGTGATGCCTTTGCTTTTGCCGTGAGTCTTTTGCTTTTGCTGTGAGTCTTTTGCTTTTGCCGTGACGCTTTTGCTTTTGCCGTGACGCTTTTGCTTTTGCCGTGAGTCTTTTGCTTTTGCCGTGAGTCCTTTTGCTTTTGCCGTGACTCTTTTGCTTTTGCCGTGACGCTTTTGCTTTTGCCGTGACGCTTTTGCTTTTGCCGTGAGTCTTTTGCTTTTGCCGTGACACTTTTGCTTTTGCCATGGATGCTTTTGCTTTTGCCATGAGTGTTTTGCTTTTGCCGTGACGCTTTTGCTTTTGCCGTGACGCTTTTGCCGTGGATGCTTTTGCTTTTGCCGTGACAGTTGTGGGCCACCGTAAGTATCAGTATGAACGGATGGAGTTTCTGTAAAATCCTTGTAAATGCTCGATTTTTTCTAAAAAAAAATTAAACAAAATTTTTCTGAAAAAAATTGATCTGAAAAAATCGATCTGGTAATGCGCAAAAAAAAATCTGCGCATGCGCAGTTCGATTTTGATCTGCGCATGCGCAGTTCGATTTTTTTCTGCGCATGCGCAGATCGATTTTGTTCTGCGCATGCGCAGATCAATTTTATTCTGCGCATGCGCAGATCGATTTTTTCTGCGCATGCGCAGATCGATTTTTTCTGCGCATGCGCAGATCAATTTTATTCTCCGCATGCGCAGATCAATTTTATTCTGCGCATGCGCAGATCGATTTTGTTCTGCGCATGCGCAGATCAATTTTATTCTGCGCATGCGCAGATCGATTTTTTCTGCGCATGCGCAGATCGATTTTTTCTGCGCATGCGCAGATCAATTTTATTCTCCGCATGCGCAGATCAATTTTATTCTGCGCATGCGCAGATCGATTTTTTCTGCGCATGCGCAGATCGATTTTTTCTGCGCATGCGCAGATCAATTTTATTCTCCGCATGCGCAGATCGATTTTGTTCTGCGCATGCGCAGATCGATTTTGTTCTGCGCATGCGCAGATCAATTTTATTCTGCGCATGCGCAGATCGATTTTGTTCTGCGCATGCGCAGATCGATTTTGTTCTGCGCATGCGCAGATCTTGTTCTGCGCATGCGCTATCTACTTTATTGAATTCCAAACCGTGAACATTTACAATATGTTACCAATTATTAGATGTGTGAAGTTGATCGTCCAGGTTGTTGTAGTCTTGAGAAAGGACTATTGTTGTTGTCTGACGTTTCGATGGCCTCAGCGGCGGTCATCTTCGGAGTCAAGTAAAGCGCGTTTGTCAAGTTTGCCTATATATACGTCTGGTTGTTTGTTTGTGTCATAATTAGTGTGAGTGGGTGTTGCGTTAAGCTTGTCGGTGGTATTTTTTAAGTCTTTTGTATGGTGTTGGTATAAATTGTTGTAATCTGTTAAGTGGTTTGTGTTCCAAGTTGGTTTACCAAGGAACAATATTGGCCCACGCCACAGAATAAAGATTAACCCACGCTTAACGCTTAACGCATGACGCAACACCCACTCACACTAATTATGACACAAACAAACTATGACGTAATGTACCAGACGTATATATAGGCAAACCTGACAAACACACTTTACTTGACTCTGAGGATGACCGCTGCTGAGGCCGTCAAAACGTCAGTCACCAACAATAGTCTCTCTCAAGACTACAACAACCTGGGACAATCAACTTCACACATCTAATGATACTCCTAGGTTCAAACCATTTTACTTTGTTACCAATTATAAAATGAAATTTTCAGAATTTGTGCTCGGAGACCGTTTCATTTTTGAACTCCAAAGTTAATGTCAACAATAGGGCGCGCGGTTAAAACAGCCATATGTGAGCAGTGTGGCCAACTATGGTTAGGTTTCGATTTAATACACGTGATAAAACTTCTACGTCACAAAACATCATAAATCGAGATTTTTGTTGACTATACATAGGTCCGCAAAGAGATGTGGGCATGAGTGTTAAGATTAGTGTGCTGCCGGCGGCAGCAAAAAGTGTTTTACTTACTCGCAGTTCACGTTTTCGATAAAATTATCCCAGCCATTGCCCCAGTCAATGTTGTCTCGCTCATTAAATAGCAACCTCTCACGTTGGGCAACCGGAGGGGTTTCGAAGCATCCTCTTTTCTTTAGATTAATTGCGCACCCTGAAATAAAGTGAAAGATATCCATGCAGATTGGGTTCAACAAATAACTGTGTTTCTTATCCCCCCGAAGGATTCTATTCTACTCCACTCCACTCTATTCTATTCTAGTCTAGTCTAGTCTAGTCTAGTCTAGTCTAGTCTAGTCCTAGTCTAGTCTAGTCTAGTCTAGTCTAGTCTAGTCTAGTCTAGTCTAGTCTAGTCTAGTCTAGTCTAGTCTAGTCTAGTCTAGTCTAGTCTAGTCTAGTCTAGTCTAGACTAATCTCGTCTCGTCTCGTCTCGTCTCGTCTCGTCTCGTCTAGTCTAGTCTAGTCTAGTCTAGTCTAGTCTAGTCTAGTCTAGTCTAGTCTAGTCTAGTCTAGTCTAGTCTAGTCTAGTCTAGACTAGTCTAGTCTAGTCTAGTCTAGTCTAGTCTAGTCTAGTCTAGTCTAGTCTAGTCTAGACTAATCTCGTCTTGTCTCGTCTCGTCTAGTCTAGTCTAGTCTAACTGGTACGAATTTAATAAATTAAACACTAAGTCATGTACGAGTCGGACGATGAATAATCTAAAACAGAGTCTTACTTGCATGAAAGCAATAGAAGAACAAGAACAAGATTGAAAATGAGGATTCTGTCACTCAAAACATATGTAAAGTATGTTGTTTAAAAAAGCCATGCGCCATATAATAAACCTCTTATTAACCTCGACCGCTTGGTCATTACGGGAAAATATCAGACCTCGGTCTTTTATACACGAACCTCGCCCGTACTATCAAGGTCTCGGTCTGATATTTTCCCGTAATGACCGCGCTCTCGGTTAATTATAAGAAGTTATTAAACGAGAAAAAAAGAGAAAGTACGTTGAATCTGCCGTTCTTCTTTGAATGGGTGATTTTTCCCAAGTTTATCATTTTCGTCTCTTGTTTAGATGATCCCAGTGTGTTGAGACAGGCCGAAGAGATTTGATTCACACGACGAATCGGATAAAGAAAAGGAACCACTTTCTAACGTTTATAAACGGGTCGGCGGAAAACAACGAAAACAACGGGAACCGATTACAGTAGGTCATGATATTGAAACGTCCAGCGGAACGCATTTCGAACGCGTTTTTTCGTTAGGTTAATTTTGAGCAGTACTGTATGTATATATGAAATATATACTTACTAAATGTATATACTTACACTTTTTGACTTCGCAGTTGTTTCCTTCATAATTACTTAGACAGATACACCTGTACGAGTCTCCTTGTGACGAGCACGTTCCACCGTTTTGACATGGCGAGCTGTCACAAGGATCTTTAATGTCATATATGAGGAACATAGAACAAAGAACAAGTACACACAACATGAGGTGAAAATTGGGGACACTGTTTATATAAGTTTTTAAAGGGGAACTGTAGGCAAAAAAACCAAATTGCTATTAAATCAAAGGCCTTAAGTATAACGCAAAATAACGTTTTCATTCAGGACGCAGCCATTTTAGAGTTTGCTAGACGGCTCAAATTTGGTGTACAGCGGCGATTTTTCTTTCAATTTTGACGTCATTGAGACTTGGTGACGTCAAAAGAAACCAGCAAACTCGAAAATGGCGGCGTGCAGAAACATAAAATACAAGAATGAAAACGAGCAGATACCGTAAAACTATTAACATTTCTAAACATTATACTTAAAGGCCTTTTATTTAAAAGTAATTTGTTTTTTGGGTACAGTTTCCCTTTAACTAAAATAGAATTTAAAGTGCCTATGCAACGAAATCTTGCCATTGATATTCACTCTACACATAAGCGCTACTTTTCATTAATTCTTCGGGATCAAGTATTAATTCCATCGAAATCGATTTTAGATGTTGAAAAAACGCAAAGTTGTTAGCAGAAATAAAGTTCCCCATCATATACTAAAGATTCTAGATGGTACAAGTCATGCACATCGTATTTTCACCCAACTACCAGACATCCGGATCTTCCAAATGGGTTGAAGATAAATACCAGGAGCATGAGTTAATAATAATGTTAATAATAATGTTTACTATTTATATAGCGCAAATTAGCATGTGTATATGATCAAATGCGCTTTACAACATCGACAATTTATTCTATTACATTCAGTACCCAGTACCCCAATCAATTAACCTTAGCTATTTACTTTTACAATTTTTATCATCATTAGTCTTCCTATAACTATTTATCCTAACCCGCCCTGTCAACTTCCCTGTGGGAGGAAACCGGAGAACCCGGAGAAAACCCACGACTTTTGGCAGAGTGTTGACCAACTCTTTCAATGCGATCAAATGTCCGAACACAGGATTCAAACTCTTGACCTCAGAGTTGGGAGGCAGTGGCACTGACCACTAGCCCCACTGAAGCAGACATGAGTAAACGGAAAAGCCATTCTACACGAACTTTGCCGTATATCGCAGAGTTCCATTCTGACTTAAGCGTTACACCAGGGCCTTTTTTAACTATTAAGCTGGGGGGGGGGGCAAATGCCCCCCAGTCCCCCCTTGTGCCCCCCCACTAATCAATTTTTGCCCCCCTAGGAAAAGTCCCTTTTTCTTAAATTTAATCAACCAATAAGCAAGGAATAAAAATTAAACAAATGGAAAGTAAGTTTTAGCCCTTAATTAACAACTTATAGACTTACTGAAATTATTATGTTGACCTACGTGGCGCGCGTCCCCCATTTAAAATCCCGCAAACAAGTGTTTTCTGTTTTTTACCATAATATGATAAACGCAATATTATATGACCAATTATAAGCACAATGTTTTGGTAGCTTATGAGGATGCCTAAAGGCTAAAGTGTTTATATTGGTTCCGTAATCCGTACTACTTATGAGTTTATATATTAAAGTGTTTCATAATCTTGATGCCCTATGTAATCGTGCATTTTTAGCAATGGCGTGGTGCCTTCATTTCGCAAAAATTATCAGAAATCGCCGTAAAAGCACTTCTTGCAAAATTAAAAATGTTCCTGAGGGGCATGCCCCCAGACCCCCTACTAGATTACCGTTACCCCTTTCGAACAACCCTGGATCCGCCACTGCTCATTTTTAAATAAAATGGCAGACAAATATATATATATATATATATATATATATATATATAATATATATATATATATATAAAAAGGCTACCTCAGAAACAGTAAACATATATTTTGGCTCCGAAGGTCCCTTTTAGGAAAATGCCCCCCCCCCCCCCCCCCACGGGAAAATCCTTAAAAAAGGCCCTGCGTAACACAGGGATTGAAAGGCATGTGCGGGACTTATAGTACTCATGGGTTTTATTCAATAAGAATATACGTGAAGAAGATAAACTTAATTATCATGTATTTACATGCATACAATTTAAAGTGTCTATATGCAATGAAAAATTCACTAGAATTCTTGAAACTATAAAGACTAACCATTTACAACTTTTTCATATCTCACGTCACTCATGAGATATTAAGATTTGTTTAATATGTAAATGATCATACTTATGACATCACACTGCATAATAACTTATTGAAAACGCTTATATATCCTTGAGATTATGTAATGAAATCACTTGAAATGCAGGTGCATGCTTGTGCGTGGATGTGTCCAATATATGACATCAAATACGCAAATCATCAAACGATTCCTTGAGATAATGGTAAAGATATGCAGAATTTTTCAATAAGTCATCATGCATTTTGATGTCATAAGTATGATCATTTACATATTAAACAAATCTTAATATCTTAAGAGTAGTGAGATATGAAAAAGTTGTAAATGGTTTAACTCTTTCCTGTCCAGCTGAAAAACATCCAAAATTGAACCACCTCTTTGTTCTATTGATATCTCTTGAAATAACCATAACTGTCGCGAAAGCTATACATTTTCTGAAAGCCCAATAAACCGGCTTTTACTTGTGCTTTTAAATTTCCCGAACAAGACACATTATGTTAATATAAATTAGTATTAATTATCATAAATTTGGTTGAAAAACTTTCATTTTTCTAGAAAAGGCCATCTTGCACGCCCGCGTGAACCTTAAAAATTCAAAATGGCACCAATCGCAGAGTTGTTTATGAAATTAAATCAAACTTGGCGTGTGAGTGGATCTCATGTGCCTGGCCTTTGTCGAATTTACCGTGTGCCGTGTTTTTCGAATGACGACTTCATGGGTCTTCTATGGCCCATTTTGATTGGGCCGGACAGGAAAGAGTTAATATACAATGGCCGATATTTTTCGCATTGATCAATTTTATATTTTCGCCTGATTTTTTCATCATCGTTCTAAGTCGGCTAAAGAACACACATTGGTGAACTATTTCCTACATTTCTAAACACGGTGATTTTTGTTCACTGGCTGCCACAAATCATGACCACATGCATAGAAAGTATTGTGTTTGTGGTTGTATAAATAGCTTGCGTAATATGTTTAATAGTATATGAGCTCCCGTGCGGGTGGACCGGTGCGGGTGGGGTCTCTGCAGAGACTCTGCTCTGGGTAACCCTTATACCGTAAACTCTCATTGATTAATAAGCTGCATAGATCTAACATCTATATTAAAACGACTAAAAACATTAAAAACTACTATTATATTTATCAATTGCATACACCAACGGGCTATTTTCAAAACGTAGGAACCTTCTTAAACCCAAATGTTACAAGTCGGTGCACTATCAATTGTATAATTATAATTGTAACACTCAATACAAATTCGCAAACTTACCAATTTTGATTTCGCAGTTTATTCCTTCATAACCGGCCGGACATTTACAACTGTACAGATATCCTTTGGCCACACAATGTCCGCCATTTTGACACGGTGCTTTACCACAAGGATCTGAAATAAGAGAAAGTAAGAATCAAGAGGTTTGGTTGCACTGTTGGTCATATCTATATAAGTACATTCTTACGAAGTATTCTTTAGTTTCTATATAGGTTTTCAGATTTTTAAGTTAGATTTTGTGAAGGGGGTGTTTATATGGAGGAGGGCTAGCCCTCTTGGTAGGGCTGGCCCTCTTGGTAGAGCTGGCCCTCTTGGTAGGGCAGGCCCTCTTGGTAGGGCAGGGCTAGCCCTCTTGGTAGGGCAGGGCTGGCCCTCTTGGTAGGGCTAGTCCTCTTGGTAGGGCTGGCCCTCTTGGTAGGGCTGGCCCTCTTGGTAGGGCTAGCCCTCTTGGTAGGGCTGGCCCGCTTGGTAGGGCTGGCCCTCTTGGTAGGGCTGGCCCTCTTGGTAGGGCTGACCCTCTTGGTAGGGCTAGCCCTCTTGGTAGGGCTAGCCCTCTTGGTAGGGCTAGCCCTCTTGGTAGGGCTGGCCCTCTTGGTAGGGCTGGCCCTCTTGGTAGGGCTGGCCCTCTTGGTAGGGCTGGCCCTCTTGGTAGGGCTGGCCCTCTTGGTAGGGCTGGCCCTCTTGGTAGGGCAGGGCTAGCCCTCTTGGCAGGGCTAGTCCTCTTGGTAGGGCTAGCCCTCTTGGTAGGGCTGGCCCTCTTGGTAGGGCTGGCCCTCTTGGTAGGGCTGCCCCTCTTGCTAGGGCTGGCCCTCTTGGTAAGGCTGGCCCTCTTGGTAGGGCTAGAATATTCCCATGTAAACGCGAGGTGAAAATCCATCCTTTTTACTAGGGCCAGCCCTAACACCCCCTTAGCCTGCGAAAACAGCCACCTCTTAACGCTCGCTGCCAAGACATTCCATACTGATGACGTTGCAACTAGCGAGATCCAGGTAGTATAGCGCTGATTGGTTACTTTGTTTCAAATTTCAGACTTTTGCGCGACGATGCGGTAATCAGAAACGCTAGTGGCACGAAACTGCCGATGTATACCTATGCGATGGGAGCTGTTATCCAGTATCGTCACGATGTTGGGTAAGTACAATATCGACACATGTTTTTAAGTAGCAGGTGAACTACCGAGATATTAGGAACGAGATACTGACGTTTCGAGCGGAGCCTTCACCGTTGAGTGAAATTTGAAAGTTGCGTTACGACAGTTTGAAGTCTCGACAGGAAGTGGCGCTCGATGTCAGGCGAAATGGTTCGATTTCGATAGGGAAATGATGCAGTTTATCGCAACTCGAAATCGCTTTTGGAAGAATAACTATCCGTCTTTCTTTGATAGCAAAAACTAAACTTTAGCTTTGACAGGAATGGTGTTGGAGTTGATCTTGGTCAAACTGTGATTTAATTAATCCGTATAATTTTAAGGTAACCAGTTAGCGTTCCCGGATCTCGGTTAGTTGCAACGTCATCAGTATGGAATTTCTTAGCTCGTTGCTCAGACGTCTCTTCCGCGGGTGGAGGGAGCGTGAAGACATGGCTGTTTTCTCTCATGCTAGATTTTGTTAGAAACAGCAATTGGAATTCCTATAGCAATTGAATATAATGAGAGAAAATCATATGGCGTACCTATGATTTCGCACACTTCTTTTGCAAGTTTACCCTCAATGGTTTTCAGTGCATCAAATGGCACTTGATAGATATACGATTTATTACTGGCGATTTCTCCAAGTTGCTTTATCAATTGTTTGTTTCCCAAACCTTTGCCTACAGCAATCGTAATAACAGCAATTCCTTTAGCTTTCAGATAATCCGCTTGTAATTTCGTAGTTATGTGATCCTGAGATTCACCATCTGAGATGAGGACCACCACGTCTGGAACATTTGCCCTATCTCCTTTCTTACCGAAGATCTTCAATATAAACATGCCAAAAAAGGGATAATAATAAAAGTAGTAGTACTAGTAATAGTAATAGTAATGAAGATAGTAATGATGATAGTAATGATGATAGTAATGATGATAGTAATGATGATAGTAATGATGATAGTAATGATGATAGTAATGATGATAGTAATGATGATAGTAATGATGATAGTAATGATGATAGTAATGATAGTAGTAATGATGATAGTAATGATGATAGTAATGATGATAGTAATGATGATAGTAATGATGATAGTAATGATGATAGTAATGATGATAGTAATGATGATAGTAATGATGATAGTAATGATGATAGTAATGATGATAGTAATGATGATAGTAATGATAGTAGTAATGATAGTAATAGTAATAATAGTAGTCGTGGTAGTAGGAGTAGGAGTAGGAGTAGGAGGAGTAGTAGGAGTAGGAGTAGGAGGAGGAGTAGGAGGATTAGTAGGAGTAGGAGTAGTAGGAGGAGTAGGAGGAGTAGTAGGAGTAGTAGGAGTAGTAGGAGTAGGAGTAGTAGGAGGAGTAGGAGTAGTAGGAGTAGTAGGAGTAGTAGGAGTAGGAGTAGTAGGAGGAGTAGGAGTAGTAGGAGTAGTAGGAGGAGTAGTAGGAGTAGTAGGAGGAGTAGTAGTAGGAGTAGTAGGAGGAGTAGTAGGAGGAGGAGTAGTAGGAGGAGTAGTAGGAGTAGGAGTAGTAGGAGGAGTAGGAGTAGTAGGAGTAGTAGGAGGAGTAGGAGGAGTAGTAGGAGGAGTAGTAGGAGTAGTAGGAGTAGTAGGAGGATAGTAGGAGTAGTAGGAGGAGTAGGAGGAGTAGTAGTAGTAGGAGTAGTAGGAGGAGTAGTAGTAGGAGGAGTAGTAGGAGGAGTAGTAGGAGGAGGAGTGGGAGGAGTAGGAGGAGTAGTAGGAGTAGTCGTAGTAGTCGTAGTAGTAGTAGTACGAGGAGGAGGAGGAGGAGGAGGAGGAAGAGGAGGAGGGGGAGGAGGAGTAGGAGGAGGAGTAGTATGAGGAGGAGGAGGAGTAGTAGTAGGAGTAGGAGTAGGAGTAGTAGTCGTAGTAGGAGTAGGAGTAGTCGTAGTAGTAGGAGTAGTAGGAGTAGTAGGAGTAGTAGGAGTAGTAGGAGTAGTAGTAGTAGGAGTAGTAGTAGGAGTAGTAGGAGTAGTAGGAGTAGTAGGAGTAGTAGGAGTAGTAGGAGTAGGAGGAGTAGCAGCAGCAGCAGCAGCAGCAATATCAGCAGCGGTAGTAGTAGTAGCAGCAGCAGCAGCAGCGGCAGTAGCAGCGGCAGCAGCAGCGGCAGCAGGAGCAGTAGCAGTAGCAGTAGCAGTAGCAGTAGCAGTAGCAGTAGCAGTAGCAGTAGCAGTAGCAGTAGCAGTAGCAGTAGCAGTAGCAGTAGCAGTAGTAGTAGTAGTAATAATAGTAATAATAGTAGTAGTAACAGTAGTAGTAGTGGTAGTAGTAATAATAGTAGTTGTAATAATAGTAGTAGTAATAGTAAACCCTGCACCTGATGTCAGAGACCATCTCATTTATACATATCAATCATATCAAACAAACTAAAATATTTCAAAAACGAAGTAAAATATGGAAAAGTTGTAAAAGGTGTTACTCTATCATTTTACGAGTTCTTTCGTAGTTCCCTTTTATAGTTCACCTTGCGAGAAAAGTTGCAAAGATATTGCATAGTATATAGGCCTTTACTGGTTCACAACATTTTATCTGACGTATATACACAGTACCTGGGTGTTTGCCACACTCAAAGCTTTGCCAGTGTATGTCCATCCTCCATTATATGAAGTCTTATTTATTTCTTCTTCCATAGATGCAGGATTATGATAAGTATTTAGATCAAATAGCAGATGTGGGTTCGTGGAATATTTGAGAACAGCGATGTTCGCAGCAAATGATGCAACGCCGAATCGATTGATCACGCCGATAAGAAACTGTTTTATTTTAGCAAAGTTGGTCGCCCCAATGATTCCAGATTCGTCTACCACAAAAACAACATCAACGAACCTTTTGCATACTTGAGCTAAAAGGAAAAATATTTAATCTAATCAAGCACTGTTCGGTGGTTTTTTTGTTTTTTTTGGTAATATGAACGTTATGCGGTATACAGCTACAGTGGATTAGCTAGGGACGTTTTAAATATATTTGTACACGAGCTTTGTTGGAGGATGTGTTTGCTGACAAATTTGCTGTTAGCAAATCTGCTAACAGTTTGTAGTAAACTGTTTATTTTATCAAGGCTTAACAATCTTGCAGCCAGTAAGTTTGTTGTAACTTGATATAGGTGCAGAACCGTAGGACATTGTTGAAACAATCCGAAAAATGCTTGTTGATATAACGAGTATCAACGATTACCAACAAGCTTGTGGTCAACCCATTGCAGATTTGTCACAATTTCGAGAAAAAATGTCACTAAACATTCCCTATTTCGGCCTTTAAATTTTGTTAACTTCTGCTCTCCAAAATGTAGGAAATGTTATTTCAGAGGTCTCAGAAATGCAAAATTTCCCCGGGGTAGAATACCCCCGGACCCCCCTAAAATGGGCTTGTCACAGTTACTTTGCCCCCCCCCCCCCCCCCCCCCACGTGAAAAATCGTTCCTACGGCACTGCGATATATGTCAAATCTATATGATCTGCCAACTCGGACAAAATCTAGAGATAACTTTCGTCAATACTTGTGCCTCTATTAATGACGGAAATTTTAAAATGCCCATTGTCCTGTTGTCATTATTAAAATGTTCAAATTTTAACATATAATATATAGGTTCTTTCATCGAACATTTCACCAAACGCTTTTGGAAATATCAAGCAAACTTCCACAACAACCCAATGACGAGTACCATTTGGCGGATCGTCAAGATTTGACTGATCTAATCAGTAATCCCAACTGAATAATTTGAAAATCGTAGACGATCTACTCAATAATTGCAGAATCTTCATTTTGATATTTTCGCTCTATGTAACTCACTGTAAAATGAGTTCATTAAACTTTCTCTAATCTTTGCATGTATTTACAGATAAATAAACCAAAAAAGACAGTTCAAGTTATGTATAGTCTTTATGGTAACCGATTACTTTCCAGACCTCCGTACGTTAAGCGAATATAGTCGTGCGAATGACTTTTCTATTGTATAAATAGAATGGTTTTCTACTTGGTTGCACCACTGATCTGGGTTGCACACGAGTGCTCGTAAAACAAAAGGCTCGAAAGTCGCGCGCGACTATATGGACTATATCCCTCGGCTGGAGAACGGATCCGGTCGAGTGCTCGTAAGACAAAAGAAAGCGATCGAAAAAAGTAGATCGCGAGATAAAAGTAGCAAGTGGAAATGCAAATGAGCTTAAACAAAAGACTACTCTCGTTTACATTGAGTTCGGCACATGAGAAGTTCGGGCATGTTGTAAAACATGGACTGGACTGGACTGATAAAACATGGACTGGTAAAACATGGACTGATAAAAAATGGACTGGTAAAACATGGAGGGTTAGGATCTTTGTTGTTTTGGGTTAGCGATTATTTGTTATAAAACATGGACTGGTAAAACATGTAACGTGTAGCTGTGAATGTATGATGTCTACATTAACAAATAATCGCTAACCCAAAAACAACAAAGATCCTAACCCTCCATGTTTTACCAGTCCATGTTTTATCATTCCATGTTTTACCAGTCCATGTTTTATCAGTCCATGTTTTATCAGTCCATGTTTTATCAGTCCAGTCTTGTCCAGTCCAGTACAGTCCAGTCCATGTTTAATTTTACAACATGCTCGAAGTGCGACGTTAAAGGCCGTTTTCCACTTCAACCGTAACGTAACGTAACGTAACGTAACGTAACGTAACGTAGCGTTTTCTTTTGTGTCAAAGTCATTGCTCACGACACAAAGAAATACGCTACGTTTCGGTACGATACGGTTGAAGTGGAAAACGGGCTTTAACCTGTCCAGGGCTACCCGGCTGGAACAACTCGGTGCAGTGGAGCGCGGTGATGCCTGCGAAGGAGGCTATCCTGGGCATTAGTTATCGAAATATTAATTGTTTGCTCGTGGCACATACGTGACAGAAGACACCGAAAGTTCGCCGGGATCGTTTGTTTCTTCAATGGCTTCACCACGGCTGTCGAGTAGGCTTCTTCACCTTCGCTTTTTTGGTCCACGATAGGTATTGAACTACTTTGTTGTTTATCTGAGCCATTGTGTTTAGACTGACCAACATTTTGGTCAGGTTCTTGTGTGTAAATTTCACGTACTATACGAATTTTAACGAAGACAGCGTTCAGTGTGTGTGTTTGCTAGTACCGTCGCACACATTTGTCATATTATATCGCGTCTGAATTCAGTAACTCAAACGTAATCTACACCTTCGCTATTATACCTTTCGTATATATAAACAGTAAAAGAAATACCATTTCAGACATTGACAGCCTACAACCTATATGATTTGAATAAACTTGCAACGCATGGTTCAATTCTTATTGTGACCATCCCACGGGGAATTTGGATATTTTGACCGTGTAGAAAAAGATGATTCCCCACGGCCAGACAAGTTATCAAACTTTCATAATTTAAAATATGCAGATAAACTTGAATTGTTTTAGTTCATTTTGTTTGCCATCTTTGTTTCCCTAGCTTTAAGCAGCTCCCTTTTCTGGTTCTGTTTTGTGGTTTTTCGTGAGAAGTTTTAATAATATAGTATTCGAACCTCATATTATTGGAATGCCCGCTGAATAACTGATCTGCATGCTCACAGGCTAAGGTAGTGCTGGGCCACGTTTCCCCGGTGGGAATAATTTCCAATCTTAAGTAGCCCTGTGCATCAGAGCAAAATTGAGTGTTTTGTAATTTATGCCGATTATTCGCAATGCTTATATCCAAGTCCGCTTCTTGATTGTTTCGGGTTTATTTATAAAAGACGGGTTTGTTTCGAGACTAGACGGGTTTATCATTCGAGAGTGGTTTGGTTTCAAACACGGGTTTGTTTCAAGGTTTTGAAAAGAACCTGTCTCGAAAAAAACCCGAAACAATCAAGAGGCAGACGTGGAGCAAGTCTATGCTTATAGCAACTAACGAGTATTCACTAAAAGTTTAAGAAATCATATGAAGAGAAAACTTAGTTCTAATAGACAATTATAGGACAAGCTGAAAAGCTAAAATGAAACAGCATAACGAGAATCGGCACTCGACGGCTACCTGGCCATATCGTATGATTAACAATTCGATTCCAGCATCTTTTCGACTGTTTGATCATCCTCGAACCAAAATTATGCCGACTATAAACAGTCATCCTTTGAAAGTATTAGCAAACTCTTTAATAGTCTCGTTTGCAAAGAATACGTTGAGGCCTTCGTTAACAACAAACATTGAAAACGGAAGTACGTCTTAACCAATTGAATATCACGTATTTACTATGTAAATTCCTTATAGTAGCTACGTTACAGAGCTGGTTCATAGTCTGTGTTTTTCAAATTTCACAGACTGACGTAGGCTAAGTCTCCTGGAACTTGTCACAACAGCTTTTAGTGAGTTTCAAGTATTAAACTAAGCGAAATGCCAAATGGTTTTTTAGATCATCTCTGTTTAATGCGTTGGGTTCTAATAATTTTGTTTCTACAGAATGAACATTTTCCCGCTAAAGGCTTCTTTAGAAAAAATGTGTACGTACTCGCTTGCTACGTTGAACAAATTTCATCTGTATTTACGTGTGCGAAGCTGCCGTACAAACGCGTAAAACGCATTTGATTGCTTCTCATGCGAAATACTAGTGGAATTGCGAGACCTTTTTCAAACAAAACTCCAACTGCTTTGATGAGCAAACAAACAAGTTCACTACACAGCTTTCGGTTTTTAGCACATCCCTCAGCGTCGTGACCGAGTGCATTGCGTTTGGTCTTTATCTTTTGATCAAAATAAAAATATAGGCTTCAAAAACCGAGATCGTGAAAAACGTACCTTCTTCAGACATCACAGGAATTGCCTGTTGCCCGACTACAAGCGAAATGAAGATGTATACAACCAGTTTCATGTCGCTGCTTTCTTTTGCTTCTGATTAAACTTTGATTGGTGTCGGTTGAGCTATGATACTTCTCTGATCTTGGTACTTGATCTGTAGTCAGCCCCCCCTGCCCTTTGCGTGCCCTTTGGTATCATTACAGTATTTTAATACTTCATTTTGAATTTATTTAATCACTCTAAGTTAAAATTTATACTGCCCAAATTCGGAAAGCAAAAACATTTAAATTTACGAGCGAGATGCGTAATGAGGAAAATGAGGAGGAACAAGCCCGAACTAATCGTCTTTAGTCGTCGCTGGTCGTCGTGGTCGACGATTTAAAAAATATAGGTCGTGTAATTTGGGTACACAGCTGAGGTACGCAACTGACGCAAGCATTTTCTGTCACCGTTGTCAAAAATATCGGTTATAATGTCTCCTATTGAATTAAGACGCTATCGTTAACGTTTGTAAATATTTCTGAATTGAAATCTTATTTGGCGGTCGAGCAGTCATATTTCAAATCAAACAAACGAACGGGAATACCGTATTCCCGTTCGTTTGTTTGATTTGAAATATGACATTACCCTTCTAATACTGTATTTCTCAAGTCTTTAAACAGTTCTTCAGGCTAAGAAGAGAATATTACTGCGCAGATTGGGAAGAACTTACACAGCAATTTTAGCGCGCCGCGGTGAGTGACCTACATATAAAAGTGTCAGTCCAAAATATAACTTCTTCCGACTGAAACTCGTATAAAGATTTTTGTGGGGTGTCGCACCCCCACACCCATCCCCCCCCCCCCCCCCCCCCCCCCCCGTAGCTCTGGGCCTGAGTGTCACCTTAATGCTCTCAGATATTGTCTGTTATTACCAAGGTGGGTTCGTCAGCGTGCTGGCAAAATAGACCTTGAGGTTAACTAATTATAGGTTAAGCTACGAATGTTAAAATCGAAGTCTCTGATCTAATCGAGGAAGGTGTAGTACTTTCGGGAATGTTTGTTTTTCAGAAATTCGTAGCAAAGCTAGTACTGATTGTAAAAATTCGCGCAGGGTAAACATTACACTACAGATTCACGCTACCAATAATGCCATCTCGCGGTAGTTTTCGTGACAAATATTTTGAATTAGTTTTAAAAATTAGCGAAAAAATCGACTAAATCGGCCTATCTATCAAATGTATTTGAAGACATTTGCTATTTTTTCGCGAGTATTAAAAATTTTAAAGAGGTTAGCTTTAATTTCGTATTCGTTTATGGTTGGTGCATTAAATATTTGTTAGTCTTTGGGCCCCTTGGGAAATGAAACAAGCCAACATTTATGGCAACAAATTAGTTCAAAGGCTAAGCATATATTTGACGTCCCTTATGGGACTCTTACGTGCAAGCGAAGGATAGCGTTCTTTCATAGCGAATATGCCTCGGTTAACGAAAGATCAATGAATTTGGATTTGTATTGAATATGCAAGGTAAATAATGGCGAAGAAGTAAGACGGCGATGGCTAGGACGTTGGCCAAATGATCGCGCTCCGACTAGGGCAACAATTAAAAGAACGTTCGACAAATTTTGGAGAGAAGGCACGTGCCTCAACCTTAATAAAGGACGGAGTGGATGAGTGAGAACTGGAAGAACGATGGGAAACATTGACTTGGTTCGACAATCCCTTCAAGAAAATGGACAACGTTCTATACGAAGAAACGGGCTTGGATTTAGCCGAAGCACGTTCAATCGCATTGTGAAAATCGACCTGAAATTTCATCCGTACGTGTTAATACGTATATGCAGGCATTAGTAAAAGAAGGCGATCCAGCACAACGACTTGCATTTTGCAATCGATTTGTAAACACATGTGAGAGAAATCCTGGTTTTCTTGATCAATTAATAGTGTCTGATGAAGCTATTTTTAGGCTAAACTCTCGCAATGTGGTTGAGTACGCAGAGTACGGTACCGGTCACCCTCATGACCATTATATTGAATTCGCCCAAGGTGCAGAGCAAGTTATGGTATGGGTATAGGCTTAACAAGAACTGGTGTTGTCCTTGGCCCACATTTTGTTGAACGGAATCTCGACAGCAGAGAGTATCTGCGGATTATTCGCTATCATGTAATTCAGAGAGATTTTCGTACGCACAATATTGACCGACGGGTTATGTGGTGGCAGCAAGACGGTGCACCTTGTCACACGAGCAATGCGACCATGCGATATCTCCGCGGACAGTTTCCTGGCAAGGTTATGGGGAAACGCGGCGATTGGCCTTGGCCTCCTCGATCTCCTGATGAGGGTTGTCCAATACTGTCGAATAGATTCCAATCGTACGATTCGTGAAATTCGTGGGTATGCGTTAGGAGGTGAACATTTTGGGATATGTAGTGGTTAAAGTGTATCTGAGAGGATAAACAAATTGTTGAGGCGGTAGTCGGAAAGTCCGTCCAATCGTCCGATTCGTCCGATCGTGACGGATCGCGAGATTGGTGAGCTTGACTAGTGTTATATACTGCATGTGGCTTAGGTAGAAGAGGTACAGCGAAAAATCCGTCCAATCGTCCGATTCGTCCGATTTGTCCGATCGTGACGGATCGTGAGATTGGTGAGGTTAACTAGTGTTATACTGCATGTGGCTTAGGTAGAAGAGGTACAGCGAAAAATCCGTCCAATCGTCCGATTCGTCCGATTTGTCCGATCGTGACGGATCGTGAGATTGGTGAGGTTAACTAGTGTTATACTGCATGTGGCTTAGGTAGAAGAGGTACAGCGAAAAATCCGTCCAATCGTCCGATTCGTCCGATCGTGACGGATCGTGAGATTGGTGAGGTTAACTAGTGTTATACTGCATGTGGCTTAGGTAGAAGAGGTACAGCGAAAAATCCGTCCAATCGTCCGATTCGTCCGATTTGTCCGATCGTGACGGATCGTGAGATTGGTAAGCTTGACTAGTGTTATATACTGCATGTGGCTTAGGTAGAAGAGGTACAGCGAAAAATCCGTCCGATTCGTCCGATTTGTCCGATCGTGACGGATCGTGAGATTGGTGAGGTTAACTAGTGTTATACTGCATGTGGCTTAGGTAGAAGAGGTACAGCGAAAAATCCGTCCAATCGTCCGATTCGTCCGATTTGTCCGATCGTGACGGATCGTGAGATTGGTGAGGTTAACTAGTGTTATACTGCATATGGCTTAGGTAGAAGAGGTACAGCGAAAAATCCGTCCAATCGTCCGATTCGTCCGATTTGTCCGATCGTGACGGATCGTGAGATTGGTGAGGTTAACTAGTGTTATACTGCATGTGGCTTAGGTAGAAGAGGTACAGCGAAAAATCCCTCCAATCGTCCGATTCGTCCGATTTGTCCGATCGTGACGGATCGTTAGATTGGTGAGGTTAACTAGTGTTATACTGCATGTGGCTTAGGTAGAAGAGGTACAGCGAAAAATCCGTCCAATCGTCCGATCGTGAGATTGGTGAGGTTGACTGAGGGCACACTGCGAAGAGGTACAGCGAAAAATCCGTCCAATCGTCCGATTCGTCCGATTTGTCCGATCGTGACGGATCGTGAGATTGGTGAGGTTAACTAGTGTTATACTGCATATGGCTTAGGTAGAAGAGGTACAGCGAAAATCCGTCCAATCGTCCGATTTGTCCGATCGTGACGGATCGTTAGATTGGTGAGGTTAACTAGTGTTATACTGCATGTGTGTTCTGATCCTTCAGGCCACTGGGGCCCTTCTCCAGCAGTAACGAATATAAACACAAAAGGTTTTATAACTATTTATTGACTCTTGGTTGATTCGTAAAAAGAGGTGCTGACTTCGGCCTAGCACACTAAACAACAGAATGAAATTGACAAGATAAAAGCCCCCCTGGCTTGATAGGAGAACCAATGAAATCCGCCAGATTGAGGAAATGGCGGGAACAAAACAAAGGCTAATTTTAGACCTAAACTAACAAGGCCGCGAGGTCAGAACACTCCTCGCCTGGTATGAAAATACCACTCATAATGTACTGTATATATATACTGAATAATATGTTCAAAAGTCAGCTTAGTTCGTCTACTGTCTTGAGCAAAATGACTTCTGTAACTGGTCTGGTGTATGTATGCTTCGTCCCGTCTTTCGCAGTCACCAACTCCACCTTTCGAACTTTCTTATCTTCGCTTTGGTAGACTTTGGTAATCCGAGCAAGAGGCCACTCGTTTCTTGCCACTTCTTTACGACGAAGCAGGACCAGATCACCCTCTTTTAGGTTTGGTAACTCATTCTTCCATTTTCTTCTCGGCTGAAGCATGGGCAGAAACTCCTTCTTCCATCGGGACCAAAAAACGTTAGCTAAATGTTGAACTTGTCGCCATTGTTTAGCGTGTAGATCTGTTTGGCTGAAAAACCCCTGGCGTTGTGTTAAGTGTCCCTGATTTCTGAGTTAGTAGGGTGGATGGCGTAAGGATTTCTGGTATAGATGGATCGTTGGAAACTGGCACCAGAGGTCTGTTGTTGACTATGGCCGTGACTTCCGCCATGAGAGTTGAAAGGACCTCATGGGTAAGTTGTCTGTATCCAAGATCAGCGAGCATTGAGTCTAGTATCTTCCTTGCGATTCCAATCATTCGTTCCCATACACCGCCTGCGTGAGATGCGTATGGAGGGTTGAAAACCCATTCACTGCCTTCGCGGTTGAGGTAGGCTTCGATGTCCTTTGTGTTCATCTCTTTGAGGGCCGCGGCTAGTTCGTTGTGTGCCCCAACAAAGTTTGTCCCACAGTCGGAACGAAGTTGTGCAACTGGTCCCCTAATCGCCAGGAATCTGCGTAAAGCGTTAATGAAGCTTGAGGTATCTAAGGACTCGATTAGCTCGATGTGGATTGCTCTGATAGTGAGACAGGTGAAGATCACTGCCCAGCGTTTATTGCAAGCAGCTCCTCCTCTGGTGCGTCGAGTCATTACTTGCCACGGTCCAAAAACGTCAAGGCCAACGTAAGTGAATGGAGGGACTGGAGTAAGGCGTTGGACTGGAAGGTCGGCCATCTTTTGGTGTTGCGGTTTTCCCCTCAGCTTCTTGCATTTTAGACATCGGTGGATGACTTTGCTCACTAGCCGTTTACCTCCAACTATCCAGTAGCCGTTTGCTCTCACTATACCGTGCGTGAAATGACGCCCTTGGTGCTTGACTTCGTTGTGGAGATGCTCGACGATGAGGGTCGTGACATGATGTGATCCTGGTAGAATCAGTGGGTGACGCTCTTCGTTGGTGAGATCGGCTCGATCAAGACGTCCACCAACGCGCAATAGACCCCCGATGTCAATTATCGGGCTTAGTTTTGAAATCACGCTTGTTCTTGCTAGTATCTTCTTCTTCTCGATGCGTTCAATGTCCTCACCGAATGCCTCGTGCTGTAGATTTCTAATTATCACCGTCTCTGCTTGCTTTCGCGTATTGACAACACTGGAAACAGCTGTTTCTGCGATCGGCGTATTTTCTGGTGTCGGAAGATTAGAATCGTTGAGGAGTGTAGCTCGATGGTGTGATTGAGCAAACAGGATCAGCCGCGATACTGCTTTTACCAGATTATTCCACTGCGAAAATCTCAAAAAAACGATCTGACCCAAGGAACTTCTTTTTCTGTACGGTTGTGCTTAGTGTCTTGATCTCTAGGCGAACTTCAGGATCGTCTGTAGACGTTTCTACGGTTGACGGGTCTACTTGCATATCCTTGGGTGGGTTTTGGTCGTAGAGGAGCTTTGGACCAGTCAGCCACCTAGAGCTTCCGAGATCGCTAGCTTTCACTGAGCGAGTGGCTAGATCAGCGGGGTTGAGATGCGTCGATACGTAGCGCCATTGCTCTGCGGAAGAAGACTTTCTGATTCGTTCCACTCGGTTGGTCACGTAAACGTAGAATCGTCTAGTTTCGTTAGTGACGTACCCCAATACTACTTTGATGTCCGAATAGTACGTGATTGAGTCTGGCTGAACCACTTTCTCTTCCAGAATTAATCCAGTGATCTCCACTCCGAGTACGGCAGCGCACAACTCCAGCCGAGGGATAGTGGTAGCGTGGGATGGCACCAGCTTGGCTTTCCCAAGAACAAACGATACTTCGACTTGACCATTGGGCTGGACGGTTTTCAAATAGGAAACTGCCGCGATGCCTTGCACTGAAGCATCACAAAAGGTGTGGAGCTCGGTACGTCTTGCTTGTTCAAGCGATGCCGTGGCGTAAGCACGAGGAATATGGAGATGCTGTAGGTCAAAAAGTGATTCGCACCACGATTGCCAGGCTGGTTTATACTCTTGAGGAAGCGGCTTGTCCCATTCTTCAAATTGTCGCTCTTTTAGATGCGTTGACATGGATCTAAGAAGAATTTTCCCATGGATTACTACTGGTGCGGCAATTCCTAACGGGTCGTACAGGCTATTAATCACCGATAAAACACCGCGTCTTGTAAATGGCTTGTCTCCAAGGGTCACTCTGAAGGTAAACGTGTCCGTTTCTAAATCCCAGCATACGCCCAATGACCGTTGAATCGGAGTGGTGTCTTGGTTCATGTCCAGGTCACGAAAGCCAGAAGCTCGGTCTTCACTTGGAAACGCGTGGGTTACTTTGAGGTCGTTGGATGCGATTTTATGAAGACGGAGGTTAGCGGTGGCTAGCATGGCTTGAGTACGTCGTAGTAAGTCAATGGCTTGTTTGCTTTCAGGCGTAGACGTTAGACCATCATCCACGTAGAAGTCTTTGTCTACGAATTCCCTTGCATCGGATCCAAATTCGGCTTCTCCGAGTAGTGCTGTCTTCCTGAGACCAAATGTTGCAACTGCTGGCGATGAAGTATTTCCAAAGAGATGGACCTTCATCCTGAACTCCATTACCTCTCCGTCAGGATTGTTGTCCTTGTACCACAGAAAGCGTAGAAAATCCCTGTGATCCTCCTTGACGATGAATGAATAGAACATCTGCTCTATGTCGACCATGAATGCAGTGGAATTCTGGCGGAAGCGTAGTAGAACACCCAGTAGACTGTTTGTAAAGTCGGGACCAGAGAGGAGTAGTTTATTCAAAGATACTCCATCGGTTTCTGCAGCAGAGTCGAAGACTACTCGGATCTTTTCAGGCTTCTGGGGGTGGTAGACACCAAAGTGTGGAAGATACCAACATGGCTTAGTCGAGGCAAGATCTTTGGGTGGCACAAGTTCGGCATGTCCCTTGTCAAGAATCTTTTGCATGAAGTCGAAGTAATGTTGTTTCATCAAAGGCTTTCGATCAAGTGTTCTGCGTGTAGACTTGAGACGTTTGTATACTTCTTCACGATTGATTGGCAGTTGTGTCACTTCGTGGCGAAATGGAAGTGGAGCAACCCAGTTGCCGGAGTTATTCTTTACCATGTCTCGTTCCATAATATCGATGAATCTTCTATCCTCCACGGACAGTCCTGGTCTGTTATCGTTTTCTGTGCGCGCAAATACGTTATCAGCTAGTCCATCTTTGAACTTTCCTTGGACGAATGTCTCTCTTCTACTGCTGTTTCCATTGCAGGTGCGAGAATCTGAACTGAAATCTTGTTTGATGTGGAATACATTTGGACAAGGCTCGAGGATGGAAGGCCTTCCACTATGAAGTACGTGAGTCTTGAAGGACGAGATATCGTTGGGTTTGTGTGCACCGTCTAAACAGGCGTTGCCTAAGATGACCCATCCAAGGTCAAGCCGTTGTGCCCATGGAGTATTCCCTCTTCCATTACGCGACTCGTGTACCTTGTGAAGTGGTGGTACATCTCTTCCAATCAGTAGAAGTATCTCAGTTTCAGCTTTGACTTCAGGTATCTTGTCGGCAATCGGGCGGAGATGCGGATGAGCCATGGCTACGGTTGGCGTGGGGATTTCTTCTTTGCTGTCTGGAATAGCATTACATTCTAATATGGTGGGGAGGAGGTGGGTCTTACGTCCATCCAACGATTCAATTACGAGGCCTTTTGCTTGCCTTCCTTTCATCGGTGTTGTTCCAGCACAAGTTTTCAATGTGTAGGTAGACGTCTCTCCATCTAGATTTAACTGTTCGAAAAGCTGAGATTTGGCAAGAGAACAATTGATTTGGTCATCGATGACTACGTAGGCTTGTATCTTGGTGTCAGGGTGATTCTTGAGATACACATTGGCCAGACATATCTTCGAACATGATTTTCCACCCTGACTGTTTCCACATATCTCAGTACAGGCTGATGTAACTTGGTTGGGCTCCTCGCCTTGCTGTTGAACCTCTTCTTTTTTCCCGTGTTGGCGGCGGTTGTAGTTTCGTTCCTCGTTTTCACCTCGTTCTTCCTTTTCCATCTTCTTTGATTCAAGTGGTATTCCTGCGTGAAGTGCAGCCAAATGTTTCTCGCTCTGGCATTCTGTGCATTTAACAGTACACTTGCAATCTTTAGCCATGTGAGTGGAGGAGGCAACGCAGCGGAAACATATACGATGCTGTCTCAACAGGTTTTTTCTCTCCTCAAGAGGTTTGGCTCGAAAGGCACGGCACTTGTTTAGCGGGTGGGGCTTCTGGTGAATGATGCACCAACTGCTCGGACCTGGGCTTCGGTTGTTTTGGTCAGCAGATGTGCCATCGCTGATCTCAGTCTTGTAGCTCTGCCTCGGTTTTGGCGTCGAGTTTCTCAAACTGGGACTTTCCTTCTCGAAGGTGTCTATAGCTAGGTTTGGGTCATTTCTCTCGAGCGAGATATCTTGAATAAATTTGGCGAATTCAACAAATGGAGGATAATCAACATGGTGGTCTCTCTTGTAGCGGAAGGCTTGTCTCTGCCATCTGGATTGAATGTCTCCAGGAAGTTTAGTGAGGATCGGTTTCAAGTAGATAGGTTCATCGAGAATTCTAAGACCTTGCAGACTTCCATCTTTCTTGGCACACTCTAGCTCCAACAGCAGATCTCCTAGTTCCTGTAATTTGTTATTATCTTTGTAGGCAATTTTTGGAAAGTCTGTCAGCTTGTTTAGATGTACTTTCGTAAGGACAGCATTAGAACCATATCGTTCCCCCAATTTCTTCCAAACCTCGGCCACTCCTTCGGCTGCATTTGTGATGTAGGCATTGCGCAGTCGTTGAACGAGCTTCTTTGAATTTTTGGCGGTGTATTCAATTATGAGGGAGAGTTCTTCACTGGGTGTGATGCTGACATTCCTTGTCATATTCTTAAAGGATTCTTTCCAGGTGTGGTAATTCTCTGGGCTGTCATCGAATTTTTCTATTTTGTTTGCTATGAGCTCTCGCCGAGCCATAAACTCAATGTAAGAATTCATAACTGGGTTTGGGTTAGGAGGTGAGTTCATCTGGTTTGGTGGACTGAACGCATTTGCTGTGGCGTCTAACGGTCGAGGAGTTGGAATCTGGTGACTCTGGGGGTGGTCCTGTTGGGTTGTTTGGTTAGGTTGGTTGACCACACCAAGAGGCTGGTCTTGATGGTTAGCAGATGGATCAATACACTGGTTTTGGATGTAGTGTTGTACTCTCTGGCTAGCGTTTTCTTCAGGTAAGTCTAGTCGGTGAGCCTCTTCACTGCCTCTGAAGCCTAGTTCATCGTCTATGGCATTCGCTTTGGCAACAGCAATTGCTGCTTCTTCTTCGAGACGTAAACCTTCCATTCTTGCTTACTCATTCATTTTTCTTCGAGTTAGCGCTAATTCTTCTTGTTGTATTAACAGCGCGGATTGGGATTCTAGAAAGGATCGCTTTTTCTGCATTTCAGCTTTTTTCATTGCTGCAGCAGCCTCGGCTCTGGCTTGCGCTCGTACGGCGGCAGACGATAACGAGGACGCGCGCGAACCGCGAGATCGCCACGAACCGCGAGATCGCCACGAACCCATTTCTAGCAAAAGTTCCTTCTTACGTTCACCCCCCTGCGCTAGGGTCGTTTGTACAAATTGTTCATGATTGTTCATAATTTCTTCCCATGTCACACGCTCTTGTTGACATTGAGGAGTACTAATATATGCAAGAAAATCCACAAATGACAACCACACAACTTGATAATCGTGAAAATTTGAACGTACCTTCGCTGACCCTGAACGGAGTTCTTCGAGAGAGTCTGGCGACTGTTGAAGCTTCGATATGGCGTTGAATACTTTCTCCCATAGTTTCTCCAGTTTAATTCTGTCAGACTGTATTCGATTCTCGATAGATTTAGCAGAAGGCTTAGCGTTCCTTTTGGGTCTAGTTGATAGTTCTTTATCCGTTGTAAGACTCTCAATCTCGTCTCTTTCCCGGTTTAACTCTTCGACCGATCTTGATGTCTGAGTAATGTCTTGTCCCCGTACGTTGACATTGCCAGTGTTCTCGCATGGTCGAGCAGTATTTACTTCTTCCCCTAACTTGGGTCCGTCGGGACGAGGTTCATCTTGCGTTTCTTTGTTAATTTCAGCTTCCGTAACGGGTAGATCATCATTTATAGCGATACCATCCATACTACAAGTACGAGATCTTCTTCGATAACGTCAACACGATTGCTGGCCGTATTTTACGCGAAAAGCGTACCTCTTTTTACTGTTCTGATCCTTCAGGCCACTGGGGCCCTTCTCCAGCAGTAACGAATATAAACACAAAAGGTTTTATAACTATTTATTGACTCTTGGTTGATTCGTAAAAAGAGGTGCTGACTTCGGCCTAGCACACTAAACAACAGAATGAAATTGACAAGATAAAAGCCCCCCTGGCTTGATAGGAGAACCAATGAAATCCGCCAGATTGAGGAAATGGCGGGAACAAAACAAAGGCTAATTTTAGACCTAAACTAACAAGGCCGCGAGGTCAGAACAATGTGGCTTAGGTAGAAGAGGTACAGCAAAAAATCCGTCCAATCGTCCGATTCGTCCGATCGTGACGGATCGTGAGATTGGTGAGGTTGACTGAGGGCACACTACGAAGAGGTACAGCAAAAAATCCGTCCAATCGTCCGATTCGTCCGATTTGTCCGATCGTGACGGATCGTTAGATTGGTGAGGTTAACTATAGTGTTATACTGCATGTGGCTTAGGTAGAAGAGGTACAGCAAAAAATCCGTCCAATCGTCCGATTCGTCCGATCGTGAGATTGGTGAGGTTGACTGAGGGCACACTACGAAGAGGTACAGCAAAAAATCCGTCCGATTCGTCCGATTTGTCCGATCGTGACGGATCGTGAGATTGGTGAGGTTGACTGAGGGCACACTGCGAAGAGGGTACAGCGAAAAATCCGTCCGATTCGTCCGATTTGTCCGATACGGATCGTGAGATTGGCGAGGTTAACTGAGGGCACACTGCGAAGAGGTCCAGCGAAAAATCCGTCCAATCGTCTGATTCGTCCGATTTGTCCGATCGTGACGGATCGTGAGATTGGTGAGGTTAACTAGTATTATACTGCATGTGGCTCAGGTAGAAGAGGTACAGCGAAAAATTCGTCCAATCGTCCGATTCGTCCGATTTGTCCGATCGTGACGAATCGTGAGATTGGTGAGGTTAACTGAGAGCACACTGCGAAGAGGTACAGCGAAACATCCGTCCAATCGTCCGATTTGTCCGATTATGACGGATCGTGAGATTGGTGAGGTTAACTGAGGGCACACTGCGAGGAGGTACAGCGAAAAATCAGTTTTACGATTCTAGAGTATACCTTGGCCTGTTATACATTGTCGGCGCACCACGCACATCCAGCCGCACGTGTTGCAACAATAGCAAGCACATTTATAGCAACAATATGTAAATAACGTCATGTCATGCCTTGCGGAGTCGGTGCTAGTGTATGGGCATCGTTGATATGTTTTGAAAATATTGTCAGACAAGACAAACAGACGTCTCTCTCAATTGCGAGACTCCGATTACACAATCATTTTCTTAATCAACTCCATCTAACGCAACAGCCAAGAACAGTAGAGTTAGTCTGTCGAGTTAGGATTCGAGTTAGGATTCGTTTTAAAATCAGTAAATTCAACGCGCGTTTCAATTGCCTGACTCCTGAATATACTCCTTGTTGCACTCGTGCTTGATGTGCTTTATTGCGTATAAGAAGCGTATCCGCGTTTGGCGCGGTGTTGAACGGCAACATCGTCAACCATGAAATTTGAAATTGGCACCACTATTTTGCATTCAAAAGCGTTTAGGAATGTGAAAATTAAAAAATACAGATACAGATGGCTATAATATAATTTATATTGATCGTGGGCAACCGCCATAGAACAGCTAATCAAAGACAAAGGTCAAAGACTGGTATCGAAAATAATATATTCAAATTAGTGCCAGTACGGCGGAATTTTATTAATGCATTAAGTTCGATAAAAGCCGATGAACTTATTGTTTGAAAGTGACATCGAAGCACATGATATAAAGTTTTTATCGATCATATGCCGATTAAATTACACACTGTACTCATTAGATTCGACAGAATGAAATTTGAAACGCCATACTTACCCATTGAGATTTACCTACAATATAGGCCGCTTCACTCAACTTTTCTGTTTACTTCAGCGGTATTAGATTAATCATTAAAATATTTCTTCCTGTTTTTTACCATGATTCTCTAATAGAATTGAAACACTGCACATCCTCATGGATACGCGTTAAGTTGTCGCAAGAATATCTCGTGTACTTCACTCGCTATAGCTCAACAGGTACAGCAGCGGACCCGAATCCCGAAAGTGCCATTTCAAACCCTGCTGCACTCAATAACTATCAACAATACCACACACCTTCTTTATTAAGCCTGGTTTCCATATGATCGCTTCGATCGCTGCGATCTATCAATTTTAAAACCGGCGATCGTAGCGATCATATGGAAACCACACGCTCAGCGATACTGGCGATTGCAGCGATCGCGGAGATAGAAAATGTGCTATCTCGGCGATCGCAGCGATTATATGGAAACACTGGTTCAGCGATCCTGGCGATCTCAGCGATCGGTATGTACTCCAGCGACATTCGGCTATATCTATAAATCACCTTACAGTAATAAGATTAAACGGTTCTTTCATTGTATACATAACGCAAATTTAGATGAATCAGTGAAACTAAAGCATTTTATGTAAATATTTAATGTAAATAGCTGTAAAATAATTTTATCTGTCTTGATCAAGACGAAGCTGTGCCCGAAGCTGAGGGACGAGAGTGTGAAAAGCTTCAAGCTCTTCTCTCGAAATATCTCGAAATATCTGTCGAACTCAAAAACGATGTTTTCTTGGCGCAAGTTCGTCCAAACAAACTGCGACGAGATTTAAGGCAGTACTTTTAAAATGCAATCCGAACGAGTTCTTTTTATGGGAGGCCGATATTATACGTTTGGATTCGAGTTAGGATTTCTTTCATATCTTTCTGTGTAAAGACGCATACGAATATGCGGTGTCTAAAGTTATCGTCATAAAAACCGGTGAACTTTACGGCAGTTTCGGTCGACGCGAATCTTTGCCACAAATCTCTCCTAACGGGGTAGGGTACGTGGGTGGCAGCAATAAAAAATATAAATGTATATATGTGTCATATTCTCTTGCCGCCGGCAATATTTACAATGTGTGCTCCTATCTTCTTGTCTGTCAAAAAAATAAATTCAAAATGGCGGATTTATAAGGGCAAAAAGTCGAACCTTTTAATTTTATCTGACTAAACACGCATTCAGTATTGTAGGTAAATCTCAATGTTCAAATTTCATTTTGTCGAATCTAATGAGTACAGTGTGTAATACTGGCAATAATTTGAATATATTATTTTCGATACCAGTCTTTGACCTTTGATTAGCTGTTCTATGGCGGTTGCCCACGATCAATATAAATTATAGCCATCCGTATCTGTATTTTTTAATTTTCACATTCCTAAACGCTTTTGAATGCAAAATAGTGGTGCCAATTTCAAACTTCATAATAATAAATAATAATAATAAATGTCTTTATTTCATCACAAGATAAAAAATACATATCTTATGTTACATCATATTAGTAAACTAATTAAATTAGAAGGATATAACCTATACCTATTTACAAAGCTAAATATATTTAAAATTAGACAGTTAATATAAGAATTTTGAAACAATTTGTATTAATCTTTAGAAAGTTACTAGACTTATTTCTACATTCATGCTACAGTACTAAATTATATTTAAAAATTAGACGGTTAATATAATAATTTTTGAAACGATCTGTATTAATCTTTGGAAAGTTACTAGATTTATTTCTAAGTTCATATCTATTAACCTTCTTCTTTGGCAATAAGTTCCTTAACGGGTGCTGTTCAATTTGCGCGACCTTGATAAAAAGTTTTCTATCTTGCTTTTCTAACAGTTCCTGCACACTAATTTCCCTCGAAATATATTTGCGTTTATAACATCTTCGCAAAAAGCATTCAATTTTTGTAAGTTCAGATTTAGAAGCACCATATACTGGAAGAGCATATGTAATATTTGGTAGTACTAAGGTAATAAATAAATGATCAATCTCTTTCTGATCATAGCCTTCCTTGCGTAATGATCTTAGGATGAAAAGGCACTTGTTAGCCTTTTTTAGTTTTTCATAAACATGAATTGTAAATCTGCTATCTTCTTGGAATGTGACTCCTAACATAACGATAGATGGCTTTTGAGGGATACCAGACACCAAAGGAAACATTTCAGTGCAACCTTTCTTCCGAATAATAAGCTCTTTACATTTAGTAGGATTACTCTTCATACAATTACGACTTGACCACTCCAAAAACTGTTGTACCATCTCGTCCGAAGTGTCATTGTCTTTCCAGACTGGAGATATAATATTGGAATCATCCGCATATTTAAATAACCCACACTCTGATGTTGATACAATCTCAAGATCATTGAGGAAGATGTTAAATAAATGTGGGCCACTCACTACCCTGAGTAGTTCCTTTATTAACTCGTATCCAGTCACTAATAAATCCATTGCTGACAACTCTCTCTTCTCTATCCTTTAGAAAGCTAAGATACCAATTGAATACGTATGGATTGAGACCGATTTGCCTCAGTTTCTCCGATAGTAAAATATGTTTTATACTGTCGAAAGCCTTACTGAAATCCATGGCAAAAATACGAACAGCTTTACATTCTGGATTATCAAGGTATTGATTAACAGTATGTTGAACCGCCACTAATGCATCAGTACAGCTACCACCTTCCCTGTATGCAAACTGAGATGCCTTCAAATGCTCTTCGATGCTATCCTTAGCATGCACTCTCATCACAATCTTTTCAAAAGCTCTTGCTATAACAGGTGTTATATTTACTACCTCGATAATCATTATTCTCATTTGGTGTCTCAACTTTTGGCAGTGGATCGATGTTAGATCTTTTTCAAGAAACAGGCTAAGTATGATTTTTAAAGTGACAGATTCCACACTCTCGTCAATACTGGAGTTAATAGCTCAGCATGATCCTTCCAAACAGTATACGGTATGGAATCTGGGCCCATAGCTGTCCTTTTGATATGTCGAAGAGAATTCCACACTTGCCATTCATTAACCGTTGGGATTTCTACATCGTCACCAATGTCCTGCGGTAGTGGATTTACATAGCTGTTATCTGTGCACACATTGCCAAAGTAAGTATTTAAGTCACGAAGTGAATTATGATCGAGAGAGGTAACAGCTCTCTGACGGCGCCGCGATATATTGTCCACTCTTTTCCACCAATCTCGTGTACCAACATCCTTTAAAGAGTTCGTTCTATTTTGGTTGATAACTGCTGAGATCCGTTTATTTAATACAATAAAACGATCTTTATTGTATCATGGTTGACGATGCTGCCGTTCAACACCGCGCCAAACGCGGATACTCTTCTTATACGCAATAAAGCACAGCAAGCACGAGTACAACAAGGAGTATATTCAGGAGTCAGGCAATTGAAACGCGCGTTGAATTTAATTTTAAAACGAACCGTAACTGGAATCATAACTCGACGGACTAACTCTAGGGTTGTTGGCTGTTGCGTTATGGAGTTGATTACGAAAATGATTGTGTAATGGGAGTCTCGCAATTGAGAGAGACGTCTGTGACTCGATAGTAACGACAATATTTTCAAAACATATCAACGATGCCCATGCACTAGCACCGACTCCGCAAGGCATGACATGGCGTTATTGTTGCTATAAATGTGCTTGGTGCGCGTACAATGTATATGATCATCTAGACTCCTCCGCAGGCATCTCTCTCATGCGGGAGGGAAAAATGGAGGGCGTAAAAAATTGCGGGCTCTCATGCGGGCGGGAAAAATGGCGGGCTGGGAAAAATGGCGGGAATGATCATCGTATTAACTGTCTACCTTTACCTGTTGGCCACTGGCGCTTTGTATACTAGAATCGTAAAACTAATACCTTGCGTGATTGTGTATATTCGCATCGTTCTTATTTTTAAAGGCACGTATATATCTCTATTTTGTTAAATATATGAATTGAAGAAAGTTGAATATAAAAGTTTTAAAATTGTTATGAACAATTGCTATTGGTTTCGATATCCCGATTTATTATTGAAGCATTCGATTGATGTGTTGCGTGCTTGTGAGTTTGCATGTTCAATTCGCGTTTATCGGTTTGCGTAATTTACATCTTTATATGTTGAACATTCTAAATGTAATACAGTGAAAAGCATTGTATACTTCTGGTTACTAAATAAAGACAGTTTAAGATCAAAATATTGCGCGTCTTACTTTAAACATTAAAATATAAGACCGCCTGTAGTGAAATTTAACTGCTTTTGGTCAAACCAAGGATTAGTTTTGAGATTATAATACCTTGAGGTGTAAGCCTCTTGAAACGCCAACCTGCGTTTCTGCCCACAGAGAGTGCGTGCAGACTATTCAAATGTTCGTCGCTAACGTTGTTGCGCCGTGGTGCGATGTTACGGAAAACTAAAATCCTACCTGCAGCAGACGGTCGCGTTGGGGGAGGGGCTTAAAATTGGACCGGCCCGCCTCACGCGCTCGCCCGCCTCACCCGCTCGAAAGACCCCTCCCCGAACGCGACCGTCTGCTACGCAGGCTATTGTCGGGCAGCTACCAGATATTTTTTTAAAGTTTCAGTGTGTTCTAATTCCTAAATTATAAAGCTAGCATTTTTTGATGCAATAATTTTATTATTTTACAAATTCAATTCAACCCGGCTGGAGAAAAAAAGTATTAGACAAATACCTTTAATACCTTAGCGCGCCGCCCCGGTCCCCTAGTAATAAGTAAATTTCTTGTCGGAGGTGGGGGGCTGCTAAATTGATAAAAAGCGCAGTACTAAGTGTAAGAGGGAGGATTGTAAAACATGCGAAAGGAATATTTACTTTTATAGAAGTAGAATCTTCAGTTAAAAAGTGGTAGGGTTGCAATGGCTTTCGTAATAAACTTTAATTTCACAATAACCTATCTCGTTTCACTATCTATTTGGTGGTAACGGCCGCCCATACAAGTGGCGTGTTAATAGTGATGTTGTGGTTTTTCATGCGTAGCTGGGAAAGGTGTAATTAGTTACATTTGAGAAACAGAACGAGTTGATGGGGCGTATTTAGCGTTGGGAAAAGTGAGTGTAAAATATTTGAAGGAAAGGTGTCGGATTTTCATGAGACGATATAGAAGTAGGCAATGTGGGGCGGTATGGATAAGATTGCGAAGGTTTATTGTGATAGGTATTTTAAGGTTAGACTACATTTGGTGACTTGAAGATAAATTTCGTCAGGAAATAAAATGTCGTTAAAGAATTTGTTCGATTCGGAGATGCAGAATTACAGGAAGGAAGGGAATTATTGGATGGAGATTTGTTTCACCGCGTTCGCGTTTGGCCGGCCGCATCCGCATGGTGGATGCAGAAGGCTTTCTAGGCAAAGGCGATCTGCGATGAAGAAACTTTTAAAGTAACATTGTTTTTATTGGAATGGCTGGGCGCCTAATGTAATTGGAAAGTAGGTGATGTTGTCAGTGTAGTGGAGTAAATGTTGGGAAAATAAAGAAAAGAGCAAGGCAAATAGATTTTATCGTGGAAAATTTGAAAAGGAAGAAAGACAAAATGGTTTTATTTGCCGACATGTTAATTTTCGCACTTGAATTAAAGGCAAATGGATATTGAATAGTCAAGGGGAAATTGATGATATGTTATGTAAATGTGTGAAAGCAAAGTATATAATGGCATTTGGGAATAGATAGTTTTTAGGAGTTTTGGATGTTTTGAAAAGGCATGTAATTATTGCGTTCGACGAAGGAGAACGCATTCTAATCTTGCATGTCAAGGGTTACTGTGCTTTACAGCTAAAATAAATCAAGATAAAACTTCACCCTTTTTTAATAAATTACCGGAATAAATAACGGAAAGCGTATGCCTATATGTTGATCTGAAATCCTTAGAGTTTTCGACTTATATATACGTATATAGCTACGATCATTTTAACACAGTGACGTACGAATGCTATTTTATCTTGGTTCTCATGTTTCAACTTTGATTTTTGTTGCTCATACCCTTATAACATAATATAAGACTAGGAGTGGAGTCTTGCTGCCTCGGGACTGACACAGGAGCAGTGGGTACGAGGTCGGGCCAAATCGAACATCACGTTCATAATATTTGCTGAATTGAACGACTTATCTGGCGGTCATATTTCAAATCTTACAAACGAACGGGATTACCTTTCTAATATTAAAATAGCATACGTAAATCATGCTGGATCCGATGTCACAGTTGTCAAAAACATTGAGGTTATCATGTCTCCTTCGGTAGCATCGTTTGTTGCCGGTTTCCACTCGATAACAATCTAAACCATGTATCGGCGGTTCCGATATAAATATCATTATAGCTTTTCTACTTGTGACATTTCCTTTTGTTTGTCAAGAAAAACGCGACGGATATATTCTTCCACAATGAATTTGATGTGGCGCATGACATATTTCTCGTTATAGGTGAGATATTTTTTTTGAGTTGCGACTTCCGTCATTCGTAGTTACCCACACATCTTTGCCCAATAATATACAATATCTTCCAGAAGTAGAACGTTGCAAGTGTATTTTCATTCTGGAAAATTTAGAATGTTGTTGTTTTTTTCTTTCTAAAATTACGCGATTGTAGTTGAACGCATTTTAAAAGCCAGAGACATGTGAGCAACAGTCTCAAATAGTCAGATTGCATTGACACCCAGCTCATCCGCCCTTCGAACCGACGCAAACATGAAGCCGAATGCGAAGTGAAGTTTGGCCCCAAATTCAACTGTTAAGAATTTATAATCAGCTATAAATCGGTCGATCAGATAGTAAATCGTATAGAAATTGATGGGATCGGTAAATGATCGGCTCATGATCACTAAAAGTGATGAATATTAATTGATGATGATATATTGGCAATGCTGCGTGGTTTATAAATAGAACGAAACAATAACATATATGATAGTGATATGTTGGGAATAAGTGATACAAATATGTTGGCAATAAGTTATATATGCATATTAGATGTGTGAAGTTGATTGTGCAGGTTGTTGTAGTCTTGAGAAAGACTGTTGTTGGTGACTGACGTTTCGACGGCCTCAGCGGCGGTCATCTTCAGAGTCAAGGATGACTCTGAAGATGACCGCCGCTGAATGACTCTGAAGATGACCGCCGCTGAGGCACGCTTGCGGCGTTGGTTTATAAATAGAACGAATCAATAACATATATGATAGTGATATGTTGGCAATACGTGATATATGTATATGTTGCTTCGTGGTTTATAAATAGAACGAAGCAATAACACATGATAGTGATGTAATGTTAGGAGTATGCGGCGTAACCATGTTAACGTCACCAATTTCACGATTCGTCACGATCGGACAAATCGGACGAATCGGACGATTGGACGGACTTTTCCCTGTACCTCTTCTACCTAAGTCACATGCAGCGTAACCATGTTAACGTCACCAATTTCACGATTCGTCACGATCGGACGGACGAATCTGCCCTTACTTCCTACTCCCCTTACTTCCTACTTAGCATCACGCGGTATCAAGTTACGGTTTCACGAATCGTACGAATCGTACGAATGGAATCTATTCGACAGTATTGGACATGTATGGGTCACTAATGTTTTGGTTCAACCAGGTTTCTGAGACAGTAAGAATGTCGAAAGGTTTTTCTTTGAGCAAAAGGTTTAATGTGTCCATTTTGCCGTTGATACTTCTGATGTTGAGATGAGCGACTTTTAACCCGCGAGAGCCAAGAAAACTACTTGATGACCTGCTGTTAGTAGTTACAGGACCAGGGTTTATTTCTATATCACCGGATAAACTGATTAACAAAGCCGCGAATGAGGCGTATAGAGGAAAAACGGGATCCTAGTACAAACTTTAACGAATTCGCCAACGGTTGTTGCTTGATTGTTGATCGACGAAAATGTTTGTTGTTAAACGGAATCTTATTTGCGACAACATCTTTAAATCACGTAGAGAAGTGTACGTCTTGGTATCATTGTATTTGTTGATTTGCAGTTCTTCGAAGGAAAAAATCCGCGAAACGTGATATAAATGTAAAGAAAGAGCCAAAGTTTTCGTGAACAGAAGATTTTCCGACCACTCATCATGAAGGTGAAATCAGAAATAATTGTACGAAATACGAAATTTGTACGAAATTTACGAAAGACGACTAACGAACAGATATGTCACGCAGCAAAAACGTTCTGAGCTCAAGTTACAAATAACGAGGTCAGACCAACGGTCAAATGTCTAGGAAGATAAACAATTCAAAGTTCACAGGAACCAAGGAGACAAAACTTCGGCAACGGTTATAGACGGAACATATTCAAATAAACCAAGAAACTTTGGTGCAAACGAACGAAGAACAATTACAGAGGCCACCAAAACGAACATGAAACGAAACAGAAACGGTTCAAGGTGAGGACTTAGGTTACAAATGATTTTGAGAATGAATTTAAAACACCAAGATATATAGTAAACTGTTTGCAATGAAATCCAGAAGTAGAATTTGAAGAGGACTGTCAAATCCCAATAGCTTGGAAAATGTAATACGGACAGTAAAATGACAGAAATGTATTAAAGGTACTTGATCAGCGCGGAAAATTTAAAACACAGTCACTACGCAACGAATAACACAACTTGTACAAACCAACGGTTACAATATAAAACGATGAATAATTTTTTGAAGGATCGTCAGTAAATCTTGGCAGCAGACTTAAGACAATAAAATCCAAGCTTCTTATCGAATCTGGAGCAGTATACCCAAAGAAAACTGCAATCTTGAAACTGAATTTAAATGAAGGCGAACCAGACCATATGCGGCCAAAATAAACCCCAGATTAAACCACCGGGAGGAGAATGGTACCACGAAAAAGTACACAAAGACGATCACGGTATATTTAGAAACACGAACACGCACAAAGGATTATCAAAAGCATTAGGACAAAAACAATTTTAAAGCATTTATTTGGAGGCACAAACGGCACAACCTGATAACGTAATACGATACAACACTCATTTTAGTCAGTGTCAAACATATTTTAATGAATATCCATATCTTAAATACGCAAATATCCATATTTTAAATTTTTTTTTGATAATTTCATATTTTTAAGATTCGTGAGTAAAGTCAACAATACCTTTGCCATCATGTGCCTATCACCCCACTCGAATGAAATTTACTGTTGAAGGAGATCACATGAACGGATTTGAGGAAGATGATTGATTTGAACTACAATGCAAGCATAGCCTTTATTTCCTTTTTTGTTCAAGCTATCAAAAGCACTCTTCTTCACAACAAACATCAGTAATAAAACCAAAATATTATATATATAAAAATTATTGTAATGTTGTTATATAGAACTTGTCCAGTCCCTCCGTTACTATGGAATATTCAAAAGATTTTCATTTTGACATGCTTGTTCTACCACTGATGCGATCGAAAATTCGAATTTGTACCAAACCATCATAAACAGACTGCTGAAAGAGCTCGTTGTTTAAAACATGTTGGTGTTTATTTCATCAAAATTGGCCCATGTGATCAAAAGTTATGAAAGTTCAAATTCCTGGATTTTGGCCACTTTTTAAGAACAGAAAAGGGTTAGTCTTCTATACTACAAATACGTGTACGTATAACAACCCCTCGCCAGCATACGGTTTGAAACTTTTATACAGTAGCTATTTTACCTGAATTAGATAATAGCCCATTCATTTGCCAAACTGAATAGATTTTCAGTGTCAAAATCTCTGAGAGCTTTGTGTTATCTGAATTTAATTGTTTCATATCTAAATAACAATAGCCCAAACTTTTAATTTTTGGGTTGAGTACCTGCACTGAACAAAATATATAGTGGGGAAGTCTACTGCTATTTCTACCATCAATCACTAAGAAATAAATTACTTGTCTCACACTGCTGATGATTCATGAAATAATTAAATCAGTTGTATAAACAGAAACCAAAGGCTGTTGAAGGAAGAAAATGCATCGTTATCATACAATGGGTTCGCTTAAAAAAATCAAATTCGTTCAAATGTCTAGGGGGTGTATATAGTACAAATATATAGGGGTCCTTTCCAATTGGGTTTACTAAGACGTATTAGTCTATTATTACGTATTATTTGTGATTCCACGCCGATTGTTGGTGTGGATAGATTATATACAATTCTACCCACATTGGACTACTGCGATGTGGATAACTTAATATTGGTAGGGATGTGGATAACTTAATATTGGTGCTCTTGAGAGATACAACACAGGGCAGGGAAACAGATCTATCCTAAGTTAATTGTATTAAATCGCTATTAAAATGTTCTTACTAGTTAATTTTGTCGACAATCAAGACAAATTACAGGCAACCAGACCAGAAAGGTGTTTAAATCAATTCGGAAGGCCGTTGACTGTGGTTGCCCCGCCCCCTTCGTTAGCGTCTCGAACGCCGCGCGCGTATATATATATAAGAGAGAGAGAAGGGAAGCAACTTTATTTCGGTAGTGATTTGTTTTGACGTCTAATGTAGTTGTTAGGTAAAATTTTAGCTTGAAAATCGGCTACATGATAGATTAAAGGTTAATGTTGACAGTCGTTTTGAAAATTTTGCAATTGAAAGCTGTAGTAACTTATATATTGGTAACATTTTTAGTGGAGACCTTTCGTATCATCTGTGCCCCAACTTGAGTCGACCACCGGAAGTCAATTAGTCAAACACGCTCCCATCTGTCAATCTTTTACACAAAACAAATAGTATTTTGTCAACATAATTTTCTCCCACGGTTGGCTACCAGCGCTCGAATATTCCAGATATTTCGGCCATACTCTTTCGGAAGATACTTTACACACTGACATGAACAAAATATACAAATGTGTCATGGTTTTGTGCACAGCGATTAAAACCGTGAGAGAGAGAATTTTGCAGATGACTATCCTGGACACTGCGCGATGTTGACATATGATCTTCTCCGCTTTCCAACAGAACCTTGTCGTAGCTTGCGAGGTAGCTTGTTTAACTAGCAATTATAGAATACCCGTCCACTTTTGAAACCGTATTTAAAGGCAGAAATACAAACCAGGATTTTATATTGTGTGTAGTTGTTGATTGTTCTCAAATTAAATGGGGTTTTAAAATAAAACGAAGCAAAGGTGGCGGGTGTTCTTACTATTCTACAATTTAGCGCCCTCGTTACTCGTTAGCGCCCTGGACAAATAAATATTTTCAGTTGATAATCCCACAAAATAAGCCAATGCACTGGGTAAAAAAGATCAGTTCACTATGAGAATGAATGCCAGTGAGGTCGAAATGTCCGTTATTTTTATTTCAAAAGTATTTGGTCTACTCCCACAGGCTGACGGCGTTCATTTATTATTTCTACGTCACATATTGCATAATTAAGTGGTCGAGTCAAGTTGGGGCATTCATGCTACGAAAAGCTTATTGGAGTTTCATCCTTTCTCGCTTTTCTTTATATTACTACCGAAAATCGCGAGACGCCCACGAAGGGGCGGTCTAACGGCCTTCTGAATTTAAATGTGACAAGCGCGCGAGACGCTAACGAAGGGGGCGGGCAACCACAGTCAACGGCCTTCCGAATTGATGTAAACACTGACTCGTTGCCTTTCTGGTCTGGTTGCCTGTAATTTGTCCTGATTGTCGACAAAATTAACAAGTAAGAACATTTTAATAGCGATTTAATACAATTATTGTGTACAAATTACCAAATAAACCCGATTTACTGTTAAACTCGCTTCACTAATAGACGTTACGGCTCCCTGTGGAATAATTCTCGCTGTTCCAAGTAATACTGTCTTTTGTAGTATTTCCACTGGTATTGCTACCCCAATATTTTCAAAAATTTTTTGATATAGTCCCAGGGCACCAACAACTACTGGGACAACCACACGTTTTAACTTCCACATTCTTGCTATTTCCCTTTTTAAATCCTGGTACTTCATATTTTTTTCCATTTCCTTCACTCCTAACCTATTGTCTTCTCCAGGTACTGCAATGTCAATAATACAAGCTTCCTTCTTTTCTTTATCCACTATAATCAGATCTGGTCTTCTGTGCTCAATTTCATGATCGCATTGAATATCGAAGCCCCACAATAACTTTTATATACCACTTTCCATTACACTTAGTGGTTGGTGCTCATACCATTTATCAACATGTTCCAGATAATATTTTCTACACAATTCCCAGTGGACGTTACGGGCTATATTGACAAGTCTACCTTTGTATTCTCTTTGCGCCAGCTTACTACACTTACAAGTACTAATCAAATGTGAAATAGTTTCACCTTTCTGGCCACGCATTCTACACAACGGTGATTCAGTTGATTTTTGAATATGAAATTTGACATAGTTTGTTCTTAACGCTTGTTCCTGTTCCGCAAAGATCAAATCTTCAGTGGTAGCTTTTAGATCTTTTATTTATTTTTATTTTATTTAACGAATTATTATACAGGATAAAAACACCTCAGTATGTATATAGCTGTTGTCAATGTGTGTCCTGTTAAATTACAACTTATATATAAATTACAACATATAGCTATACTTAAAAACAAATAAACATATATACTTGAAAACTTAAACATAAAAAATACTTTAAAATACTTTAAATTTAAATTTTTAAAAATAACCTTCGAGTAATTTTATAAAATCCTCATATTTTTCTGTTCTACGGATTTCAGTTGGTAGTTCATTGTAAACTTTTGCTCCCATAAAGAAGAATGATTTCCTAGCGTATTCAGTTCTGATCTTGGGAAGACGTAGAAGACATTCGTTATTTCTTGTTTTCTTTTCATGGTATATAGTTGTGAAATAGTCGTCAAAAATCGAGCATATATCTTTCTCTAGGCATTTTCGTACCACTATACATGCCCTCTTCCGATTACAATTAACAACTGAAGGTAGCTCTTCTAGATTGCTTGAACCCAGTGACACAATTTTAACAGCGCGATCATGGAATGATGCTAGCCTCTTCAGGTATGTGGGGGATAAGTTAAGTTGTAGTATTCCGCAATAAGTGAGAGTCGGTAAGATCATAGTCTGGTATATGGCTTTGGTAGTTTTCATGTTAAGGCAATATCTTAGTTTAACCAGTAATCTTAATCTTCCGGAAGCACGTTTATAGCTTTTTTGAAATGAGAGTTCAAATTTAATGTACTGTTTATTTCCATCCCCAGATATTTGTAGGCTTTAGTTTCTGATATTATTTGCCTTCGATAATAGATATTAAGCGGACCATTTATTTTCGATAATCTTTTTGCAGTTCCAAAAAGAATGGATTCCGTCTTTCCTTTCTTCAAATTAATAATAAGTTCATTTTCATCGAGCCAATTAGCAACATTGTCAATATCATTGTTTAGTTTATCCTGAATGGTTTCCAAATTCTTGTCAGCAGCATATAGTACAGTATCATCTGCATATGTTATGATATTTGAATTTTCTATCACATCGGTTATACCATTGAAGAACACGATAAAAAGTAGAGGCCCGAGTATCGATGCTTGAGGTACTCCAGTTACAATTTCCTTCTTATGCGATAGGTGATTGTCATAGGTAACTGTTGCCGAACGATGAAACAGGTAGTCTTTTAGCCATTCAAGTTCATTTCCATCGATACCATATCTCGAATTTGGACATCGATGTCCAGGACAATTGTTTCTCAACCTGTTCTCCATTATCTCTAATAAACTATCCATACACCTTTTTCTCTCTTCATGTTCTCTCGTGTTCCTCTTCTTCTATTCTTTTATATTCTTTTGGCTCAATGCAATCTGTAGTTTCGACAATATTGCCAGCGCTCACATACTCCAATAGTGGATCAACGCTATGTTTGAAATACCAACCCATGCTATTTTCTTCTCTCCGGATGCAGCTTTCAACGCTGATAAATCCCCGACCTCCTCTGCTCCTTGAAAACTAAATGATTTATTTTATATTTCATTTGCTTGAACTCATATCCTGCATGTGCTTCTCGGAGTATGCTTGACAGGGTATCATACACAAACTGACAAGATCTTAAATCTGTTTTCCAGTTCTCCAACTTGCTTTCAGGAATTCTTTAACATTTTTCGCTATCCCAAACATATCAAGACATTCCGTTATGTATGAATGAGGTATGGTATGGTAAGGTTGCGCGCGTCGCGTGCAATGACCGCATTGGAGACCCAAGGTGCTGGTTCTGTAGGCGGATGTTCTCCAATTACGTCTTGCTCTATCATCTTTTCAATTTCTTTGGCAGCACGCTCCAAGTGATACTGGTCGTGCTGGTGTAGCGACGGATTTAACACTGACATGCAGCTTCTCTTGGTGGTTTTTTATCTTATCTTATCTTTCGGTGGAAATGTTGTGGGAAGTTCTTCAGGATATCTTGAAGAGATTCCTTGTTGCCGGATTGGATCATCCGTACTGGTTGGAAGACCTCGGGTTGAGCGTCGAACTTGATTATCCAAAGCTGCTCTGCACTTTGCCTGCAAGTACAGGTTCACATGGGCTGTCGATACTGTGCCAGTCAACTGGGATGGATGTAGCACCGAATGTGACCGCGCATTTGGCAATTCCATCCATTGATATCGTGGGGCTGTTATATGGCTTGATCTTGGTTTTGGTGTTGATCATCCTGTGTGCCTGCTCTCTTCCACAGACACTAATACTTGCACCTGTATCAGCCAAAACCGTCGCGAGGCTGTTGTTGATAACGATTTGGCCAGTGGCGGAAATTGTGGTGGGATGGGGGGGCAGCCGCCCCCCCCCCCCCCCCACCTTTCGTCAAATTGCCAATTTGTCGGAAATTTTCAAATAAAATTTATATATATATATATATATATATATATATATATATATATATATATATATATATATATATATATATATATATATATATATATATATATATATATATATATATATATATATATATATATATATATATATATATATATATATATATATATATATAATTGCCAATTTGTCGGAAATTTTCAAATAAAATTTGTTACTTAGCAACCAAACTCTTCGGACATTTTGGGAGGCTTTGCCCCACCACCTTAAAACGCGAATATCCGCCACTGGATTTGGCCCTTGAAGTCTCGTGTCTTCATTCTTCCCTTGATTAGTGGTTCCTGAGTTATTTCAGTGATTCTGAAAATGTTGGTAGATGTCGCCTTGGTCATGATCTTCATTATACCTTGTTTTGATCGTCTTTGATCAAATAAAACATTTTGACGAGAGCATCAGTTCTCAGAAATAGATACCGTGTTAAATGTTAGGGCCAGCGTTCATGTGAGGAAAAAATACTGGCTAGCCAGAGAGATTTAAAATGCGACAAAAGAACCAATTAGCAATATCGATTTCATCCCGGTAAACCGGGATCTTTTTTGTTGTATTTATATGAAGTAAAAAAAATGTGTTCATGTGAAGATAAAACTTCCCGCCCGGCCTGGATCCCGGCATGCAGTCGCAACCAGGATCCCGCTTCACCGGGGAAAAGTGAGAATTAAGCAGTAAACCTGGCTAGCCCCCAGTCCCAAATAACGTCTCATATGGCTGATATTATTATTATTATTATAAACTTTATTAATGTGTCAATCTTCTAGCCAACTACAAGTAGTCTACTAATCGGGGACTATTAAGATCTACCAAGATATGAAAATATATTGCAATCTTTCATACACAGCAGACTTGTATGGACCAATAGAAGCAGTATGGCTTGCAAGAGAAAATTTAGGGCTAGTTATTTTTGTAAGATTAACTGAATTCTGCTTAATATTTGGGAGCAAACCATTAGGGAAAAAATTTTGATGAAAATAATTAGCAGACACTTCAAAACAACAATTGTTTTCTTCTTGGGATGGTCTCGTACAGTAAGTCTGGAAAATTACATATTGCGAACTTCATAGCAAACAAGCATAGCAAACCTTCGATAAAATCGAATCTGGAAAACAATAACAACTATCTACGTCAAACGAGCTCTGATTACAACACGTACCACTGACGCAGTACTTCATTCTAGCACGAGTGTTATTTTTTCTCAGATAAAGTCCTGAGTCATTATCGAACAAACTTGAGCAATTAAACTTAAAGGGATATGGCAATATAAATTAACTTTGTCTCATTTGAAAGAACTCGTGAAATGGTATGACAAGACCTTTTACAATTTTACCTTATCTTGTTTGGTTTTCGAAATAATTTGACGAAAGACAGCGTGCTGTCCGCCATCTTGGAATTATTTTCGATATGCATGTGACGTCATAAGTAGGGTAAAGCGAAATTTTTAGCTTGCCAACCTTACGACATTATGAGCCATAAACTCGATTATGTTGCACTATTTCCATTTCCAATAGGCCTACAATATTTTAAAAAGCCTTCCACGGAAATTCGGTCACCTATGGAGTAGTTTCATCAGGTTTACCCTTATTGTGACGTCACCAATTTCCTAGTTAATTAGGTCAAATATTACAACAAGATGGCGGATTGTAGACTGTCTTTTTTCATAATTATCTGAAATATTTCAAAAACCAAGAAAGATATAGAAACATTGTAAAAGGTCTTCTTACACCATTTTACGAGTTCTTTCAAATGAGACAAAGTTAATTTATATTGCCATATCCCTTTAACGCTGTGGTTATAGGTCCAACACCGGACCTTTTGGTTCAACGCCTATAGGTCCGACATTGACATAACTCATGTCAGTATGATAATTGTTAAGATGCTAAGATGCAATAGCGGCAATAGTTTGCTGTAATTTCAGACATTACCGGTCGATTCACTAAAATATCGTTTCGCTAAAAGTCATTTCGCTACTACCTGCACTCGATTCGCTACAGAACTTAAATAACACCAAGATATATATTCTGAATGAAAAGGACTTTAGGGAACTTTTTCCCTCAGAATTTCCAGTTCCAAAATCTTGATATGCTTTTTTAATTCGCAAAGATCATTCCGCACAGAAGTCACAACCGTAAATTCATAGCGTGATTATTATTATGAGAAAAGCTAAATAAATATTCAAATTATGTCGAATATTGGGCTGGTTGTCGAAAAAATCCGACAAAATGTCGCACCTTTAACACATTATACAACTTTTGAGCTTAAATTTATTTATAAACAACTTTAGAGCTTAAATTTACTGATGATAGAACGCTTGTTGTTTACCATGATCAATGTAATATGCTAATTATGTGCCAAATTGTACAGATTTTGCAGCATTAAACATGTGTAATTGTATGGATAGGAAATTTAATGAATCTTTGTATGGTAATTATATTTTTATGTAAGTAAATGTTTGGGTTATTTATCGTATTTTTGCTCGATATTCACGCTTGTTATGTATAAATCTATCATTTTAAATTTAACCTATTTCAAGTTGGTTACAATGCAACAAGCAACCAATGTCTATTGGTTGCCTCAGTTGCATCTGCTTTGGCTAAAACGACCACTCGATATTGGTTAAAATGGTTATACGAACCAAAACAGTAAATGGTCATAACTACCAATTATTATTTCAACAACGACGCGCTTTACCATGGAACCATAGTTTGAAGAATATATATTTTAATGTCCGCAACTTACTTGGATGACAGTCCTCCTCCAGGCGGAAGTCCATTAAAAGTTTCATGGGCCAAAGTCTGCATAATGTGGGTGAGATCGAGTTCCTCAGGATCACATTTCGAAGTAATGTCTAAAACACACCAACGAGAAAAAGATAATGAATTCCCAGGGTCTCTTTTGTTAAAGTACATATAAACCCTCCAGAGTTTTTAGTTATTTGTATCATAGTTAATATAGAAGAGATGGTTTGGAAACTCGGCCAAAGTCTTTGTTCTAGGTTATTGTTCACGTTTATGAAAATGTGTGCACTTTCACACTTGCTGAACACATTGTATTTTCTGTATAATGAAGCAATCATCCAATAGCAGGATTTGGGTTGAATCGCTCAACCATGTTATTTAAATATTAATAAGCAAAAAACAAAAGGTTTGTACACGGTCAGGACCATTTCAACCTAAAATCACAGCTCATTATAGACGCTTTGAAGTTCGTCGGCTTTCCTAACCATTCCCCTCTATTAACTATGTTTGTATAGAGGATGCGAAAAGAGCTGGTAAGTTACTTTACAGTTTTATTTTATTTAGTCTGTTAGTTCCCGAGATATTTGCTTCCAAAAAGTCCAATTTTGGATTCTCCGCCAGAAATTGGCAAGAATGTTTTCAATGCTTTAGGGCCTTGGAACCAGGAACCGACGCCGCTCGCTCACTGATCTATGATTACCAAAAACTACGTCCTATCAGTTCAAGCATGTGTTTCTTTGATAGTAATACCGGAAATAGTTTTTGCTAACTGTCATGTGCGGTCAAAACGCTTATGTATTCCTTGTTGTGTGAAATCTAATCGTTCCTGACTCCCATGCCCCTCTTAAGAATCACGTATTTTGTTGATTGTTTGTTAGGAGATAACGTAAATAAAACAGAAAAAAACACGTGTGTTTAGTCTGTTTCCAGCATTAGACCAGAGTCATGCAAGGGATATTTCCGAGGACTTCGATATTCGTCGTTACAAGCAGTTGTTTGCTGTTTTTCCTGACTTGTGGAAGATGTGTCGGTGCCATGCTCAGTACTCCAATAATAATAATAATAATAATAATAAATAATAATAATAATAATCCCCCCATGGACTACTACCTTGTCGTGGTGGTGGGGTTTGTGTACCTCGATGATCTTGAGAGCTATACTGGCGGGAGCATTAGCTCCTGGTAGGGTTTCCCTAGGCAGGTCGAAGGATAGAGGTCAGACAAAAAGTAGTCCGCTCTCTTACGCAACTCCAGGTGTTATATAATCGTGCCGAAGAGTGAATGGCCGCAGCGTAATGTAGTTGCTAACGATAGCTGTCAAGGATTGGCGATCCGTGGCAGGAACTAGCCTTATTGATTTTTCTAAGGCTTTTGATAATGTAAAACATTCTCTATTAGGTGATAAACTTAAGTCTTTACCACTTGATCCTTTTATTATTAATTGGTATTTGAGTTTCATAAGAGATAGGAAACAGAGACTTGTCTTTAGAGGCACTTGTTATGATTGGAGAAATGTTAACAAGGGTACTACCCAAGGTAGTGTAAGCGGTCCTTACCTTTTTAATCTATTTATTAATGATTTGGAAATTGAGAACAGCTATCATACGCACTTAATTAAGTATGCTGATGATTCCTCACTTTCCGTTGAGGTCACTAAATCCGGCTTAGACGATTCTTTAAACATAATTAAGCAATATATGGACTGGTCCTGTAGTAACCATATGCCATGTAACCTGACAAAATGTAAAGAGCTTATTCTTAGGAAAAAATGTTACGTGGAAAGTTTAGATCCTATTTATGATATATGTCAAGTAGAATCTTTAAAAATGTTAGGTATTACTTTTCAAAGCAATTGTAGATTTCTGGAACATATCAAACTTAAACTTGTGGAAGCAAATAAGTGCCTTTTTGTAATTAGAAGTTTAAGGAATGAGGGATATAATCAAACTGAAATAGATCATATTTTTAATACTATTGTTTTACCTAAGATCACGTATGGACTTTCCGTTTATGCGGCCTCGCCACCTGAATTAACCATAGTACAGCAATTTCTCCATCGTTGTTTTAAGCGCGGATACACATCGAAATCCTTAGACATATATAATATATTAGAGATATCTGATTACTCTATTTTTAATAGAATTAGTAAGTCAGAGGTCCATCCCTTATATGATCTGATGCCTAAAGTTAAGAAATCGTCATTAAGATTAAGAACACAAAGTAGCCAGTTTCCAGCTATAAATACCACTCGTTTTAAGGACAGCTTTGTAAATAGATTGATTTTTAAGTATAATCTTAAGATGTAACTTTTTTAACTTGATATGCTAACTTTGTATTGTATTTTGTTTCTACTTTTATCTTGTAACTCTTGATACGTTTTGATTATCAATTGAATAAAGACTTATTATTATTATTATTATTATTATTCTACGAGCCGGGCAACGTAGGATGGACATTTGTCCCGTGCAAACTCACGGTGTAATTATGTGATGATGAATAATAATAACAATGAAAACGGCATGAATAGAACTAGAATTGATACTAGTTCCATGCCCGACCGGGTGTATGGGGAAGAGCAGCCATCATCAAGTCGTAATCCTACTGCTAAGTTAAGATGGACCAAGGAAATTAACAAAATTGTTATGGAGTGTTACATCAGAAGCGACCCAAGCAAAAGAGGATACAGAAAAAGAATGTTGGCGATTTGGAGAGAGATTGGGGTGTTCCAGATCACTGAACAAAGGTTGGCAGACCAAGCAAGAGCGATACGAAGAAATGCATGGTTAACAGATATTGAAATTGAAGAGCTGAAGAGAAAAATCGAACAAGAAAACATAAGGCAAGAAGAAAACGTGGAACCGAACGAAGAGGGATTACGAGAAACGGAGTCGACATCTACAATGAGACAATCGGATGGAGAAGTAAACGCTAACTGCAGAGATCGGCAGAGAGAAGAGAGCAATCAATTATACCAAATACGCGAGAGAATGAGGAATGCTGGTTCAAGTATTGAGAAGATTACCATACTAGAAATGATATTTGAAGAAATGGAAAAGGAAAATCCCCTCAAACCTATAAATTTAACAAATGTGGAAAGATCAATATTAAAAACAGTTATGGCAGAAGTAAATGAAGTTGTTGCTTTCATAAACACAAAGACGATAACTGATACCAATACGCTATTAAATGCAGCGGCTGTAGTTGTTGGGAGAAGGTTGGGCATCAAGAGACAAACCAGGAAGAATGAAGAACCATGGTGGAAGAGAAGGATACAACAAAAGATAACCAATTTATACAAGATATTAGTAGATTAGACAGGATAAAATCAGGAAATTGCACAAGGAACGATATTAAACAACAAATGAGAAAGAAATACAATATCCCCAGAAAAAGATACCAGGTAGTGCTGGAGGAGCTGAAACAGAGACTGACAGCACAAGCTGCAAAACTGAAGTGATACGAGGACAGAGGTAAATTTTACAATCAAAATAGACTGTTCGAATCCAACCAGCGAAGGCTTTTTGAAGATATCGAAGGAGTAGAGAGGGATAACATCATACCAGATGTCGACGAGAGCAGAAACTTCTGGGATAGCATCTGGGGGAAAAGCACAGAACATAACAGTGAGGCAGAATGGATTAAAGAACTGGGGAATGATCTAATTGGTATATATTGAAAAGCAAGAAAATATTGATTTGACAGTAGACGTAATTGAGAAACAACTAAGAAAAATGCCGAACTGGAAATCACCAGGTCCAGATGGTATGCAAGGATATTGGATCAAGAACTTTACTTCATTGAAAGGGTAAATTGCAAGTCAACTGAATGATTGCCTGCAACACAATTATGTACCAGATTGTATGACGAAGGGGAGGACGGTGCTGGTAATGAAAGATAAAGATAAGGGAGGTGAGGTGACTAACTTCAGGCCAATTACCTGCTTACCAGTTATGTGGAAGTTGCTAACAGGAGTGTTGGCGGATAAGATGTATGAACATCTCGAAGAAAAGCATCTTCTTCCGGAAGAACAGAAAGTTGTCGAAGAAAATCAAAAGGGACAAAGGACCAACTACTAATTGACAAATTGATTAAAACAAATTAAAATATCAAAAGGTGAACGGGGAATGATAAGCATCGAGGAATGTGTGAATGTTGAGGTCAATAACCTAAGCGAGTATATACAGGCCTCCCAGGAAAGGTTGCTGAAAGCTGTGGGTAAAATATTAAAACAAAGAGAGTCGGATAAAGATAAGGTTTCGTATTCGAAAGAGCATGCCCAAAGGTATCACGAAAAGCCCCTCATGGACAATTTGTAAGAGGCACTGAACAAAGTAGAGATCAGAAATCGTGGGAATGGCTTAAGAGAGGGAAGTTGAAAAGAGAAAGTGAAGGATTTCTCATGGCTGCACAGGATCAGGCTCTGCGGACAAACAGTGTGAAGAAACGTATTGACAACCAAGACGTATCTCCAGCATGTAGAATGTGCGGAACGAGGGAGGAAACAGAAAGTAAGTCATATTTTGGCAGAGTGCACCGCGCTGGCACAGAAATAATATAAGTTATGGAGACATGACAGGGTGGCTCAGGTTATCCATTGGAAGTTAAGTGAGAAATATGGGTTTACAAGGACAGATAAATGGTATGATCACAAGGCGGAACCAGTTTGTGACTCAGAAAAGTTCAAGCTGTTGTGGGATTTTAAGATCCAAACGGACCACCATATTGAACACAACAAACCCGATATTCTGTTACCAAACAAAGAAGAAAGATCTTGCTGGATTATCGATGTCGCCTGCCCCTTTGATATAAGAATTGTAAGCAAGGAGAGAGAGAAAGTGGAAAATTACCATGATTTGAAAATAGCAATCAAGCGAATTTGGAACTGTCGGTCGGTTTAAATCATACCGATAATTATAGGTGCATTAGGGACAATATCAAAGGGATTTGAAAAGTGGTTGAATCAACTGGAAATACCATATAGTGTGGAAATGCTGCAACGTGTTTGCTTGCTGGGTTCGGGAAAAATTCTAAGAAAAGTACTGGACACATAAGAACTGTGCCAAGGCGAGATTTTAAGAACTAGGGCACCCCAGGCCACAGGCTGTGGCCCGATGCCCTACAGAACTTCCTGTATAATATACAGAGATAAACTTTCAATAACAATAATAATAATAATAATAATAATAATAATAATAATATGGCCCAATGATCAATCACATGTTATTTATGGGTGACATTAATATGACAATGAAGTTTATTCACTGGTGCAAACCATCCGACAATGTAGCACTGATATTGGTATGGAGTTTGGGATATCCAAGTGTGCAGTTGTGACATTGAAGAGGGGACGAAGGGTGGAAAGTCGGAGCATTAAACTCTCGGATGGAGAAGAAATGACGGAGCCTGACTGTGAAGGGTATAAATACATTGGTGTGTTGGAGATTGACACTATCATATGTGCTGAAATGAAAGCTAAAGTCAAAGACATCTACTTGAGGAGACTAAGACTTCTGCTTAAGAGCAAGCTTAATGGTCGAAATCTTTTCTTCGCAATCAACTGATGGGCGGTGGCAGTGATACGATACAGTGCAGCATTCATTGGGTGGACAAAGAATGAGACCCGGGAGTTAGACAGGCATACCCGAAGAATGATGAGTGCATACCACGCCATCCATCCTAAGTCAAATGTGCGAAGGATATACATCAAGAGAAAAGAAGGAGGAAGAGGTTTGACCAGCGTTGAAGAATGCATCGCGAGTGAATCGAGAAGCTTACATCACTATATAGTAAACAGTGAAGAAACCGTACTGAAAGCAGTTGTAAAGGAAGAAGGAATAATTAAAGAACAAGTAGAAGGGAAAGAAGATTACAAGAAAAGGGTAGATGCTGAGAAGAAAAAGGAGGTGGAAAGCATGAAACTCCACGGGCAGTTTGAGAGAGATACAAAGGATCTGAAAACAGAAGAATCGTGGAATTGGTTAAGTAAAAGCTATCTCAAACGTGAAACAGAAAGACTGATAAATGCTGCACAAGATCAAGCGTTAAATACAAACTCCATTAAGAAGAGTATATACGGATTGAATGTCTCAGATAAATGTAGGTTATGTGGCGAAAAGGTAGAAAGTGTAATGCATATTGTAAGTGCATGTAGCACGCTGGCACAGAAAGATTATAAGAGGAGACACGATAAAGTATGCCTGAACCTGCATTGGTCCCTATGTAGAAAGTACGGCTTAAAAGTCAGTGAGAAATGGTACCAACACAAAGTGGACAGTGTGGTAGAGAATGAGAAAAAAAAAGATTGTTAAAATCCTATGGGACTTCAATATTCAAATAGATCGGGAAATCAAGCACGGAAGACCAGACATCATCGTAGTGAATAAGGAGAAGAACGAGTCTACAATTATTGATGTGGCAAACCCCGGCGATCACAACCTGGTGCAGAAGAAATTTGAGAAATTAGACAACTATTCTGAACTACGACTGGAAGTGACCAGAATGTGGAATAAAAAGACGGTAGTGGTACCAATCATAATAGGTGCATTGGGCTCAGTACCAAAGGATCTACAGTCCTACCTCAAAAAACTAGATATCCCCTATGATTTGAATATCTTACAACACTCAGTGCTACTAGGCACAGCCAACATCCTCCGAAAGGTACTACCGATGAAGTGAAGAACGTCAGAAGAATCACTGACTTAAGTTGAAGAAACCTGTCAGTGAGGATTAAATACGGGTATACCTTTACCGTGAAACACAAAACAAAACAAATAATAATAATAATAATAATAATAATAATAATAATAATAATAAAAGACGTACAACAATATATTCTAAATTTTACAAATAAAACTTATTACAGTTTCGTTATAAGAACAAAAATCTATTAATTTTGAAAAGAAAAGTATTAAGTGCTGACTTAAAATTACTTAAAAAGAGGCTCAAAGCTTCTAATTTCCTGTGGTAATGAATTAAACAGTTTTGGTGCCGCAACCGAGAACGCTCTGTCTCCATGAGTCACCGTTTTGGATTTTGGCTCAAGTAGCAGATTTCGGTCAGATGATCTCAAAGCACTAGTAGGTTGACAATGACACCAGTGTTAGTGAAGATATCTAGAGGCGGATGTCAAGCTCACGGTTTTCTGCTTATATACACTATCACTGCTGTAATCGTCAATTCGTTAGCATTCCTGATGATGTCTTCAAGTTAGTCGAAACGTTGAATTCTCAATAAATATGTTTACGTCATTCCGAGTTACCGTTATTGTGTATTTCATCAAAATACTCATTGGTTCCCGTAAATTTAGGCAATAAATCCACTAAATGTTTCCAACATGTTGCAACAACTTCCAAGTGGTGTTGATCAACCGGAGGTACTTTCAAGGTAAACGATCGTTTGGAATTTTTATGTAATTTACCTTTGATATTTATTGTCTATTACTAGAAATACGAATTTCCCTCCCACGTGAATTTCCCCATCCATGGTGCCCAGACCTCGCACGCCGTGGCCGTGTATTTGTGTTTTGCAAACATTCACAATTTACAAAAGCCGGTCGTTTCGTCGAAGAAATGTTTGAACGTTATCTCGGCCAATATTTAACCGATTTAAACTCTGAAAAAAAGATTTGGAATCGGCGAATCAACATACATAACATACGTGTTTATTATATTACGAGAACGTGAGTACCCTTCGTAAAAACGGTTTATGTACTTAGAAATTTGTCGGCTAAAAGCTGGTCACTTTGTCGCATATTATTTTGAACGTTATCTCGATCAATATTTAACCGATTTAAACTCTGAAAACAGATTTGGAATTAGCGAGTCAACATACATAACATACGTGTCTACGATATCACGAGAACGTGAATAACCTTCGTAAAAACGGTTGAGAATGTAGTTGGCTATATAAGCTGGTCACTTTGTCGTATATTATTTTGAACGTTATCTCGATAAATATTTAATAGTTTTCAATTCTGAAAACAGATTTGGAATTAGCGAGTCAAAATACATATTTGGATTCTTATTTCTATTTTTTGGGAAAAAAAACTTTGAATCGTTTCAATTTTTGCATTCGCGATCATGTGACGGTTGCAATTTCAATATTAATTCAAATGCTGAGTATCTAGTTACCAGGACCAAATTTTCCGATGTAAACAAATAAACTGAATGTGAGACAAAAAACGCTAGATTTCCCGTGATGAGGGACTAAACGCCGGTTGATATTAACACCCTCAGGCCTTCGGCGCCGGGAGAGAGGATGATCTACATAAAAATCTTCAAAGCTTCTTTTGCATTTACAATTCAGCCAATTTCCAGATAAACAACAGTGAAATTCGAAATGTTATTAGACAGGAAGTGTTTTCGATTAAAGATGGCCGCCACTTCTAAAAGTTGTTGATATAATTTTCTCGCTTAAAGGGGCAGTAAGACGCAAAAATCATTTATCCCAATTTGGGCTTTATCTAGAAGTGCATTCGAAATAAGCAAGAATAGCGCTCTTACTTTGTCAATGTCTTATCTTGTTCCAGAGATATTTCAGTTTTTAAAAGCTGTAAATGAGATGCCTGATGACGTCATCTACTCCACACAAATTTTAAAAATGTGGAATATCTTTGGAGATAGCTGCTAGATTGTGCTGAAACGTTCCACATGTATGCTACTAAGAATGGTGCACTGCACTGTGTTTTGTTAATGCTTTATACATTTTTCATTTTAGAGATTTCCTTTGTAAAAAGTTAGTTTAAATTTTGGAGTAGATGACGTCATAAGTCATTTGCATCTTTCAAAAACTTGAATATCTCTGGAACAACATAAGATATTGACTAAGTAAGAACGCTATTCTTCCTTATTCTTTGAGTACTAATAGATAAAATACAAATTGGACAGACGATTTTCGGTCTTACTGCCCCTTTAAAGTGCCCCTAACCTCAAAAATTTTTTTGTCTTATTTGGAAGAACTTTTAAAATGATAAAGTAACTTCTTTTGAAGATTTTAACTTCTTCGCTTTCTTTTTGAGATATATCAGTTTGCTTGATATGCAAATATCTGGAATTTCGTCATACATGCATAATGAGTTATCAGAGAATGTTATATATCTTTGCGTTCATGAAATAAAAACACTAAAGTGTGAATAACACGTGTGTGCGTTTCACTCACAACACCAAACTTCTTGATTTTAAAGGATTTCTTTCGAGAATGAAAGAGATATACACATTTCTCCAATAAGTCATTATGCATGTGTGACGAAATTCCAGACATTTGCATATCAAACAAACTGATATATCTAAAAAAGAAAGCAAAGAAACGAAAATCTTCAAAAGAAGTTACTTTATCATTTTAAAAGTTCTTCCAAACAAGACAATAAAACATTTTGAGGTTATGGGCACTTTAAATAATGCATAAAAATACTAAAAGTTGATATTATTTTAACCTGTATGCTTTCGGTAAAGACAAAATAATGATCTTGCTATAGAAGGAATCTCAGAAGAGACGGCCGGCCAAAACTGAAAAAACAACTTTGATGACATTTTTCGTTACAAGCAGGTAACCATGTCAGATCGTTTCTAATAACATTTGTGTTGAACGTGAGGGGAATTACCACTCGCGTTTTTGCGTACTTCGAGTCCGATGAAAAGTTTCAAGCGGATGTTCTTTACTGTTGCTACAGTATGTAGCGAGTATGGAATCTTGATTGGCTACCTTGAAACTGTCAACCAATAAACTCGCGTCGCCCCAGTACTTTTATGATTTTACACCGCCAAATGGAAGTGATGGGAATGACCGTGTCTCAATAGCTCAGTAATTAGAGCACCGATGCGTTGATTCGGAAACCTCGGCTTCGATTCCCGGTTGGGGCAGTCAAATTTTCATATATACATATATTTCACCAATATTATTGACATGAAATACAACCTTTGACTCGTTCTTGTAAGCACTTATTCAGTTGGCTTTCCTTAAAGAAAGAAAAACAAGAGTATCAAAATTAACAAAATCAAACTAGGGCTTTGTAAAGCCTCCTGTATACAAGAGCTGCGAGTAGCTCACTACTTGAGGAAGTCGTTTGAGAGGCTTCGCTCTACTTTATGAAGATGAGATGTCTTCCTGTAGATAATACTGATTTAATATGAAAATTTCTGACTGTTCTGACCGTGCCTCAATAGCTCAGTGAGTAGTATAGTAAGTAGGGCTGCGAGCTCAATCGACCTCAACTGTGAATATAAACACCAAAACGTCACCAAATTTGGCCAAGTCGCGACTCGACAAATTTGGCAATGTTTTGGTGTTTATATTCACGATTGACGTCGAATAAGCTCGCAGCCCTACTTACTATACTACTACAGCGATCGTTAGTCAATCTAGACATCCCTCCCACGTTTTCTACTAAATTGGTGTCAAACACACGCGAGACAACACCAAATCACTATTTTGACGAAACACGACACATTTCGTCAAATTTAGAGAAAGTTTTGTGTCGTCATTTTCACATTTGTGTTTGACAAACTATGACTGACGCGCTCTACCATTGTTTCAATTCATGCGCGAAAAAAAAGCCACTAGATTTTGATTCTAGTGACGATGTTTAATAAATTTCAACGAGAAAGCTAGTCTAGTGGTAGTGTTAAATAGATTTCATATGCGAGTGCTGTACCTGCTATACGAATCGAGGTCACCTGTCGATGTTGCTAACAACAACATTCCATTACGAATAGCAACTACGACTTTTTGAAAAAAATATTTTAAAACGAAAATATTTTTTCAAAGTGAAAATATTTTTTAAAAGTGAAAACATTTTTTTGAAAAGTTGTGGTTGCTATTCGCAATGGAATGTTGTTGTTAGCAACACACCACGTACAACCACCTGCTGTCGCGCTGACTATAAGAGAAGAATCGCGATGTTTGAAGAAGGACCACCATGCTAAGACTGTCTAACTTTGAGCGTACTCGTTAAATCGTACACTATAAATATCGTGAATAAAAAACCGTTGTGTGAATGGGCTCGCGAGGTTGTTATGAAACCACCTGCCAGCATGCAAATTAGTCCACCCGCTCGCTATTTTCAGTGTTTGTCGTCGCACTTCTGAAATGGTGGTCGTACACATATTTAGACGTTGTGATTCCTCCCGACAACAAGCCCAAGAAAGGCACGTACGGTGTCACAATCGCGACAATGCTCTCAACGTCTTTTTTTAATAACGGGTCTTTTTGTAGTTCGTCATTTAGCTCGTTAGGATTTTCAATAGCGTTCAACCCATCCAGTAAGCTAGCGAATTTGCTGATTAACAAGTCGGTGAGAAAAGCGTTTGCGATTTCCATTCTCTTCAACTCATATTGGCGCCATATCTTGTCGATAACCTTTGCGGACGCTTTTTTAATGTACGCTTCAGATTGGCTTACCACACCATCACCAGACAGTCTAATAAGTTCGGCTCTCCTAACGTCAATGTTGTCTTCCACAGTCGAAGTGCTAGCGGCTTCAGTGTCCTCAACTAATTCCTCAATCGTAGGATTTTCCTCACTTTTGCGTTTTACCATCACGCTATTACTTATACCCATATTTTATTGCGGAATAACAACTTCGTGACTGTATGGGTAGCGCAGTGAGATTTCAAGTCTGGCGTACTTATTATTTTTTAGTGCGGTCACAATCGCTGACGATTTTTCTCTGCTAATGTTTCCAAGATAATCGTCAATAACAACCTTCATATCACTTCTGCTCGGACAGTAGAAGCAAATGAGCTTACTAATGTTTTCTCTATACGGTTTTGCGATCGACGTCAGTTGTTGTGTGATGACAATAACGCTCAACATAAAATGTCGCGCACTAAAAGCTAAGTTGACCAACTGACTAGTCCTATTCTTGACATCTTGAGAACTCGCACAGTCGTCCAACACAATCAGAGTGTTAGTGCCTTTAAAAACGTTCGTCACACACTTGAGAACAGCGTCAACACTATCCTGCGCACAGTCTATCGCTAACACGTCAGGGTCGTGCACATATTTCCAATCTTGATACGCTTTGTTCCACTCAAAAGTAGGACAAATCAACACAATGTAGTCAAATTTGCTAAAGTACTCAGATTCCAGTGTATTGAGTAAATAATGTGTCTTACCACAAGCTGTCATCCCAACAATTAGCGCATTAAACGGAGTCTCCATTAACTGACGTTTGATTTAATACTGGATTGATTGCAGCCCATTGTTCATGAAGTTGACCAACCCATCACTTATCACAAACACCCTGCACATGACATTTGCAGTCGTCGCTTTCTTAGTGATTTCAAGAAGCACGCCGGATTGTGTGTTTACAATGTTCTTGCCAGTGGCGACATTGCGATTATCTTGAACACTCCTCAAGTCGATGACTAACGCAAAGCCATCTTTATAGAACTTCTGTATGGTCATGAACTGAGCGTGTTCTTCACCCAACCCAAACAGTCGCTTCGCTTCTGCGTAGAACTTCGACTTTGGAATACCCTGTGAGTACACGCTATTTGGCACGCCTTCGATTGTGACTCTAATATTCTCAATATTTGGGTAAAGAAACTCCTCGCTGTCTGTTCGCACCTTATTCGTGAATAGCAACACAATCGCCTTCATGCTTTTTCTTGGAAGATTAATGTTTTCATTCACAATGGTCGTGCCTTTGTCCCATTCGGTGGTTTTCATCAACGTGATGTGCTCATATGACAAACTACGACCACTTGCATAGCCCGACGCTATTTCGTCAGCGAGCTCCTGGTTATCAATCGTCTCATACTCAAGCTCGAGGTTCTCCAGAGTGTATCCACCCACAGCGCTACCGGATTGCGCCACCATGATGTCTGTGGCCTTCGGAAGTGTGATCACATACTGCAAGTTGTTGTTCATGCTAAAAGGAGCGTACAACCCGTGGTCATTCATGATTTTACCAAGTTTTATTCGCTGCTTTGTTCCAATCACACCAAACATTAACGCGTCACTAACTTTAGCAACGTTCCCACTCGTCGCACCACTGTCATCCTTAGAAATTAGCTTTCTCAAGTTCTCACCACCAATACCATAGTCAATCATTTGGTCTCGCGCAGTAACGCTTTCCCAAAGGTCGCGATAAACACCAGTGTAATTTTCCCCATTGTTGTCATACACAGTTTCCCCAGCTAGTCTCACAACAAGTTTCTCAACCAACAACTTGCTAACATTGTTCAAGAACCAGCTTTTGGCGTTCGCGTTCTTAAAGTCGAACACTAGACCCAACGACCCAGGCACCAAACAGCTGCTAACCTTAAGCTTTGGTATATCAATGTAAAGTTCCTCACCAGGACTGACCTTATTGGGGTTCAACGTGATTACGTGTTGCGTTCTCACCCCTTTTATGCCACCCATGGTCGCTCGTCTAAAACCAGGGCTCAACTCTGCTGACGTGACGTTCATATACTTTACATATGTTTTATCATCTTCGAAGCTGAGACCCTCAAAGCTGAGACTACCGTTTTAGCTTGTAATAATCATAAGCAAACCACGCAAGTACCACCGCGAGTACCCACAGATTTTGAGCCAACCAAGCGAGACCCTTTGCACCCAACGTCAACGCGTTGTAAACTAAATTAGCCAACCCAACAGCCCATGGACCCATCTTCGTGATCGCGTTCTTAACAGCTTGTGCGAACGACCTCGTAGCCATAGCGCCTCTCATAACAGCGGATCTACCAGCGATAATAATAGTTGTTATAATCCCAGCCATTGAAATTGCTACAGCGCTCAACCCAACTATATTTTCTTTAGCCCACTTCTTGAACTTCTGCAATCTGTCAATGTCGACTTCTTGTTGCTCTCTAACTTCTTCTATTTGCCGCTGTTCTAAGACTTCCTCTCTGGCTTGTCCAAGTTCACTCACTCTTTCGCGCAAACCAGTGAGCTCATCAAACTCACGCTGTCTGCCTCTAGTTTGTCTAAGTCCAACCACTCTTTCGTGTGGATCAGTATACTCTCCACCCTCAAGCTCTGCCATTCTTTCGCTCGCTTTGTCTATCACTTCTTGAAGATGGTTCGCTTGTATTTGCAATGCACCAGTGTCACCTATTCTTGTCTCACGCAACACATTCTCACTCGGATTGAGCGCGCCGTCCAATTCGCGATTCTCGTTTGGTGTTAGTCTAGGTTTGTCGACATATTTCGTGCGTGTGGTGTCCACCAATGGTTGACTCCTCGCAGTTTCCTCACGGTCTCTCGAGCTGACTTCGATTCTATACAAAAAGTCTTTAAATTGGTCAACTGCACGTTGCGCAACCTTAGCTTCGTTGTACTGCAGAACACCACCCTCCCCACGTTTGAGAACTATTTGCTCTTTACCGAGTTCGTTACTAACAAGCTTGGGTTTGAATAACATATTGTTATTCTTGCTTATTGATGTTCTGAGTCGCAGCGCTGACACGTCGGAGTCACGAATGTCAAGCTTGAACCGCACCCCAGTTTCATTACTAATGAACTTTTCTAAGCTTATCAAAATTTGGTTCTCAGGATTCGATGGCAAATCGTCGACACCAAACGTTGGGACTTCTGTGTTGGTGCCCCTTATTGTCACCGTCTTACCATCGTCAGTGTCAATAAATGACGTCTCTTTTTTCCCACCTCGCCTTCTAGCTAGCTCACTTCTTATCTTTTTTGCGTCGTCGAGATAGTTGTCATAATTAACACGAACGTCTCTCGACATCTCACTCGTGTTGTGCTCGAGGGTTGTCTTGCTGATCCACTCATCAGTCTTGGTGAGCTCTCCTTCTAGTTGCTCAACACTCATGTCTTTGTACTTATCGAAGTCCTCCATCTCGATCTCGTCGTAATCTCCCCCACCTTCAGCCATATTACACTAGCTCACATTTTGAGCGTCACTTTCCGGCGTCCATAAGTTACGTTTGCTTCTAGTTTAAATAATTGTACGCAAGCCACGCGAATGTCACCGCGAACACCCACAGATTTTGAGCTAACCAGGCAAGACCCTTCGCACCTACCACCAGCGCGTCATAAACTAAGTTCGCCAATCCAACAGCCCATGGACCCATCTTCGTTATCGCATTTTTAACAGCCTGTGCAAACGACCTCGTGACCATAGCGCCTTTCATAACATTAGACCTCCCAGCGATAATAATAGTTGTTATAATTGCAGCTATTGCAATCGCTAAAGCGCTAGACCCAACCATATTTTCTCTAGCCCACTTCTTGAACTTCTGCAACCTGTCAATGTCGACTTCCTGCTGCTCTCTAACTTCCTCCATTTCTCGCTGTTCAATAACCATGTCTCTAGCTTGTCTAAGTCCAACCATTCTCTCAGCTAGATCGATGAACTCTTCGTTCTCTGCAGTCGTGAGGTCCTCTCTGTCAAGCTCCGCTGTTCTTTTGCTTGCTTCGTTTATCGAGTCTTGAAAATGGTCTGCTTGTATTTGCAATGTGCCAGTGTCGCCTACTCTCGACTCAGACATCACATTCTCACCTGGATTGAGCATGCTATTCAGCTCGCGGTTCTCGATTGGTGTTAGTCCAGGTATGTCGACGTACTCTGCGTGTGTGGTGTCTAACAACGGCGCACTCCCCACAACGTCTTCACGATCTCTTACGATGTCATTAACCCGCGTTGTGATATCGTTAAAATCCTTCTTCATGCGTTGACGAAATCTTACATCACGTTCGCGCCTCAGTCCACTCTCCACTCTAATTAGTCTAATTTTCTCATCGACTGTGACGTTTGGGTCGTCCCGAGCTAGTCTGCGATCTTGAGTGGCTTTTTCGAGACTATACTTTAGTTCATCGTCAGTGACATCTTTGTACTCGTCAGATCTCTCCACCTCAAGGTCGTCGAAGCCGCCTTCAGCCATATTACACTAGCTCACATTTTGAATATCGCTTTCTGGTATCCACGAATTATGTTTGCTCTCATAACCCAACCATTTGACCAGCGCCATCTTCTTCCCTCTGACTTTCTTTCTTTTCAACACCTTTTCAACTCTGTACACATCGTCACCAGGTTTCTTATTAACCAGCGATAATTCCTGCTCATAAAATTTACCAATAATCTGTTCACCGCTTATATCCTCAATTTCGTACACATTCGGATCGCCACGAGTAACCTTCACCACTTTAAACAGCTCTTCAGTGAAGTTGGCTTCATAGCCCTTTGTGAACACACTCTTGTACTTACTAATTCTCACTGACTCGCCAACTCTAAACTTTGGCAATGGGGTGTCTGCAAAATGATGACCAAACAAAGTGGTCCACACTTCACCCTCATTTGACTTATTGACATCCTTCGGTTTCATCATAATGCTTCGATTCACATTGCCATTGTAATTGCTCACAAACTGGTCAAGAACGTCAATCCATTTGTACGTTCCACGGGCATAAAAGTACTTCCACATAACGCTCTTGAGACTTCTATTAAAACGCTCAACAACAGCAGCTTTTTTATCGCTCTTAGTGCTGAAATACCCAACACCATGTTCTTTCAGCAAACTTTTAACACCAACATTGTAGAACTCAAGTCCGTCGTCAAATTGCGCTAACTTAGGTGTGGTTCCAAACCGATCTTTAAAGTCACTCAATAGCTCTCCAACAGCCTTAGTCATGTTCTTAGTGTCTTTTCTATAAACTGCAATGCCAAAAGCGTATCTACTCAATATTTCAATGCCTGTTAGTATCCAATAATAACCGCCATTCTGTTTTGAGTACTTACTCATGTCCACTAAGTCCATTTGGAGCTCTTCACCAAGAAACCCAACAAAAGTCGCGCGGAACTTATGTCTTCTCACAATGGGTTTGTACCTAGTGTAGGTGTCCTGCGTGGTCAACCATTCTTTCACTGTTTTTCTAGTTACTTTCAATCCGTCTCCCAATGCGCTTTGATACAACCTCTCTACACCACTGAACCCTGTCTTGGGATTATAATAAATGTCTCTCAACCCCTGCTCTGTTTCCACACCAAGCTCCATATAATTCACACAATATACAGTTCCAATAACACCGCGCCAATTTTGAGATCGTCGTTATTTGGTTTGACGCGAAACGTCATACTTGAGTAAACACCTTTTTTAATGCCCACCTTTGACTCAATGTCTACATGGCGTTGCACTGACCCTTTCAATGACTGTTCGGTAGGTATTGGCAACGTTGTGATCACATCGCTACGCTTCCCATCAATACCCACGTCGCTCTCCGTCTCAACAACGTCACACGAGACTTCTATGTACTTCAGACCTTTATACATGTCGACCTCGTTTGGGCTAGTGTGCCACTGTGAGTCATTCTGAATCACCTCACCCTTCGCGAAGCCAAGTAGAGGCCCAAGGGTGTCTAACACAGCTGAGCTACTAACCTTGACCCTACATTTGCCTGTGGGCACTAGTTTCTCTATCTCAAGATCCACCTTAAGCTCGCTAGACTCGTGTTTCAAGACTTTGACCAATGCGTCGAAGCTAAAGTACCCTTCACCCACTTTAATCTTTTTAAAAGAGCCAACCCTAGAGTTATCCAACGTGAAGACCTGAATGCTGTCGTCGTTTGTTGTGTTATGGTAGTCCCAAAACACAGTGGCTGTCTTGACCACAATGTACGGGTTATCGTGTATGACCATCATCGCGTTGTCAAAGGACACAACTTTTTCCGCACCTTCAATGAGTACCGTCAACTTTCGCGTCATGTATAACATACAGTATATTATATGCAGAAAGCCCTTCGTGACTACTATGGAAAGCACTACGAACGTGCGATGGCTAACACATCAAAGGCTGCACACGACGCAAAGGCAGACCTCATCAAAAAGTACCCTCACGCCACTTTAAGCAAATTTGAGTTCTATCCAAATATTTTGCAAGATGGTAAGATCATGAGTGTCGACATATATTTCAGAAACAATGACATCCTCAGCACAGACATAACCAGCGCAACCTTCAAAAATGATAAAAACATGTGGAAGTGGCTACACAATAGCAAGTTCCCAATAATATGGCAAGGTGGTGGAGCTATCCAACCACTGCCAAAAGGTCATAAGAACCACTGGGGGCTTTGGGATGGCTATCCAACAGAAAATGTGTTGAATTATCCAGTGAATAATTTCAAAGTTTTCGTTAACCAAAGTAGTTACTTCATGTCAAAGCTACCAGTCTTGCGAGTCACCACGTCAAAGACAAAATCAGAGTGGGACGACAGCGAGTCTTACTATCGCGTTGTGTTTGCGACGTATTGTGCGAGTTTCTGTTGTGGGGTGTCACTGCAACATTTATCAGTGTCACAAGAAGTTCACCCCGTGGTCACAAGTGTGATGAGATTTCATTTGTACTTCACCATTAGAAGACTTCTCAGAAGAATGGAAGGTGGTGAGACCATGAGATCAATAAGTAGAGAATTCAACGCTTATGAATTGTATGGTAAGATTTCCAAGATTCCCAGAAGGCACTACTACCAGAACAAAGTCCTGAGCGATGGTACTTTAGGCGAATCCAGAGTCTTCACACTCAACGACGTTCAGAATGATTACAAACGATACGTCGCGCGATTGTCAGACGGCTTCACCAACATTGGACTACAATATCTAAATCAGAGCATAGAGTCCTTTGTGTACTCCACACTTGGTGCGCAAGCGAGAACACGTGTGTCAGTCGTTGGTGGTTCTGCAGGGAGTTTAGAAACCCAACAAGAATTCCGCAAGTTGTTTTCTGACAGTGTTGTACAGTATGATGTGTCGACATGGATTCTCAACATGAATAAATCGATTAGAGACACCAACGTTGTCCAAAATCTTGCAGTGTCGCCAAGTACATGGTTAATGCCAAGTAATGTGGTGATTCTCAAGAATAAAATCGCTGGGTACAACAACTTATTAAAGATTGCCACAGAGTCCATGAGATTTGGAGTGAACACTCGCTTGAATGCAACAACACCAACAATTACGGCTAAAAAAGTCCACCAAGAAAACGTGGTGACTAACTTAGTAGCGCCAACGACTGTGAAGAGAAAAGCTCACCAAGAAAGTGTGGTGGTGGTACCAACGACTGTGGCTAAAAAAGTTTACCAAGAAAACGTGACACCACTTCCTGTGAGAAAAACAGTGGCCACCACCACAAGCGAGTCAGACACGACAACGCTGGCGATAATCTTAGGGTTCTCAGCAGCCTCTGGTTATCTGCTAACCAAATACACCTTGAAGTAGTAATGAGTCTAAACTATGGGTATGAGTCTGACGACCCTCATGATAAAATACTAAAGAGAACGAAAAGACATCTGGACGAAGATCCTAAATTAAGCGCGACCGGTGGAAGGATGTCTGGACTAATAGACATGCAAGGCTCAGCGATAAAAAACGTAGCAGACCCAGTCGATGACTCAGATGCTACCAATAAAAGAACTCTAGAGCAATTGCTATCGGGTTTCCTCAAGAGTCAGTCCTATAATGTTGTGCTCGACTTCAACGTTAGCACACACGCCTTGAAAAATGTGGAATTTCACACCAATGGTTCAAACAAAGTGAAAGCCATTGGTGAAACAAGCAAATTAGTGCAAAACAACCTAGCTTATGGCCCTATTGTTGGCATCAGCGGTGTGAGTCAAAGTTTTCTATCCCCTGTGTTAACACCAATCCCACTTGAGTCAGGTCTTCATTTTAACTGCCCCAGTATGCAATGGTGTGATCTTTCCATTTTTGTTGTGGTGAGGTTACCTACTCGCACCGCTGGATCAAATTGGGAGACAATTATATCAAACGACGACGGTCAGTGGGATAAGTTCATAGGGTACAAGACTGGTGTGACTAATGGACTCGCGTATGGTGGTAGCATCCCAGCAATGGAGAGCATATGCACTATTCCAAGTGGTGTTGACATAAGTAAAACGCATATGATATCAATACACTGGCAAATGGACAATTCACACGTCAGAGTCAACAACGTTAAGTCAACCGATTCAGACTTCATAGCAAATATGAAAAAAATAGGCACACCCTATGGAACAATTTTTGGAATACATCGACCAAGAATACCACTCGCACCCTATGCATACCCATCATTGATAGAATTCTACGGTGTAAAAATTGTGAGTGGCTACATGACGAACCGAGACATCATAATCATGGGTGGAGAAATGATGAAGGAATATGGTGTAAAGTAAATGGGAGCATGTATTTCGAGACCTCATGAAACATATAAGATAAATAAGACGACTGATCACATGTTCAAAGCTGGTGGGTCATTTGGTCGCGGTGACATAACTCTCGAGCTCCACGCTGAGATTGGTATGAGGTCTAAAAAGACTTACGGCAAACCCATTATGTTACCAGAGTCAGACAAAGTAGGAGTGGTGGGAGACGTGACTTAAGTTATGTAATGGGTTGGCTTAGAAAACTGGCTCGTAGCATTAGAGACTTTTTCAGACGACGTAGAAAACTGGAGACTAATAAAACACACCTGCTGCATTGGTACACAACAAACCAGATCTATAAAAAACCTGACACCTATGTCGAGTAGTTTTTTTTGCGAGGCTATAGTAATGGCGACCAACTCAGTGCAATTATTCGATGGTCACCAAATCACGACGGTTAATCACAACGGTGAAATATGGTTCAAAGCGAAAGAAATCGCGAGCGCTCTAGGTTATGCTCGACCAAAAGATGCGGTTAACGACCACGTCGAACCTGACTGTAAAATGAAGATGGAACAGGCCTCGTTTATCAACGAACTTGGGGTCTACTCATTGACGTTCTCGAGTAAATTGGAGCGCGCGAAACACTTTGGAAGGTGGGTGCACTCAGAAGTCTTACCAAGCGTTAAAAAAAGTTTAGCTGACGTCGGTCTCAAACACAATCAGTTTAAAATGATCACTGAGTTCGACCTTCATACGAAAGTTGTTGGTTTTCTTAGGAAATATTATCCAGAAGCTATTTTGATAGCCGCTTGTGGTGAGAATCAAGACACTTCGAGTAAAAGAATAAATTCGTGGAAAAAAGGTTACCAACGTGGAACACCTGACTTGATTATTGCCAATGCAAACCGACAGCACAGCGGGCTCGTGATTGAGTTCAAGAACCCAGGTGGCACAGGTAAGACGTCCAAAGAGCAGGAGTCTCTGCTACTCAGATATAAATCCGCTGGTTATCTAACATTATTGTGCGACTCATACGACGACGCTATTACCACAGTAGTAAAATATTTATTTGACGTTGGGTTTCAGTGCTCTCAGTGTTTTCGTAAATTTAAAAATAAATCAGCGTTGAGTAATCATGAGAGACGCTATTGTAAAGAGACTTTTTAGATAGCGAGTAATGAGTCGAGTTAGCACTCGTTCTCGTTGTCGAGACGACGTTTGAGGCGACAACTGCTCTAGCATTTTTAAAGACGTTTTTAACTCGGTAAAAAATATCTGCGAAACTTTCTCTCTTTATTTCACAAACCTTCTGACCACTGTGTGAAAAAATGTTTCTAGGAGACATTGGACGCTTCATGTGACCAATGTCTAAATTTAAAAAGCGGGGTATCCGAGAACACCCTTAATTTTGTGTGGAAGGATGATGACGTCTGCACACTGCGCGATATTGCTCAGCACCACCAACGAATGATGGTCCTGGGTTGTATCTCCAATTGAATGGCGCTTCAACAGTTGTTCCGTAAGTGTCGCGACAAACGGCGCAATACGCTTTTAGAAATGCGATGTCGTCTGCCATTGGGAAGAGCGTGTCGAGTTCACCAAGTCTTTTTAAATGCTCTGTTGTTATGAGACCACAAATAATGACGTGAATGCCGGCTTTAATGTATTCGCGAATAACTGGGAGTAGATCAGAGTACCAATGGCCTTCATCAATGCCGATGACGTCATAGTCAGCTATCTCGGAAGAACTTGGGAGGTTGGTGATTAACTTCGCAGGTAAACTGTCTGATCCAACAACAATGGTCTGACGATGTGTGGAGAACGCGTGGTCAGTTCGTCTGGTGTCGCCTGCGTTGTTCATGTAAAGGACTTTGAGCCCTGATCTACTCAACGTGACTAACCTGCGGAGAGTCTCTGTTGTTTTTCCTGCAAACATGGGACCAATCACGATTTCTAGTTTACCGACTTTCTTCATGATTACTATACCTCCAGAGAAATGCTCTCTCCTGTTGCGGCAACTGTTGCTCGTTGTTAAATATCCGCTGAAGCTCTAAGTTTTTAAGATGAGACCTCGAGCTCTCGTGTCTTGAGCGATGCATTGGGTTGTTGGTAACCACACCACATGGGTAACAATTGTACGACGCGCCGCCGTGCGCAAAATCCAGGTGAGTGTGTGAGAGTATGTGACTCATGATATCGCCCGCACCCACTATTTCATTACACCCAACCCTACAAACGTTGACGTCACAGTTTGCGGCGAGCTCTAGCCACGCTTTGGCTTTGGTTGAGCATGGTTTCCATAGAAGGGTCGCCAAGAACACTTCGAGGTAGTTACCGAGTAGTGTAGCGGCGGACTCGCAAGGGTTGCTCAAGTAGTGGCTACTCGCTAGCGTAAGACGTTTGAATGGTGAGTAGCACCACACAGGGATCATCTTGGCTAGTTCGTTAACCATCTTGTTGGCTCTAACTTCATCAAGCTCGACCCAAGCCTCATGAGCGAACTTTGTATAGAGAATCTGGGCACCAAATTGTCTTGACACCTCTTCGTTTTTACGATCGGGGTCGCACAACTTGAAGACTTGCGAGTACCCTTTTAAGACGTTGGGTCCAGAGGCGCCTTGTGGGGTAGACGCATCGACAAAGGACATTCTCCGCATTGCGTCGATCTCCTCTTCTTGGCGGGCTTGGTCTCGAGTCATCTCTTCTGCGATGTCTTGGACTTGAGTCATTATGTTATACCCCCAGAAAAAATCCTAATTTTTAGTGCGTTTGGTCTGGGACTGTGAGATACCTGTGAGGTCAACTGTGAGATACCTGTGAGATCATCTGTGAGTAAGATAACACGTGATAGTGTATTAGATGGTTGAAGACCCACAGACGGCTGTTGAAGCGAAGATCACGGCTGATGTGAAAAGTGTTAAGGTGAAGGACCCAAAGCGCGTCGCTGCTGGTAAAAAGTTGGCTGAGATATCGAAAGCTGCGAAAGAAAAGAAAATGCGTGAAATGATAGTTAACGAAGAACAGGGTGGTGAGTGGAGCTATGGTTACATTGTCGGAACACTTGGTGTAATCATTGCTGGTGCTTCGCTATGGTACACAATTAGCAGTGAAAAAGAACCTGTGAGTACTGCACCAGCACCTGCGTCAGAGAACCACAAAACTCGTCGTCCAGCGTTAGACACATTTGACTCTTGAACAAAACACACGACAATGTATATGACTGCGATCGATCGAAAAGAACTTATGAACGAACTGTACGATGCGCTACTTGTCACGACTGGTGCTGTGGTAGTGAGTATGATTTCTAAAAAGGCTTTGGGAGAACCATTGGGAACACCAGAGACCGTGAAAGGTACAGTGAAACTTGCTGCAGCTGTTGGTGCAGGAACGCTGTTAGTAAAATGGGCGCAATCGAAAAAGTGGATACCGACAGATCCATTCAAATCAACGTAAGTTAATGGTGAGTGTTGTGGCTGGAGGGATATTTAATGCAGTGGCTTTTGCAGGCGCTGGCTTTATGTTTTCGAAGTTTAATCATTCAGGTTATGAAGCTGAGATGAAAAGGCACAACCATGCGTTGGAACAGTTAGCCAGTGCGAAAGAAGTGTGGTATGAGAATGAAGTCGCTAAGAAAGATAAGATCCAGCGTTTGCGACAACGGCTCTCTGATGCTAATGCTGACATCAATGACACAAACCACGCGTTGGAAGAACTTAGAAGCGTAATGACCATACAGTACAGCGGACGAGTGTTCACTGACCTCCCGAAGATTGCGGATTACTACCAACCGAGTGCGGAAATGAAGGAATACCAATTATTGTTTGTTAGCGCGCTAGGTTTGGGTAGTGGAATAGCGGCATGGGTGCTAGTTCGGTGAAAAAAATGTTGGAGTAGTATAAGCGATGGACAAACTTATGAGGCAGATGAGTTATGGCTTGACAATTGACGAGATCGCGAGTGAGACGCAAATTAAGTGTGGAGGCACCTTCAGAATTTACTACTGCTCGGATTGTGACGTTGTGAAACATGTGACTGACTGCGGTGGGTACGCGTGTCCAAAGTGTGGCGACACCGAATGGGGTTACACTCAGAGTTACAGCGACATGAGACTCACGCGACTAAAAAGCGTTCACAAACGGTCTTGGTGGATGGGAAGGAGACTACGGAATGTTGTGAAGGGTGAGCACCTTGAGTTGATAAAAGAGGACTTCTTGAAAGTTGTCAATGTGCTGCACTCATGCAATTTGATAAAGGGTAGAAATGTCAGCAGATACGGATACTACATTATTAGGTTGTGTCATAGAAGACAATTAGAGACACTCAAGAAGGTGCTTGACCTTAAAGACGGAAAGGTGAAAGACAAGTTCGACAACAATTTGTTTGGGGTGGCGTACCCAAAGCTGGGATGGTGTGAAAGTGGTGATCATTATTACAATGAGTGGGCTAAGAAAAAAAGTGTAGTGTAAGTATAAGCCAATGAGTCGGACTGTGAAAAACCCGCTGAAAAAAAGACGGGCGCATAAGACGAGTGCAGCCGTTGTCAATTCACTAACAGATGAAGCGACCAACGTTCACGACTTCTTTAGAGACCAAGAAACACAACCTGTAGTCGAAGACCTCGCACCGTCAACGCATCTGTTGGATCGAGCACTGAGAGGGTTCACAAGGTCCTATGGAGTCGAAGTAATTGACGACAGAGACATCAATCAGGTAAATGGTAGTAGAAGTGCTGTCACTAACCTTTTGAGACGTGAGCTGGGTGAGACCAACGGAATGAAAGTGGTGGAGACAGTCAAGGTCACTTTTGAGAAAGTTTTAGAACTCGATAAGACCACATACAAAACTGCTTACTTTAACAGCGAAACGTTCGTCGTCATTAATGACCACGACATCGAGGGTGTTGCCAATCGTGGATCGGAGCAGATTTTGACGCGGATAGCTGGGTGGCTATCTGAGGGGTCTGGATGGACTATCGACAAAATAGATGCGCACTACGTTAATGTCGCTATTTACAGACCTTTGCATGGGAGTAGCTACATTGTGTTGCCAAAGGAGCTGCGCAACAGTATGAAGGGTCTGATAAACGTAAATAACGATGATGACAACGAGTGCTTTAGATGGTGTCACCTTGCACACAAATTTCCTGTTGGAAAAAACTCTGACAGAACGTCAAAGTACGTTAGGCATGTCGGTGAGCTGAACTATGACGGAATTGACTTCCCAGTCACACTCAAAGACTACAACAAGATCGAGAAGGCAAACGATATTAGCATAAATGTTTTTGGGTATGAAAATAAGCAGCCATTCCCTGTGTACGTTTCTATGGAAGCGTACCCTGACCATATGGACCTACTGTTGATAACTAACGACGTGGGCAACAAGCATTATGTGTACATTCGCGATTTTAACAAATTCATGTACCGTCAGACAAAGTATAAGGCGAGAAAGCACTTTTGTAGGTATTGTTTGCAGTGTTTCACCCGTGCGGACGTGCTTGAAAGTCATATTGAAGTGTGTTTGGTCATCAATGGGAAGCAAGCTATTAAAATGCCACAAAAAGGCGCGAAAGTAAAATATGAGAATTTTAGCAGACAATTAAATGTACCATTTGTGGTGTACGCAGATTTCGAGGCTATCACACAGAAGGTGCACACAGCAACACCATCAAGCGAGTGTAGCTACACAAATGCTTACCAGAGGCACGTTGACTGCGGTTATGGGTATAAATTAGTTTGTTGCTACGACAACGAGTACAGTAAGCCAGTAAAAGTGTATCGCGGTGAAAATGCAGTTAATAAGTTCATTGGGGAGATGTTAGAAATTGTCAAATATTGTAAAGAGACATCTGAGAGTCACTTTAACAAAGAGATGATACTAACTGATGTCGATAAGAAGAACTTTGACGAGGCTAAAAGTTGTCATATTTGTAGCGTTGAGTACACTGGTGCTGACGTTAGAGTGAGAGACCACTGTCACGTGTCAGGTAAGTACAGAGGGTCCGCACATCGTGAGTGCAACGTGAACTTTAAGTTGACTGACAAAATACCTGTGATCTTTCATAACTTACGCGGCTACGATAGCCATTTCATCATGCAGGAGATTGGCAAGTTTGGTCAAGACATAAATGTGATACCGAACAACATGGAGAAGTACATGGCGTTCATGCTTGGAAAAAACTTGGTATTCTTGGACAGCTTTCAGTTCATGGGTAGCTCTTTGGACAACTTGGTGAAGAACCTACCAAGAGACGCTTTCAAATACACGTCAGAAGTGTTCCATGACGAGGGGTTGGCGCTAATGACAAGAAAGGGGGTCTACCCCTACGATTATATGGACTCCTTTGAAAAATTCGATGAATGCGAGCTACCCTCCAAAAAGGACTTCTACAACATTCTGAACGACGAGCACATTACGGAAGAAATGCACGAGCGCGCCATCGATGTGTGGGACTACTTCGACGTTGAAAATATGGGTGGGTATCACGACCTGTATTTGAAAAGCGATGTGCTCTTGCTTGCCGACGTTTTTGAGAACTTTAGAAAGACATGCCATCGCGAGTATAAATTAGACCCTTGCCATTATTTCACATCGCCCGGATTGGCTTGGGATGCCATGTTAAAGATGACTGGAGTGGAGCTTGAGTTATTGTCCGACATCGACATGTTCCAGTTCGTAGAATTAGGTATGCGTGGTGGTGTGAGCTACATATGCAACAGACATGGCGTGGCGAACAATAAATACATGGAAGGGTATGACAAAGAGCAAGAGTCGAAGTATTTGATGTACCTTGACGCCAACAATTTGTACGGATGGGCGATGAGTCGAAGTCTACCTACAGGTGGCTTCAAGTGGTTGACTGAGAAAGAAATAAAAAAGGTTAATCTACACGACTATCACAACAATAGTGAAAAGGGCCTGCTGCTTGAAGTCGACTTGGAGTACCCAGCCCATTTGCATGACCTACATAACGACTACCCGTTGGCTCCCGAGAAGATGGAGATAACTGTTGACATGTTGTCGGAGTACTGCACAAAAATCAAAAATAAGTTTAACGTGAGTGTTGGTGGTGTGAAAAAGCTGGTGACTAATTTGATGGACAAAAAAAAGTATGTGTGTCACTATAGAAATCTGCAGTTGTACACGGGTCTTGGACTAAAAATCAAAAAGGTGCATAGGGTCCTACAGTTCGACCAGTCCAAGTGGCTAGGCAAGTACATCGACTTTAACACAGTCAAAAGAACTGCGGTTAAGAACGCTTTTGAGAAGGATTTCTTCAAGTTGATGAACAACAGTGTGTTTGGAAAAACAATGGAGAATTTGAGGAAACGTGTGGATGTAAGATTAGTGACCACCGAGAAAAAGTTAGAAAAGCTTGTCTCGAAGCCGACGTTTGTGTCTTGCAAGATATTTAGCGAGAATTTAGTTGCTGTCCATAAAGTTAAAGAAACGCTGACACTAAATAGACCCGCATACGTGGGTATGTGCATACTAGATTTGAGCAAAACGCTGATGTACAATTTTCACTACAATTATATTATGAAAAAGTACTCTAGCGACACCTGTAGATTGCACTTCACTGACACTGACAGTCTGTTGTACACAATCAAAACCGACGACGTCTACTCTGACTTCATGATGGAGCGCGAAAAGTTTGACAATAGCGATTACCCTGCAGACAACCCGTTCGCTTTTAAAGAGAATAAGAAAGTTATTGGGAAGATGAAGGACGAGTGCGCTGGAACACCAATTATTGAGTTCGTTGGGTTGCGCAGTAAAATGTACAGCTATTTGAAAGAGGATGGGGGTGGTGGGAAAACCGCTAAAGGCATTAGAAAAAATATAATTAAAAAAGTAATCAAGCACGAAGATTATAAAAGTGTGTTACTCGAGCAGAAACAGTCGCGACACACAATGAAGACCATTAGAAGCGTCAAGCATCAGCTCGGTAGTTATGAAATTAATAAGGTGTCGTTATCCTGTTTTGACGATAAACGATACCTTTTAGAAAATGGTATTGACTCCTACGCATATGGTCACAAAAACATTGTAGTGAGAGACATACCTTAAACACTGCGACGTGATTCCCATAAGGTCACTCTCTCCACGCGTGCGAGATTGCAAACGCTTTTCTCACCGACTTGTTAATCAGCAAATTCGCTAGCTTACTGGATGGGTTGAACGCTATTGAAAATCCTAACGAGCTAAATGACGAACTACAAAAAGACCCGTTATTAAAAAAAGACGTTGAGAGCATTGTCGCGATTGTGACACCGTACGTGCCTTTCTTGGGCTTGTTGTCGGGAGGAATCACAACGTCTAAATATGTGTACGACCACCATTTCAGAAGTGCGACGACAAACACTGAAAATAGCGAGCGGGTGGACTAATTTGCATGCTGGCAGGTGGTTTCATAACAACCGCGCGAGCCCATTCACACAACGGTTTTTTATTCACGATATTTATAGTGTACGATTTAACGAGTGCGCTCAAAGTTAGACAGTCTTAGCATGGTGGTCCTTCTTCAAACATCGCGATTCTTCTCTCATAGTCAGCGCGACAGCAGGTGGTTGTACGTGGTGTGTTGCTAACAACAACATTCCATTGCGAATAGCAACCACAACTTTTCAAAAAAATGTTTTCACTTTTAAAAAATATTTTCACTTTGAAAAAATATTTTCGTTTTAAAATATTTTTTCAAAAAGTCGTAGTTGCTATTCGTAATGGAATGTTGTTGTTAGCAACATCGACAGGTGACCTCGATTCGTATAGCAGGTACAGCACTCGCATGTGAAATCTATTTAACACTACCACTAGACTAGCTTTCTCGTTGAAATTTATTAAACATCGTCACTAGAATCAAAATCTAGTGGCTTTTTTTTTCGCGCATGAATTGAAACAATGGTAGAGCGCGTCAGTCATAGTTTGTCAAACACAAATGTGAAAATGACGACACAAAACTTTCTCTAAATTTGACGAAATGTGTCGTGTTTCGTCAAAATAGTGATTTGGTGTTGTCTCGCGTGTGTTTGACACCAATTTAGTAGAAAACGTGGGAGGGATGTCTAGATTGACTAACGATCGCTGTAGTAGTATAGTAAGTAGGGCTGCGAGCTTATTCGACGTCAATCGTGAATATAAACACCAAAACATTGCCAAATTTGTCGAGTCGCGACTTGGCCAAATTTGGTGACGTTTTGGTGTTTATATTCACAGTTGAGGTCGATTGAGCTCGCAGCCCTACTTACTATACTACTTCAGTGGTCAGAGCGCCGATGAGTTGATTCAGAAACCTCGGGTTCGATCCCGGTTGGGGAAGTCAGATTTTTTCATTAATATTTATCATTTATAGACCGGAGCGAGGGGAATTCGACGAAATATTACCCCAAGGGATGTATCATCCCGAGGGGTAATATTTCGACGAATTCCCCGAGCGAAGGGTCTATAAATTATATATTATAACCAAGCCTGGATATAATTATTTTTGCCCTGCCTGTCAAAATAACCAGCATCAATCAGATTGCGCCTGTCATAAAACAAAACGTACCCGTCACTAAACAACTGTATAAACAAGACTATAATTAAATATAATGTATTTCTTATGTACTAGCAAGTGTTAAAGGTCAACTATACCTTTTGAGGTTCTATTTTCCACCGAAAGAGATATCATCTAACTTTGTAAAAGTGAAGAAAGAAATGAATTTCATGATATAGCGCAGGATTTATTGAGGAGTATTTCTTCGGATCTCTTGTTCAACTACGTTTAGCGTATGGGCCAAAAACTCGATCTTTAACAGATCATAAAAGCAGAACCGAGTAACCAATTTCAAGTATTTATTCGGTTTTTAAATTGAACTTTTCGAAGAAAAATAGAATAACCTCAAAAGGTATAGTTGACCTTTAACAAGTGTTACTGGTAACAACAATTAACTTATGGAACCATTGCGTATTTACGTGTATCTATAATTATATAATGTCACTTTGATCAGTTTAAAATTAAATAAATCCTTGTAATAAATCTTCAGGTAAGAAACTTGCAAAACTAATATGAGTATTGAGTACTACTTTCAGTATTATCACTATTTACGCACTAAATTACAAATATTTCATTATCTGAATTAGAGTCGTTGGATAAATATTTCTCATTGAAGTAATTGTCAGTGGTCAAGTCTAAGAACTCTTGGTCATCACTATCAGACTCCAAATCGAGTGATTGCAAACAATCAAGATGGCCTTCAAAGCGGCACATGATCGCGCCAGTATTTCAGAAGCACTCGCGGGTACTCGCGTGTGCTCCACTAAACGAAGTTCATGTGGACGAACCCATAGAGATCATATATATAAGACTAGAGTGGGCATTGGGGCCTGAATTTGGGAACCAATTGAAGGCTGCCATCTTGGAAAAATTGGGGGGAAAATTAACAAAGCCCGGATGAAACGTCTTGGTTCCAAACCTTTTTAGTTACGTCGAGAACCTCGAGGTCGATATCAACAAAATTTATAAAGGTGAAAATATCTTGTTTTTTTCAAATATGGTGTACTTCGATTTAACTCAAGTCACCAGCAAGATGTTTTTATTTATTAATATATAAATGCTGGTATATGTTCATTCTTCGTCGGCTTGCTGTGAAATTGTTTTTTTTCAGAACTATTTGCAATTTCAGGGTCAGACTTTGGTCAAACAAACTGAACATGTACTGTATCAACGTAATATAAGTTTTTAGCGGTATGAACAATTCAATTTTGGATAAATTGTACCTTTTTTAGCGTATATTTTCTTGCTTGTTATTTCCAGCTTTGTTCTTGTTGCGTGAATTATAACAGAAACGACAGAAATTTAAATAAACTTAAGTGGTAAAGATATCTTATCTTATATTGTGCGGTATAAAACAGAACTAGAGTTAAACTGTTTAGCGAGAGCTTTTATATAAAAGGCAAATAACCAAGGTTTCTCAAATAAAAGACTGTACTATTGTACTGTTACCAAGACTTTGAAATTCAAAATTACAATTGATTGATTGAATGAGTTCTTGTAAAAATAAATGTATATAATGTACAGTATATTATCACAAACACGTATTAAGACAATGAGATGTAATTTTCATATTAAGCAAGGTACAGTATCTGTAAAAATAACAGTTTTTGAGAGAGGAATAAATCATCATATAAACCAAAAAATTGCATGTACATATACTGGGTTTTCATTTTAGTTCCATATAAGTCACAGCAAGCATTTGTGTTTACAAAACTAAATAAAGATACATGTACCAATTAAGTTTTACGTCAAACAACTAAACACGAAAAGCATTTATTATAAACAAGATTGATATTTCAGGTTTACAATGCTTGCAACATGAAATAATTCAGCACATGAATTCAGGTCAGTCAGGTGCACATAACTTTAGTGAGTTATTGACATCAAAATATTTAGACTGAGGCCTAAAAAAGAAAAAGATATATACTAGAAATTATTTTACTCGTGGTCGTATCAAAGATTCAGTTAAAATACAATTACAAATGATATAAACAAAAAGTTAACTCGTTGTAAACAATATGAAACTGCCTTCCAATATTCACTGATCTAATACTTTAGTAGCGATTTTTGTAAATTCATTACAGTGGCATTACAAGTACTGCACTGTAGTAGATTATATCTATAGTTCTACTGCCATTATCAGTTACTCATGAATTTCCAACGGAAATATAACCGACTGCTACGAACAAGAAATCAGCAAAGCTGAATTAAACTTTTTATAAACATTCAGTCTACGGTGTAAAATTAGGAAAATAAATTGAAAAATAACATCGAAATTGACCGTATTTTTTTGCAAATCTGCTAAGAAAAATACCATAATTTGACTCCAGGTTTTGCTTCAATCCTTTCAATTCAATCATTAATTACTAAGGTTAGTAAGGTATTTTCAATATTTCAAACGTTACCTTTATAATAATTATACTGAGAAACACGTTTCTCTTCTGTTTTCTGTTTGTGATTTCCTTTTTCGGGAAGCGGAAAAAGACGAATCCATCTGACCGGTTACAAATCTACGTCGTAGTCCTACTAAAAATTCACTGACAGTCTGCTTTAATAATAAATGCATCAGGAAAAATAAAGGTTCATTTTAAAAAATCAAGTACAGAACAAAACCGAGGATCTCGAAGTGAATAAAAAGGTCTGGAAGCAAGACGTTTCATCCGGGCTTTGTAAATTTGCCCCCCAATTTATCCAAGATGGCAGCCTTCAATTGGTTCCTCGCGGATATCTGAAATTAGGCCCCAGTGCCCCCTCTAGTCTTATATATATATGATCTATATGGACGAACCAGGGGGTTCAATATACAAACGAAAAGTGATCGATTCAAAACAAATAATAATTGATTCTGCCATGAAATTGGAAGTAACTTTTTTTGGAAGTAATTGCTTTTACACTACAAGCAATGCGCTGGATTGAGTGTAAGTCTTGAAGTTACAGTTCTCAATACAAAACTATATATTTTGATAAATGTCCGGTAAAAAATTCGTACGACCGGTAGAAGTGCCAAGTCTACCCGTCAAAATGTCTGGTAATGTCAGAACAATTATTTCCAGGCCTGTAACTATTTGCTGATTATAATCAACGATGATAAAAGAAATACACAACCGAGCTCCAGACTAAAGCTTCTCAGATAGATTACGAACAAGTAAATTAAACAAGAAGTCAAACGCAAATCTATACACATATACACGTACGTTCACAAATACGATTACAGTGGAACCCCATTAATACGGTCACCAACGCGCCTTATTATTACATTGAGTCGGTTTTCTTTGTTCTTTTGAGGGTTCTATCTGACGAAGAAACCTGCCAAGAACAAAAGAGCATTTTCAAAAGCTGGCGGTGGCTTGTGAACTGTTTTTAGGCACGTGACAGAAAGGACGAGTTTTTGGTAGATTATGGAAGGGAGTATTTAAAAGAGAGATCTAAAATAAAACAACTATTGAACCAAGGAGATTTATTGTGTTTCGAGAGCAACTTCGGAACATAGTGGTGCCGTGACCAGGATCTTACACAAGAAACATTCGGATTATATTATAAACAACGCGTGGACGCGCTGTGTCGTCGATAAAACGTATTAACAACAAGCTCATCAATATGGATGACCCCGAACCAAACGAAGAAGAATTACAATTGGAAGTCAAAATCAACAAAGAAATTGACAAACTAAAATACTATCTCGAAACGACCGATGAACTAATCAACGAAAAAGACCACAAAGAGATGGAGACGGTAAGAAATCGAACGACATCCATTCTTGATGAAATATACAACCTGTGTCGCGTATGCAGGAAGTGAAAGTTGACATAGCGAGAGCAATACGACAATGGAAGAAAAACGCAAAAGACAAGTACTTACCATGGATAGCGGAGATGAACAAATTGGAAGACGTTTTGGCCAAGGAAAAGAACGAAATCGACAGCGAAGAAGAAAACAAGAAACGAGAAGCAAAGCGCGAGGAAAAGAACAACACCGAGAAGAAATTCGACACGAGGAAAGACAACTATGGCAAGAGAAATTCCAAGCAGAACTCGAGATGACCGAAAGGAAACTAGCAATGGAAAAAGCAGCGAAAGCCACCCAAGCGAAACTCCCCAAACTAAAAATAACGCCGTTCAAAGGGACCGCTGCAGACTGGCTCAGAGTCGAGAATATGTTCATAACTCAAGTGGATTGCAAGCCCATCACAGATGAAGACAAGTTTGGTTATCTACTTGAAATAATGTCCCGGGAAGGTGAGGGACAAGATATCAAATCTTAGACTTGTATCTCTGGGCAATAAGACCGCTTGGGAACGACTGAAGAAAGATTATGGACACATACGGTTGGTGGTAAATGCTCATGTCGATGAAATCGTAAATCTTGCCCTCGTCAAAGGATCTGCATATGAAAGAGTACAAGCGTTCTACGAGAGTTTAAGCAAAAATTACGACGCCTTACAGACCCTTGGAGAACAGGTCAAATTGGATGGGTTCGTGATGTGCTACAGAAATGGTTAAGAAGAAAAAAGCAGAGGAAATAAAAAACCACCATACGACCCTCGAAGGAAGGAAAGAAACATGTTTACACAGAAGGCAGACAGGGGAGCAGCCAAGAGTGAAAAGAAGACCCCTCATTGCATCTTCTGTAAGGAAGACCATTGGAGTGATAAATGTAAGTCTTTTGGCACAATAACCAAGCGAAAGACATTCTTTGTGGATAATAACTTGTGCTTTAACTATGCCTCTGCTGGACATAGAGGTAACCAATGTCGCAGCCGTGAATGTTACCATTATGGGGCCAAACACCACACAAGCCTCTGCAACCAAGGAAGCAAAGATGGTGGAGATGGTACGATTCTAACTGGGTACACATCAGCAACTGAGGAAAAGTCATTACTCAGTGCACTTAAGGCCTGGCTCTATCTTGAAAAACCATTAAAATCGATTAAAAAATTATTAAAAATACACGTTTCATGCAGTATATATATAACTTGGCATGGAGGTATAACTTGGCGAGTACTCCATCTTGATCCATCATGTTTCCATGGAAACGGTCACGTGACCTTTCGAGCTTTCATTTTATAGTACGTATTTTTAAGCGCTTTGAGTAAATGAAAAATCAATACTGATTTAATCCTATTTAGTCGTAATGTATTGAGGAGATATCATAGTTTATTAAACTAATTGGAATGGTTGCACGGACAATAAGGATTTGAAGTGAATACGTCCTAAAGTTCAAATTTCTCATTATTCCCGAACTTTGGGGAATAGCACGGAATTTTCGTTCGATAATTCACTTTAATAACAACCATTCCAATTAGTTTTGTAAAGACTAAGACATGGTGAACTTAAATATGTACTAAAAGTAGGCGATTTAGCTGTTTGAATTGTTACTCAAGAACGTTTAACATTTGTATTATAAATATAATTGATACCGCCATTTTGGATGCAGGCTCGGATACAAGCGGTAAGCGGCTCACTTAAAAAATAATACGTTTCCATGGCGACAGTTGCCGTAAATAGTCAAAATGTCAGAAGAAATATCTACTTTCTTGCCGTCTAACTGTCTAAAGACCTTCGCCGTTCTCAAATCTAACGAGGTTAACGTTTGTAAAGAAAATATAATATATATTCAAAAGTTATATGTACGATTTCATGGATGAATAAAGATATATTTCACTCTCAATTTGTCCTGTCGTATTAAAGCCTATACTTTTGGCCATTAGCCTATTACAATATATATATATATATATATTAACAAATAAGAGTTAAAATAAAATTGCATGGGATTTACGCAAATGTCGTAGTTTGAGCGGAAATTTAAATTTGCTAGAAATTGTCAAGTAGTGAAGAGAACTTCAATATCGAATATGTACAATTTGTTGAAGAAATTGCCATCTTTGAAAGATGCTATAAATAAGTGGAACTTCAGAAAGAATGAAGAGAAGAAAATGTATCTTGATACCTTTTCCTATATTAATTGGGGGAAATTGTCAGATGCTCGAAAGAAAGAGCACAGTTTTGCTAACTGCAAGGGCTGTGCGCTACAATATGCTGATATTCAGCAGTTTTCCCTGTTAAATATTCTGTTCTGAAAAGCAAGGCATTGGCAAATCCAGTGCTAATAGCCAACAATGAAGCCGGCAAGCTATGAAGAAGCAATCATGGTATAGTGGTCAAGCCGTCCAAAACAAATATCAAGAATACAGCCAAAGCCATATACGATAAGGTGTCACCCCAATTTGAGAAAACATTTGATATGATCAGTTTTGCAGAAGCATTGACAAAGATTCCTGGTATATACCAATCTACAATATGAATAAGGTAAGCCATCACAATATATATTTTGAAGGAACTGCATGCTCAGTAATCAGTATAATCAACACATTATAATACATTGTAGGAATTACCCCTAATTCTGTGATACTAATAATATATACAACATGACAAGAACCATATTGGTGTTTACATGAGGCTGGCTCAAGTTCAGATCATGTTGGTCTAAACTCAGATCAGTTGCTAGACGGACCTGAACAGTACAGGCTGACCAGATTTCCATTGTAGATCAGTGGCAGCACCATAGGGGGAAAGGTACAGTGTATGTGGATCCCTGTTGGCAAATAATGGCTCTGTCCGACTACAGCACAGCAGCATCCAGGGTCGTCGGAGTACCCCTGGGAACATTATGTCGATCACCATTCCGGTGATGTCATAAACGCTCACTTGCTCCCCCATCAGGGAAGATAAGATCTAGTCCAATCCGGTTTCAAACAACAAGTGCTCTAAAAACTTTAGGGATATACAATATATATAGGGTTGAAATTGGCAAATGCAGGCTGGTCTGAGGTTAGGTCAGCCCCATGTAAACATCCCCTATAATATACTATATATATATATATATATATATATATATTATATATATATATATATATATATATATATATATATATATATATATATATATATATATATATATATATATATATATGTATATATATATATATATATGTATATATATATATATATATATATACCGTATATATATATATACCGTATATATATATATATTATATGCTACCAAGGCAGTGGATATGGTGGATTAATTACCACCATTATATGTGGATTAGATCTGAGCATGTTCGGCTAGAATTATGTGTAGTGAACCTCAGAGTTCAAAGGGTTCATGACTACCATGACTAGGTCACAATTATACCCTTGATCATTCCAAACTGGGCACTTGCATCAAACAATTTTGTCTTTCAGGTGTTATGGTACAAGCGAGACCAGTGCTGACTTGGGAGCTAGTAATTTATACACAGCCTACACATTTCAATCTCGCCTGGGAAAATCATTGGCCACTGCATTCGGTATGACAAAGGAGGTGGAAAGCTTTGATACCAAGCACGCTGAATTAAAAAAGAAAATTAAAGATGGCAAAATAAATCATCAAGTAGAGCTACAAAGACAGTCTTGCTCATCTTCAGGTTCACGTATCGGCTGAGAACATAAAATCGACAAAATGTCTTATTCAATGGGAACAAAAAGTACATTTTTATGAATAATATGAAATCTCCATCATATGAAGAGATTAAGGCTGATGAAACTGCATCAGCTATTCTATGCAAGATTAAATATTGTAAAGCACTGCTTCGAAAGAATGGAAAATTGATTTCTGACACTGTACATAATTGAAATTCACTCAATAAACAATAATATATAAACATTGGGATTAGTACAAAAATATACCACAAAGTTGTACTAATAAAGTCTAAAATTAGTCATGTACACATGGATAATTTTAGTACAACTGTGTAGTATATTTTTGTACTAAGCCCAATGTTTATATATTTTTGTTTATTGAGTGAATATCAATTATGCTACAGCCCAGGACTACAGCCTAGGACAACATGTATATAGAATTTTAAAATATATGTGGCATTGGCAAGGTTAAAATGTAAACATTACTTGCAGTATAATTAATTATCTTGAAGTTGAATTTTACTTTAATGCGTAGGCTAAAGCAGTTTAAACTGTAATTAGGTTATTAGCAATATGCAGGCTTAACAGTCAAAATGCATTTCTGGAAATACAAAAATTATTTAAATGCATAAACAGTGAATGTAAATCAAGAAACATGAGACACTGTTTACCACATTATTTCGTACAAAATATACAGTAAGGCTGTAAGCTTAGTTTCACTCAGTCTCTCGCACTCTCAGTACGCACTGGCTGAAAGAAAGCAAGAGAGTGTAGAACTCATTGAATACCCAATTGCGTCTAAAGCTTTGCGATTGAGTCTCCATATATTATATAAACCGAGAAGTCATGCCTCCTCCGCTCCTCGCATGAGGACCGATACTATACAAAATTGAAGTTTACATACCTTATTGGATTTGAAATTCAAAACATCGAAAAATAAACCATCCTCGCTGTTGTGTATCCGAGTTTTCAAAGCATACAATTCCACAAAACGACAAAAATCTTGGTGAAAACGGCATAGTTTAAAGACGCACGATATAATATTTAAAAGCAGAATGCGTTGCCATGACAATCTCAAAACTCTGCTGGGGTCTATTTTCAATTCTGGAGCCAGGTCTTAAGTGCGCTGAGTACCAGCTATAATACCAGCGAAGGTAAAGGGGGAGGTATTCTGGGCATACCTGGATACTGGATCAGGAAGGAATTTCATTTAAAGAGAAGCTACCAAGAAACTCAAGATACCCCTGTCCGACATGAATCAAGAGATATTATGACAGTCAATGGAACAAGCAAACAGTCTATGCCAATATTCGTAGTTACCATTGAATCGTTAGATGGAAAGGCCCATGAAGCGATTGAATTTGCTGGATCAAAGCTGACAGACTTCACCACGGTAAGAAGACCAGACATGAATCAAGTGAAGCTTAAGTATGAACACACCAAAGACAAGAGGTTCTATATGGCACCAGAAGGCAAGTACCAAATACATATGATCCTTGGGGACAAAACATACTGCAAGATGAAGACAGAAGAGATTTACAAGGGCAACCCAGAAGACCCCATCGTAGAGGGAACAACATTTCGCTGGATAATTCATGGTGTCGACTACCCAAGTGACCAGTGTATGTTTGCGAGGGAACCAGCTCACTACGAGAGATTGTACAGTTTGGATGTACTGGGAGTTGAAGATAGAGGCGAGAATGACCAGCTGGATGTATACCGTGATTTTCAAGAGAACATAACAAAGACTGATGAAGGACGATATGAAGTCAACGTCCCACGGATCCCTGGAAGCACACTGGCAAACAATAACCTGGAATCAAGCAGGAAACGTCTTCTCAATGTCTGCCGAAGGATCAATCGAGATGAAGATTTGAAAAAGGAATATGAAGAGATGATCGAAAATCAGCTAAAAGAAGGGATCATAGAGAAAGCACCAGAGCAACCAACAGAGGAACGGTTATTCTACATGACACATAAACCAGTTGTGAAGCAAGATGCCACAACCACTATAAAGTAAGGATTTGTCTCCAGTGCCAAGCCACATATGCTTGCAAACAGTGTCAACGAATGCATGCATACTGGTCCACCACTTCTGCCACTCCTATGTGACATTATGGTCAGAACAAGAATGTCTCCCCGTCTAATTTTAGCTGATGTTCAAAAGGCGTTCCTACAAATTGTAATTAAAGAAGAAGACCGTGATTCCTTTCGATTCCTGTTCAACATTAATGGAAAAGAGGAACACCTACGATTCACTAGAGTCCCATTTGGAGCAGAAGCAAGTCCATTCATGTTAGGAGCGACAATACAGCATCACCTTGACCTACAACCAGTGGAATTGGAAAACACCGTCCAAGTTTTGAAAGACAACACATATGTTGACAATGTGATGAAGACAGGAAGTGACCTTTTGGATTTAGAGAAGTTCAAGCGCGAAGCCACAGAAATCCTAGAGAGTGCAAAACTTCCATTACACAAGTGGGAATCCAATGTCGAAGCCTTGGAGAGTGAAGGAATGCCAAACCCATCAAAGATCTTAGGATTGAAGTGGGACAAAAGGAAAGACGAGCTACTGATCGAAGTACCAGCCTTTAATGAAGAAATGCCAGTCACAAAGAGATCCATCATGAGTCATCTAGGAAAGATTTACTACCCACTTGGAATAGCCTCACCGACTATGGCTGAAGGGAAGAGGATCTTTAGAGAAGCCTGTGATGAGAAGAAAGGTTGGAAATATCAAAGCCTCTGGAAAGGGATTGGCTCAGATGGACAAGAAAATTAAGGAATGTGAGACTACCCAGAAGTGTAGCGAGTAACCTACAGAAGATCAAAGCTGTTCATCTTCACATTTTTACGGATGCCAGTAACCTTGCTTGCGCTACCGTAACAATTGCGGTAATCGAACATGCAACTGGGACGGTGAAAGGTTTCCTTGCATCAAAAGCTAGAATCTCAAAGAGGAATACCTCATTGCCAAGATTAGAGTTGGTCAGCGGCCAAATGGCGGCTAATATGGCGAGAAATCTATGCTCAGCATTGACGAGATGGCCCATCGCTTCCGTAACCACATGGATGGATAGTTTGGTGGCGCTCTATTGGATATCAAATCCTGGCAAATCATGGAAATTATTCGTGGCGAATAAAGTCCGGAAAATGGCATCCATCACCAGCGAGTTCGGCATCGAGTGGAAGTATTGCCCAACAAAAGTAAACCTAGCAGATCTGGGAAGTAGAGGCGCAAGCATAGATCGAATGGAAAGTAGAGAATGGTTCACAGGTCCTGATTGGCTAATAAACAAAGAAAAATGGCCAGAACAACCAAACGTCAAGTGCACCAAAGATGCCTATCAGGAAAGCAACCCATTGAAAGAAACCATCCTTTATGTCAAAGAGACTGAACCAGACGAGCGGGATTAACTGTTACAAAGAAATTCACACTGGAAAACCCTTCGAGTAACAGCTTGGGTTTTGAGATTCAGAAATAACAGCCTGGCAACGAAGCGGAAGCTGAAAAAGAAGAGAGGACCAATCGACACCGAGGAAATCGAAACGGAAAACAATTACTGGGTCAGAAGAGTTCAAGGCAAAACTCCGGACAACTTAGAGACACCGGGCTGGCAACTCGTGAGAGATGAAACTACGAACATCCTAAGATGCAAGGGAAGAATTTCTGGATATCAACCAACGTATCTTCCTGGAGGATCATTCGTAGACAAACTGATATCACACACACATCAGCAGATTATGCATCTGGGCGTAGCAAACACGATGGTAGCCATACGAGAACACCGGTGGATACCGCAACTGAGATCTAAAGTGAAGAAGACCATAAGGAAATGCAACGTTTGCAAAGTTTACTCAGAAAAACCTTATGGACCACCAACGACATCCCAATTACCAGAATTCCGCACCATAGCTGGAAGACCGTTTGAAATCACTGGAGTAGATTTTGCTGGCCCACTGGTGCACAAGATAAACAAGAAAGAAGAAGGAAAATGCTACCTATTGATTTTCACATGTGCAACCTCCAGAGCCGTCCACCTTGAACTGACAAACTGACAAACAGCAGACGAGTTTCAAGCGAAACTCAACTCGTTTATCACCAGGAAGACCAGACCACGACGTATAATATTCGATAACGCAACTACGTTCAAGGCCACAGCAAAAAGGATAAAAGCAATAAGGAGAAGCGAGCGTTTGCAGCACTACAAGTACCTGGCGACTCAAGAGATTCACTGGACGTTCAATTTGGCTAAGTCCCCTTGGTGGGGAGGAATGTATGAACGGTTAATTAAAGAGATCAAGAAAACATTTTACAAAACCGTAGGAAAAACACATCTGACGTTTCGCCAACTTGAAACAGTCGTCATGGACATCGAGCGACACCTGAATAACCGTCCACTGAATTATGTCGAAAGCAACCATGGGGAGGAGCAGATTCTAACACCGAGCATTATCCTTTGGGGCCAAAATTCTTACGCACTCGAAGAACCCAGTGACACAGAAGATGAGCCAAGTCAATTACAAAAACGACTCGAGATCGCGAGACAACATGCCTGGTTCAGATGGCGATCGGAGTATGTACATGGATTGATGGAATCCCAATGGATAAACAGAAACCGCTCTGAAGTACCACAACTTGGCGAAGTTGTTCTACTTATTGGAGAAGAAAAGAACCGAGGACGGTGGATGAAAGGCAAATTCGTTAGATATGTTACAGGAAAAGATGGAGTCATTAGAGGAGTAATCCTACGAAAGAGGACCCACACAACGCAAGTGAAGAAGTAGGAGTGTACGCCATACCAGAGAAAAGAAAGAAAAGGAAGGCAGCGAAGATGCTGAAGAAAAGATCAGACTATGTTTAAAAGACAATGACTGATAGCTTTGAACTTGTTCGGTTATAAAATTAAAATATTTTAATTTGTAAGGGGAGGGTGAGGCGTACTTTGGATGTCCCCCCCCCCCCCCCGTGTTAGAACTGTTTTTAGTCACGTGACAGAGAGGACGAGTTTTTGGTAGATTATCGAAGGGAGTATTTAAAAGAGAGATATAAAATAAAACAACTATTGAACCAAGGATATTTATTGTGTTTCGAGAGCAACTTCGGAACATATGCTTTATTGAGTTATAATGTACGGTTTTCGAACTCAGTAACCAAACAGATAGCGTGTACTCGCTCATTTACTTCCGGTTATTTTATAATGTGTATTTCATCAACATACTTAATGGTTCCCGTAAATTTAGGCAATAAATCCACCAAATGTATCGAAGATGTTGCAACAACTTCCAAGTGGTGTTGATCAACCGGATGTACTTTCAAGGTAAACGATCGTTTGGAATTTTTATGTAACTTACCTTTGATATTTATTGTCTATTATGATCGACATAAACATCTTCAAAGCTTCTTTTGCATTTACAATTCAGCCAATTTCCAGATAAACAACAGTGAAATTCGTAATTTTATTAGACAGGAAGTGTTTTCGATAAAAGATGGCCGCCGCTTCAAAAAGTTTTTGATATAATTTTCTCGCTTAAAGTGCCCCTAACCTTAACATTTTTTATTGTCTTATTTGTCAAATGATAAAGTAACTTCTTTTGAAGATTTTTACTTCTTCGCTTTCTTTTTGAGATATATCAGTTTTTTTGATATGCAAATATCTGGAATTTTGTCACACATGCATAATAAGTTATCAGATAATGTTATATATCTTTGCGTTCATGAAATAAAAACACTAAAGTTTGAATAACACTTTTTCTCCCACAACACCAAACGTCTTGATTTTAAAGGATTTCTTTCGAGAATGAAAGAGATATACACATTTCTCCAACAAGTCATTATGCATGTGTGACGAAATTCCAGACATTTGCATATCAAACAAACTGATATCTCTAAAAAAGAAAGCAAACGAAAATCTTCAAAAGAAGTTACTTTATCATTTTAAAAGTTCTTCCAAACAAGACAATAAAACATTTTGAGGTTATGGGCACTTTAAATAATGGATAGAAACACTAAAAGTTGATATTATTTTAACCTGCATGCTTTCGGTAAAGACAAATGATCTTGCTATGGAAGAAATCTCAGAAGAGACGGCCGGCCAAAACTGGAAAAACCTTAGATGACATTTTTCGTTACAAGCAGGTAACCATGTCAGATCGTTTCTAATTACATTTGTGTTGAACGTGAGGGTAATTACCACTCGCGTTTTGCATACTTCGAGTCCGATGAAAAGTTTCAAGCGGATGTTCTTTACTGTTGCTATGTAGCGAGTATGGAATTTTTATTGGCTACCTTGAAACTGTCAACCAATAAACTCGCGTCGCCCCAATACTTTTATCATTTTACACCGCCAAATGAAAGTGATGGGAATGACCGTGTCTCAATAGCTCAGTGATTAGAGCACCGATGCGTTGATTCGGAGACCTCGGCTTCTATTCCCGGTTGGGGAGTCAAATTGTCATATATACATATATTTCACCAACATTATTGACTTTCGTTCTTGTAAGCACTTATTCAGTTGGCTTTCCTGAAAGAAAGAAAAACAAGATTATCAAAATTAACAAAATCAAACTGGGCTTTGTAAAGCTTCCTGCACACAAGAGTTGCGAGTAGCTCACTACTTGAGGAAGTCGTTTGAGAGGCTTCGCTCTACTTTATGAAGATGAGATGTCTTCCTGTAGAGAATACTGATTTAATATGAAAATTTCTGACTGTTCTGACCGTGCCTCAATAGTTCAGTGGTCAGAGCGCCGATGCGTTGATTCAGAAACCTCGGGTTCGATTCGCGGTTGGGGCAGTCAGATTTTTTCATTAATATTTACCATTTATAGACCGGAGCGAGGGGAATTCGACGAAATATTACCCCGAGGTATGTATCATCCCGAGGGGTAATATTTCGACGAATTCCCCGAGCGGAGGGTCTATAAATTATATATTATAACCAAGCCTGGATATAATTATTTTTGCCCTGCCTGTCAAAATGACCAGCATCAATCAGATTGCGCCTGTCATAAAACAAAACGTACCCGTCACTAAACAACTGTATAAACAAGACTATAATTAAATAAGTAGTATAGCAAGTAGGGCTGCGAGCTCAATCGACCTCAACCGTGAATATAAATACCAAAACATCACCAAATTTTGCCAAGTCGCGACTCGACAAATTTGGCGATGTTTTGGTATTTATATTTACGATTAACATCGAATAAGCTCGCAGCCCTACTTGCTATACTACTACAGCGATCGTTCGTCAATCTAGACACCTCTCACACGTTTTCTACTAAATTGATGTCAAACACATGCGAGATTAGCGAGACAATACCAAATTTATACTAAATAGCGACTCTCACTAAATTTGACGCCATTTCAGCCATATTTAAAAAAATAGAGAGCGTCGTTTCAAAATTCTCACAAATTTATGTCAAATTACATTTAGGAAAAAATAGAAAGCGTCATTTCAACATTTTCGCGTGTTAAAAAATAAAATGTGGTACGAGCTCACTCCCACATATTAAAAAATAGAGAGTGTCATTTCAACCGACGCGTTCTGCTGTTGTCTCAATTCACGCGCGAAAAAAAAACCACCAGATTTTGATTCTAGTGGTAATGTTTTATCCAAATGGATAGCGAAATGGCGCTCTTTTGATTGGCTAACAACATCGACTAACAAATAGTCAACTATTTTACGAATTAGTCCGTTTGCTCACTACTCTCAGCGGTGTCTCTCACTACAATGTTTTTGTGACCATATGCGTAGGAGTCAATACCATTTTCTAAAAGGTATCGTTTATCGTCGAAGCAGGATAGCGATACTTTATTAATTTCGTAGCTACCGAGCTGATGTTTGACACTTCTAATGGTCTTCATTGTGTGTCGCAATTGTTTCTGCTCTAGTAGCACGCTTTTGTAATCTTCGTGTCTGATTACCTTTTTAATTATGTTCTTTCTAATACCTTTAGCGGTTTTCCCACCACCTCCACCCTCTTTCAAATAGCTGTACATTTTACTGCGCAACCCAACGAACTCAATAATTGGCGTCCCAGCGCACTCGTCCTTCATCTTCCCAATAACTTTCTTATTCTCTCTAAAAAAGAATGGGCTGTCTGCAGGGTAGTCGCTATTGTCAAACTTTTCGCACTCCATCATAAAGTCGGAATAAACGTCATCGGTTTTGATTGAGTACAGCAGACTGTCAGTGTCGGTGAAGTGTAATCTGCAGGTGTCGCTAGAGTACTTTTTCATAATATAATTGTAGTGAAAATTGTACATCAGCGTTTTGCTCACACGGGACGAAAAATCGGATTTGCAAATTTGCAAATTCGTGTGCAAATTTGTTGTAAAAGTCAACTTTGACTACGTTTGACCAAATTTGCAAATGTGCAAAGTTAATGTTTGCTTACAACTTTGCAACCATTGCAATCTTTCAACTGCCGTCAAGCCAGCGGTGCAAACGTGATAGCAAATGTGTTGCAAAGACGAAATTTGTCTATATCTTTGCGAACTGCGCAAATTTGTTGAAACTATCATTTTTGCATACGTGTTTGCATAACGTACAAATATAATAGTATTTTTTATTTATGCAACGTTGCAAATTTTGAGAATACTTATTGCAAAGTTAACACTGTAATTTCAAGCTATAGTTGATGTTAGTGTTTCACTTTTATGCATTATACGACTACAGTTATATTCAAAGACAGTCAACAAAGTAGTTAAATTTTTAATTTGCAAATACTTTTCATTCAACATTTAGGCAACGCTAGCCCCTAAGTGCACTTATGTCTATAGCAATACATATTCGATGCCTTACGGATCAATACATAATGAAATGAGAGCACAGTAAAACCAGAGACAATATGTATAGTAGTTAAAACATGAGCGACCGATGTTTATGGCAGTTATAATGGCGAGCCGTTGTAACTCATGCCTATATATATAAACATCGGCCGCAAATATTTTAACGAACTTGTATAAAATATGAATATATGATGCATACTTTGCATGGAAGTTGTATAGAAACGGTACAAACAAATTATTTTAACTCCGAAAAAGCTCAATTTGAGCAAGTTAACTTTGATAAAACATTGATGTTTTATTAATCAATGTTATATCCTGTGTTAAAGAAGCTGATTAAATATTAATTTCTTTTGAATTATCTTCATGAATTATTAATGAATTTTACAAATAGTATTGACTATATCTATTCATTTTACAAGTTCGTTAAAATATTCGCGACCGATGTTTATAGGCAGTTACAACGGCGAGCCGCGTAACTGCCCATAAACATCGGCCGCTCATGTTTTTTGTCGTGCTCAGCTGACGAATGACTGCGACTTTATCACCTGGAGCGTGGTTCGCAGCGCGGATAACTAGTATCCGGTGCATGGATAGGTCGTGTCCAGTCATTTTCTATCTATTCAATAGTTTTCTGAGGAAAAATAGCAGGTGAATATGTTGTTTCCAACATGGATAGACGTTCACTCGCTTTTTTCACATGCAGATACGCCATTCAGTGGATAGAAAGTATATTCACTGGATATCGGATTTATCCAATGGAGCTATCATGCAGGCTTTAATTTGAACAACCGACTCCTGGTATCCAAACTGAACGGAAAATTGTCTTTTGGTTGTACTCGTACTCGTAGTCAAATCAGTAATTAAAGTTCTCAACAATATGAGACTAAGTACATGCAGTAAAAAGTTTATCTAAAAAAGAACAAATCAGACCACACTTAACATAACAAATAACAAACAAAAGTTAACGTTTTTCAAAAGTTGTTCAGTTAATTTACTGACACAGCTGTACGCTGGTACTCTCCTCTGGTACTGAGGTATTCACTGCATTACCAATGTGGCGTCCTTTTATCGTTCCCAGCGCCCTTTCAATCCTGTGCATTTGCGAAGAAATTTTCTATCAAGGCTCTTTAAGACCTTAAACCTCTGTATTTCCACACTTCATGCATGAGAGGTGAATTATACCACGATCTTCTTTTTGCGTGCATGGGCTCTCCTGTACCCCATCATTTGATGGATAATTAAAAACTCTTTCGTTCTCGCTGTTCTCTGTAGAAAGTTCTCCGTCCCAATCCAGCTTTAAATTATATCTTTTCCCTGGCAATCCAAATCCTGGCAATTTTTCCTTGACGTCTCCAGAGAAATTAATACGGCGACGTAACATATATACGACAAAAAGAAAAAATTAAAATATTTAGTCATGAGTTGAAATATACTATAGATAATCAATATCCTTGTATTAAAATGGGGGTATTAAAGTAAACCTTGTATTAGTTTATTAACTTTCTACAATATATTGTGCCGCAAAATGATGTATGCGCAATATGCATTGGCGCGTAATTAATTATCACCCGCTGCAAAGGCGCTGCGCGAGGGTGATAAATTTGATGGAGGACCGTTTGTGTTTAGGCGATGATTTCTGGCAAATGTTGTGTATTTGTTTATATATATATAAGAATAAAAGAAGAGACGGCAGCGAACTTCGAACAGGATACAATTTAATGGAAACGTTTCGCCCAGTTCCTTTTTAATCAGTGCCTAATAATTAAGTCACTTGGAGCAAATCGTTTATACAACAAATAAAGTGCAAAAAATATCGCTGCATGGGATAAAGTTAAAATAAAAGACATGTACAAATAAAAACCTATTAACATAAAACATCATAAAACCTAATTAATTGTTCAGTTTTTGGATCGGTATTCGCATCTTTTTAGACAGTAGAGTCGTGCGCTCCAGTAAGCTTCTCTTTTCAACAATCACTGATCTAGTACTGTTCTTGCCGTTAATGTTTGAATTTGTTCAATCCCAATGAGACTAAAGTTTTGTAGATGGTGAGGTTCCTTAAACAAACACGCGTGATAGCAATGTATCTACTGCGCGCATGCGATGGCCACCTCGCACGTCTTCTTGTTGGTCACCGAAATCGGACGCGGAAATCAGTGCTGCAGTATAGATCCAATATACTGCATTTCGCACTTCTTGCAAGTAACTAAATAAAAAATATGTTTACAATGGCAATGGTCCGTTGCTTGATAGGATATTTTGTTCTTGTAGTTTTGGTGTTAGTGAAGAAGTTTGCTTCTTGAAGGTAATTTTGACAAAGGTCTTCGGATGCCAAAAACAAATGCGATTTGTTTAAGAAGCCAAATTTTCTTTAAGAAGCAATCTTATTCGCCAGCGCCAAAACAAGAACAAAATATATTGGATATACCACTGCACTGAACTCCGCGTCAGATTTCGCAATCATAAATCGGGAGTCAATGGTAACCAACAGAAGATGTGCGAGGTGGTCAACCATTTTAATAAGGAACCTCACCATCTACAAGACTTTATAGTAATTCATTGGGATTGAACGAATTCAAAACATTAAACGGGCAAGAACAGTTATGGACCATGAGCGATTGTTGACAAGAGTTGCACACTGGAGTGCACAACTCTGGTCTCCTACTACATATATATCTACCATTTTAATTTTTAACTATACCCCTAGGGATATTATTTGCACGTTGTGTAAGATATAATTTCCGAGAACGAGGGTGTGCATAAAGCATACATCCCGACGTTCGAGGGATTTATCTGACGGCTAATCTCATGATTGAGGAAGTTTTCCAACAAAGTTTTGTCTATTTTTCCACCTTGGACAAAGATTTTCCTATTTTTTTCTTCATTTTTTATCTAATTACTAGTATTCATAGGGCTTTATGCTATAGAAAGAAAACCGACTCAATCACGAAATAATTATTATATAAACGATTTGCTCCAATTGTTTTAGTTTTAGGTGCGGGCACTGAAGAATTAAGCCTGAGGCGAAACGTCCGCATTAAAGATTTTCCTGTTCGACGTTCGCTGTCGTCTCTCCTTTTATTCTTCTATACATAATTGTGACAAAATTGTGACTAATATACATAATTGTGACGGGCCCAACAGGGTTTGCGCGAACGCGACACGGTACGGTAGGAAAACATACATTATTAAATCGCAATGTTATTTATTAAATTGCAAGTGCGATTTAGTAAATCGCAAGTGTTTTTTGGTAAATCGCAAATGTTATTTAGTAAATCGCAAGTGTTATTTAATAAATAACAAATGTTATTTATAAATGACAAACCATGAGGAGCTAAATAACATCAAAATATACAAAATAAACGCTAAATATTTTTTTACAAACGGCGCCCCATATACGACGGGCAAAATAAATAGTGTAACGACAAAGAACATTTAGCATTGAAGATAATTGGTTTAGTTTTGAGGCCGAGAAATGTGTTTTGTTTTTGCTTCTGACAAACAATTTTTTTATGTACCAATACCTTTGCCTGATCAGTTTAGCCTGCGAAGCAGGTATTACGGAAACCGGATGTATCAAATATTGTGTTAATTAATTATTCGTTTGGGGTCTGTGTCTGTGCGCAGTTTTCGTTGATATTTGTGTTGTCGGAGTTTTAATGGCATCAAAACGGATTACCACTACCGATTTATATTCCATAAAGGTAAGATTACTTTATTTTATGCCTTCGAAACATATTTTGGAACTTCCACTTTTTCCTTCTCCATTCATGACATTATACAACATATTCGTAAAATTTAGCCAGACTATTATTTTAGTGTTATTATATATTTTCGTCTGCGGCGCAGGCTAGCCAGACTCTTGCTTATTAGTTGTTAATAACTTTACGTATTCTCCATAACACTTAGCATCAAAGCACCATAATTTTAGCACCAAAAGTAAAGAGGAATTATATTTTACCATTTGAATAAACCTGCACTTACTTTCAATTAAAATGACAGAAGCCTTCTCCGTGCCATGATTGCCATCCAATTCCAATGCCTACCAAGATCTCTGAAACTGCGATATAAATGTAGAAGATGGTAAGTGCTTGTTTTCTGTTATTTGTAGCCACGTACTTATACGTTTAAATAAAGTTTATATGCTTTGCATCACTTGACGATGATGAGAGTATATACAGGTTATATTAAATAGTCATAGATGATACATTCTCACAACAAAGCAAATTTTATTTGATAATTACAATATATTGATGAAATGATGATGATGTTCATCAAACTCCACTCCTCTGAAAATGTTGGCCCAGGAATATACACAGACGTATATTGCTTCTAGAAAGATTTACACTATATATTATATTATATTATATTATATTATATGATATATCACCCCGAGGGGTAATATTTCGACGAATTCCCCGAGCGGAGGGGAATATACCGAAACAATCTTATATATACCGAAACAATCTTGAATGCTGTCTTGAAACGTCTTGGAACGTCTTGTTGTTCCTCCATTGTTTACAGGCTCGTCTTGGTGGGTATGAGTGGGGTATTCAAACTCAAATTCCCTGCTGATGATGTCATCAGCGGGAATTATAAGGTATAATATTATATTATATTATATTATATTATATTATATTATGTTATGTTATAATATATTATATTATATTGATCTGTGAACTAGGGGTACGTCTTAATCAAAAGCCTGAAAGGTTTCTAGTAGGCCCCTAGCCCTTTATTATTATAATTTTATACCAAATGTATTTAGTTTAAAATATATATGGGTGAAAAATAAACCAATAAACCAATATTAAATTCATTTGGGAATTATAAATTACCATATCCAGGGCTCAAAATAACGGCCGGTAGGTTGCTGGTCAAAATGATCGGTCAACTTGATTTTAGCTCGGTCTAAATCTGTTTTTGACCGGTCATTAATACGCATACACTAATACAGTGAAACAAACAATAACGAGTTTGTTTCGAGACATCGCTTTTATTGTTTCATGTTTTATACGTTCAAGACGTTAGCAATCACATTGTAAAAGTGAACAGGCAACGTTATCATCGTTGATTAGGTGGTTGTCTAAAGTAATAATCTTAATATTGAGTAATAAACTTTACTCGTTATACAGGTAGTCTTTGACGGGGTTAAATTTTTCATCCCACTTACTATATTTAGCCTAAACGACTTGCCTACCTGTACCTTAATAATTATTACGAATTAACAAATACCAAAAACCAAAGCGTTATTCTTGTCAATTGTGTATAAATTGAGCACATGTTAACTTTCAAAGTTAAGTCAAGAGCAGCACAAACTCTTCATTCCAACTCAGCCAGCTCTCTTATCAAAGTGTTATCTTGCTTGACTGAGTCTGTACCCTCGACGTCACTTGACCCTCCTCCATTGCTTCCTCATCGTCACTCTGCTCACTCCCTTCCTCCGAGACAAAATCAAAATCTTTCAAGTGCAACCAGCATATATTTACGTTTTGGACAAGAACAAACAATGTTTTTGTCGTACGTAACTTGACGTACTTACAGTGAAATTGCGTACTCGCCATGAAATACTGTATACAGTCTTTCGCTGACAAGATTTCAGCAGATATGCCGAAGAGAAGGCATACAAATGTGTCGGAATTGAGGCATACAAATTTGTCGACCGGTCAAAATGACCGGTGAGGTAAAAAAGCTTTTATTACTGTATAATGTAATCTATGTTAAGTTTCTTTTTCGGTGTTTTTTTTTTGCGCAATGGTGAATCTAATAAAATAAATAAAATAATGACTGGTTCTCATATTATTATATGTATATAGTTGTCCATATGCACAGTTTCTGAAACAACTTGGACGGTATGGACTGAGAAATAAGCCTATAAAGCTGCATTATTTAGATATGGTGAATACAGGGGTGGATCCAGCAGTGTTTTTTTAGGGGGGTGCCGGGTGAGTCGAGCGGCGAAGGCGCGAGGCCCCTAGGGGGGTTAGGGGAAAATTTTGAAAATTAGAACCCCAGAGATATCATTTCCTGCGATTTGAGCATTGAATTATGAGCTTCAGTTTGACTTAAAAAAAGGAAAAACCTTTGAAATTATACCATATTTCTGAGCTAAATATCTTGTGTAATTTTCATGTAAGCCTGGCTACAAAATGACTGGACAAATACAACACGCTTACATGAAGTACAATTATACAATTGTAGTAATAAAAGTACAATTTACTGCAATTATAGTAATACTGATTTTTTGCACCCCCCTTGCACCCCTGTTGACCAAGGCCAACAGGGGTGCACACCCCTGTGCACCCCTCCCCTAAATGCACCCCTGGGTGAATAACAAAGTCACCCCAAATATTTGAGGTCCTGCTGTAAGTCAAAGTGTTCAGGTTACATTTGAACACATATTACATTTTAATTAATTAATTAAATAATTCATGTTACTGTACATGTGTAGTAAAGTACCCATTCCAGCCTTCTCTTTTTAGTTTTTCTATGTTGAGTCTACTTCCATTGTATTCTTGTGCATAATGGAATAAAAAGAGGGTGGTACTGGCCTTGTACCCAAATGAATTTAATATACCGTAACAATCTAAATCTTTCAAGAAGCAATATATGTCTGTGTAATTTCCTGGGCCAACATTTTCTGTGGATTTGAGGTTGATGAACGACATTCCTTCATATACTGTACAACTATTATATATATATATACATGTGTATATATATATATATATATATATATATATATATATGGATGTGCGCATGACCGCTGTTTATCCCACAAGTGGTTGTCACTGGCAATAGTTTGTGTATAATTAGTTCTCGTGTCCATATCTAGATTGTACCAAGCTACACTGATGAGCTGTGGAACAGCTGTAGATATTGTACTGTACAGTATATACTGTATATACTGTATATACTATATACTATATATACTATATATACTATATACATGTACTATATATACTATATATATACTATATATATATACTATATATATATACTATATATATACTATATATATATATACTATATATATATACTATATATATATACTATATATATATACTATATATATATATATACTATATATATATACTATATATATATATATACTAATATATATATATACTAATATATATATATACTAATATATATATATACTATATATATATATACTATATATATATATATACTATATATATATATTATATATATATATTATATATATATATTATATATAATTATTATATATATATAATTATTATATATATATATTATATATATATATTATATATATATATTATATATATATATTATATATATATATTATATATATATTATATATATATTATATATATATATTATATATATATATTATATATATATAGTATATATATAGTATATATAGTACATGTATATAGTATATATAATATATATATATATTAGTATATATATATATTAGTATATATATATATTATATATATATATTATATATATATATTATATATATATATTATATATATATATTATATATATATATATATAAATATAAATATATATATAAATATAAATATATATATATATATATATATATATATATATATATATATATATATATATATCCCCTAAAATTGTCACAACATAACCTTGGCTATGACCTTTTCTGCATGTTTATGTTAAAGTACTATATTAACCATGGGAATCAATTACTGTATTGATAAAGAATGACTAATTAATAGGAGGTCTTGCTATATGTAATAATAATAATAATTATTATTATTATTATTATCAAAGCTATTGCTTTTGTGGTTGTGTACTATACATTGGAGGGGGATACAGTACAGTGATGGATCCAGCTTGGTAGCGGGGGGTGCTGAGTGAGTGAAGTGAGATAAGGCCAGCGGCACGACCGATGCAGGCTGGAGCACCGCTGAGGGAGCTACGGCAGTGGTCTGGGGACACAAGCACCCGACAGGTGCTGAGCTGGTGGTTGTATTAATACCTATGAATCATATGATAGCTAATATATGAATCATACAGGTATATCTATGAATCATCTGATAACTACTGTATGATACCTAATACCTACTGTAGCTCCTATGAAGTTTACATGGACTTGGAATGAATGTGTACACCTAAATCCTAATGTTTGGCCAAGGCCAGGGGTGTGCACCCCCCTGCACCCCCTGTAAATCCATCACTGATACAGTACAGTATATAGTGCCACTTGCACTATGTAATTTTATGGACAGCCACTTTTAAATCCTGGTTTTCAAAAGCCAGAGTAAAATGTATCAATGATTCAAAGTTGTATATACTGTATCTTCTATTCACTTCTTCTTTTAGATTCTTGAGAGATGCCTGGTATAATTACACCCTATTTACTGTACATTTGGTGAACTGTGGAGATTCTGGATAACTCAGCATACAATAAAATGTTAAGGAAGTTTTAACTGGGATTACTTGATATTAACACATGGAATTGGACAATAAATCAAGTACTGTACAGCATTCTGGTAGCACTTTTTCCTTAATATAAACATGGATACTGTATACAGCACATTCATATAAACATGCATACTGTATACAGTACATTCATATAAACATGCTGTATACAGTACATTCATATAAACATGCATACTGTATATAGTACATTCATATAAACATGCATACTGTGTACAGCACATTCTACTGTGTACAGTACATATGCAAGACCTTCCATACATAGTGAAAACAATGAAAGGTTGGTGTAATGCTGAAATTTTGATATGTAGTTGCTGGTCTAACTTTTTGAGTGAAGGCCCTTTGTCTCATGTACTGAAGTGTACATTTTCCATGTACTGAAGTGGAATAAAACTAAGTAGAACTATTATAGGCTAGACCATTCATCAAGGATTTCAGCAATACACCAATCTTTCTGCCAGCAGCATGCCAGCTGAATTCTTTGTGTAATTGTGTGCACAGTTAAAATCTAATTCAACAGTTTTTACACAAGAATGATGCTTACAAAATTCACATGAAAGAATATTTAATATTGATTTATAGATAAGATGTAAAACTTGGTGTGACTTTACTGATGTACAGTAGATGAAGCTGTTTACCAAAATAAATAATTTTTCATTGCGAAGGCTCGTGTACCGCTGTGTAGTACTGGTTTTAATTTTGCTTTTTACAGTGCTTGAAATATTCTTGAAATGTGTTTGACTGCTTTAACTATGAGACATGACTAATGTCCTTTTTTACAAGTGTAAAGTACTGCACGATACAGTCTGTACCTATGCTCGGTTGCTCCACAAATGTCAAATAGCAAATGTTGTATAATGTTTAACGACATAAATGTATTTGACAACCTGCATTTGACAACCTGCAGCTATTACATATGTTGCTTTTGATTATACCATACCATTTAAATACCATACCATTTAATTTTAATGCAAGCTTTACTAACCTTGACAATCGAAGGTGCTTTTCCCCTGCTGTTGTCGCCGTTTTCAGTTGTGTTTTCGTCATCAGCCAATCCTTCCCACTGTTGAATTATTTTAGTATTCTGTTCAATGATTATTTAGGAGCCTTCTGATAACCTCTTCATTTTGTGTGGCTTCGTTTAAGTCCATTTTTTTAGCTATTTCGCGTGCCAAAGTGACTCTGTCGTAAAAAAATCTCCTTCGAATTCGTATTTTCCCGCGAAATATATTATACCCTTCATTACCCTTCATGTTACCTACTTCAACCCTCATTAATCCCCATTAACCTGCTAAGCGCGAACTGTCAAGCATTTCTATGGAACAAACCTAAAAATTGCGAGACAAAACATACTGATCGTAGTTATGAATATCTTACGTTTTCTCGACATTGTGAGAGTCGTGTGCCTGGCAGCCTGCTTCATAAAGATATTAGAGACCTTACGCAACAGGACGGCACGAGCGCGAGGACGGCAAAATTACCAGTTGTTACTTCCGGTACCGCTAATTTATGCATGTATTGACGTAATTTCCTGTGCGGCTTACCGTCCTGTCGCCGTTGGGGACGTGAAACAACAACTTTTGACGTCCGGAAGAAGACGTGAGTATTGTTTTAGAAAAAAGTTGTTAAACTGCACATAAAAATTAATTGAAATAATCTCTATTCAAAAATTATCAAGTGTAAGATGACATAAATGACAAAATGTACATTTGTTTACAAATTTATAGCGAACTTGCAACAGCAATAGATCAAAATATAAAGTTGAAAACAGTATATATATATGCCATAAAAAATGTACATTATCCAAAACGATTAAAAATCATTGTTTAATTTATTAAATAGGTTTCAATATTTACAATACTTGTATATTATTGTGGTACGTTTTTTTCAATAGTTTTCTGCATTTCTTTGAATTCAGACTCATATTTAATTGTGGTTACAAAATGGAGTGGAATGATAACCTCGACGAGTTGCTCCTGCAAGAAGTTATCATAAACGAGCCATTTAACTTCAAGCCGTTTACAAGAGAGAGAGGGAAAGTTTGGGGGAAAATTGCGGAGCTCCTAAACGAATGCCCAGTCTTTAACAATAGACTTACGAAGCGGTCAGTGAGGGATAGGTATACTTTGTTGGCCAAAAAGTTCAAGAAGAAAGAAAGTGACGAGGAAAGAGCCACAGGAATAGCACCACCTGAGTTAACGGAGACGGAGAAGCTATTGGAGGAATTAATAGGAAAGTTTACAGAGGGAGATATGCAGGCAAGTGTCAAGAATGACAAGAAGGAACAAGATCGTGCAAAGGGTGAGGAAATGAGAAAAAGATCAATGGAGAAATTGGGAGAAACCACCAAAAGAAATAGAGGCAGTGACGAAGAAAGAGAGACACCAAAACGTAAAAGAGCTACAGGTACAGAAGCAATAGTATACTTAAAGGAGAAAGAGAGTTAGCAATAAGAACAGAAGAACTTGAGATACGGAAAAGGGAGACTGAAACAAGAGAGAAAATGCAAGATGCAGCATTGAAGCAACAGCAAGAGGCACAGCAAAATATGTGTACATTGATGGGTCAAATGCAGCAACAACTACAACAGCAACAACAGCAGCAACAACAGCAACAGCAGTACCAACAACAACAGCAGATGTTGCAAACAAAGTTGTTGATGTCTCTTTTTGAAAAAATTAACAAACAGTAATTTTATAGACATTCTTTTTTTCAAAAAAACATTTGTTTATTTTGACATTTTTGTCAAACTTATTTAAAAAATTACAATTACAAATAAGTATTTATTGAAAATCATATATTATTCCAAATTTAACATTTTTATAACATTTGAGAAAATAATTATTTACATTAATATTTAGCATGTCTACATGCAAACTTGTGCATACATGTTCAATACAATATTTCCAATTACAATAATAATTACAATAATATCAACAAATAAGCATTTAAAATTCACCTAATATTACAATATGTATAAAAATATTTATTAATTATGGCTTTGTGAAAATAATTATTTACATTATTTAGCATGTCTGCATGCAATGTTCAATACAATATACACGTTTATTTTTTTATAAGAAACTCGTTTATAAGAAACCTACAACTAGGATCCTCAAAAATTAAGAAACTTTTAGTACTACGAATATTTTCCTATTTTAAGGATAAGAAACTTTTCTCTTGTCATAAGTGAATAAAGTTTACTAAAAACTGCAGTACCACAGAAATTGATCAGTGTGTATGTTTAGTGTTATATTTGTGAAAAAAGTCTCACATTTAATCAATTGTGTTTTATTATTCTTTGAATAGCTATTATGTATTCCCGTGACTATTTTAAGCCTAAAACGATAAGAAACATTTTAAGAAACTTTTGGAACTAAAAACGCCATTTTTAATGCCAAAATAAGAAACTTTTAGTACTAGAACCTTCGCTAGGTTTCGTATAAAAAAAAACGTATGTATATCAATATATTTATCTTATTTACAATAAAATTGGCAATTAATTTTTCATTTTGTGTATATACAGGGGTTTTTAATTATTTTAGATTTCTTAAACAAAATAATCTTCAATGGAAGGAGGATCAAGGCCAAAATATGTTGATGTGCTTGATCCATACTTACAAGTATGGGCATTCCTTAAAAGTGCACAAACAATATACATTTTTCCTATTGCACTTAGACAAACTTTAAGGTCCTTTTTAAAGTCTAAAAAAGCAAAATATTGAAGTATGTCCCCAAATACCCATTCCACAGCAACCCTGACCTTGCTCATAGATAGGTTGAAAGCCTGTTGCATTGGTGTCAATACATTTCCTCTAAAGGGAGCTTGTAGATGGACCCTTAGAGGGTATGCAGGGTCTCCATAGACACAAAGTTGTCGTCCTGTTGGTGATACACAGTACCTTTCAAGCATTGGTAGGAGACCCGACTCAGCAAGCATTCCACTGTCATGTCTCCTGCCTTCCACTGGACCAAACAAATTTGCTATTAGGCCATTTGGACTGACAACACTCTGAAATTTTATGGAATGAACTCTTTTGTGACCATTATAAAGTATTCTCTGGTTAATTCCAGGTCTGCATACAGGTCTTACGGTGCCATCAATGAAGCCCCAACAATTTTCGAGAGCACCTGATGATAAAATATCAGGTTCATTATGATAGCATACAATACATATACTGTATATTACACAATGACATTAATCTTCACAGTAAGTCAGTAACTTAATTAATTTACATACCTGCACACACATACATATATATATAATATATATCATATATATCATATATATGATAGATAGATAGATAGATAGATAGATAGATAGATAGATAGATAGATAGATAGATAGATAGATAGATAGATAGATAGATAGATTATGTGATTATATTATTTATTTATTGTAATACAGGATAATAAAATAAATCAGGTAACTGAAATAAAATATATGTAATACCTCCTTTCCAGTGCACCACATCAGCGAATTCAGCGAGTTTTGCTGGCGCTAGCCATGGCTGATTGAAATCACAGAGTAAACGACCAAAATTGTTGTAGATAGGCTAACATCCATAACTTCGTTCACCACCATGGAAATCTGAGGCACTGCTCTTGCAAATCTCGGCACCAAGTCTTCGTATCGACATGGGTATGAAAAGCGCTTTAATAACATACATAGGGCTTCGTCACTGTACACAAAGAAGCGATTTGGACATAATATTTTTTCGGGCAGGTCCAGTACATCAAGGAGAGAGTAGATGTCGTTCTTGTAAAAGCGAAATTCACTTTTACTTTCGTCGTCTGTCAACGAGTCCAAATCAAAACTATCGTACTTCCAGTACGGAATGGCAAGATTTTTTGAGCTATTTGCCTCGTGAAGCAAAATAAATTCCTCATCGTTGATCATTTCGAGGTCATGAGCAAGTAAAAGAGCTTCTCTTGTCTCTCGAAATGTTGCCATTTAACTTTTAGTTTTTTAAAACCCACGTTACTTGACGCTTGCGTAACGTTTGTTTACAAACAAGACGGCGACGGCATCGATGACGTTGCCGTCCCAGACCTCGCGCAATTACATATCGCCGTCCTCACGTGCCGTCCTGTTGCGTAAGGTCTCTATTGCCATATCGAGACTGCTGAATTAGCAGTAGTCCAGTACGTATATACTGTACTGTATGTTGCACGTACGAACTAGTACACAACGTAGCCTTCGTTCTACCTTCTGAATCCTGGTAGCTCAATGGTTAGAGCGTCTAACCAGAGATCATGCAGGTTGCAGGTTCGATTTCCGCACGTTTGGGGCTCAGAAACATTTTTTCTCAGTTTGCGTTGAAGTTTGAGTAGCAAACAATTTACTAAACTAGCCAACCAATTGCTTGATCTTTTTCATACTATTTCCACGAAGGTTGCCTCATCATCATTCACCATATCGCTACTACTCTAGTAGACTCAGATCGGACATCTTTTTCGCAACGATCGTTAATGGGTTAAAAATATCAGTTTCCCAATGACTTCAATGAAGTCCAGGCTGGTTTGGCGTTAGCGTTTCCGGGTAAAATGCATTGCTTTCGAAATGAAATTTATTTGGTTAAGGATAAATTTACCAAGTACAGTGTATCATGTACAGTATGTCGTATGTCCAAAATGTCACTCCCTTGACAAGTTCGAGGATAGTTATCAAACTGGTAGGTAGAGGTAGCTGTAACTTAACCAACAAATGCGCTCTTATAAAACGTATATATACGTCATTCTGCAGCAGTTGGCATTATTCCTAGCCCAAACGAGCCCATGCCATATTAAATAGGAATACGTAACTATCACCTCTCGTTGATGATCTTTTAATAATTTGGTATACGGAGTTAAAGTGCGACATTACGTGTCACAAATTTTTCCTGAATGATTTAAGGCTGCGTTATTGTGCGTCGCTTGTGATATTCCGGCAGGTAGGTATTAAAGTCTGCGGATTTACCGGTCACCAATCTAGGTACGGGTGTAACTGACAAATGTTTGGGTTGTTGAACCAACGGACTACTCGGGTTTTGATCCTTGCACCCCAATGAGTATTGTTGAATATCGAATACTGTTGATTATCGACGGACTAAGGTATTCTGAGATTCTCAGACTGTCTTACATAATTATCGATCTATTTATTTTGGGTACCGGCGCTAAACTTGTAAAGGCGATATATCATATGGCTTGACGCGTCCATCTTAACTGCCGCAGATGCGCAACAAGTTCACGAAAAAGTTGAAAATGTCCCCAAAAATCTATACAGCATCCTTTCTAAAATTGCTTAATCGTTTTCCGGATTTACAGCTGAGCAGTGTAAAACATGGGTCACTATATTTTACCTACATTAGCTCATGCCCATTCGTCGCTGTTTGTCGACAAGCTGCAGCAAATAAAAATCATTAACGAGCTTGCTTTTGACTGCAAGACGGTCTTATTTTCGAAACATGGAATATAAATATTTGAATATTAAATATTTGCCGTACAAAATAACTTATAAAGAACTTCTTTTTACGCAAAACACGTACGCGATTTTTAAGCGTAGAGACGTTTTTCGTTTCTAAATTTGCGATACATTTAGCGTAGAGACAAAGCTGTTGCAAATTCAACGTCGTATTTGCCACAAAGTTTTGCATAAGCAAATCTATTTGCAAATTTATTGCAAGAGTGTTTGTGCAAAGTTGAAAATACACATATGTATACGTGTGCAAAGTTGTTTGTCATGTTTGCAACAAATTTGGCGTCGGTGGCAAATTCATTGCAAATTTTGTTACAAATTTGCAAATGTGCAAATTCGATGCAAATATGATGCAAATTTAATCTATTGCAAATTTGATAATACAGCCCATGCAAATGTTTGCAAAGTTAGTAAACTAAATTTGCAACAAATTTGCGAGTGTGCAAATTTGTTGCAAATCCAATTTTTCATCCCGTGTCAAGTCTAGTATGCACATACCCACATATGCGGGTCTGTTTAGTGTCAGCGTTTCTTTAACTTTGTGGACAGCGACTAAATTCTCGCTAAATATTTTGCAAGACACAAACGTCGGCTTTGAGACGAGCTTTTCTAATTTCTTCGCAGTGGTCACTAATCTTACGTCCACACGCTTCCTCAAGTTTTCCATCGTTTTTCCGAACACACTATTGTTCATCAACTTGAAGAAATCCTTCTCAAAAGCGTTCTTAGCCGCGGTTCTTTTGACAGTGTTAAAGTCAATGTACTTGCCCAACCACTTGGACTGGTCAAACTGCAGGACCCTGTGAATCTTATTGATTTTTAATCCAAGATCCATGTACAACTGCAGATTTCCGTAGTGACACACGTACTTTTTTTTGTCCGTCAAATTAGTCACCAGCTTCTTCACACCACCAACACTCACGTTAAACTTATTTTTGATTTTGGTGCAGTACTCCGACAACATGTCAACGGTTATCTCCATCTTCTCGGGAGCCAACGGGTAATCGTTGTGTAGGTCGTGCAAATGGGCTGGGTACTCCAAGTCGACCTCGAGCAGTAAACCTTTTTTACTATTGTTGTGATAGTCGTGCAGATTAACTTTCTCTATTTCTTTCTCAGTCAACCACTTGAAGCCGCCCGTAGGTAGACTTCGACTCATTGCCCATCCGTACAAATTGTTAGCGTCAAGGTACATCAAATACTTCGACTCTTGCTCTTTGTCATACCCTTCCATGTACTTATTATTCGCCACGCCATGTCTGTTGCATATGTAGCTCACACCACCACGCATACCTAATTCTACAAACTGGAACATGTCAATGTCGGACAATAATTCGAGCTCCACTCCAGTCATCTTTAGCATGGCGTCCCAAGCCAATCCGGGCGATGTGAAATAATGGCAAGGGTCTAATTTATACTCGCGATGGCATGTCTTTCTAAAGTTCTCAAAAACGTCGGCGAGCAAGAGCACATCGCTTTTCAAATACAGGTCGTGATACCCACCCATATTTTTAACGTCGAAGTAGTCCCACACATCGATGGCACGCTCATGCATTTCTTCCGTAATATGCTCGTCGTTCAGAACGCTGTAGAAATCTTTTTTGGAGGGTAGCTCGCATTCGTCGAATTTATCAAAGGAGTTCATATAATCATAGGGGTAGACTCCCTTTCTTGTCATGAGTGCCAACCCCTCGTCGTGAAACACTTCTGATGTGTATTTGAAAGCGTCCCTTGGTAGGTTCTTCACCAAGTTGTCTAGACCACTACCCATGAACTGAAAGCTGTCCAAGAATACCAAGTTTTTTCCAAGCATGAACGCCATGTACTTCTCCATGTTGTTCGGTATCACGTTAATGTCTTGACCAAACTTACCAATCTCCTGCATAATGAAATGGCTATCGTAGCCACGTAAGTTATGAAAGATCACAGGAATTTTATCAGTCAACTTAAAGTTCACGTTACACTCACGATGTGCGGACCCTCTGTACTTACCTGACACGTGACAGTGGTCTCTCACTCTAACGTCAACGCTAGTGTACTCAACACTGCAAATATGACAACTTTTAGCCTCGTCAAAGTTCCTCTTATCGGCATTAGTCAGTATCATTTCTTTGTTAAAGTGACTCTCAGATGTCTTTTTACAATATTCAACAATTTCTAACATCTCCCCAATGAACTTGTTGACTGCGTTTTCACCGCGATACACTTTTACTGGCTTACTGTACTCGTTGTCATAACAACAAACCAGTTTATACCCATAACCACAGTCAACGTGCCTCTGGTAAGCGTTTGTGTAGCTACACTCGCTTGACAGCTTTGTTGTGTGCACCTTCTGTGTGATAGCCTCGAAATCTGCGTACACCACAAATGGTACATTTAGCTGTCTACTAAAATTCTCGTATTTCACTTTCGCACCTTTTTGTGGCATTTTAATAGCTTGCTTCCCATTGATGACCAAACACACTTCAATATGACTTTCAAGCACGTCCGCGCGGGTGAAACACTGCAAACAATACCTACAAAAGTGCTTTCTCGCCTTATACTTTGTCTGACGGTACATGAATTTGTCGAAATCGCGAATGTACACATAATGCTTGTTGCCCACGTCATTAGTTATCAACAGTAGGTCCATATGGTCAGGATACGTCTCCTTAGAAACGTACACAGGGAATGGCTGCTTATTTTCATACCCAAAAACATTAATGCTAATTTCGTTAGCCTTTTCGATCTTGTTGTAATCTTTGAGTGTGACTGGGAAGTCAATTCCGTCATAGTTCAGCTCACCGACATGCCTAGCGTATTTTGACGTTCTGTAAGAGTTTTTTCCAACAGGAAACTTATGTGCAAGGTGACACCATCTAAAGCACTCGTTGTCATCATCGTTATTTACGTTTATCAGACCCTTCATACTGTTGCACAGCTCCTTTGGCAACGCAATGTAGCTACTCCCATGCAAAGGTCTGTAAATAGCGACATTGACGTAGTGCGCATCTATTTTGTCGATAGTCCATCCAGACCCCTCAGATAGCCACCCAGCTATCCGCGTCAAAATCTGCTCCGATCCACGATTGGCGACACCCTCGATGTCGTGCTCGTTAATGACGACGAACGTTTCGCTGTTAAAGTAGGCAGTTTTGTATGTGGTCTTATCGAGTTCTAAAACTTTCTCAAAAGTGACCTTGACTGTCTCTACCACTTTCATTCCGTTGGTCTCACCTAATTCACGTCTCAAAAGGTTAGTGACAGCGCTTACATTTACCTGATTGATGTCTCTGTCGTCAATTACTTCGACTCCATAGGACCTTGTGAACCCTCTCAGTGCTCGATCCAACAGATGCGTTGACGGTGCGAGGTCTTCGACTACAGGTTGTGTTTCTTGGTCTCTAAAGAAGCCGTGAACGTTGGTCGCTTCGTCTGTTAGTGAATTGACAACGGCTGCGCTCGTCTTATGCGCCCGTCTTTTTGTCAGCGGGTTTTTCACAGTCCGACTCATTGGCTTCTATATACTTACATTACACTTTTTTTCTTAGCCCACTCGTCGTAATAATTGTCGCCACTTTCGCACCATCCCAGCTTTGGGTACACCACCCCAAACAAATTGTCGTCAAACTTCTCTTTCACCTTCCCGTCTTTGAGGTCTGACACCTTCTTGAGTGTCTCGACTCGTCTTCTATGACACAACCTAATAATGTAGTATCCATATCTGCTGACATTTCTACCCTTTATCAAATCGCATGAGTGCAGCACATTGACAACTCTCAAGAAGTCCTCTTTTATCAACTCAAGGTACTCGTACTTCACAACGTTCCGTAGTCTTCTCCCCATCCACCAAGACCGTTTGTGAACGCTTTTTAACCGTGTGAGTCTCATGTCGCTGTAACTCTGAGTGTAACCCCATTCGGTGTCGCCACACTTTGGACACGCATACCCACCGCAGTCACTTACGTTTTTCACAACGTCGCAATCCGAGCAGTAGTAAATTCTGAAGGTGTCTCCACACTTAATTTGCATCTCATTCGCGATCTCGTCAATTGTCAAGCCATAACTCATCTGCCTCATAAGTTTGTCCATCGCTTATACTACTCCAACACTTTTTTTTACCGAACTAGTACCCATGCCGCTATTCCACTGCCCAAACCTAGCGCGCTAACAAACAACAATTGGTATTCCTTCATTTCCGCACTTGGTTGGTAGTAATCCGCAATCTTCGGGAGGTCAGTGAACACTCGTCCGCTGTACCGTATGGTCATTACGCTTCTAAGTTCTTCCAACGCGTGGTTTGTGTCATTGATGTCAGCATTAGCATCAGAGAGCCGCTGTCGTAAACGCTGGATCTTATCTTTTTTAGCGATTTCATTTTCGTACCACACTTCTTTCGCACTGGCTAGCTGTTCCAACGCATGGTTGTGCCTCTTCATCTCAGCTTCATAACCCGAGTGATTAAACTTCGAAAACATAAAGCCAGCGCCTGCAAAAGCCACTGCATTAAAAATCCCTCCAGCCGCAACACTCACCATTAACTTACGTTGATTTGAATGGATCTGTCGGTATCCACTTTTTCGATTGCACCCACTTTACTAACAGCGTTCCTGCACCAACAGCTGCAGCAAGTTTCACTGTGCCTTTCACAGTCTCTGGTGTTCCCAATGGTTCTCCCAAAGCCTTCTTAGAAATCATACTCACTGCCACAGCACCAGTCGTAACAAGTAGCGCATCGTACAATTCGTTCATAAGTTCTTTTCGATCGATCGCAGCCATATACATTGTCGTGTGTTTTGTTCAAGAATCAAATGTGTCTAACGCTGGACGACGAGTTTTGTGGTTCTCTGACACACTAGCTGGTGTAGTGCTCACAGGTTCTTTTTCACTGCTAATTGTGTACCATAGCGAAGCACCAGCAATGATTACACCAAGTGTTCCGACAATGTAACCATAGCTCCACTCACTACCCTGTTCTTCGTTAACTATCATTTCACGCATTTTCTTCTCTTTCGCAGCTTTCGATATCTCAGCCAACTTTTTACCAGCAGCGACGCGTTTTGGGTCCTTTACCTTAACACTTTTCACATCAGCCGTAATCTTCGCCTCAACAGCCGTCTGTGAGTCCTCAACCATCTAATACACTATCACGTGTTATCTTACTCACAGTTGACCTCACAGGTGTCTCACAGATGACCTCACAGGTGTCTCACAGTTCCAAACCAAAACGCACTAAAAAATTAGGATTTTTTCTGAGAGTATAACATAATGACTCGAGCCCGAGAAATCAGCGAAGAAGATATTGCCAACATGCTGAGAACAGCCTTTATCAGTGTGCCTACCCTACAAGACGCCTCTGGACCTATCGTCTTAAACGAGTACTTCTCAACATACACAATGTTCGACCCCGACCCTGAAGGGCCACCAAAACGGCTTGGCTCTCAGATCCGCCATACGAGGTATCTTCTCGACGCTTGGATCGATCTTCGAGAAGACAGAGCCAACGAGCTTGCTGATGTGTTAGCTGACATAATCCCTGTGTGGTGTTACTCACCATTCAAATACCTTATGTTAGCGAGTGGTGTCTACTTGAGCAACCCTCGTGAGTCCAACGCCACATTACTCGGTAATTTCCTCCAAGTGTTCTTAGCGACCCTTCTATGGAAACCGTGCCCAACCAAAGCCAAAGCGTGGCTAGATCTCGCCGCAAACCGCGACGTTCACGTTTGCAAGGTTGGGTGTAATGAGATACTGGGCGCGGATGATATCAGGGACCACGTACTCTCGCCCGCCCACAGACACTTTGCGAGAGATGAAAACGCGTACACCTGTCACCCATGCGGTGTGGCTACCAATAGCCCAATGTGTCGCTCAAGACATGAGAGCTCGAAGACTCATCTTGAAAACTTAGAGCTCCAGCGGATATTCAACAACGAACAACGATTTCCACAATGAAAAAATATTTCTCCGAAGGTATAGTAACCATGAGAAAAGTTGGTAAACTAGAAATCGTGATTGGTCCCATGTTTGCAGGAAAAACAACAGAGACTCTCCGCAGGTTAATCACGTTAAGTAAGTCAGGGCTCAAAGTCCTTTACATGAACAACACAGGTGACACTAGGCGAACTGACCACGCGTTCTCCACACATCGTCAGACCATTGTTGTTGGATCAGACAGTTTACCTGCGAAGTTAATCACCAACCTCCCGAGTTCTTCCGAGATATCTGACTATGACGTCATCGGCATTGATGAGGGCCATTGGTACTCTGGGTTACTCCCAATTATTCACGAATACATTAAAGCTGGCATTCACGTCATTATTTGTGGTCTCATAACAACAGAGCATTTAAAAAGACTTGGTGAACTCGACACACTCTTCCCAATGGCAGACGACATCACATTTCTAAAAGCGTATTGCGCCGTTTGTCGCGACACTTACGGAACAACTGTTGAAGCGCCATTCAATTGGAGATACAACCCAGGACCATCATTCGTTGGTGGTGCTGAGCAATATCGTGCAGTGTGCAGACGTCATCATCCTTCCACGCAAAATTAGGGGTGTTCTCGGATACCCCACTTTTTTAAAATTTATACATTGGTCACATGAAGCGTCCAATGTCTCATAGAAACATTTTTTCACACAGTGGTCAGAAGGTTTGTGAAATAAATAGAGAAAGTTTCGCAGATATTTTTTACTGAGTTAAAAACGTCTTTAAAAATGCTAGAGCAGTTGTCGCTTCAAACGTCGTCTCAACAACGAGAACGAGTGCTAATTCGACTTATTACTCGCTGTCTAAAAAGTCTCTTTACAATAGCGTCTCTCATGGTTACTCAACGCTGATTTATTTTTAAATTTACGAAAACACTGAGAGCACTGAAACCCAACGTCAAAGAGATATTTTATTACTGTGGTAATAGCGTCGTCGTACGAGTCACACAAGAGTGTTAGATAACCAGCGGATTTATATCTGAGCAACAGAGACTCCTGCTCTTTGGATGTCTTGCCTGTGCCACCTGGATTCTTGAACTCAATCACGAGCCCGCTGTGCTGTCGGTTTGCATTGGCAATAATCAAGTCAGGTGTTCCACGTTGGTAACCTTTTTTCCACGAATTTATTCTTTTACTCGAAGTGTCTTGGTTCTCACCACAAGCAGCTATCAAAATAGCCTCTGGATAATATTTCCTAAGAAAACCAACAACTTTCGTGTGAAGGTCGAACTCAGTGATCATTTTAAATTGATTGTGTTTGAGACCAACGTCAGCTAAACTTTTTCTAACGCTTGGTAAGACCTCTGAGTGCACCCACCTTCCGAAGTGTTTCGCGCGCTCCAATTTACTCGAGAACGTCAATGAGTAGACCCCAAGTTCGTTGATAAATGAGGCTTGTTCCATCTTCGTTTTACAGTCAGGTTCGACGTGGTCGTTGACTGCATCTTTTGGTCTAGCATAACCTAGAGCGCTCGCGACTTCTTTCGCTTTGAACCATATTTCACCGTTGTGATTAACCGTCGTGATTTGGTGACCATCGAATAATTGCACTGAGTTGGTCGCCATTACTATAGCCCCGCAAAAAAAAACTACTCGACATAGGTGTCAGGTTTTTTATAGATCTGGTTTGTTGTGTACCAATGCAGCAGGTGTGTTTTATTAGTCTTCAGTTTTCTACGTCGTCTGAAAAAGTTTCTAATGTTACGAACCAGTTTTCTAAGCCAACCCATCACATAACTTAGGTCACGTCTCCTACCACTCCTACTTTGTCTGACTCTGGTAACGTAATAGGTTTGCCGTAAGTCTTTTTAGACCTCATACCAATCTCAGCGTGGAGCTCGAGAGTAACGTCACCGCGACCAAATGATCCACCAGCTTTGAACATGTGATCAGTCGTCTTATTTATCTTATATGTTTCATGAGGTCTCGAAATACACGCTCCCATTTACTTTACACCATATTCCTTCATCATTTTTCCACCCATGATTATGATGTCTCGGTTTGTCATGTAGCCACTCACGATTTTCACACCGTAGAATTCTATCAACGATGGGTGCGCATAAGGTGCGAGTGGTATTCTTGGTCGATGTATTCCAAAAATTGTTCCATAGGGTGCGCCTATCTTTCCCATATTCGCTACGAAGTCTGAATCGGCTGACTTAACGTTGTTGACCCTGACATGTGAATTGTACATTTGCCAGTGTATCGATATCATATGCATTTTACTTATGTCAATGCTACTCGGAATAGTGCATACGCTCTCCATTGCTGGGATGCTACCACCATACGCGAGTCCATTAGTCATACCAGTCTTGTACCCTATGAACTTGTCCCACTGACCGTCGTCGTTTGATATAATCGTCTCCCAATTTGATCCAGCGGTTCTCATTGGTAACCTCACCACAACAAAAATGGAGAGATCACACCATTGCATACTGGGGCAATTAAAATGGAGACCTGACTCAAGTGGGATTGGTGTTAACACGGGGGATAGAAAACTTTGACTCACACCGCTGATGCCAACAATAGGACCATAAGCCGGGTTGTTTTGCACTAATTTACTTGTTTCACCAATGGCTTTCACTTTGTTTGAACCATTGGTGTGAAATTCCACGTTTTTCAAGGCGTGTGTGCTAACGTTGAAGTCAAGCACAAGATTATACGACTGACTCTTGAGGTAGCCTGACAGTAATTGCTCTAGAGTTCTTTTATTGATAGCGTCTGAGTCATCGACTGGATCTGCTACGTTTTTTATCGCTGAGCCTTGCATGTCTATTATTCCAGACATCCTTCCACCAGTCGCGCTTAACTTAGGATCTTCGTCCAGATGTCTTTTCGTTCTCTTTAGTATTTTATCGTGAGGGTCGTGAGACTCATACCCATAGTTTAGACTCATTACTACTTCAAGGTGTATTTGGTTAGTAGATAGCCAGAGACTGCTGAGAACCCTAAGATTATCGCCAGCGTTGTCGTGTCTGACTCACTTGAGGTGGTGGCCACTGTTTTTCTCACAGGGAGTGGTGTCACGTTTTCTTGGTAAACTTTTTTAGCCACAGTCGTTGGTACCACCACCACACTTTCTTGGTGAGCTTTTCTCTTCACAGTCGTTGGCGCTACTAAGTGAGTCACCACATTTTCTTGGTGGACTTTTTTAGCCGTAATTGTTGGTGTTGTTGCGTTCAAGCTGGTGTTCACTCCAAATCTCATGGACTCTGTGGCAATCTTTAATAAGTTGTTGTACCCAGCGATTTTATTCTTGAGAATTACTACATTGCTCGGCATCAACCATGTACTTGGCGACACTGCAAGATTTTGGACAACGTTGGTGTCTCTAATTGATTTGTTCATGTTGAGAATCCATGTCGACACGTCATACTGTACAACACTGTCAGAAAACAACTTGCGGAATTCTTGTTGGGTTTCTAAACTTCCTGCAGAACCACCAACGACTGATACACGTGTTCTCGCTTGCGCACCAAGTGTGGAGTACACAAAGGACTCTATGCTCTGATTTAGATATTGCAGTCCAATGTTGGTGAAGCCGTCTGAGAGTCGTGCGACGTATCGTTTGTAATCGTTCTGAACGTCGTTGAGTGTGAGCACTCTGGATTCGCCTGTTATGCCATCGCTCAGGACTTTATTCTGGTAGTAGTGCCTTCTGGGAATCTTGGAAATCTTACCATACAATTCGGAGGCGTTAAATTCTCTACTTATTGATTTCATGGTCTCACCACCTTCCATTCTTCTGAGAAGTCTTCTAATGGTGAAGTACAAATGAAATCTCATTACACTTGTGACCACAGGGTGGACTTCTTGTGACACTGATAGATGTTGCAACGAAACACCACAACAGAAACTCGCACAATACGTCGCAAACACAATGCGGTAGTAAGATTCGCTGTCATCCCACTCTGATTTTGTCTTTGACGTGGTGACTCGCAAGACTGGTAGCTTTGACATGAAGTAGCTACTCTGGTTAACAAAAACTTTGAAGTTGTTCACTGGATAATTTAACACGTTTTCCGTTGGGTAGCCATCCCAAAGTCCCCAGTGGTTTTTATGACCTTTTGGCAGTGGTTGGATAGTTCCACCACCTTGCCATATTATTGGGAACTTACTATTGTGCAGCCACTTCCACATGCTTTTATCATTTTTGAAGGTTGTGCTGGTTATGTCCGTGCTGAGGATGTCATTGTTTCTGAAATACACGTCGACACTCATGATCTTACCATCTTGCAAAATATTTGGATAGAACTCAAACTTGCTTAAAGTGGCGTGTGGGTACTTTTTGATGAGGTCTGCCTTCGCGTCGTGTGCAGCCTTTGATGTGTTAGCCATCGCGAGTTTGTAGTACTTTCCATAGTAATCATGAAGGGCTTTCTGCATATATAATATACCATATGTTACACATAACACATGCTACATTATATATGGTCAGGGTTGTGGTATTGATTAGAGGTCCAACGGAAACTGTGGATCTACCAGAGGCACTTTTGACGTTTGGCTCAGATCCTCACTTACTAGTGAAAAAAGCGACCATCTTTTGGGACTATGTTAACGTGGAGACCGGTGTGAATGATGAAATAAGTTACAACAGCAACAAACACGTTTTTGGGTCTGGGTACCACACTTTTAAAATGATCGCTGACGAGTTGAAAGGATTAGGGGCTATCGAGCTAGTAGCCAACAAACACAATTCAAAGTGCGCGATAAAAACTGACCAACAATTAGAGCTGTTTAAATTTGGAGAACTCTTAGGGTTCGATGGTAACACAACGATAAGTAGTAGTGGTTTGGTCAGCCCTAATGTTGTGGACGTTAACAAAGGGCTGAAGTATGTACAAGTGGGTTGTAGCATTGTGAACAGACCTGAGAATATTGTTAATGGTAGCAAAAGCGAGGTTATCGTCGAGCTACCATTGACCACCACCCAACCACTGAAGAGCTCCGTTCAACAATTCTTCAATATTGAGTCGAAGGTGTCGATAAACAAAGGCGCTTTTACGCAGCTGGTGTTTAATGTGACTGACCAAGATGGTAGTGGTGTCAACGTTGGTGACATATTGTTGGACTTATATGCGACGCTTGAGTAGCTAAACGCGCGCTAAAGTAATGAGTCTAAACTATGGGTTCGACTCTGGTGGTTACACTGAAAAGCGACGTGTAGACGACAGTCCTCAAAAGTTGACGGTGCTTATTGAAGGTGTGGAGAAAGTTGTGACCTTTGACTATAGTGTAGTAGCCACACACGATAACCCACACATTATAGTTAAGACAGCCACTGTGTTTTGGAGCTATGATAATGTGATGGGTAATGCTGATATTCATTTCCTTGATATTTCTACAGGAAAACCAATCCAAAAATTCGGGTCAATTCGAGTGGGTGGGGGCTACTACAACTTCGACGCGTTGGTTAGAGCTCTACGACACGCGCTCAGGGTGGTTTATGTAGACTTCGTGGTGGAGAAACTGATAGCCACAGGTAAAAGTAGGATCAAAGTTCGGCCTCTGAAGGCGACGAGAGCCCTCAATATAAAACTTAGGCTAGGTGACATTGGGCTTTTGCTTGGTTTCGCGAAGGACGCAGGAATTACGTTAGATGGTCAGTGGAATGACAGTCCAAACAAGATTGACATGAACAGAGGTCTAAAGTATGTAGAGGTCTCGTGCGACGCTGTTGAGACGGAGAGCAATGTGGGCACTGATGGGAAGCGTAGTAATGTGATCGCAACATTGCCAGTGCCCACCGAGCAGTCTCTAGATGGGGGGATACAGCGCTACGCATACGTTGAGTCCAAGGTGAGAATTAAAAAAGGTATTTACTCAAGTATGACGTTTCGTGTCAAACCAAACAATGGTGACGCTGACGTTGGCGCGGTGCTATTGGAACTGTATATTGTGTGAGTTATATGGAGCTTGGTGTGGAAACAGAACAAGGGTTGCGAGACATTTATTATAGTCCCAAGACAGGGTACAGTGGTGTAGAGAGGTTGTATCAAAGTGCGTTGGGAGACGGATTGAAAGTAACTAGAAAAACAGTGAAAGAATGGTTGACAGCGCAGGGCACTTACACTAGGTACAAACCTATTGTGAGAAGACATAAATTCCGCGCGACTTTTGTTGGATTTCTTGGCGAAGAGCTCCAAATGGACCTAGTGGACATGAGTAAGTACTCAAAACAGAATGGTGGTTATTATTGGATATTGACAGGCATTGAAATATTGAGTAGATACGCTTTTGGAATTGCAGTTTATAGAAAAGACACTAAGAACATGACTGAGGCTGTTGGAAAATTGTTGGTTGACTTTAAAGATCGGTTTGGGGTCACACCTAAGTTAGCGCAATTTGATGATGGACTTGAGTTCTACAACGTTGGGGTGAAAAGTTTGTTGAAAGAACGTGACGTTGAATATTTCAGCACTAAGAGTGATAAAAAGGCTGCTGTTGTTGAGCGTTTTAATAGAAGCCTCAAGAGCATTATGTGGAAGTACTTTTACACCCGTGGAACGTACAAATGGATTGAGGGTCTCGACCAGTTTGTGAGCAATTACAATAGCAATGTGAATCGAAGCATTATGATGAAACCGAAGGATGTCGATAAGTCAAATGAGGGTGAAGTTTGGACCACTTTGTTTGGTCATCAATTTGCAGACAACCCATTGCCAAAGTTTAGAGTTGGTCAATCAGTGAGAATTAGTAAATACAAGAGTGTGTTCACAAAGGGCTATGAAGCCAACTTCACTGAAGAGCTGTTTAAAGTGGTAAAGGTTATTCGTGGTGATCCGAATGTGTACGAAATTGAGGATCACACCGGTGAACAGATTATTGGGAAATTTTATGAACAGGAACTATCGCTGGTCAATAAGAAACATGGCGACGATGTGTACAGAGTCGAAAAGGTGTTGAAAAGAAAGAAAGTCAGAGGGAAGAAGATGGCGCTGGTCAAATGGTTGGGTTATGAGAGCAAACATAATTCGTGGGTACCAGAAAGCGATATTCAAAATGTAGGTTAGTGTAATATGGCTAAGAGTGGCTTCGACGACTTCGAGACGGAGGGCTTTGATGAATACAAAGATATGAGTAATGATGAACTAGATCGCAGTCTCGAAAGAGCCACTCAAGATCTTGAGCTAGCTCGGGGCGATCTAGGCGTCACAGCCGATGAGGAAACTAGACTAACTAGAGTGGAGAGTGGACTGAAGCGCGAACACGATATAAGACTTCGTCAACACATGGGGGAGACTACTAGCGATCTCGTAACGCGGAGTGGTGGAGGAGTGTATCAACATGTGGAGAGGGTTTTTAGTGATCTCGCAACGCAGACTATTGACAATGTGAGAGATCGTGAAGACATTGTGAGGAGTGCGCCATTGTTAGACACCACACACGTAGAGTACGTCAACATACCTGAACTAACACCAATCGAGAACCGTGAGTTTAGCGCGCTACTCAATCCAAGTGAGAGTGTGATGTCTGAGTCAAGAATAGGTGACACTGGCGCATTGCAAACACGAGCGGACCGTTATCAAAACTTGATAAATGAAGTGAACAAAAGAATAGCGGAGCTCGCAGTAAAAGACCTCACGGCTGTAGAGAACGAAGAGTTCGTCGATCTAGCTGAAAGAGTGATCGGACTTAAAAAAGCTAGAGACATGCTTATTGAACAGCGGGAAATAGAAGAGGTTAGAGAGCAGCAGGAAGTTGACATTAACAGATTGCAGAAGTTCAAGAAATGGGCTAGAGAAAATATGGTTGGGATGAGTGCTTTAGCGATTTCAGTAGCTGCGATTATGACAACTATTATTATCGCTGGGAGGACTAACGTTATGAAAGGCGCTATGGTCACGAGGTCGTTTGCACAGGCTGTTAAAAATGCGATAACGAAGATGGGTCCATGGGCTGTTGGGTTGGCTAACTTAGTTTACGACGCGCTGGTGACAGGCGCGAAGGGTCTCGCTTGGCTAGCTCAAAATCTGTGGGTGTTTGCGGTGACATTCGCGTGGCTTGCGTATAATTATTTAAACTAGAAAGAAAATGTGATTCGTAGGAGTCAGAGAGCGATATTCAAAATGTGAGCTAATGTAATATGGCTGAAGGTGGGGAAGTTTTTGACGAGATCGAGATGGAAACCCTCAATAAGTACGAAGACGTGAGTAATGAGCAATTAGAAAAGACGCTCGCCGATGTTGAAGACGTTATTGAAGGCATGTACGGTAAGCACACTGAAGACAACATGCCGGAAGACGTTCGTGTTAATTACAACGACTATCAAGACTATGCGAAAAAGATACTGAGTGAGCTAGACGCGAGGCGAGGTGGGCAAAAAGAGACGTCATTTATTGATACTGATGATGGTAAGACGGTGACGATAAGGGGGACCAACACAGAAGTCCCTGCAGTGGAGTTTGTTGAGCAGGAGTCATATGGTGATGTCAATGACGAGAGTTTTAGTATAGCTTTTGAAGAGGAGAAAGAAATTGAGAGAAGGCTGGGCGAGCTAAAAGCATCCAACAAAAAGCTAACAGAAAACAACGTAAAAAGAATCAAGCTAATAAACAAGAAAATACGTAAATTAAGCAAAAAGGCACTCGGTCAAGACGACGCGTCAAGGAAAATAGTCAACAGGTCGCAGGTTACGGACTCGGGGGCTATTCTTTTCAAACCGGTAAACAAAGACGGTAAATATGGAAAACCCAAACTAATTCTAAAACCTGGGAAAAAAGGTTTGATCTACAGTAAAGACGCGAGTAGTAAAAATGCGATCGAGCAGTTCAAAAAGTTAGTTAGTCAAATCCCTGAGAATGCAGAAACAACAGTTGTCGCAACAGAAGTGGCCTCAGACGACCTCCCAGTGATTGAGACAAGAGTGGATCACGACGACATACCTGGGTTATCACCAGACGAGAACCGTGATCTGAGTGGTGTGGTTAATCCAAGCGATAGTGTGGTGCCTGAGTCAAGAACGGGTGATGATGGTGCGTTGCAAGCGCAGGTAGACCACTTTCAAGAGACGATAGATGAGACGAGTGGGAGATTGGCAAAGCTTGATAAAAAAAACTAACCAAACTGGTCTCACGCCCGACGAAGAGCGAGAGCACGTTGGTTTGGTTGAAAGAGAGTCAGGACTCAAGCAAGCCAGAGACAGAACTATTGAGCAGCGACAAATAGAAGAGGTTAGAGAGCAGCAGGAAATCGACATTGACAGGTTTCAGAGATTTAAGGAATGGGCTAAAGAAAATGTAGTCGGGTTGAGCGCTGTAGCGATTTCAGTAGCTGGGATTATAACAACTATTATTATCGCTGGGAGGTCTGCTGTTATGAAAGGCGCTATGGCCACGAGGTCATTCGCACAGGCTGTTAAGAACGCAATCACGAAGATGGGTCCATGGGCTGTTGGGTTGGCTAATTTAATTTACAACGCGTTGACGTTGGGTGCAAAGGGTCTTGCATGGTTGGCTCAGAATCTGTGGGTCCTCGCGGTGGTACTTGCGTGGTTTGTGTATGATTATTACAAGCTAAAACGGTAGCGATAAAACATATGTAAAGGTATATGAACGTCACGTCAGCAGAGTTGAGTCCTGGTTTTAGACGAGCGACCATGGGTGGCATAAAAGGGGTGAGAACGCAACACGTAATCACGTTGAACCCTAATAAGGTCAGTCCTGGCGAGGAACTTTACATCGATATACCTAAGCTTAAGGTTAGCAGCTGTTTGGTACCTGGATCGTTGGGTCTAGTGTTCGACTTTAAGAACGCGAACGCCAAAAGCTGGTTCTTGAATAATGTTAGCAAGTTGTTGGTTGAGAAGCTTGTTGTGAGACTAGCTGGGGAAACTGTGTATGACAACAATGGGGAAAATTACACTGGTGTCTATCGCGACCTTTGGGAAAGTGTTACTGCGCGAGACCGAATGATTGATTATGGTATTGGTGGTGAGAACTTGAGAAAGCTAGTTTCTAAGGATGACAGTGGTGCGACGAGTGGGAACGTCGCTAAAGTTAGTGACGCGTTGATGTTTGGTGTGATTGGAACGAAACTGCGGATTAAGCTTGGCAAGATCATGAATGACCATGGGTTGTACGCTCCTTTTAGCATGAACAACAACTTGCAGTATGTGATCACACTCCCGAAGGCCACAGACATCATGGTGGCGCAATCCGGTAGCGCTGTGGGCGGATACACTCTGGAGAACCTCGAACTTGAGTATGAGACGATTGATAACCAGGAGCTCGCTGACGAAATAGCGTCGGGCTATGCAAGTGGTCGTAGTTTGTCATATGAGCACGTTACGTTGATGAAAACCACCGAATGGGACAAAGGCACGACCATTGTGAATGAAAATGTCAACCTGCCAAGAAAAAGCATGAAGGCGATTGTGTTGCTATTCACGAATAAGGTGCGAACAGACAGTGAGGAGTTTCTTTATCCAAATATTGAGAGTGTTAGAGTCACAATTGAAGGTGTGCCAAATAGTGTGTACTCACAAGGTATTCCAAAGTCGAAGTTCTACGCAGAAGCGAAACGATTGTTTGGGTTGGGCGAAGAACACGCTCAGTTCATGACCATACAGAAGTTCTATAAAGATGGCTTTGCGTTAGTCATCGACTTGAGGAGTATTCAAGATAATCGCAATGTTGCCACTGGCAAGAACATTGTAAACACACAATCCGGCGTGCTTCTTGAAATCACTAAGAAAGCGACGACTGCAAATGTCATGTGTAGGGTGTTTGTGATGAGTGATGGGTTGGTCAACTTCATGAACAATGGGTTGCAGTCAATCCAGTATTAAATCAAACGTGAGTTAATGGAGACTCCGTTTAATATGCTAGTTGTTGGTATGACAGCTTGTGGTAAGACGCATTATTTGTTGGAAACATTGGAATCTGAGTACTTTAGTAAATTTGACTACATTGTGTTGATTTGTCCTACTTTCGAGTGGAACAAAGCGTACCAAGATTGGAAATATGTGCGCGACCCCGACGTGTTAGCGATAGACTGCGCGCAAGACAGTGTCGACGCTGTTCTCAAGTGTGTAACAAATGTTTTTAAAGGCACTAACACTCTGATTGTGTTGGACGACTGTGCGAGTTCTCAAGATGTCAAGAATAGGACTAGTCAATTGGTCAACTTGGCTTTTAGTGCGCGACATTTTATGTTGAGCGTTATTGTCATCACACAACAACTGACGTCGATCGCAAAACCGTACAGAGAAAATATTAGTAAGCTCGTTTGCTTCTACTGCCCAAGTAGGAGTGATATGAGGGTCGTTATCGACGATTACCTTGGAAACATTAGCAGAGAAAAATCGTCGGCGATTGTGACCGCATTAAAAAATAATAAGTACGCTAGACTTGAAATCTCACTGCGCTATCCATACAGTCACGAAGTTGTTATTCCGCAATAAAATATGGGTATAAGTAATAACGTGATGGTGAAACGCAAAAGTGAAGAAAACCCCACGATTGAGGAACTAGTTGAGGAGACTGACGACACCTCAACCGTGGAAGACAACGTTGACGTTAGGAGATCTGAACTTATTAGACTGTCCGGTGACGGTGTGGTAAGTCAGTCCGAAGCGTACATTAAAAAAGCGTCCGCAAAGGTTATCGATAAGATATGGCACCAATATGAGTTGAAGAGAATGGAGATCGCAAACGCTTTTCTCACCGACTTGCTAATCAGCAAATTCGCCAGCTTACTAGATGGGTTGAACGCCATTGAGAACCCTGACGAACTAAACGACGAGTTACAAAAAGACCCGTTACTAAAGAAAGACGTCGAGAGCATTGTCGCGATTGTGACGCCGTACGTGCCTTTCTTGGGCTTGTTGTCGGGAGGAATCACAACGTCGAAATATGTGTACGATCACCACTTCAAGAAAGAAACGGTAGGCGACGCTGAAAATAGCGAGCTAGTGGACTAATCTACATACTAACAGGTGGCTATTTGTGATCTCGCAAAACAAACGCTAAAAGGTAGCAAAACGGGCGACTACTTTGAGATCTGCCATTGAGGGAGAGACAATCCGGCCCCTAAGCCGTTTGTGGATTATCCCTTGCAAATCTCACTATGAGTGCCCTGCTTGAGAATCTGATGTCACACCGGTCTGCTTTTTCTAGGATCGATGCAAGCTACCTTTTTGGGCACGCCCTCAAGCTTTCGCCGTATTTTATTGTGACACCTTGAGGACTTACTTCTCGCCTCTATAGTTATTTTTTCTCACATCATGGATGCTTATAACCTGGTGTCATATCGGTCTGCTTTTTTCTAGGATCAATACCTTAGGTTTAATGCTATTATGCACGTCCTCAAGCTTTCGCCGTATTTTATTATGACATCCTCAACCTCGTCAAGCTTGTGGGTGTGACCGGACTGGGAAGAGCGCTCTGATTGTGAGCACGAAATCTATCCCGCAGGCCGCCACACCCACAGTCAATTCACTGTCATTTTAGAGTATTTAAGCGAATAAACATGACGGGTGACCATTTCGCTATCCACTTGGATAAAACATTACCACTAGAATCAAAATCTGGTGGTTTTTTTTTCGCGCGTGAATTGAGACAACAGCAGAACGCGTCGGTTGAAATGACACTCTCTATTTTTTAATATGTGGGAGTGAGCTCGTACCACATTTTATTTTTTAACACGCGAAAATGTTGAAATGACGCTTTCTATTTTTTCCTAAATGTAATTTGACATAAATTTGTGAGAATTTTGAAACGACGCTCTCTATTTTTTTAAATATGGCTGAAATGGCGTCAAATTTAGTGAGAGTCGCTATTTAGTATAAATTTGGTATTGTCTCGCTAATCTCGCATGTGTTTGACATCAATTTAGTAGAAAACGTGTGAGAGGTGTCTAGATTGACGAACGATCGCTGTAGTAGTATAGCAAGTAGGGCTGCGAGCTTATTCGATGTTAATCGTAAATATAAATACCAAAACATCGCCAAATTTGTCGAGTCGCGACTTGGCAAAATTTGGTGATGTTTTGGTATTTATATTCACGGTTGAGGTCGATTGAGCTCGCAGCCCTACTTGCTATACTACTTAAATATAATGTATTTCTTATGTACTAGCAAGTGTTAAAGGTCAACTATACCTTTTGAGGTTCTATTTTCCACCGAAAGAGATATCATCTAACTTTGTAAAAGTGAAGAAAGAAATGAATTTCATGATATAGCGCAGGATTTATTCAGGAGTATTTGCTCAGATCTCTTGTTGCACGACCGCGTTTTGAGAAGAATGGGACTATTACCGGTAAGACGTCATACTGGTAATAGGTTTATTGAACAAAATAATATTCCTGACTTCCAGTGCTTGATATTTGGTTTGTCACTTATCACTCGCCCAAGAGTAAACAGTATTCCTAACTTCACTAAAATAAAACCAAAATATACAGTATTTTCTCGCCGTATGATATCATTATGACATCACATACCGGTAGTATCAGGCTTTCTTGCGACACGGTCGTTGTTCAACTAAGTTTAGCAAAAGGGCCGAAAACTCGATCTTTAACAGATCATAAAAGCAGAACCGAGTAACCAATTTCAAGTATTTCTTCGGTTTTGAATTCAACTTTTCGAAGAAAAATAGAATAACCTCAAAAGGTATAGTTGACCTTTAACAAGTGTTACTGGTAACAACAATTAACTTATGGAACCATTGCGTATTTACGTGTCTCTATTATCTAATGTCTCTTTGATCAGTTTAAAATTAAATAAATCCTTATAATAAATCTTCAGGTAAGAAACCTGCAAAACTAATATGAGTATTGAGTACTACTTTCAGTATTATCACTATTTACGAACTAAATTACTAATATTTCATTATCTGAAGTAGAGTCGTTGGATAAATATTTCTCATTGAAGTCATTGTCAGTGGTCAAGTCTAAGAACTCTTGGTCATCACTATCAGACTCCAAATCGAGTGATTGCAAACAATCAAGATGGCCGTCAAAGCGGGACATGATCGCGCCAGTATTTCAGAAGCACTCGCGGGTACTCGCGTGTGCTCCACTAAATTAAGTTCATGTGGACGCGAAATATGGTCTGAACGAGGGGGTTCAATATACAAACGAAAAGTGATCGATTCAAAACAAATAATAATTGATTCTGCCATGAAATTGGAAGTAGATTTTTTTGGAAGTAAATGCTTTTAAACTACAAGCAATGCACTGGATTGAGTGTAAGTCTTGAACTTACAGTTCTCAATACAAAACTATATATTTTGATTAATGTCCGGTAAAAAATTCGTACGACCGGTAGTAGTGCCAAGTCTACCCGTCAAAATCCGGCAATGTCAGAAAAATCATTTCCAGGCCTATAACTATTTGCTAATTATAATCAACAAGACGCCCGCTAGGCGTTAACTTGGGCCTACTTTTACTGGGACATGGCGCGCATATTGCCTGTGGAGATGGTATATATGGTCAATTAAAGTCACAACTCTGAAACAATGTCTTGATCTGGTCTTGATCTGTCAATGATCACATGGTCCCCAGACCTCGCACGCCATGTTCACAACTCTGAAAAGGATGTTCATCGTAGATTTTGTACGTTATCTCGGTCAATATTTAACCGATTTCAATTGTGGAAACAGATTTGGAATTACCGAGTCCAAATACATAACATGCTTGTCTATTATATTACGAACGTGAATACCCGTCGTAAAAACCTGTTGATGATCGACAATCGGAAGTCGATCGCTTCGTCGTAGATTTTTTATTTATCGTTATCTCGCGGTAAATATTTGCTCGATTTCAATTCTGAAAACAGATTTGGAATTACCGAGTTCAAGTACATAACACACGTTCCTTCAGGTAATATTATACAGGTAATATAAACCGTAAACAGACTCAGCGCTGCATGTTTTAATACTAGCCTCAAAAAATCTCGCGGGAAAATCTCGTGATTCGGAAAAATCTCGCGACGCAAAAAAAAATAAAAACGCCATTCTAATACTTGTGCCACAGGTGGACGAAGTAATGATGACAAGCGAAACACACAACCGAGTTCGAGACTAAAGCTTGTCAGATAGATTACGAACAAGTAAATTAAACAAGAAGTCAAACGCAAATCTATACACATATATATACACGCACGTTAACAAATACGATTACAGTGGAACCCCGTTAATACGGTCACCAACGCGCCTTATTTCACGATTGAGTCGGTTTTCTTTGATGTACCGCGGGCTTTATCTGGCATAAAGCCCAATAATACTAATTAGATAAGAAATGAAGGAAAAAACTAGGAAAATCTTTGTCCAAGATGAAAAAAATAAACAACATTTTGTTGGAAAACCTCCTCAATCATGAAATAAGTCAGATAAAGCCCTCGAAAGTCGGGATTTATGCTATATAAAGCCCTCGGACGCTGCACGTCCTTGGGGCTTTATATAGTTTGTTATTACATTGAGTCGATTTCCTTTGATGTACCGCGGAATGTATGCTCCATACATTCCAAAAAACTAGGAAAATCTTTGTCCAAAGTGGACAAAATCGACAAACTTTGTTGGAAACCTCCTCAATGTAATAATAAGTCAGATAAACACCTCGAACGTCCGGATTTATGCGATATACACTATACACTCCTCGGACGCGTATGGCGCATAAATCCCTCGTTCTCGGTGTTTATCTATTACATAAATCCCTCGTTCTCGGGCTTTATCTCTTACATAACAACGTGGCCGTATTAACGTGGTGGCCGTATTAACAGGGTAGGGTCAAATTTCATGGCTGTTAAAAATATGGCAGTTATAATGAAAGAGATGAAACAAGAAAACAAAGCAAGAAGGAAATAGTAAGAAAAGTAAACCATGTTAAAAACTCTGCTGCTTATCTGAAACTTTATAACATGACATGTCACAGACTCTTTCAATCAAAGTTAAATCTGGAAGTGTAAGTATTTTGTCTCAAGATATATTTCCGTTTGTCGCTTGACTCACTTATCTTTTATATTTTAAAATGCATGTTTGGTTGGAGTTGCCGTATAAACGGGGTGATTGTTAACGTTAGGATTTTACAATGTGGCCGTTGGCCGTATGTGTGGTTCCACTGTACGACTAAATGAATTAACAGATATTCTATTTTGTTGATTAGCTTTGCCATGGTGTACATATTACAAACATGATTTACAGACATTATAACAATAGGCAGGGTGACCGCAACAGCTAATGCCAGTTACTACGGCCCCAAAACAAAATACAAGCGATTCTCACATTGGTAACAATGTAAAAAGTACACGATGGATGTTATAGGATTCGCATTATAGTTAGGCCCTGTTTACATGAAGGCAGGGTTACGCTCCTAGTAGGGTGACCATGCCAAGGAGGTCAAAATATAGTCCCTGTTTATATGGTGTAGGGTGACCCTTGTGGCAGGGCTAATGTATCAGTCAATTCAAGCTGTCCCCTTTCCGACTGGGCAACCCCCGGGCCAGGGGCTTGGAACAGTCGCACTTACTATTTTGACTGCTGTTTCACCAAAGCCAACATGGCCCATGCGGCTGCACATGTTTTGACGTTGGATCAATTCAAAAGGAAATACATTAATTTTGTTTGCGAAAGGTTGGTTTCCCATTTTTTGTGAAAATTGACTGGTATTTTTACTGGTATAAAAGTTGTACAGTGAACTCGCCGAACCGAAAAACGTCGCGTCCGATCGAACAAATATGTTGTCAAATCATTAATATTTCAGTGACTTCCACAATTTTAATACTATGTTTTCAATAATACCGCAAATAGACATTTTAATCGTGATTTATTGATGTTATGAAGACTGTGATTTGTAGCCATGTTGCACAAAATTGAAACACTTGGACGTTTGAAACCGTCGCACTTTGGTCGTTATATCCGTCCGAAGTGGTGGAACTTATAAATATTTCGTTCAACCGCAATTACGAACTTATCATATGGATAATGCGATGTATTTGATTGGACACATGACAAATTCGACGTTTGAAACAGCTGTAACTGCGCCAAGGATATAAGTGAAAATAAGTGTGCTAACTTAGTAAGCATTAGATCAATTATGTTGAAAGACATTTGTAATTGTGAAGTAAGAAAACTAAGAGATAGATTAGTATTGATGGATTGGAATATAACGTATATTTATTTTGGTCAAGATATGGGCGATACAGGTAGGCGGACGGGAAAGGAAGTGTGGTGATAAAAAGTTATTGGGAGGATGTAGACTTGTAAAAAAATGCATGGAGAAAGTAAAAATATTTTTAATGAAAGTAAGTTTCGTTGAGTGGACGAGCAAGATAATGAGAGTAGTTATATGAAAATAGTTATTAGTGGAGCATTAGTATTTAAGGAGAGATTTATATGTAAATAGTTATTAGAGTGATTATGTTACTTAGCGGAAGTGAGGAAACGTTTGTTTTGATTAAAGAACTGTTTTGACTTAAGAATTAGATGATGTGATGATGGCGAGCAATATTTATAACAACACGTGTTTTGGATTGTTGTGAACGTTTTTATGTAAGTTAAATATGGTATGACGTTAATAATTTTTGGAAGGGTTTTTGTTAGAAGGTCAGTGAATGACGGATTAATTATAGAAGGATGTGACAGATTAAGGTGAATATTTATAAGCTAATTAGTATTACAGGATATTGGGGTGTGACGAAGTGGGTCGTAAATTGATGTAAATAAAGGCGAGAAATTTTGGGAGAAAATGAAGAGACATGTTAATAACAAATAGTAGTGATCTGCATAAATTGTTTGTGTTAAGAAACTTTGACGATCGTACCTGTTTCCATATAATCGCTGCGATTGCGGCAAAACAAACATAGTCAGCGGTATATTGGTAGCGGGCTTTGTCGTGTCACAGCTCATCAAAGCTATGGCTATGGACGATGTAAACAAAGACAACTGTCTTTTACTATCGCAAGCACAGCTTTTCATTGTAATTGATGTTATCATTAAGGTATATTTGAAACGTCGAATTTATCATGTGTCGAATATAATGTGTATTAGGTTCGACAAATTGGACATCGGTTTCAAATATAGAATTTATCATTTTGTGGAAAGTAATGGACCTCCCGTAAAAAGAAGTCGTTTGGATTGCATTTTAAAAGTAGTGAACTTAGATCTCGTTCCAGTTTGTTTGGGCGAACCGTATTACATTCGACACATGATAAATTGGACGTTTGAGACCTTCGCACTTTAGTCGTTATATTCGACCGTCGATGGAAGCGGTGGAAGTTAATATTGCAAATAAGTGGAAGTTAAGTGTTTCATAGGTGGAACTTATCATGTGCATAATGCGATGTATTTGATTGGACACATGAAAAATGTATCGTTTTGGGGTGCGGTAGATGTTTCGAATGAGCGTTCGCTGTGATGGACAGGATCGCTGAGCGTGTGGTTTTCATATGATAGCTACAATCGTCGATTTTAAAATTGAGCGATCGCAACGATGTCAAGAGTTTGTTTGGGTTAAGAAACATTTATATGTGGTATGAATGAATTGTTGCGTAGGATATTTGTTACAAGGTTATTTGAGAACGTAAGATATTTTTTGCAAGTTTTTTTAAGCACGAGATAATACATAAGAGACAAATTATGTATGGTCATTAAATCTACGGAGTATCGATAGCGATGGTGTAGCGTAACATATTTGTTTGAGGTTTTTTAAGAACGAGGTAATACATAACAGACAAAGTATACATATGACAATTGAAGTCATCGTAATAAATAGTAGTGATACATGTCAAGAGTTTGTTTGGGTTAAGAAACATTTATATGTGTTATGAATAAATTGTAGCGTAGGATATTTGTTACAAGGTTATTTGAGAACGTAAGATATTTGTTGCAAGTTTTTTTAAGAACGAGGTAATACATAACAGACAAAGTATGCATGTGACAATTGAAGTCATCGTAAGAGTTTGTTTGGGTTAAGGAACATTTATATGTGGTATGAATGAATTGTTGCGTAGGATATTTGTTACAAGGTTATTTGAGAACGTAAGATATTTTTTGCAAGTTTTTTTTTAGAGCGAGATAATACATAAGAGACAAATTATGTATGGTCATTAAAGCTATGGAGTATCGATAGCGATGGTGTAGCGTAACATATTTGTTTGAAGTTTTTTAAGAACGAGGTAATACATAACAGACAAAGTATACATGTGACAATTGAAGTCATCGTAATAAATAGTAGTGATACATGTCAATAGTTTGTTTGGGTTAAGAAACATTTATATGTGTTATGAATGAATTGTAGCGTAGGATATTTGTTACACGGTTATTTGAGAACGTAAGGTATTTGTCATAAGTTTTTTTAAGAACGAGGTAATACCTAACAGACAAAGTATGCATGTGACAATTGAAGTCATCGTAAGAGTTTGTTTGGGTTAAGAAACATTTATATCTGTTACATGTTATTTAAGAACGTAAGATATTTGTTGCAAGTTTTTTTAAGAACGAGGTAATACATAACAGATAAAGTATGGATGTGACAATTGAAGTCATCGCGGTAATAAATAGTAGTGATACATGTCAAGAGTTTATTTGGGTTAAAAACATTTATATGTGTTATGAATGAATTGTAGCGTAGGATATTTGATACATGGTTATTTAAGAACGTAAGATATTTGTTACAAGATTTTTTAAGAACGAGATAATACACAACAGATAAATTATGCATGATCATTAAAGCTATCGGTGGCGATGGTGTAACGTGACATATGTGTTTGAAGTTTTTTTAAGAACGAGGTAATACATAACACACAAACTATATGGCTGAATTGTAATACATAACAGACAAAGTATACATGTGACAATTAAAGTCATCGTAATAAATAGTAGTGATACATGTCAAGAGTTTGTTTGGGTTAAGAAACATTTATATGTGTTATGAATGAATTGTAGCGTAGGATATTTGTTACATGGTTATTTAAGAACGTAAGATATTTGTTGCAAGTTGTTTTAAGAACGAGGTAATACATAACAGATAAAGTATGGATGTGACAATTGAAGTCATCGCAGTAATAAATAGTAGTGATACATGTCAAGAGTTTATTTGGGTTAAAAAACATTTATATGTGTTATGAATGAATTGTAGCGTAGGATATTTGTTACATGGTTATTTAAGAACGTAAGATATTTGTTACAAGTTTTTTTAAGAACGAGATCATACATAACAGATAAATTATGCATGATCATTAAAGCTATCGGTGGCGATGGTGTAACGTAACATATGTGTTTGAAGTTTTTTAAGAACGAGGTAATACATAACACACAAACTATATGGTTGAATTATTTGGGTTTAGAAATACTTGTATGTGGTATGAATGAATTGTAGCGTAGGAACAGATAAAGTATCCATTATTATTGAAGCGATCGGAGCCATCAGTAGCATCGGTGCCATTGGTGCTATCGGTGCCATCTGTAGGAAAGTTGGCAGAGGTGTAGGAGCATCAGTTTACAATCGGTCGCGATCGGTAGGCATCTGATGCAGATGTATACCGATGGTTACTACGCTTAGGAAGGGATCAGTTTACAATCGGTTGCGATCGGTAACCATCTGATGCAGATGCATACCGATGGTTATATTGGACATGTATGACTTTTCAAGGACAAAACTGTTGAGTTCCGCTTGGTTTGCCTAATTGGCACTGCCACTGGCACTAATATCGAGCAGATTTTTGTCCGACTTTTCTTTCATCAATATCGTTTACCAATGATACGGCTTTCTTAACTTTTAACTATAAATACGTATACGCAACAACCCCTCGCCCGCCGTAATAGCGTAGTGCTATAATTAGTTATTTTACTTAAAAATATATACATGTATAACCCATTAATTTGCCAATCGAATAGACTTATAGTAGACACTACATATATCTCTGAGAGCCTTTAAACTGTCAAGCTTGTGTTGTTCTGAATTTCATTGTTTCATAATTAGACATCAAACTTAATAACTGTGTTTAATTTTTGGGTACAATATACAGTACCTACACTGATTAAGATTTGTTTGATATATGTAAAGGCCGGATCCTCACTGTGATGTCACACTGCATATATATATATATATATATATATATATATATAGTAACTGACTGAAAAAGCGTGTATATATATCTTTGGGATTATTAAATTAAAGCACTCAAAACGCAGGCATACTTTCATAATTGTGTTACATTTTCCCAAAGTTATAGACCTTATTCAAAAATGGCCATTGATTTAATATTCTTTATATGCATATAAATTGGCCGTTATGACCTCGTTTTAGAGTAAAAATTATTTTGAATTTCTTGCACGATAACGAGGTCATTTAAGGGCCAATTTATATGCATATAAAAGAATATTAAATCAGTGGCCATTTTTTAATAAGGTCTATTTACAGGCTTCTTCAATAAGTCATTATGCAGCGTGATGTCAAAATGAGGACATTTACATCAGAGGCATAGCCAGGATTTTATGTCAAGGCGGCCGGCCAGGAAAAACCTAGGGGGGGGGGCAGCCTAACTGAGGAAAATGAAGAGCCAAGAGTACACATTTTCTCAGGGGGCTCACTTATTTTGCCAGGGCGGGGCAGGAATTTTGCCAGGCCCTACGGCCCCCATCTGGCTACACCTCTGATTTACATATCAAACAAATCTTAATATGTATCTGAGATTATAATTATGGAAGAGTTGTAAATGCCAATATTTATAATTAATGATTTTGTTCTTTCAAGTAGGAGAGTTTATTTCAAACTGAATTTCTCATTGTATATATATATATATATATATATATATATATATATATATATATATATATATATATATATATATATATATATATATATATATATATATATATAAACACTTTAAGTCTTCTGGTGTTAATACTACCATCGGTCACTAAGAAAGCATTAACTTGTCACATATAGCTGCGTGAATTGTTTATGATTTAAATAATTAACTTATTGTCAGTATTATGTCAGCAGAGCATGCAACATTATGTATTATCTAAATTATATCAGTACTTGTTTAACCCATAATGGTTGACATGCCCTTTGCCTGCTTAATACATTGACGCAATAGTGAGCTGACACACGTTCAATCCCTAACATTTCCATACTACCCAATCATAAAATACTGTACAATCCGGCTTATAAGATCCCTAGTTATTGGCCCCTGTTTGTTAACAGAAAATACCTTCTGATTTAATATAAGGTATATAATTAAGCCCACACAGATATAAGCCCAGCATTGCTTTACATTAGCACCTTTCCTAACAAAAATAACAAAAAATAGAGAATAAAAGTAAATAATAAGATAAAAAGTTACGGCAACATTCTGTATCTCATTACTGACAAATCATTTTGAGGCTGCTTACATAACGTGTGTAGCAGGTTTTGCTATATAACGCAGGGCATCATTTTTGACATTATAAATTCTAGTTAATATTTGTTACTCAGTACTTACATTTTCCTTAATTGACTATTAAAGCAAAAATTTGAGTAAAAAAGTGCCAACCATTTGCCTGTTATGCATTTTGAAACATTTTAGTTCGAGTGATCGCACATATTATATTAATTTTACATTTGATTGATTGATTGTTTGTAAGAAATGTAATAAAATCTACTATAATGTCCTTCAGGAAGCACTTCAACTATCAATCTTAAATATATATGAGACCGGCATTGCATGTGCAGTTCTATTCCAAGGACAAAAGTGTTTACACAGAAACCCTAAGTGGAGGCCAGGCCAGGCCTAACATGTGTAGGTCTATAAACCTGCACAACGCATGTTTACAATGAAACACTACTCAAATGTACAAATGCCCATTCAACAATTAAAAGCACGTACAGCATTTATGCATGCTAATCAAGGTACTAACACAACAGAATGTTTTAACTGCAACGTTGAGTACATTTTCATCGCTAAAATCGCTACAAAGTCTTCCTAGCAACGCACATAACAACGCATATAATAACAGTTAAATCTGCATTTTTCATGGCTTTATTGTTCATTTAATGGTGTTATTTTATAAAATAAATAAAAAACCTTGTCTTGTGTGATTATCGAGTAATAATGGCACTCAAGAAGCTAGCAAATCACTCGGCTATCGCCTAGTAATAATCTTACATTCAGGGACCACCGACCGGTGTAGATCAGGACTGTTAAAAGCAGAGTTTTGCAAGCAAAAGCATATTACGACAAAGAAAGCATAAGCATAAGTAACAATGGCAGAGAAAGCTTGTGTATATACTACCAATTAAAATATCCAGACCTATAGACTATTATTTTACTCACTTACCTAGCAGCTTATCTGTAGTCACATTTAATATTGTAAGCATCACCAAACTTGTCGCCATTGTTCACGGTCTTTTGACATATTAAATAGTATCGCTGTGTTTTTTTTTAGCAAGCCGTATTTCGCGTTGATTGCTGGTGTTTTCTTTATGTTTTTGACCTTACTTTCTGCCCCGTAAACAGGCAAAGTTGGTTCATGGCGAGCTGGTCCCGGTTTGGTCTTAAAATGTATGTATTCCAACACTCGAAATTTTCCTTCACCATAAATCCTTTCAACATGTAGTTTGATCGAGTGAAATGTCAAATATTACCTATAATATGACCATATATATATATATATAATATATATATATATATATATATATATATATATATATATATATATATATATATATATATATATATATATATATATATATATATATATATATATATATATATATATATATATATATATATATATATATATATATATATATATATATATATATATATATATATATATATATATATATATATATATATATATATATATATATATATATATATATATATATATATATATATATATATATATATATATATATATATATATATATATATATATATATATATATATATATATATATATATATATATATATATATATATATATATATATATATATATATATATATATATATATATATATATATATATATATATATATATATATATATATATATATATATATATATATATATATATATATATATATATATATATATATATATATATATATATATATATATATATATATATAATATATATATATATATATATATATATATATATATATATATATATAAACTAAATGTGATTTTGCAAATGCCTGGAACCCCGTGATGAGGGACTAAACGCAGGCCGATATTATCACCCTCGCCCTCAGGCCTTCGGCCTTCGCGCCGGGCGAGGGGACAAAGTTGCTTTAGAACGATCGCAGACAAATTGAAAGGCCGTTGTCACATACTGCGGAATTTTAGAATCAATATGTTATATGTGGTCTTTCGATCTTGTTGTTTACCTCAATGATCCATATCACAACAACACAGCTTTGGGTTACCCCACGTAAGTAATCTATTCATTGACAAAACCTACTTTCCCACCCCGGGTCCAGGTGCTGTTCCAAAAGGTTACATTCGGTGGGCACTTCGAGTTTTGGCAGGCATCTCTGTCATTTTATTTTCTCCCGCACGTAACCCGCCCGCAATGTTTCCCACCGCCCGCAAATTTCCCCCCACATGAGAGATTCCTGCGGACGAAGCTAAGGAAAACAAAACTTCGTAACGCGAATATGAGCAACGTCCATTATTATCAAATGTTTTTATTTCGGAAATTAATTTCGCGTGACCGAAGTTATGAATGATCGCACTTGATATTTATACAAGTCATGTGTTGCAACACGTCTTATTTTTCATGAAGTCTAAAACTAATTAATGAGTTATGCCTCAGAGTAGTTTGTAGATATAAACTCAATATACAAGAAGTCTTCAACAGCGAAGATCTTGCGAGATCTATATAACATAAACATTACTTTTCCTTGGCCGCAGATCTCAACTTGTATAGATCTGGCAATTCATTGCGTCATCAGCCAATCCATAACTCATTTCATGACATCTATGAATAATTTTATATTTAAAAATTTGAATAAAAACTCTACAGCCTGCCATATTGTGCACTTGATACGCCGTGTATTCACTGGTCTGTGTTTGGAAAATACGATCTTAATTCTTTTCAAAGTTGAAGTTGTATTATTTGCTCTGCTGAAGAAATATATTCTTTATTGACTTCCGAGTAAAAGCTGAACTGTATAACTGAAGGTATCTGGTAAGCCAAACTATTATGATTTTAACAAATGTTGATGCGTTGGTTATGGTGTCATAAGTATATCAGACAATATAACATATTTAAAACACCTTTCTTACAGCATTAGTTATACATACGTGTTCATGGTTGGAAAAATCTCTTGATAAACAGATTCTGTGTTGAGGTGATCAAAAATATCCGTAATTCCAAGGTTCAATGCAACCTAAATTTGCAATTTGTTAAACATCTGTTTGTATTATTAAGGAATATAGACATAGGCGCACAGGCTATACGATATTGCAATAAACAGTAACTTAATATGCTTCGTCACTGAGGGAAAAAAGTTTTGAATTAATTTGTATACGGATACGGTTGTCTAGGTTAAATCAGAAAATTTCGCAACATGTCACCGCTGTTCATAACAAAGATGTTTCAGGGAAATACTAAGACGCGAATGCAATATATTCTGCTTAAGACTGTGTTTATATTAGTCGAGAAGCCAGCTTGACCATGAGGATGATTAATTTGTCAGCGCCCATGAAAGATAATTTGTGTACACTTTGGTCTATTCCCACGGCCAAACACAACCAGTCCTACTTTTTATTAGGACCTACGGTGAAGGAAAATCACGTGTGCCGGAACATATACATTTTAAGACCAAACCGGGACTTGTTGCGAAAAATACAACTTCAAGGCCTTCCTGCTGGAATTAAACCCCGTCTAACGCCGCTGAGAAATTGACCCCGAACTGCAGATTATATTAATTTTCGGAAATTAAACATGATCTTTAATAGTATATTATATATCTATCTTTAATAGCCCATAAATATAAAGTAAATCTAGATGTCGGCCAAGGCGTTGTATAAACAAAGTAACGATAAGAAAGAAAGTAAACTGCCAAAATAGAGGATGAGACTCTGACGTATGTTTCGATTGAAGGTGCTTTATCACAGTAAATATGAGTTGGGTAATGGACCAAACTAATCTTAATCCTGTCTCAACGTCTAGTGTAAATTTAAAAAAATTAAGGTTGACGAAATAGGGAGCGGTAGGGGGATATAGGTTATCCCAATAATGTTGTTTCTCCTGCGCTCAATATATATTACTAACTAATAAGACGCCCGCGCGCTAGGGGTTAACTCGGGATATATTAGCAAAGTGAAAATTAAGGTGGGAAACTGTCAAGATTTTTAATGACGAAATACTGTAAAATAATATTTCGTCACTAAAAATCTGGGCAGTTTACCACCTCACTTTGCTATATATCCAAAACACTGTCTACGTAGCACTCTAGTTTTTTTTACTACATTTATTGGGCTGGCATGGTCCAAATTTGTAAGCAATTTTCCTGTTAAAACTGTTCAGCAAGACGGGCCTAGTTGTCTCTTAACTACAGTTTAACTGCTGTTTGGGCATTTACATTGTAGTAAACTTCAGAAACTATGCTCATGATTGCCGATAATTACCACCGTCGGTATAGCATATTACTAAGTAAAGAAGCTGCTTTGTGCGACTTACTTATAGTGATTTCAGTTCGCCGGCGCAAATTTCGAAACCGTTAGACGGTCAGACACCTTATTAATTGTCGGACACCGCATTAGCCTGTTCCCCAGACCTCTGCGCTATATTACGTTCGGCCTCAATCCAAGCTTCACAACTTGCACGATTCAAAGATGGACGATCTGATTCGCGAAGCCATAGCTAATCTAGATTTTTTCTGTTCAAGAGAACACCGAAGGAACTTCTATCTTCTTCTATTTTAACATGCATCTTCAAATTGTCATTAAGGGTTAAAACAATTGCCGTCGAACTGCCTCCGAACTCTAAAATATCGACGGCAATTTTTTGTATAGGAGGATTTATCAAGATTGAGAGGGCTGCCCACTACTCGCCAAATCACGGAACCAACGGATTCGTGTATTTCTTGTCATTATTCTCGAATATATCTAAGGTTAAATGAAGCAATCTTAGGTCCTTACTGGTTCTACTTATAGTTTTAATATAGGTCGAAAATATCAATCAGTCACTGCTTGAAAGCGCGAGATGTTTGATGAATTGATGGTGAACATGATCAACAAATAAGTGGTGTTGCATGCGATGGGCACCAAAATGGGTCCAAGCTATGCTAACTTATTTGTTGATTATGTGGAAAAACAGATCTTTGAACAATACACGGGTCCCATGCCTGATTTCTTCGGCAGATTTATCGATTACTGTTTGGGAACAGCGTCATGCTCACGTGTCCTTTTAGAGCAGTTTATCAACTTTGTTGATGATTTTCATCCTGCTCTGAAGTTCGCGTGGGAAATCAGCGAGACCTCTCTGTCGTTCCTTGATATTTTAATTTCGATTGATGGTGATTCGCTGAAAACGTCGGTCTCGTACAAGCCTACTGACTCCCATAGTTATCTTCTATTTTCATCCTCTCATCCCAACCACACTAAGCAATCCATCCCTTACTCTCAATTATTGCGTCTTCTCCGCTTATGTAGCGACGACCAAGATTTTCAAGCCAAATCAATGGAAATGAGATCTTTTTTTGTCCAACGTGGTTACCCTACCAACCTTTTAGACCTCGCCGTTCAGAAAGCTTTTCTCGTCCCCCATTTAGACGCCCTTGAACCATCTTTGGAACGAGTTTCAACAATAAAATTCCTTTAGTTCTAACATTTCATCCTTTCAATTTTAAAGTTAAAAATATTATCAATCGGAATTTTCACATTTTACAAAATAATCCTGAGACGTCAGCCATTTTCACCGATAACCCTTTGGTATCTTTTCGCCGTAATAAAAACATTCGTGACTCCTTAGTACATAGTGTCCTTAAACAAAATACCTCGGCACCCGCGGGAACATTTCACCAGCGGGAACGGTTTCAGACATGAAAGTCTGTGCCATCCTTCCCATCTCAGGTGGTAACGATAACCCCAAACGGCAAGAGAAGCGTCTCATTTTTAAACTTGGCACCACATATCCTCTTGGTCTTAACGAACGTTTTTCTTTTATTTAATTTCCTACAAGTTTTTTTGTTATTTTAGTTTGCTTGGAACTTTTTTATTATTAGCTTATGCACTTTCATTTCTTTTCAAGATTTTGTTTCTTAACTGGTAATATATTATCGCCTTATCCCCTTGCATATTGGACCTGTCATTTCTCCCTCCACCTCAGTCTGTTTGCTGATCAACTGTAAAAATAGCATATGATTTAACTTTTCGCATCTCATCAATTATTAGTTTGTTTATCTCCGGTGCATTTGATTGGCTACTTTCTAGTTGTGACACCCTTTTGGCATATATATATATATAAGCCCTATTTATTTTATTTCATCTCGTCTTACTCTGATGAAGGGCTTCGCTAGAAACGTCAGAATTTCGTCACTAAATTCTTGGCAGTTATATATATATATATATATATATATATATATATATATATATATATATATATATATATATATATATATATATATATATATATATATATATATATATATATATATATATATATATATATATATATATATATATATATATATTCTTACATTGTAGATCGAAATCTCGTAAACATGATTAGCTAACACCTACCGGTATGTTCCGAGGACACCTTTTGCGTGAACCGTTTTAATTTGCCAATATTCGTTGGCGAGAAAATCGGCACAAACATGGCCGATTATTTTATTTAGGTAAATCCAAATCTGTTTTCAGAATTGAAAACGGTTAAATATTGACCGAGATAACGTTCAAAATTATACACGACGAAGCGGCCTCCTCAATCAATCAATCAATCAATAACTTTATTTAATGAGGTTAAACACATTACACAGACTGATAAACTTGTGGACCTCCATGATAGTTATATCATATAGTAATATATCATAAAATGGATGAATAATAAGTTAATAAATATAATGTACATATAAATATTAAAAAGCCTAAAATTATACTATGATATAGGGAAATGGTCAATGTCTATATACATTTCCTTTAAAAACTTAATGTAATTATCTTTAAAAACTCGAATACTTGAACTTGATCTAATGTTGACAGGTAGTGTATTCCATAATTTACTGGCTGAAATGGTTAATGTCCTCCCGCCTTCTGTTTCCCTCTTGTATTTTGGACTTATGTAACGTAATTTTCCCGTATCTGGACTGAGATCTCTCGGAAATATCACTTATACTTATTATTTTATCTGATAAATATTCTGGGCATTGCCCATTAAGACATTTATATAAGTGACACAATTTATTTATATTAATTTCGTCATAGAACGGTAGCCAGTCTAGTTTCTCAGTTAGTTTTTACAGTTCTAGTTTTTACAGTTCGTTCTTCTCTATTTTTCACGTGGAGTATTACTCTGGCAGCTCTCTTTTGCAATCTGAAAACTCTTCTAATGTTGTCTTTCGTTGTCATACTCCAGACCGATCCGCCATATGATAATATAGGTTTTATTATGGCGTTGTAAAATAGGACTCTTTCTTTTGTTGGTAGATAATGTCTAATAGATCGTAAGATACCTATACGTTGGGCAAGTTTTTTGCAGATATAATCGATATGATCGCTAAAAGAAAGGTCCTGATCGATGTAGACTCCGAGGAGCTTGTAGTTGGTAGTTTCATTTAGGGTATTTCCTTTTCTTGTATTGATTTCAAGTTTTAGATTTTCGGAATTTAGTTTTGATCGTAATCTAGTTCCAGTCACAAGCATAGATTTCGTTTTGCGTTTTTGACCATTCTTCAAGCTCCTCAGTACTTTTACAGAGTCTACTACACAGTTCGGTCGTCTCTGCGTACGGGGAGGACGTACTCAAGGTCGTGTCATCCGCAAAGATGTCAACCATAGTTGGTTGTGATATTGCTTCTGGTAAGTCGTTTATAAATACCAAGAAGAGTAGCGGGGCAAGGACAGATCCCTGCGGCACACCATGTGTGAGATACTGTGATGAGGACTGCGAATTTCCGATGACTGTACATTGTTTCCTCTGCTGAAGGTAGGAATGCATTAGGGTCAATCTGTCGTCGTCAAGGCCATAAATGCGCAGTTCCTCAATCAAGATCTGGTGGTTCACGAGGTCAAACGCCTTTTGGAAATCAGCAAGGATCAAGCCATTTACACGATTGTCGTCTAGATTCAGCAGCATTCTGTCGATGATGTTAATTATGGCTGTCTCTGTTGAGAAGTTTTTTCTAAAGACTGATTGTAGCTTGTATAACAGGTTATTGTTCTTAAGAAAGGTGTATAATGTGTTATGTAAGTGCCTTTCAAAGACCTTCGAAAGCACTGGGAGTACTGAAATTGCCCTGTAATTGTTTTTGTCAGACTTTGTATTCCCTTTGTGTATAGGTGTCACTTTAGCCTCTTTCCATGCTGTTGGAAAAGTCCCGTCTACGATGCAAATATTAATAAGATTTGTAAGCGATGGAACTATCGCCGGAGCGGCAATCTTCAATAAACGTGCACTGACACCGTCAACACCAGTTGCCTTTCCAGACGGGATAGTCTCAATCAATCGCTGGGTTTGCTGAGTTGTTATAAAAGGAAACACGAGCTTAGTGTCGGAGGTCTTGCGTTTACTGACAAAATCAATCACCATTTGTGGGTTGAATTCACCTGCGCTTTTGTCAGCCAGGTTTTCAGCTAGGCTCGTAAAATGTTTGTTAAATTCTTCAGCGATCAGAGTGGGATAACGTGTTTAAGTTTCATTAACCACAAGGGAGGGCACATCATGGAAGGTTTTTGTTTTTCCTGAAAGATGTTTTAGCGTTGACCACACTTTCTTCGGGTTATCACGACTCTCCCTAAAGGTTTCATAAAAAAAGTTCTTTTTTGCCGATCTGATGGCAGCCGTGACCTTATTTCTAGCCCTCTTTAAGGCCGACCAATCCTCTGGAGTATGAGATTTCCTGGCTTTTTTCAGCAGACGGGTTAGCTCGATGATTTTAGGTGATAACCACTTTGGCTGTGTATTGTTTTTAATGCGTTTTTGTTTAACTGGGACATGTGTATTAATAGCACCATTAGCAGATTACCTCCTCATTGCAGATTAATTTCTAAGTACATAATATATTTTTCCGAAGTATATGCGATTTACTCGGTAATTTATGTAATTAGACTCGGTAATTCCAAATCTTTTTCAGAATTGAAATCGGTTAAATATTGGCAGAGATAACTAAAATAATAAATAAAAAAATTTTCGTATGGGGATCAATCTTTTCTTCCCCAATCCAATCCAGGACTTCCCCAATCTAGATTACAACTACACTATAAAAGTATCAAACAGTAGGTGGGCGTTGGGTTTGTGGCGTATACGTATTTCTAGTATTTCCGAATAATGTTTATGTATTTGAATTTATTTGAATTTCAGAATTGAAATCGGTAAAATATTGACTGAGATAACGTTTAACATTTACGATTAAACACGTATCTTGTTTCGATTTGTGATCAACAATTATATACACGAGGCATAGTTAGCATATTCACCATCAACAGTTGTCAGTCACATTAAGTCAGTTACTTTCAAAATCTACGAACACAGAGTCATTCAGAGAACAACTCGACTAAAAGCAAAGCTGTCGAAAAGAAATAAATCGGATATTGATCTGTTGCGGACTGGGGCGAGTCGCGGAATTCCCGCGCTTTTCCAGGAAAACGTTGTCAATTTCATGATCGGAAGATAAGAACAGATCACGTTCGAAACCAAACCACATAGTTGAAGATGAAATTTCAGCCCGAGTAGACCGCCGACAAATCAGCGAAGGCTTCCCTGCAAGGAAACCGCGACAGGTGATGTCGAAAGGAACTGCAATGGCTAAGCTACCGAAGCTTGTTATTTCTAAATTTTGTGGTAATTGTCAAGATTGGCAAAGATTTTGGGGCCAATTTACTGAAACTATTGTCAAAACAAACATTGCATGGCCGTAGGAGGGGCTGGGGGCGCATGTGCCACCCACTTTTTCCCCACATTTTATGTTATTTTAGAATATTTAAAGATACTTTGAAAAAGTAATTATATTTAACTGTATTCCAATTTTAAGAAACAAAATAGTCTTGCAGCCATGCCCACATAATTATTAATGGCTACACGAGCTTTGTTATAGGATGTGTTTGCTGCTAACTGTTTGGTAGTAAACTGTTTATTTTGTCAAGGCTTAACAAGCTTGCAGTCAGTAAGTTTGTATAGTGCAACTTGGTATAGGTACAGAACCGTAGGACATCGTTGAAACAATCCAAAAATGCTTGTTAATATAACGAGTATCACAACGATTACCAACAAGCTTGTCAACCATTGCAGGTTTGTCACAATTTCGAGAAAAAATGTCACTAAACACTCCCTATTTCGGCCTTTAAATTTTGTAAAATTCTGCTCTCCAACATTGCTCTCCAACATGCAGAAATTCCATTTCTGCAGAGGTCCCTCAAAAATCAAAATTTTCCTGGGGAGAATACCCCTGACCCCCCTAAGTGGTCATCACAGTTACTTTACCCCCACTAGCTGAAAAATCGTTCCAACGGCACTGTATTGCATCGATTAACACCTGCATTCACTTTACTTACCCGTATGGTTGGTTAGGTGCAGACGGGGGGTTCACCGACTTACCAGGCGCTTGTTATTACTTGGATTCAGGTCAGGATGCCCTGTTGTGATCTCCAATCTTGACCTGACCACCACCGTCTACACCTATCACACCGATTTCATCGGGGGAAATAGCTTTGATTAAAGGGAGGGATGGTGGGTATTTTTGCCATTTATTTACTTCTCGTCTGGTACTGATACTCTGCTATGTCTTCGCTGTGCCGTCAGCAGGCGCAATGATGAGCCAAGCATGGTGTGCCTCTCATATAACCACTCGCATACTCGCCCCAAGCCTTGCGCAGTTCATTAGTTGTTAACCTTGGTTATCTAATAACCTCATTAAATAAAAAAATTAAAAAATTAAAAATAAACAAAAAATTTACGTATTTGTGTGAGCTACTTGACCCCAAAATAAAGCATGTCGTAGATTCACATCCGTTTACAACAGAAGGTATCCGAGTGCGATAAGCAGTTTTACAAGATCGAGCTCTACGGAAAAGAGTCTGAAATCTTGAAATCATACATCAAGGAGATAATGGAATTGCCAAACACACCTAATGCGAATCCGAGGAAAATCAGTGATTTCAGCGAGCGACTGAACCATTGTGTACAATCATTGCAAACAATGAATAAAATCAGTCAAGCCGATGGAAACGTTGCGATGACGTTAGATAAACACCCAGTCATCCGTGGAGATCTCGTGAGAACAGGTCCAAATTGGGAAAAGTGGAATTTCACGCAATTATCCGAAGCTATTCGCTTGTGTACCAGAAGAAATCCGGTTGACGCAAACCGACCAGATCGAGAGGAAGAGCGTTCACGTAAGTCGTAAAAATTTCAAGCCCCGCGTGAATGTGTCTAATGTGCTGACACTAGCCACAAAGCAACGAGTTGCAGCAAAGTTACCGACGTCGCTGGGTTAAAAAAAATATTTGCGAATAAATTTGTTATAACTGCGCAATTGGTAGTCAACAGGCCGCCGAATGTACGAGAAAAACAGTGTGTCAACATTGTGGCAAGAACACCATATTATGTCAATCTGCGACGCGTTGAAAAAATCAGAAAAGGCCTTGACAACTAATCAATCACAAGAGGCGTATTTCCGGTCATCGTCATCAAGGTCAACGGATCAAATGTCGAGCGCTGATTGATTCAAGGTCAGGCAGTTTATATATTTCAGCGAAGCTTTTGAACATGCTTAAAGTGAAGTGAATGAAAACCCAGACAAAGCAAGTGGAAATTCTCATGTGTTAAACAAGTACGCATGGCAATTTATCAATTGAAAGTTGTACCAAATACCCGTGAAATTCGCCAAAGTAAATAAAACCGAACTGCTCAATTGAAAACCCGCACTATACTGATTTAATTCGCGAAAATTCTCATTTGTCAGGCATAGAAATGGTCGACAACGACCAGAAGAGCCAACGTGCACGTTATCTTAGATAGTGGCGAGTACGCTCGAATAAAAACCAAAAAGGAACCAACCGTTCGCAACGACGGCGAGCCAGTAGCAGAGCTTACTAATATCGGGTGGTTCATCATGGACCCAGGCTCAGAATTTTTCACTCAAACTTCGCAAAGCGACTACGAGGGGTTATGTCGAATGGGTGTCTTGGGTCTCGAAGACTTTCCTGAGAATGATCAAGCAAGTGTTCACGCCGAATTCAAGGAACAGCTTCGTCGCGCGGACGAAGGGTGGCACGAGACCGGACTGCCGTGGTGAGGAAATCATCCTGAGTTACCCAACTACAAGCAAGGAAGTTTTAGAGGACCAGTTCAAGGAAGAGATTGTCGAGAATGCGCCAGCAGAAGTCACAGGAAAGGAGTTTTACATTCCGTACAAAGCGGTGATACGGGAAACAGCGACGACAACGAAGTTACGCATCGTTTTTTTGTGGATCCGCACGTGCATCTCCACGGACCGCCGCTCCAGAACCTTTTGGGAGACGTTCTAGTTCGTCAGCGAGCCTATCCAATCGCAGTAACGGGGATATCCGCCAAGTATTCTTACAAACCAGAATCCGAGAGAGTGAGCGAGACACGCTGCGATTTCATTGGAGTTCAAGTGAAGAGGACGAGATTGAAACATTCCGTTTCACTCATGCCCTGTTCGGTTTGGCGCTTTCGCCATTCCTGCATGTTAAACTGCGTATTGGAAGCACATCTAGATGTATGGGAAGAAAGATGTCCAGAAGCTGTGGCAGAGCTAAGAAGAAACCTCTATGTCGACGACTTATTGATTGGTGGTCAGACCGTCACACATGAAGCAAGACGAAACAAAGAAGTAGCCGTGGAGATCTTGAGTAATGCAACATTCCAGCTGCATAAATGGAACTGGAACGTCAGCAAGCTCGAAGACAGAAAAGCAGTACAACATGTTGAAGAACAGACCTTCGCCAAACAACAGCTCGATCAAAGTGCAACCAAATTAATCAAAGATGCTAGGACTCAAGTGGGACAAGCAGCAATACACGTAAAACGTGGCGATGCCAACCGACGAAGCACTGCCAACCAAACGGGGAATACTTGGAAAGTTGGCCCGAATTTACGATCCGTTGTGGTTAATTGCACCACTAACTCTCGTTGGCAAACAAATCTACCGAGAATTTTGTGAGACGAAAGCATCGTGGGACGCTCAGCTGAGAAACGATCATCTACAACGATGGAGAAAATGGGAGAATGGACTATCTCGCGACTACCAAGTCAGACCGCAAGCAATCGTAGGTCACCGAGAAGCAATCGAAGGAGTCGAGTTTACTGACCGTAAACAATGTACTTACGTTAATGGCATTTTATCTAACTGCCTGCCTGTCACATGTGGGGTGCCTCAGGGGTCTATTCTAGGACCATTGTTATTCTTAATTTATATTAATGATTTTGAGGATTGTGCTTTGTCATCAACTGTAATGATGTACGCAGATGATACGTGTATTACTGCTTGTAGCCATGATGCACTATAATTATAATTGAATAATGATCTCAATAAAATTCAACTGTGGTACAGGCAAATAAACTCACTGCTAATGCGAAAAAGACAAAGTACATGTACATTGTTATTGCTAGCCAACATAAGCTTAATGGTCTAAATCATGACCCTATTATAAAAATTAATAATCAGCCAGTATAGAAAGAATGCACTCTTACAAATATTTAGGGTTTGAAATCGACGAGTCGTTAAATTGGCAGGCTCAGGTTGAAATTATATGTAAGAAAGTTTCTGCTTGTCTTCGAGCCCTTAAACGAATTCGTGACTTTGTTCCTCATCGAACATTTATTAAAAATGTATGATGCATTGGTATTACCGTATTTCCGTGAATACACTTGGATGGGATACTCTCGAACAAAAACGTATTAAACAATTGGCAATTAGTTTATTCAAAGCTGGAAATAATTTCTATCCTATACCAGGCTTAAATCCATATTCGAACCAACATCCAATGTTCACTCGTATAACTTAAGAGGAAGCTCTAACAAAATATTTATTACTATAGACCTCGCACTGAAGCTTCTAAACGAAGCTTCAGTTATAGAGGAGCTGTCTTGTGGAATGATCTACCAGAGGAGCCTAAAACAAAGTTGACGGTCTTGTCTTTTAAGGCTGCTCCCTTGTAAATATATTGTTTTAAATTCTATATATTTATGAAGTAGTCTAGGTTTTCTTTGATAGTTACATTTTTTTTGTAATAATAATTTTTCTCTTGTCTTAACACGGCTCCGTGGAAGAGAATTGTGAATAATGAAAGGATACCGTGTTATATTTATTTTGATTTTAAATAAAGCTTATGATGATGATGATCATGATAAGTTACACACCTTTGGCGACGCGCCGGGCCAAGGCGTAGGAGCGGTAATTTACGCAGTTGTTCGACAACAGTCAGGCATCACGCATCCGTTTGTGGCAGCCAAGAGTCGCCTCGCCAAGCAAAGACTAGCTATACCTCACATCGAGTTAGTTGCAGCCCATATGGCTACGAATCTCCTAGTTAAAGTGCCTATGAAACGAAAATTTCGTTGCTGTGATTATATTTTTATCTGCAAGAGCGCGTGAAATGATAGAGTAACGTTATTGACAGATTTTCCATATCTCTTTTCCTTCTCAAGATATTAAGATTGGTTTGATATTCAATTGAGATACCATATGACGTCACTGGTTGTACACGACGTATTTACATATTGGAAAATCGTGTATATCTTGAAGATTATTTAATGAAATCACTCGAAACGTTGCATGTAGATACCGACGACTAAATGCAATAACACCGTGCACGTTTTATGATTTGCCATATTAAATTATTAGATTCCAGACCTCATGATTTCGAAAACACAATTGTTTGCATTCTCTTCAGTGGCAACTTTTTTGGAGTTGGTAGTACTTGAGCAGGATTTGACTGACTTAGTTAATCTGCTTCAACAACATCGATTCAAAAAGGGTTGCCATCAAAGAGATAACAAACAATTGTCGTTTGGAATTTATGAGGTCTGGAATCTGATAATTTACCATGACAACCATGAAACTTGCATGGTGTTCTTACATTTAGTCGTCTGTATCCACATGAAAAGATTCGAGTTATTTATTTCAATAATCTTCAAGATATACACGATTTCCAAATATGTAAATACATTGTATACAACCAGTGACGTCATAGGGTATATCATTTGAAATCTTAATATCTTGAGAACGAAAATAGATATTGAAAAACTGTCAATAAAGTTACTCAATCATTTCACGAGCTCTTGCAAATATAAGTATAATCGGAACAACGAAATTTTCGTTTCATAGGCCCTTTAGCGCAAGGAACGCCTTAGACAACATCCCTACGCCAAAATCATACGGATAGACGGAGATTATAGTCGCTTTGCATTAGATCAAAGGAAATGACCAGTATAAACAGTTTGTCGCCAATAGACTTGCACAAATTAAGCTACGTAAAAAGATCCGTTGGAGCTATCTCCCAACCAAAGAAAACCCCGCTGATTTAGCAAGTAGAGGTAGTGGTTTAGCATGGCTCTTGACTTCGAAACTGAAATTTCCTATTTTCCAGAGATTTTGTTCAAACTAAGTGAAACTTACCAAACATATTTATCATGCAGTAGGAACTAATTTACGGTTTTGTTTCCATGACAACAAGGTCACGTGACTCATTGGCGGCCATTTTGGATGAAAACATAAAACGTTCTTGAGGCAGCGAATGGTCGGCACTAGATCATGGTCGAGATATGTACAAATGTGCGGCTGCTAGCTTACAGTACAGCGGACAAATTTTTCGAAATAGATGTTATATGTATTACCTCCGTTCTTTAAAAAAAACCGCTTTAATGGTTATTATTCAGTCTTAATAACGGGTTAATATAATCTGGACAAGCATTATTTGTTCTTTTATATGTCAAGAGAGTAGAGACATCGTCTAACATCTGCCTCAATGTAGTAAGGCACCCATCCAAGAGTATTAAATAGATCTAGCTGATGTGCATTTAGAATAACGTTTTTGCAACTTAAGGGGAGGGTCAACCTGAATTTTTAGCTGGGATGCAAAAAAATTTTTCCAACTTATTTGAAGCTTTAAACACTGGAAGATCCTTTTCTGGCTGGTTCACAGTCACATTGTTGTTTTTTATCTGTTTATAACTGCCTTAGTGAGTTAGTTTCCATAGCAACGCATTTAGTATTTTTTTGTTTTCTTGCGTATTTTACCCCCAGAAACGCAAAACAAAACTTTATGATCTACTTGATCTACTTTTTCGGTTGTTTTCTGGCCAAAACTGGACCTGTTTTACAGGAAATGGTGTATTGTTTTTATTGTAGCATGCGCAAAAGTGCAGGTAAGAAAATACTGTTTTATACCTTTGTGATGCTTTGTGATGGTAACCAAGGATAGCTACGATGGCGAAAATGAGCTCTTACTTTCAGACATGGAAAACGTCAAGGAATGGTCAGACAAATGTATATATGTGTCACCTTTCATTTGGATATACGGGCAAAGCAGTATATACAATGAAGAAAACATCATTGCCGCTCTTCATCTCAACATTGATTTGAAACCCTTGCCAAACAACATCGCTTCTGCCATACTTGGACCGTAATTTTGACCTTTGTTTTCGACTATAAACTTTAAAGCCATTTATCCGGGATTGCACTTTTTATACTTTGAGAAAGGATATCTCCGGAACGATTTAACCAATTGACATGACATTTTCAGGATTTATGTATCTTACCATGTTATGAGGGATGGTTTTTTTGTAGTACTAATAGAACAAATCTTATGGTCTAAAATCTTCCTCTAAAATCATCTTGTCTAGAGGTGTAAACAAATTCAAGTTGTTTTTCATTCCTCTGCTCATCCCAGAGTTTTGTACTTTCTGTATAAGAAACAAAAATAATTTTCAAATTGGAATAAATACGTGGGAAGATATCTTTTCTTGAACAGCCAGTAGACACTCACAGCATGTGGCCTAATTAATTGACTGGTGTCAGGTTTCAATGAGACATATTGTTAAACCAGTTATAATTTCGGATTCCTTGTTCATCTAGCTTTAAAATAATATATAGTTTGTCGTGGTTCAGATGAAATGCTTTTCTGTTATTTCAATTTTACTAACACCACTGTAAAATCGGGCTGTTCATGTGTACCCTCCCTTAAATATCTTATTAGTGTTTTCTTTATTTCAATAGTTTTTCATAGTGTATCTTTCTTCGAACACTCGTTCCGCTCACGTTGTAAGCCACAAACTACTGGAATTGTTAAAGCATTGTAAGAAGTAAATTATTAGTGGGTTAGGGTTAGGATCTTTGTTGTTTTGGGGTTGATTACAATCCAATAATTTACTGCTTATAATGCTTTAACAATTCCTGTAGTATGTGGATTACAACGTGAGGAACGGCTGCTTCGAAGGCACCTGCCAAAGTTGTCCGCTGTTCTGTAAGCTAGCACCGCACATTTGTACATATCTCGACCATGATCTAGTGCCGACCCACGCGAATATTTATAATTGAAACAATTAAACAGCGTAATGTTATGCAAATATTGATCTAGTTTATCAAGCTAACTTGCCAGATTGTATAGCTTTACCGCAAATGGAAACTTTTGGCGAATGATTTTTCCTCTAATTACAATTTCTCTAATATTTTTGTTTATGCAAATTAATTCCTACCATTCAACTTAACATGATAAACTTAATTAAAGTTTACATCAAGTTGCACTGTTTAATTGTTTAAATTGTATATATTCGCGTGCCTCAAGAACGTTTTAAATTGTTATCTAATATGGCCGCCAATGTATCACGTGACCTTGTTGTCATGGAAAATAAACCGTAAATTAATTCCTATTGTATGGTAAATACGTTTAATAAGTTTGACTTAGTTTGGACAAAATCTTTGGAAAATAGGAAATTTCAGTGTCGAAATCAAGAGCCATGCATTAATACCGTTGAAAGTGGTCCCGAATAGTTACAAGACGAACACAGATGGCCAGAGAAATCAGTGACGAAATCATCATTTCCTTCAGAGGCAGTAGCTAAAGTCTTCGCATAGCGAAGACCAAACCAGACTTACTCCATAAGAGTTGAAGTGTGGATTAAGATATTCATTCATAACTAACTGCAAGGATCAAACAAAGAGACTAGGAACAATAACTATTAGAAGAGATGAACGAAGAACGCAATTGGTGGATCAGACGCATTCAACAGAAAGAGAAGAATCGCATTATCTGAAGATCAAGGCTGAATATGACTTACGACACGGAGCAGAGAACCTGACAACATGCTATGGACGGATACATGGGTATCATCCAATTTATCTTCCAAGCAATGCAAGGTTTACAGAAACATCGGTCCAACATATTCACTGTAAAATGCTCCATGGGGGAATTGGCTTAACAATGACAGCTGTTCGTGAGCAATATTGGGTGCCAAAATTACGCAGACTAGTCAAGTTTGTCAGACGCAAGTGTCATGGATGCAAGAGATTTGGCGGCACAGCGATGATGAAACCAGGTCCTGGAAAGCTACCAGAAGAACGTATTACAGTCGCAACAGCATTTGAAACATCGGCACGGACTTTTCTGGGCCAGTAAGAACCGCGGGACTTGGCCTTTGGCAATCGTAATGGAGATCTACCCAGGGAAGGATGGAACGATTCTATGAGTCATGAAGCTCAAGGGCGCGAATAGATTCATTGGACGACCTGTGCAGCTCTTATGTCCGCTCGAACTTGAATGTGATAACAGCAGAGCAACTACAACTAAATCAAGGAGCCGTTGAATTTCCCCAAAAAGAGATGTAGGAGTTGCAGCAGTACTTAGGATGAATCAAGTCCAGCAAATAGAAAGCGAAGACTGGTAATTTGTACAATGAACATTAAACATTTATGTATAAGAACTTTTCAAGTAACATTGTTTGTTTATATTTCCACAAGAACTTAAGATTTGTATCTTAGTTTTTCAAAGTTTGGCATATGTAACCCAATACAGGGTAGTACATATGTGGGAGTGTGTTGCGGACTGGGGCGAGTGGGGGAATTCCGCCCTTTTCCAGGAAAACGTTATCAAACGTTATCATTTTTTCTGTATATGTGTCTTGTGACGAGGACGTGTCGAACTGTCGTGTGAAGTATATCTAATAAATCATTAAGATAAACAAAATTGTGTAGAGTAAAAAGGGAGGCAGGGAATCTACTACAGATCCGCAACATGCCTGACGGTTCGCAAAACTCTGACGGTAACTTTTATTGCGTTATTTTGAAAATTGGTGTACGAAAATAATAATAGAACTAGAAATATGTGTATGCAACAACCCCTCGTTCGCTTGCTGTTTGATGCTTTTATAATGTACAAAATAACTCTTTCATTTGCCAATCCGAATATATTTTCAGTGGACCTTGCGTTGGCTGGTAATCATTGTTTCATAAGACAAACTATTAAAACATAATTAAATGGTCCAAACTGTTTACTTTTCGGGTGCAATACCAGCTACAACACAATACCAGCTGCAATACAATCCGAATGTCTACTGGTGTTTCGTCCATAAATTACTAATAAATAAATATCTGGTCATCCTAACTCTAATCCTAACACTTATCCTAACACTAATCCCAACCCTAATTCCAACCTTTATGCTAGCCTAAAATACATTTATATGTTAAAATGAACCTTTTATTTTGACAAGAGTTTATTATAGTACATAATTTTAGGTGAAGTAGTTAAAAAGTTATTAATTAAAGTCGATATTTTATTACCCATTTAAAATAAATGGAAGTTATTTTCATCAATTTTGAAAACATTTCTCGTTAACATGAAACCTAATTCCAAGGTTCCGGCTTGTTTCAAAATTTCGCTAAATATTTGTGATGAATGCAATTAATAATAACAATAATAATAATTAATTGTTATATGAGAGGATTTAATATTGTCAAATACATATATGGAAAAAGTGACTGCCCCAACCGGGAATCGAACCCTGGTAGTCCGAATCAACGTTTCGGCGCTCTGACCTTTGAGCTAATGAGACACGGTCAGAACAGTCAGTGTTTTTCCATATATATATTAAATTCGCTGCTTTCACTTAACACCAACAGGCAGACATCGCATCTAACCATAATGTGTAGAAACGCCTCTCGAGCGCACTTCCCAAAGTAGCGAAGCGATACACAACTTCTTGTATACAGAGGGCTTTAATAATAATTAATTGATATATGAGAGGATTTAATATTGTCAAATACATATATGGAAAAAGTGACTGCCCCAACCGGGAATCGAACCCTGGTAGTCCGAATCAACGTTTCGGCACCCTGACCTTTGAGCTAATGAGACACGGTCAGAACAGTCAGTGATTTTTCCATATATATATTAAATTCGCTGCTTTCACTTAACACCAACAGGCAGACATCGCATCTAACCATAATGTGGAGAAAGGCCTCTCGAGCGCACTTCCCAAAGTAGCGAAGCGATACACAACTTCTTGTATACAGAGGGCTTTAACAATAATTAATTGATATATGAGAGGATTTAATATTGTCAAATACATATATGGAAAAAGTGACTGCCCCAACCGGGAATCGAACCCTGGTAGTTCGAATCAACGTTTCGGCGCCCTGACCTTTGAGCTAATGAGACACGGTCAGAACAGTCAGTGATTTTTCCATATATATATTAAATTCGCTGCTTTCACTTAACACCAACAGGCAGACATCGCATCTAACCATAATGTGGAGAAAGGCCTCTCGAGCGCACTTCCCAAAGTAGCGAAGCGATACACAACTTCTTGTATACAGAGGGCTTTAACAATAATTAATTGTTATCCCCTCGCCCGGACGGCGCGAAGCGCCGTCCAGGGCCGAAGGCCCTGGGGCGAGGGTGATAATCTCGACCGGAATTTTTTCCCGCGCTTTTTTTGCAAGGGGAAGTGAAAGTCGCCTTTTGTCGGAATATATATATATTTGTATGTATGGTAAACGATCCTTTATTGTTGCCGTGGTAACAAAGGAACATTGGGGTTAGAGAGGGATAATTTGGCAGTCGAAGGGGTTAAGTTAGGATTATTAGGGTTAGGAATTGTGATTGGGACGTACGTACTATAAACGGCTTTTTGGTGGTTAACATTTGGCGTTTAAATTTAAATTGACGTCAGCGCGACAAACCGCCTTAACGCCCCCCCCCCCCCTCCCCCGAAAACCGAAAGCGTTTTTTTTTGGGGGGGCGGCTTTCGGTTTTCGGAGCGGGCGTGCGGATACTTTAGAAGTTGAACCTCTGGACTAAAGCATCAAATTATACAGACTTTATCAGCTGATTTCAAGCCGTAATTGTAGACTGCAGTGTTGACGGGCAAGAACAGACACAAATACAGGTAAATAAATTAATAATTTCTCAAATAAGGCTAATAATAGTACACTGCGAGTCTGTGTAATGTGTTGAGCAATTAATTTGCCTTTTCTGCATAGTTTTTTTGGTTAGGGTTAGTAATTTGGCTAGGTTTAGGGTTAGGTTTAGGGTTTTGATGATATTAGGTTAGCATTTCGTCGTACGGCATGCAAATTTAGTTGAATTTATTGTTTTCAAAATATTAAAATTAGCATAGCATGACCAGTTGCTACGACCAGCGTCGCCACTGTGTTTTACTAGCTTCTCGAGTGCCATTATAACTCGATAATCACACAAGACAAAGTTTTTTATCCCTTTTATAAAATAACACCATTAAATTAACACTAAAGGCCATGAAAAATGCAGATTTACTGTTATAAGCGGCGTTGCTATGTGCGTTGCTAGGAAATATGTTAGCGATTTTAGCGATGAAAATGTATTCAACGTTGCAGTTAAAACATTCTATTGTGTTAGTACCTTGATTAGCCTTGTATCTAGGTATTCTTTGACTTCCTTTTGTAATTTTAACTACGTCAAAAACGACAAAATCTACGCGAGGAACACGTCAGCTTATGCTTTATTGACTTATAATGACACTGTAACTGTTTTTTATCTCAATCAGATAGCGTGTTATCGCTCATTAACTTCCGATTATTTTATAATACTAGATATATTGCATGGATGTGTCAGCTCAACCAACAAGCAGGTGAAGTGCACCCTTGTCAATGTGGTGATAATGTGATATAAATTACTGTAATGCATTGCATCAATGTTGTGCTTTTAATTTGTACATTTGAGTAGTGTAAACATGCATTGTACAGGTTTATAGACCTACACATGTTATGCCTGGCCTGGCCTCCACTTAGTGTTTATTTACTGTTATAAGCGGCGTTGCTATGTGCGTTGCTAGGAAATATGTTAGCGATTTTAGCGATGAAAATGTATTCAACGTTGCAGTTAAAACATTCTATTGTGTTAGTACCTTGATTAGCCTTGTATCTAGGTATTCTTTGACTTCCTTTTGTAATTTTAACTACGTCAAAAACGACAAAATCTACGCGAGGAACACGTCAGCTTATGCTTTATTGACTTATAATGACACTGTAACTGTTTTTTATCTCAATCAGACAGCATGTTATCGCTCATTTACTTCCGATTATTTTATAATACTAGATATATTGCATGGATGTGTCAGCTCAACCAACAAGCAGGTGAAGTGCACCCTTGTCAATGTGGAGATAATGTGAAATAAATTACTGTAATGCATTGCATCAATTTTGTGCTTTTAATTTGTACATTTGAGTAGTGTAAACATGCATTGTGCAGGTTTATAGACCTACACATGTTATGCCTGGCCTGGCCTCCACTTAGTGTTTCTGGGAAAACACTTTTGTCCTTGGAATAGAACTGCATATGCAATGCCGGTTTCATATATATTTAAGCTACTCTTGTTGAAGTGCTTTCTGAAGGACATATAAAGTACAACCAACATAGATTTTATTACATTTTGTACAAACAAACAATCAAATGTAAAATTAATATAATATGTGTGATCACTCGAACTAAAAGTATTACCTTCATCAACAAATCTGGCAACACACTAATTGGGCATGCACCACAAGAGCATTTATACGTGCATTTTTTTAAATTGGGGCAATAAAATATGATTCTGTACATATAAATTAAACAGCTTTATTCCCATGGAACTGAACCTGAGAGACTGTTTTTGAATATCATCATCTTGTAATCTGTTATAAATAGGGCTTCACTTTTGTAACTAATGTGTCATTTTGATAAAGGAGCAGGGTCCCGATACATTAAAAACTAAGCAAATGTGTTCAGAGTTTTTTTTTAAGGTGCGGTATATAATGTTTATAAACCTGAACAGAAGAAGATATATGCCGTAGAATCTGTTTATATGCCCTGGGATTTTACAACTTACTTCCAAAGGGTTTTGAGTGGGAGAGATTATAAACGGTATAGAAAAATGTTTCAAAATGCATAACAGGCAAACTGTTGGCACTTTAGTTGGCACTTTTTTACTCAAGTTTTTGCTTAATAATAATAGTAACAAATAATGTTGTAACTTAATAATAGTAACAGATATTAACTATAATTTATAATAATGTGAAAAATTATGCCCTGTATATTATATATAGCAAATCCTGCTACACACATTATGTAGCAGCCTCAAAATGATTAATTGTCAGTAGTGAGATACTTTTTGTACGCTTTGAGTGCTTTGATTGAATAATCCCAAAGATATATATACATGCATTTTCAGTAAGTTATTATACAGTGTGACATTACAGTGAGGATCCGGCCTTTACATATAAACAAATCTTAATCATTGCAGGTTGATATAATTGCACCCCCAAAAGTAAACACTTTGAGACGTTTGAGTTATTTAGTTATTTAATTTCATGTCTAATTTATATGAAACAATGAAATTCAGAACAACGCAAGCTTGATAGTTTAAAGGCTCTCAGAGATACATGCAGTGTATAATAAGATACATAAGTCCATTCGATTGGCAAATTAATGGGTTATCTATTTTTTAGTAAACTAACTAAGGACTACGCTATTACGGCGGGCGAGGGGTTGTTGCGTACACGTATTTCTAGTATAAGAGGATTTAATATTGTCAAATACATATATGGAAAAAGTGACTGCCCCAACCGGGAATCGAACCCTGGTCTCCGAATCAACGTTTCGGCGCTCTGACCTTTGAGCTAATGAGACACGGTCAGAACAGTCAGTGATTTTTCCATATACATATTAAATTCGCCGCTTTCACTTAACACCAACAGGCAGACATCGCATGTAACCATAATGTGGAGAAAGGCCTCTCGAGCGCACTTCCCAAAGTAGCGAAGCGATACACAACTTCTTGTATACAGAGGGCTTTAATAATAATTAATTGTTATATGAGAGGATTTAATATTGTAAAATACATATATGGAAAAAGTGACTGCCCCAACCGGGAATCGAACCCTGGACTCCGAATCAACGTTTCGGCGCTCTGACCTTTGAACTAATGAGACACGGCCAGAACAGTCAGTGATTTTTCCATATACATATTAAATTCGCTGCTTTCACTTAACACCAACAGGCAGACATCGCATCTAACCATAATGTGGAGAAACGCCTCTCGAGCGCACTTCCCAAAGTAGCGAAGCGATACACAACTTATTGTATACAGAGGGCTTTAATAATAATTAATTGATATATGAGAGGATTTAATATTGTCAAATACATATATGGAAAAAGTGACTGCCCCAACCGGGAATCGAACGCTATTCTCCGAATCAACGTTTCGGCGCTCTGACCTTTGAGCTAATGAGACACGCTCAGAACAGTCAGTGATTTTTCCATATATATATTAAATTCGCTGCTTTCACTTAACACCAACAGGCAGACATCGCATCTAACCATAATGTGGAGAAACGGCTCTCGAGCGCACTTCCCAAGGTAGCGAAGCGATACACAACTTCTTGTATACAGAGGGCTTTAATAATAATTAATTGATATATGAGAGGATTTAATATTGTCAAATACATATATGGAAAAAGTGACTGCCCCAACCGGGAATCGAACCCTGGTCTCCGAATCAACGTTTCGGCGCTCTGACCTTTGAGTTAATGAGACACGGTCAGAACAGTCAGTGATTTTTCCATATACATATTAAATTCGCCGCTTTCACTTAACACCAACAGGCAGACATCGCATCTAACCATAATGTGGAGAAACGCCTCTCGAGCGCACTTCCCAAAGTAGCGAAGCGTTACACAACTTCTTGTATACGGAGGGCTTTAATAATAATTAATTGTTATATGAGAGGATTTAATATTGTCAAATACATATATGGAAAAAGTGACTGCCCCAACCGGGAATCGAACCCTGGTCTCCGAATCAACGTTTCGGCGCTCTGACCTTTAAGCTAATGAGACACGGTCAGAACAGTCAGTGATTTTTCCATATACATATTAAATTCGCCGCTTTCACTTAACACCAACAGGCAGACATCGCATGTAACCATAATGTGTAGAAAGGCCTCTCGAGCGCACTTCCCAAAGTAGCGAAGCGATACACAACTTCTTGTATACAGAGGGCTTTAATAATAATTAATTGATATATGAGAGGATTTAATATTGTCAAATACATATATGGAAAAAGTGACTGCCCCAACCGGGAATCGAACCCTGGTCTTCGAATCAACGTTTCGGCGCTCTGACCTTTGAGTTAATGAGACACGGTCAGAACAGTCAGTGATTTTTCCATATACATATTAAATTCGCCGCTTTCACTTAACACCAACAGGCAGACATCGCATCTAACCATAATGTGGAGAAACGCCTCTCGAGCGCACTTCCCAAAGTAGCGAAGCGTTACACAACTTCTTGTATACGGAGGGCTTTAATAATAATTAATTGTTATATGAGAGGATTTAATATTGTCAAATACATATATGGAAAAAGTGACTGCCCCAACCGGGAATCGAACCCTGGTCTCCGAATCAACGTTTCGGCGCTCTGACCTTTGAGTTAATGAGACACGGTCAGAACAGTCAGTGATTTTTCCATATACATATTAAATTCGCCGCTTTCACTTAACACCAACAGGCAGACATCGCATCTAACCATAATGTGGAGAAAGCTAGGCCTCTCGAGCACACTTCCCAAAGTAGCGAAGCAATATACAACTTCTTGTATACGGAGGGCTTTAATAATAATTAATTGTTATATGAGATGATTTAATATTGTCAAATACATATATGGAAAAAGTGACTGCCCCAACCGGGAATCGAACCCTGGTCTCCGAATCAACGTTTCGGCGCTCTGACCTTTGAGCTAAAATAAAGAGTTGATTCGGAGACCAGGGTTCGATTCCCGGTTGCGGCAGTCACTTTTTCCATATATGTATTTGACAATAATAATAATAATAATAATAATAATAATAATAATAATAATTTTTAATTAATTTAATTAATTAATATTAACTTTTTAACTACTTCACCTAAAATTATGTACTATAATAAACTCTTGTCAAAATAAAATGTTCATTTTAACATAAGTAGTATAGAAACTGGGGCTACCAGCGCACTTTTTCCATTTTTCATGTCTCAACTTTTTTCTCTGATGAACGCAGCACTTTTTTCGTTTTTAGATTCCACATATAATTTTCAAGCAAATATGTGGAACCAAAAAACGGAAAAAGTGCTGCGTTCTCCAGAGAAGTTGAGACATTCAAATGGAAAAAGTTCGCTGTTACCCCCAGTTTCGAGACTACTAATAGACGATGTGTCACATGGTTTGGAGCCTATGAGACATGTCTCAGCTAGTAGGCTACAGAGTGAGGTGTCTAGACGTGGGGCTGCTGTGGGTGGGGATGTCGCTCGTGACAAGATCATGTCAAGCAATATCACGTATGATGCTGATATGGGCTTTATTTTAGGTAGTGAGTTTAATGGATTCCTTAATTCGAAAAGACCTAAGAACTTAGCTATATTAAATAATAAAACGACTCTTATGAAAAGGAGTGAACGTAAACGTAACCCTATTGTAGGTGGTAATGTCGCTCGTAGTGGTACACTATCGAGTGGTGGTGCACGTGATCCTGCTATAGGTTCTGGTAATTTATTTATACCGAATATTAAGATGAGTTTTTTAAAGAGGATGTCTGACTATATAGCTGATGCTAAAGCATTGGGGTATGAGTGGATGGACCTTATTAGAAGAGGATCTAGAGAGAACGTCATTAATAGAGTCACCAGAGTTAGGGAGGTCAGAGAAATTCGAAAGGCTAGACGTGATCTTAGACGATATGTGAGGAGGTCACAGTTGAGTCAGGAGGTTTCAGACAAAGAGTACGAGAGAATCACTAGTCTTATTGCTAAGACGAAACGTCCTACTGTTGTACAAAGGAGAGTTGCTCTTAAAGGGTATACCAAATCGTATAGTGTTGAGGTGTTCTACAATAAGGATCCACTAAAACAACTAGTCAAGACTAGGGGAGTAGTGGGCTCGACATTACAGAAAGAGTTAGAGACTGAAAGGTTTAAAGTTTTCCGAGATATTGAAAGTGACTCTAGAGAAACAAATTGGTGATGGAGAGTCTGTGTTTAAGACGGACTTCTTCCATAGCGTAATCAAAACAGTGGTTAGTAGTGTCGATATTAGTAGGACTACAAAGCAAGCTAGTGAGGAGATTGTAAATCGTATTGCTGTGTGGTTGTCAGAAGGGTCTGGGTGGGTTGTGGATAATATTGATGATCACTTTATTAATGTAGTGGTGTATGAACCTCTTTAAGGATCGAGTTATATTGAACTACCATTAGAGTTGAGGAACGCGTCGAAAGGTCTAATTAACATAAAGAACAACGATGACAAGTGTTTTATGTGGTGTCACGTGTTGCACAAGTGTCCTGTAGGAAAAGATCCGCAGAGAGTGTCGAAGCATAAGAAGAACGTAGGTTCTGTGAACTATGAAGGAGTGAGATTTCCAGTGAATACAAAACAGTACAACAAGATAGAGAGGCAGAACGGTATTAGTATCAACGTGTTTGGGTACGAGGATAAGCAGCCATTCCCTATCTACGTTTACGAGGAGAAGTACGAGGATCATATGGACCTGCTACTTATAACGAGTGGTAATAAACGACATTACGTATATATAAAATATTTTGATAGATTCATGTTCAATCAGTCTAAACACAAATGTCATAAGAACTTCTGTAGGTACTGTCTTCAATGTTTTACTACCAGTGAGATTCTAGAGAAGCATAAGGAGGTTTGTACGGTGGTAAATGGTAAGCAAGCGATCAAGATGCCAGATGAAGGAGACAACACTCTTGAGTACAAGAATTACCACAAACAATTAGAAGTACCGTTCGTAATATACGCAGACTTTGAGGCTATCACAGAGAAGGTTGACAACGTGACACCACTCACAGGATCGTACACTAGCGAGTACCAAAGACACACGGACTGTGGGTATGGGTACAAAGTAGTGTGCTGTTATGATGATAAATATAGTAAACCAGTAGAGATGTTTCGAGGTAAGAACGCGGTTAGGAAGTTCATGAAAAAGATGTTAGAGGAGGTTAAATACTGCAAGAAAGTTAGAAAGGAGCATTTTAATGAAGACATGGTGTTGACCAGAGCTGATAAGATTAACTTCAAGGAATCGAATAAATGTCACATTTGTGATGGGAAATATAAAAGTGGAGACACGAGAGTTAGAGATCATTGTCATATCACTGGTAAATATACAGGTTCAGCACATCAGTTATGTAATAGGAACTATAGACTGACTGATAAGATACCTGTCATATTTCACAATCTAAGAGGGTATGATAGCCACTTCATAATGCAAGAGATAGGCAAGCTAGGTCAGAAAATCAACGTCATACCAAATAATATGGAGAAATATATGGCATTCATGTTAGGTAAACATCTAGTGTTTCTAGATAGTTTCCAATTCATGAGCTCTAGTCTAGTCAACCTAGTAAACAACCTACCAAAAGATTGTCTTAAGTACACGTCCGAAGTATTTCAAGGTAAGGAGTTAGAGTTGATGTCACGAAAAGGTGTGTACCCATATGACCATATGGATAGTTTCGGTAAGTTTAACGAACTCGAGTTACCATCAAAGGAGAGTTTTTACAGCATCCTAAACGACGAGCATGTGTCAGATACAGACTACGAGCACGCTCAAGAAGTATGGAAGACGATGGGCGTGAAGAGTATGGGTGAGTACCACGACCTATACTTGAAGTCTGACGTACTACTGTTGGCTGACGTATTCGAGAACTTTAGAATAACGTGTAAACAGTACTACCAATTAGATCCTTGTCATTACTTCACATCACCAGGACTATCATGGGACGCTGCTCTAAAGATGACAGGAGTGAAACTAGAGTTGATGACTGATATCGACATGTTTCAGTTTATCGAGAAAGGGATGCGGGGTGGTATCTCCTGTATAACACATAGACACGGAGAAGCTAATAACAAATACATGAAGGGGTATGATAGTAGTAAACCATCGAAACATATCGTATACCTAGATGCGAATAACCTTTATGGTTGGGCTATGTGTCAGTATCTACCGACTGGTGGATTTGAGTGGGTCGAGAGAATTGATAATCTAGACAAATATAGCGACAACTCAGACAAAGGGTTGATACTTGAGGTTGATTTAGAGTACCCAGAGGAGTTGCACGATCTTCACAACGACTATCCTTTAGCCCCTGAGAGGATGAAAGTAAGTAGTGATATGTTGTCAAACTATTGTAAGACAATTCAAAACAAGTTTAAGATATCTGTAGGAGAGGTTGCAAAACTTATACCTAACCTAAACGGTAAGAGTAAGTACGTCGTTCACTATAGAAACCTACAATTATACAAGAGTTTGGGAATGAAGGTTAAGAAGATACATAGAGCATTTCAATTCAATCAGTCACCATGGCTCAAACAATATATCGACTTTAATACGGACAAGAGAACCCAAGCAAAGAATGACTTTGAGAAAGACTTTTTCAAGTTTATGAATAACAGCGTGTTTGGAAAGACTATGGAGAATCTACGAAAGCGTGTGAATGTGGAGTTAGTAACAGACGAGGAAAAACTGAAGAAACTAACGTCAAAACCAACCTTTGTAAGCAGTAAAATATTTGACAATAACTTGGTAGCAGTTCACAAGATCAAAGAGACACTAACTCTAAATAGACCAGCATATGTAGGTATGTGTATTCTAGACCTATCGAAGACATTGATGTATGACTTCCATTACAATAACATCAAAAAGGAGTATGGCAACAAAGCCAAACTATTATTCACAGACACGGATAGCCTAATGTATGAGATTAAGATGGAGGATGGGTACAAAGACATGTACGCTAACAAAGAAATGTTTGACTTTAGTGGATATGATAAGTCATCTCCTTACTTCGACCCAACTAACAAGAAGGTTATTGGTAAAATGAAGGATGAGACATTAGGAGTCCCCATCGTTGAGTTCGTTGGTTTAAGGTAAAAAATGTATAGTTACGTAAAAGAGGACGGAAAAGGTGGTAAGACTGCTAAAGGTATCAAGAAGAGTACCATTAGAAATAACATAAGACACGGCAACTAGAAAAGTGTCCTAGCAAATGGTGAGCAAATGTCTCATATAATTAAAACTATTCGCGGCAAGAGCCACCAACTAGGAAGCTACGAAATAAGTAAGATATCCTTAAGCTGCTTTGACGACAAACGACATATACTACCAGACGGTGTGTCTAGCTATGCGTATGGACATTACAAAATAGTTTAAAATTAGATGCTCATATTTCTCAAATGCTTTTTGGTCTTTAGGTGTCTATGTTTAGAGGTAACATGGTATATCCTATTATCACATGTCTCACACACCCATTTATGAGTGTTAATCCACTCTCTAGTTTTCGCTCTGGATGCTATTAAAGCTTCTTCTTTTGTTTTATAAATTATTAGTCTTGTCATTATATATTACTAAATGTTTTATTTATCCACTCGTTGTAGTATGGATCTCCTCTCCCATCCCAACCTAGATCCTTGTATACCACACTGTATAGATTATACTCGAATCGCACCTTGACCTTACCAAGTTTGAGGTCGTCAAAACTACCTCTCAACTCTATACCTCTTCTAGAGCATATTCTTATGACATAGAAAATGTATTTCGATATATTCTTAACAATCAGTTTGTTTCTTTTAAGAGACCATACTATCTCTATAAAATCACTGATAACTGTTGGTATGTCACTCTCATTAACTAGTCTTTTGCTAGTCAACATTCTCTCTAACCACTTACTATAACTGTGAGCCGATTTCTTGTACATCCAAATGTTAGGTACGAAGTTTCTTACGCGTCCGTAGGTAGTCTCTCCACACTTGTTACAACTAAATACACCATCTTCGATTTGGGTTCTGTGGTTACTACACTCATAACAGTATGTGGTGTCGTACCACTTTTTTGGTTTTGCGTCCCTACTTCCGTTCTTGATCTCGTCCAATGTGTACCCTAATGTAGTACCACTCCACTTTTTTGATGTCTTAATCTCATCCAACGTGTACCCAGCGTGGAACATTCTCATCGTACGTTCGTCAACCATCTAAGTTACTATACTATATATATCTTTAGACTATAGTGTGGTAACTTTGTGGTTGTCGGTTAGTGTCTCCCACTCACACTTTATTTTTGTGACCTGTTTCAGAGCGTCTGACAGTAACTGTTCCAACTCTTCTATCTGACGAGTTTGGTAAAAGAGTACTTCTGTCAAGTTACGCTTTTTGTTAAATTCCATAGCCATCTCCTTCAAAGTTTTAGTGCTCATTATAATACTCTATATATTAAGTAACCTAAAGGTAGTCCAACAACTCCAACGAATACCATTTGATACTCTTTCATCTCATTTGAGGGTTTGTAATAGTCTGACAACTCAGGCTCTTTACTAAATGTCTTTCCATCATACTGTATCGTCAGTACTTGTCTTAGTTGGTCTAGAGCGTGGTTTGTGTCGTTTATGTCTGCGTTAGCATCTGACAGTTGTTGTCTTAACTCCTGAATTTTGTCTCTCTGACGAATCTCATTCTCGTAGAACTTTTCTTTTGCTCTTGCAAGACTTTCCAGTGCTTTGTTGTGTCTCTTTATCTCTGTCTCGTAGCCGGTGTGGTTTAGCTTGCTGAATATAAATCCAGCTCCTGCGAATGCTATAGCGTTGAACAAACCACCCGCTATCACACTAGCCATTATATATTACGCTATATTACTTTGAAAATGGATCTACAGGTAAGTATTTCTTACTCTGTGCCCACTTGACGAGTAGCGTTGAGACACCTACAGCAGTCGCTAACTTGAGGGTGCCCTTCACTGATTCAGGGGTGCCTAACGGTTCTTTTAGTACTTTCTTTGACGCCATTGATACGGCTACAGCTCCAGCAGTCACAAGGGCTGCGTCATATAGCTCGTTCATCAATTATTTCCTGTCTATTGATGTCATATACTATACAATATGTTTTAATCGAGGCTGTCGAGTTTACGTGATGGTTTTATAACGACGTTCTTAGGCTCTTCGGTCACTACTTGTTTGTCTTGCCTCATCGTGTAATACAGTGAACCAGCGGCTATAACCACTCCTATAGTACCTATGATGTATCCGTAGTTAAAACTATCGTCCTCACTTACCACTCTCTCTCTCATCTTCCTCTCTTTTGCAGCTTTAGATATAGCAGCCAAGCGTTTGCCTGCCTCTACTCTCTTAGGGTCTTTGGTCCTTGTTGTCGACGTTATAATAGGTACGCACTCACTATCAGTCATCTATATTATACATGATATCTAGTCACAGACCATCTCACAGTCATCTCACAGATTATCTAACAGGTCGTCTCACAGTCATCTCACAGATTATCTCACAGTCATTTCACAGATAGAGTATTCGATGAAAGTATCTTTGGTGATTAGACAGTGTGGTTTCACTCTTGAATTTCCTATTACAGTACTCACACAGAACTCTAGAGTCTCTCATATATGTCTCTATGAAATGTATTATCTCATGTTGGTCTGAGGATAGTAATGTGTTGTACCCTTGTGATCTTATTCTCCTTAATACCCTCATCTGGTTATTCCTAATAACCCCATTACCTTTCGGTGTTTTGAACTCTATAGCAAAACCATTGTATCTATTGTGTAGTTACGGAACTATCAAATCTGGTTGTCCACCACTGTAACCTTTCTTCCATCCATCTATTCTTTTAGTAGATGTGTCTTGGTACTCACCCAACCCTGGGATGACTATTGTTGGATGATACTCTCTAATATATTTTACAATGTCGTAGTGTAAATCTGTCTCGTTCATTATTGATAACTGGTTGCATTGTGTGTACTGACCCGTCTTTCTTATAGACGGTAGGACTTCTGTGAATACCCATGTTTTAAACTTCTCAGCAGACTCTAATTTAGACGAAAATATTAGTCTGTACACACCTGGCTCATTTATTTGCCAAACCATACTTTTGACCAACACCCCGTTTTGGGACGTTGATATTTGGACCTTTATTTTCTCGTCGTCTGCCACATGGTCTGTTATAGCCTTACATGGTCTCTTATACCCTAAGATTTCGGCTACCTCTTTTCCATAGAACCAAATATTGTCTCCATCTTTTACAGCAGTGACTGACATGTCGTTATTTCTAAATATTTTAGTGATACTCATCACCTATACTATACCACATGTTTTATTTTTGTGTTTAAATAGTAGTCATCTTAAGAAAGTAAACCACTTAGCACAAACACGCGATCTGACCAACACCCCGTTTTGGGGTGTTGGTCAAAATGACCCTTCTATCGATCACAAACACACTATCAGTAGGGGGTCATATGTAGTGTCTTAATATTTTACTATTATTTGCACGCTATTAGAACATCTTAATTGTCGTCTTCAAAGTAGCAGTTATTTTTTAAGAATAGCTGACCCCGTGTTTAAAGGGGGTCGGAATCGGACCCCCTTGTGTCTCATATACTTTATTGTACCTTTTCACCATTCCATTAATTGGTGGGCATAAGTCAGTCACATTATCGTCCAACACTTTAACGTCTGAGAGGAACATTGACTCGTTGTAAGGAAGACCTCTAAGATACGATCTTAGTTGTGTCAGTATCTTTTTATAGCTAGTGTGTGCGAACTTACAATGCTCCACTCTACTCGTCAGATTGGATTTAGCCAAGTTGCCTTGGATGATCACACCAGGACCACTAATACAAGCAATGATTAGAGGGTTAGCGGTTATCGATCCAGCTACAATCCCTACTGTCGTTAACCCTATGCTAGTCATGTTTAACGATAGTTTAATTTTCTTCAACCTCTTGTATTTCCATTTGTAACAGGCTTCTAGTTTGTGGTAGTACGCGTACAAGCGTTTGAGGTCTAGCACCTCTTCCTCTGACATATCCTTTGATATGTTATTGAAAACAACAACTGACTTCTTCCTCATATATCTTAGCTCACATCATATTCCTTCATCATATCTCTACCAACTAATATTATGTCTCGGCTCGTCATGTAGCCAGAGACAATCCTCACACCATAGAACTCTATCAAAGACGGGTACTTATAGGGTGCGAGTGGTATTTTTGGTCGATGCACTCCAAAGATCGTTACGTAAGGAGACCCTATCTCTTTGTAATTAGCTGTGAAGTCTGAGTCTGTTGATCTTATGTTGTTCACCTTAACGTAGGAGTTACCCATCCGCCAATGTATTGATATCATATGTCTCTTGGTGGTGTCGATGTTATTTGGGATTGTACACGTGTACTCCTTTGCTGGAGCGCCACCACCATATGATAATTTATCACCTCCTTTGTATCCTATGTATTTGTCCCACGATCCATCATCGTTTGAGATAATCGCCTCCCAATCTCTCGTAGAAACCCTCGTGACTAACCTCACTACCATAAAAACGGATATGTCACAGTATTGCATACGTGGACAGTTAAAGTGTACTCCAGCTTCAAATGGAATTGGAGTTAGTTCGGGGGATAGGAAGCTATGACCATTGTTAACACCAATAATAGGACCATACGTTGGATCGTATTGCACTAACATGTTTGTTTTATCTCTAATGGTTTTCACTTTGTTTGTTCCATTGTGGTATTCCACCATACTCACGGCATGCTTTGTGACGTTAAAGTCAAATAGAACGTTGTAGGACTGCGTTCTAAAGTATTGCGATAAGTATACGGACTCCAACACTTTTTTACTGATAGCATCCAAATCATCTTCTGGATCTGCTATGTTTTTGAGTGCCCTGAACGCCATATCTATGTCTCCAGACATCCTTCCACCGCTAACGCTTAACTTAGGGTCACTGTCTAGATGTCACTTCGCTCTTCTTAATATTTTATCACTCTCGTAGTCTCTGTCCTCAAATCCATAACTTAGACTCATTATGTTATAGCATATATTTGCTTACTAAATAGCCAGACACAGCCGAAACCACTAGAACTAGCCCCAACTCTGTCGTGTTGTCATCTGGTGTCGCCTCTAGACGACGTTCCTGATGTGTCACCTTTGGTTGTTTGTCAAGTGTATCCAGGTTCTCTCCACCTTCCTGGTGTGTCACGTTTTGTGTCGTCAGACGATGTGTCACCTTTGGTTTGTCAAGTGTCTCCAGGTGCTCTCCACCTTCTTGGTGTACTTTCTTGGCCTTCGTCGTTTCTGTGTAGTTTAACCCACTATTTACCCCAAACTTCATACTCTGTGTAGCAGTCTTCAATAGGTTATTGTACCCAACGATTTTGTTCTTGAGGATTACCACATTACTTGGCATTAGCCACGTAGATGGTGACAGCGCAAGATTTTGAACAACATTAGTGTCTCTAATCGACTTGTTCATGTTGATAATCCACGTTGACACGTCGTAGTTTATAACACTGACCTCCACCAACTTTCGGAACTCTTGTTGAGTCTCTAGACTACCTGCGGAACCACCAACGATTGACACACGTGTTCTCGCTTGTGCACCAAGTGTGGAGTAAACAAAGGCTTCTATAGACTGATTTAGGTATTGTCGCCCAATGTTGGTAAAACCATTCGACACCATAGGAACGTATCGTTTGTAGTCGTTCTTAACGTCGTTAATCGTGAAGACTCTCTCCTCACCTGTTGTACCATCAGCAAGGACTTTACCCTGGTAGTAATGTTTTCTAGGAATCTTGTCTGTCTTACCATACAATTCTCCAGCATCAAACTCTCTACTTATCGATCTCATACTCTCACCACCTCCCATCCTTCTGAGAAGTCTTCTAACAGTAAAGTACAGATGAAACCTCATTACACTCGTGATAACAGGGTGAACTTCTTGTGAGGGTGATAAGTGTTGTAACTACACTCCACAACAGAAACTTGCACAATACGTTGCAAACACGACTCTATAGTAGCTCTCATTATCGTCCCACTTTGACTTTGTCTTTGACGTGGTGATTTGTAGTATTGGTAGCTTTGAGAGAAAGTAGTTATTTTGATTAACGAAGACTCTAAAGTTATTCACTGGGTAGTTCAACACGTTTTCTGTTGGATAGCCATCCCAAAGTCCCCAGTGGTTTTTACGACCTTTTGATAGTGGTTGGATAGTTCCACCAGAGAGCCATATTATTGGGAACTTGTTGTTGTGTAACCAAATCCACATACTCTTGTCGTTTTTGAAGGAATCGCTAGTTATGTTCGTGCTTATGATGTCGTTGTTTCTAAAATATATATCAACACCATTAACCTCACCATCTTGTGAGACAGTTGGATCGAACTCAAACTTGCTCAAAGTGACGTGAGGGTACTTTTTCACTAGATCCAGCTTAGCCACGCGTATGGCATTAGCTATCTCTTTTTGGTTAGCTATCATTGGCTTGTTTATCGTTAGATACTTAGTATACTCCGGGTTACTCTTAAACCTACTTGAGTCTATACTAATGTCACCAATATTAGTTTTCGTCACGAAGAATATATGAATATGCATATTGTCGTCAACGTCAAGAAAAAACCGATTCTTGTCAGCATAAGGATACTTTCTTTTGAACGCATCCATCATAACATACCGTACGTTATATGAGAGTGGTAGTATTGATTAGTGGTTCAACGAAAACTATAGACCTACAAGAGTCAATTCTAGTAACAAACTCAGACCCTTATGTATTGGTGAAGAAGGCAACCGTCTTTTGGGACTACGTTAACGTAACCACAGCTAACAACAAGATAACTTATAACAGTAATAATCACGTTTTTAGTCCTGGGTACCACACCTTTAAAATGATCGCCGACGACTTGAAAGAGTTAGGAGACGTCAAGCTAGTGGCTAACAGACATGACTCGACGTGTACGATAACAACTGATCAACAAATAGAACTGTTTAAATTTGGACAACTTTTGGGATTTGACGAAAACACTACAATAGCCACCACAAAAACCAGTCCTAACGTTGTGAACGTTAACAGAGGACTTAAATACATACAAGTAACATCTAATATTGTGGACAGATCTAAGAACATAGTTAATGGCAACAGAAGCGATTGTATCGCAGTACTGCCAATAACTAGCGCGCAGACATTAAAGGGCTCTGTACAACATTTCTTTGGTGTTGAGTCAAAAATCTTGATAAACAAAGGAGTCATCAACCAACTAGAGTTCAAGATAACAGATCAGGACGATAACAGTGTTAACGTTGGTGAAGTGTTGTTAGATTTACACATCACGTAGTGTATATGGACATAGAGCAAGAACTAAGAGATATTTACTATAATCCATCAACTGGTTACCAATCTGCTGAGAGGCTGTACCAAAAGGCACAAGAAGATGGACTAAGCGTTAGTAGGACAATGGTAAAGGAATGGCTAAAATCCCAAGACACGTACACCAGGTACAAACCGATTGTTAGGAGACATAAGTTTAGACAAACGTTTGTTGACTATCTGGGTGAGCAGATACAGATGGACTTGGTTGATATGGGTAAGTACAAGCACAAGAACAACGGGTACTACTGGATACTAACAGCCACTGAGATCCTTAGTAGGTATGCTTTCGCAATACCAGTCTATAGGAAAGATACGAGAAACATGACTAAGGCTGTAACAGAGTTACTAGAGAAGGTTAAGGTTAGATTTGGTGAGTATCCTAAGTTAGCTCAGTTTGACGATGGTAAGGAATTCTATAACGTTGGCGTGAAGGATCTATTGGAGAAACACAACGTGAAATACTTTAGCACGAACTCTGACAAAAAGGCAGCAGTCGTGGAACGGTTTAATAGAACACTTAAGACGTCAATGTGGAAATACTTCTATAGTAAAGGAACGTATAAATGGATTGACATTTTGGATCAGCTCGTTGAGAATTACAACAATACCAAACATAGTACTATACTCATGAAACCTAAAGATGTGAGCAAGAAAAACGAAAACGAAGTGTGGACGACGTTGTTTGGACACCATTTCGGTGACTACCCCCCCCCCCCCTACCAAAGTTCAAAGTAGGTGAGACTGTCAGGATATCAAAGTACAAGAGCATATTTGCAAAAGGGTATGAGGCTAACTTCACTGAGGAGCTACAGTACCGCTCAGAAGTAACCTAACGAAAACCGCGGTCGATCGGTTATTCGGTCGATTCAAAGTGTCGAAGGTTATGCGTGGTGACCCTACCGTGTACGAGATAGAGGACCATGAGGGGGAACCTATTGTTGGTAAGTTTTATGATAAAGAGCTATCAGCTGTTGACAAAAAAGATGATGTATATAAAGTCGAGAAGATACTAAAGAGGAAAAAGGTTAAGGGTAAAAATATGGCTTTGGTTAAGTGGCTCGGTTATGACAGTAAACACAACTCATGGATACTAGAGAGTGATATTCAAAACATTGAGTAGTATATAATGGCTGAAGGAGGGTTCGATGAAATCGAAATGCAAGATCGTAACGATTTTGAGAAGTATACGGACGAGGAGTTAGAAAGCGAAGTCACCCGACTCGATGCTATAATCGCGGAACACGGGACAACACAAGAACTTAGTGGTATGCGTAACAGAATCACCAGGGTGAAACAAGAGATAGAGACTAGAGACATAGCACGCAGAGTACAAGACAGATATATGGAGACATCATTCACGAGCGAAAAAGACGGTAAAACAGTTTTAATCACTAGTAAGGGCAGCGACGTCACCACTGAGACCTCGGCAGTAGTGTTTGCTAAACCAGAGTCGTATGATGACGTCCACGACGCGAGTTTCGATTTAGCTTTTGAAGAGGTGGACGAAATAGAAAAAAGGTTGGGTAAACTAAACGAACTCAACAAAAAGTTAGTAGTAAATGGTATAAAAAGAACCAATCTAATAGATAGAAAAATACGTAAACTGTACAAAAAAGACTTAGTCATGACGATGTGTCAAGGAATATAGTCAACAGGTCATATGTGTCAACCTCAGGGTCTATTTTCTTCAAACCGGTAGGAGAAGATAGTGAATATTTGAGACCTAGACTAATACTAAAACCTGGAAAAACTGGTTTGATCTTCGGTACAGACAATAAAAGTAAGAGTGCGATTGAACAGTTTAAGCAGTTGGTCGAACAAATCCCCAACACCTCAACAACGACAACAACTGACGCTAGAAAACGAAAACACCTCAACAACTGACTCTGTAACAGAAAATGAAGACACCTCAACAACTAACGTTAGAACAGAAAATGAAGACATCATAGTCTCAAATGACTTCTCAGTAATTGAAACAGAAGTGATCTACGATAACGTGTTTGGGTTAACAGAAGAAGAGAATCGTGATCTACGAGGCGTCCTAAACCCAAGTGATACAATCGATCCAGACACTAGACCACACTTTCTAAGAGCGCAAGTCGACTATTTTCAGGATGCTATTAATTACTACACACGCTATGAGTAGAGAGGAACACGGTTCCAGAGAGAGGATCAGGTTGTACGAACGACTTACAGGTCTCGAGATAGCTAAGGGTAGAACCATAAAACAATTGGAACTTGAGTCTGTTAGGGAGAAACAAGAAGAGGACATCACTCGGTTACAAAAAATAAAGGAGTGGTTTAAGGAAAATTGGTTGGGTGCCTCGGCTTTAGGAATAACCATAGCCTCTTTTATCACCACAATTATAATATCTGCTAGAAGCGTTGTCTTCAAAGGTGGTCAAGCACTTGGAAAATTAGGAAAAGCCATAGCTAACCTAGCCACAAAGGCTGGCCCTCTACTGTCTGGACTGCTAAACATGGTTGCGACTGTGCTAAAGTGGGGAGCTGCAGGTATATCTTGGTTAGCGTCTAATTTATGGATCCTAGCGATAGCACTAGCTTGGTTCGTCTACGATCAGTACAAACAGAGGAAATAAAACATGTGTTATAATATATAGCATGAATACTAGTGAAAAAGAGTTGCTTCCTGGATATAGACGTCGTGAAATATCTTATATCAAAGGTACAAGAACCCGTCACGTTGTAACGCTGAACCCTAACAAAGCCAATCCAGGGGAGCAGTTATACATCGACATCCCGAAAACGAAAGGTAACACTTGTTTGATACCCTCCAGTCTCCATCTCCTATTCGACTTTAAAAGTTCGAACGTGAAATCATGGTTTCTTAACAACCTTTCGAGACTACTACTTGAGAGACTGGTGATAAAATTAGCTGGTGAGTCCGTGTACGACAATAATGGTGAAAGCGTCATCGGTACGTACAAAGACCTCTGGAAATCTAACAGTGAGCGAGACCAGATGGTTGAATATGGTATAGCAAACGAGAACCTTCGAAAGTTAATCTCAAAGGACGACAGTGGCGCGGCCAGTGGAGACACACAAAAAGTTAGCGATGGTCTGATGTTTTCTATCCATGACACTAAACAAAAGGTTCAAATCGACAAGATTCTAGAAGATCACGGTCTATACGCACCATACAACATGAACAACAATTTCAGGTACATAATCACACTACCAAAAGCGTCTGACATTATGGTGGCTCAATCTGGATCAGCTGTGGATGGCTACACGTTGGAGAACCTTGAGTTAGAGTACGAAACTATCGAGAGTCAAGAGATTGCTAGCGAAGTATCGTCTCTATATGCATCCGGTAGATCTCTATCGCATGAACACGTCACACTAATGAAGACTGTGGAGTGGGACAAAGGAATCACACTCGTAAACGAGAATATTAACCTGCCGAGAAAATCGATGAAAGCCGTCGTTCTACTATTCACAAACAAAACAAGAACTGATAGTGAGTTATTCGTCTACCCAAACATAGAGTCGGTGAAACTCACTATTGAAGGCGTACCAAACATGGTCTACAGTCAAGGAATACCGAAATCAGGACTCTGGGGAGAAGCGAAAAGACTATTTGGACGAAAACTAGACTGTGACCAGCACATGACTATCCAAAAGTTTTACAAAGACGGTTTCGCTTTGGTTGTTGACCTTAGATCTATCGAAGATAATGCGAAAGTCGCCACTGGAAAAAAGATTGTGAACACTCAGTCGGAAATATTGATGGAAATCAATAAAGAAGCCACAACAGCGAACGTCATGTGTAGAATATTCGTACTCTCCGACGGACTCGTAAACCTTATCAACAACGATCTACAATCAATCCAATACTAAAACATGTAGTATTCTATATGAAAACGCCTTTTAACATGCTAATTGTTGGTATAACAGCCTGTGGTAAAACACACTACCTATTGGATATGATAGAGAAAGAATACATGAATCACTTCGAGTATATCATTCTTATATGTCCAACATTTGAATGGAACAAAACGTACACAGAGTGGAAATACTTGAGAGACCCAGACTTTATCGCTATTCAGTGTGAGCAGGATAAAGTCAACGTAATTCTTAAATACGTAGCCGAGACCTATAGAGGTACCAACTCGTTGATAATATTAGACGATTGTGCTGGTGGGCAGGACGTTAAAAACAGAACAAGCGAACTAGTCAAACTAGCCTTTAGTGCTAGACACTACAACCTGTCCACAATTGTCATAACGCAACAACTAACCTCAATTAGTAAACCATATCGTGAGAACATCTCAAAGTTAGTAACATTCTACAACCCTAACAGAAACGATATGAAACCATTGCAGACGATTATCTTAATGGAGTTGATAAAACGGAGATTGAGAAAATAATAAAACAGTTGAAAGACAACGAGTACGCAAGATTGGAGATACTTCTAAGGCATCCGTACTCGTACGAAGTAGTTGTTCCGCGAAAACAAAACATATCGTATAGTATAGGACATGCCAAAGCGCAAGACAAAAAATCTTGAACCAATTGACGATCTCATTGAAGAGATACAAGACGCAGAATCCACTGTTGCGGAAGAAGTAAACGACACACCACAAGTTGACGACACACCGGAAGTCGACGACACCCCACAAACTGATGTGGACAAAAAACGAGACGAGCTGACTAGACTCGCTGAGGATGGAGAACTGAACAAATCAGTCGCTTACATTAAAAAAGCATCAAGCAAAGCAATAGACAAACTGTACGTCGAGTACGAACGTAAAAGGATGCAGAAAGCTAACGAGTTCCTGACTGACCTACTTATTAGCAAGTTTAGTAGTACTCTTGGAGGACTCGACGCTATCGAAAACCCTGAAGAGCTAGCTAACGAACTAAAGAAAGACGAGCTCTTAAAACGTGACGTATATCGCATAGTCGAGAAAGTAAGACCCTACTTACCACTAATCGGCATTTTATCTGGTGGAATCACTGTTGTTAAGCACGTGTACAACCACTCTTCTAAGCCTTCCGAGTCTAGCGAAGAAAACGGGCGCGACACTGTCTACTAACATAGTGATACCTACCAACAGGTCCCACCACACTTTTCCAAACCGTGTATATTCCTAATGGATCCAACTTTTGGAAAAGGACTTTTTCGTCCTTGTATCACCGTGTTCTACACTACTCTCCAAGGCTCCAGCGATCACACACAGTAATGATCGCTAGATCCTTGGATAGCAGTGTAGAACGTAGTGAATCAGTGGAGGAAAAGATAACGAGACTCAACAAAGAGTTGTCGTGGATCTACCAGATTATAGAGCTCAAACGACAACTATTCACTAAGAGTAGTGTAGAACGTGAGGAACTAGACGAGAGGTTTAAACGTACTGTATTGGGAAAAAGGATGACCAGTCGTAAAAGAGAGTTGCGGCTTCTCAGTCCCACTAGCTAAGACGTATCTCACTTTAACGAATTTTATTTCGTCTCGTTTTAGTAGTCTCGAAACTGGGGAGTGACAGCGAATTTTCTAATTTTAGATGCGAAGCGTTTAAAATTAGAAAATGCGCTGGTACCCCCAGTTTCTATACTACTAACATATAAATGTATTTTAGGGCTAGCATAAAGGTTGGAATTAGGGTTGGGATTAGTGTTAGAATTAGTGTTAGGATTAGAGTTAGGATGACCAGATATTTATTTATTAGTAGAGTTGAGCTTCTAACACTAGGAAGAACGCTGAGGACAAGAGTAATGGATGAGCTGGAACGAAAGTATAAACTCAAGGCTAAAGGGCCTAAGGTGGTATGCGAAGAGCTGAAGCAACGAATTAGTGCCAAGGCCAATAAAGTCAAGAGGTATACGAACCAGACAGAACAGGTTATTCAACAGTGATCAAGGCAAATTCTATACAGAATTGGACAGAGAAGATAACGAGCAGATACCGCCAGACCAGGAAGAGGCTAGAGAGTTCTGGGGCAACATCTGGAGCAATGCTAGTGAATACAAAAAAGATGCGAAGTGGCTAGAAAAGATCAGACAAGAAGTACAAGTGAATAGACAGGAAGATCTCTTGATAAGTCTTGATAAATTAAGAACAATCATCAAGATGATGCCCAACTGGAAAACTCCCGGACCCGACTTAGTTCAAGGGTTTTGGATAAATAATCTCTCATGTAGCCATAAAAGGCTGTTACAGCAGTTAAACATATGCATGGGAGATGGTGGAGTACCTGGATGGATGACCAAAGGCAGGACTGTTCTCATATTGAAAGACGGGTAATGGCGCAAGCAATTATAGACCAATAACGTGCCTACCACTTATGTGGAAACTGCTGGCAGGAATAATATCTGAAGAAATGTATGGGTTTCTGCTTGAACATGAGTTGTTACCAGAAGAACAAAAGGGTGCTAGGAAGCAATCTAGAGGAACACATGACCTTCTGTTCATTGATAAGATGATACTGAGGAACGCTCGCGCCAACAATAAGAACCTAACCATGGCTTGGATAGATTACCAAAAAGCATATGATTTGCTACCGCATACATGGATTGAAGAAGCTGCTGGTTGTCAGCATGAAGAGCTGGAGAACCGAGCTCTCATCGGGCTCCACAACGATAGGAGAAGTTAAGATCAACAGACGGGCATCTTTCAAGGAGATGCATTATCACCCTTACTGTTCGTCACCTCACTGATACCGTTGATTTGAACGGAGAAAAAATCAACCACCTGCACTTCATGGATGACCTTAAGTTATTTGCAAAGTCGGAAAGGGGATTAGAGTCACTGGTTAATACTGTCAGAGTGTTTAGTACCGATATTGGAATGGATTTCGGTGTAGATAAATGTGCCAAGCTTGTCATGAAAAGAGGCAAAATTACGAGTTCTCACGGAATAAGTATGCCAGATGGCAAAGAAATCAAAACACTCCAAAAAGGGTCAAGCTACAAATATCTTGGTATCCTTGAAACAGATCAAGTTATGTGCAAGGAAATGAAAGAAAATTTATCGAAGGAATATATCCGTAGGGTAAGGAAACTATTGCGATCAACGCTTAATGGTAGAAACCTCATTATAGGAATTAATACCTGGGCGGTATCACTACTGAGATATTCGGCAGGTTTTATCGACTGGACCAAGGAAGAGGTATGGGTACTGGACCGAAGAACAAGGAAGTTTCTTAATATGTATGGAGCGCTCCATCCCAGAGATAGTGTGGCTCGACTATATCTCCCAAGAAAGATGGGAGGACGCGGACTTATATCCGTGGAAGACTGTGTGGAAGAGGCAAAGCTAGTACTCGCAAAGTATGTTGATGAGAGTCGGCAAAGGATATTGAAAAGCAGCGGCTCACGGTAGAACTGCAACGGAAGAGTGTCCTAGGAAGTACAAGGATCGGAGGAAGAATGAAAGAGTGGAAGAATTGAAGGCAAAAGAGTTGCATGGGAAATTCCTGAGACAAACAGAGAAGATAGTCAGTGAAGAAAGTTGGACATGGTTAAGAAAGGGTCAGCTGAAGAAAGAGACAGAAGGGTTGTTGATGGCTGTACAGAGTCAGTCATTAAGAACTAACGCCATCAAGGCTAAAATTGACAAGACTCAGGGAAACTCGCTGTGTCGCTGGTGTGCAAGGAAAGACGAAACAGCTAACCATCTGTTGAGTGAATACTGCAGGCTGGCACAAGAAGAGTACAAACACAGACATGACGGAGTCGCAAAAGCCCTGCATTGGGATACATGCAAACAGTACGGCTTATATAACATGAAGAGAAATGGTCCAGAGAAAGTGATGGAAAGTGATGACATTAAGATCTTGTGGGACTTCTCTATTCAAACCGACAAACGGATTGATCATAATAGACCTGATATTGTGGTCATACGAAAGAAGGATCGAAGCTGCCAATTAATATACGTGGCATGCCCAGAAGATAGTAGGGTGGTGGAGAAGGAACAAGAAAAGGTTAACAAGTACATGGACCTGGCGATTGAAGTGAAGGCGCTGTGGAAGTTAAAGGAGGTTAAGATCGTGCCTATTGTGATAGTTGCATTAGGAACTGTCTCCGTTAACCTGAAGGGGTATTTGAAAAACATAAATGTGTCGATAGGAGTAGATGTGATTCAGAAGACAGTGTCACTGGGATCAGCCCGAATCCTGAGAAGAACCCTCACGATCTAAGGCAGCTGGTTGCTGCCCGACGGAGGAGTTTCCAGTGTCTATTTACACTGTGATTATATGACAAAATAATAACAATAATAATATTAATAATAATGTATTTAATTTATTTAATTTATATTGCGCATGTATCAATCATACAATTTTCAAATGCGCATTAGAAGAGTTAAGCTATTCAATATGAAAATTTACAAATTGCAGTGATTTACAATCCTAGCACAACCTAATAAAAATTAAATAGTAAAATATCTGGAAATAAAGAAGCTATGTAAAGGCTTGGCAAAATAAAAACGTATTAACTAACTGCTTAAAACAATCTACAGATGTACAACATCTAACAGAGTAAGGCAAACTGTTAAACAACGCTGAAGCTGCCATACAGAATGCCCTGTCCCCTAATGTCTTAAATGACTTGCAAGTGTGAGTGCCAAGTAGCATGCTATTGCTAGAGCGAAGATTATATCTAGTAAATTATTTAAGACTGATAAGATTAAATAAGATTACATAAGTATTGTGGAGCTATCCCGTGGATGGCCTTGAACTTGAGTAAATGTAATTTATGCGATATTTTACAGGTAGCCAGTGCAAACTACGTAACAAAGATGTAATTCGACAATTCTTAGATTCTTGAAAAAAGACGTGCAGCAGTATTTTACAATCTATGTAACTTGATTAGTTGACAAGTGGGTAGTCCGTACAACAAACTGTTGCAATAATCCACACCACTAGATGCGAAAGCATATATTAGTGTCTCAGTCAACTCCCTAGTAAGGTACTTTCTGATACTCCTAGTGTTATACAAGAAGTAAAACCCAGAAGAACTAGTTTTCGAAATATGAGCGCTTAGTGAGAGTTTAGAGTCAAACCAGACGCCTAGATTTCTGGCAGCAGATTGAGGAACGACATCAGTAACACCAACCGTAATATACATGACTGATAGCAATGTATGCCCGGTAGTTGGCCTTGAATTTTTTCAAAGAGACTGGTCATAAATTACCAAGGGGAGGGATGGTGGGTAAACGATTTGCCACAGGCGTAGAGGGAGGCCGAATCCGCGGTACTACAGCGGTTTAACTAAAAAATGTTGATGAATATTAAATTCACAACCTCTGAGGGTTTGAAAAGGAGGTTAATATTATTGTTAGGGTTATTATTAGCCATTAGGGTTGGTATTCGAGTTATTATTACGGTTGGTTAGTATTAGGGTTAGTGTTAGTTAGTAGGGTTAGTATTAGGGTTCGTATTACTATTAGTGTTATTATTAGGGAATTAGTATTAGGGTTAAAAACTCTTTAGGCGGCGGATTAGGGTTATAAAACTCGTTAGGCGTGGGGTTAGGGTTAGGATCTTTGTTGTTTTGGGGTTGGTTACAATCCAATAATTTACTGCTAACAATGCTTTAACAATTCTGGTAGTTTGTACATGGCTTACAACGTGAGGAACGGCTGCTCCTCGAGGATAGATTTAATATTTTCAAAATGTTTGTGTTAAACCGCTGTAGTACCGCGGATTCGGCCTACCTCTACGCCCGTGGCAAATCGCTTCCCGGGATGGTGGAGGAAGTGGGAGGGTCATAACTTTTTCAGCCCCTCAAAAGGGAGGGTGTTATATAGAAAATTGAACTATCAAAAGGGAGGGTCACATAAAGTTAAGCTCACGCTCTATGATAGTTTCATATTACTTCAAATTCCAAACAGATCACAGTGATTATTGCAAAATAGTGTAATAAAATAGTAAAAAAGTATAATATAAAAAGTATAAAATAGTATAATAGTAACATATGAATTTATTCATAAAATACATAAAACAACACATGTTTTATATATCCTAATGTCAAATGTAATTTTACATAGATTTTTAAAAATGTTGAGAAAAATTAACCAGTATAAGTATTTTTGACATATATGCTTTAGTATGAACGTTTATTTTTGGAGCTATTTTGTGCAAGGGGAGGGGTCATGATATTTTTGGCTATTGGAAGGGGGAGGGTCAGGCTATTTCATGCTCATCGTCGCGGGAAGTCACATTTTTTTAAACTTTTTTACTTAGAACGTCCACTCCCCTCCTCCCCTGGTAATTTATGTCCAGTCCCTAAGCCTACAGATATCATCAGAAATTTAAATGTAAAAAGCTTTCCTTTAATGCTGGAACATAGTGTCATATAGTAAAATAACTCTCTTTTGTAGCATGAATATATGGTACATAATTTTAGGAGAGATAATTAAAACATTATATGACCTGAATAAAGAATTTTGAGAAACCATCGAAGTTGTTTTCAAATTTAAGACATGTTTCCCTTTATCTACAACGCTAAAATTTAGGCAATAAATTGAATTTTATAAAGACTTTATTTTCATATGTTGCACAAGTTTCCAGCTACAACATTTCAACATTTTACCAATAATTTCTGATTTCAGAATTTAGTAGTAAAAACCTCTCCTTTAATTTTGGAAATTTGTGTTATTTTTATTTTTATTTTATTTTTATTTTATAAGCTTTGCCACATCTAGACTAGAGAACAAATATTTACACAATAACATATACAAGACGATGGCAGGGTGTCCGCAACAGCTTTGGCCAATAAACCTGTTGAAAGAGCTTTCTAACAAAGTATACATAAATATATAGCATATAATTTTAAGAGAAGTAGTTAAAATGTTATAATATGTATGAAAAAGTGAAAACTTCATTTTCAATTTTTTGAAACAAAATTGAAGTTGGTTTCTAAAAATTGTAACTTATTTCCCTTCAGCCAGCAGAGTGGAATTTACACACTCCCAAATAGCATTTTCAAGGGCTTTAATTCTATACATTATGCAATGTTCCAGCTAAAGTATTTGAAAATATTGCCAAAAATTTCTGATGAACATACCATTATCTCATCACAAATTCATAAATTAAAAATATTTTTTCTTTATACAATACACTACTTGTATACATTATATTAAAACTCATACCAAGTATTTTTTATATACCTTACACTTTTAGGGCCCCTATTTAAAAAGTTATGAGTTGAAACAAATCAAACAGACACCATCTTGGTATATGGCCTCCATTTTGGATTTACGAAATTCATACATTAACTACAAATACGTACACGCAACAACCCCTCGCCCAATTGCAGTTTGAAACTAAAGTACAGTACTTCTTTTAGTTCTAAAGAACTGACAGCAATGTATGCCCGATAGCTGGCCTTGAATTTTACAATTAAGCTAAAGGACTGGTCATAAATTACCAGGGGAGGGATGTTGGAGAAAGTGGGAGGGTCATAACATTTTCAGCCCCTTAAAAGGGAGGGTGTTATAGAATATTGAACTATCAAAAGGGTTGTATTATGATTTGCCACTTCATTTGACAAACTAAATAAATTTCCAGTGGACAATATTTCTCAGAACTTTGTATTGTCCGAATTTAATTGTTTCATAGGACATCAAACTAAATACATGCAGCCAAAACTTGTTAATTTTTGGGTGCTGTTTATACCATCAATCACTAAGATAACCCGCAGAGAGCTGGCTCGCATGCTATCACTAAGACAGCAATTACTTTTATCACAATATTGATGACTCAAGAAATAATCAATGCAGTATTTAGTATATAGACACCAAAGGCTGTTGAAGAAAGAAAGTGAATCTCTATCATACAATGAGTGTCCTTTAAAAAATCAAATTCGTTCAAATGTCTACGGATGCATATAGTGCAAATTCAAATTAGATTTACTAAGAAGTATTAGGGATTCTATGCCAATTGTTGGTGTGGATAGATTATCCCCTCGCCCGGACGGCGCGAAGCGCCGTCCAGCGCCGAAGGCGCTGGGGCGAGGGTGATAATCTTGACGGGGTGGTTCAATATCCGGTCGTGTATAAGGTCCGGTCGTCTGAAGTGTCAATAGTTTTAGAAAAAGTTTGTCCCGTGTATATATATAGGTATCCATCAACCGTGGACCGTACGTTGTTTAGGTTTGATGACGAGGATGGAAGAAAATAGCTAAACAAGGATATTTATGGATCTACAAGGATATTTATCTAGGTCGTGAGCCGGAACATTTTGTGCTATCGTCTTTAAAAAATATTTTTCATAAGCGACTTACTGTTTGTGAATTTTAAACAGTATTGGAAACTCGAAAAAACGTGAAATGAGTAATTTAAATAACGAATGGCAGGCTGAAGCTGCACGAGCAGAGGAGAACGAGAGGGGGCAGTCGTTAAAACAAAACCTCAATGCTTATTCTGTGACAAAACCAACACAGCAAGAAGGATTGCGACTTGAGAAACATTAAGTCAACATCATGCAAAGCGACTCGAAGACGAAGTGTTAAACTAGCAAAATGTCTATTGTCAACAACGAGCAAAGCCACTGGAAGTGCGGTGTTGTAATGAGAAAAGTATACAGGAAAAAGCGGCTGCAGATATCCAGTATTATTCTCGTAATTTGTGCTTTATATTGATACTACAGAATAGTAAGTGTTTACTACATATATTATTTTCAAATTGCATTTATGATGTACAAAGTACAGACTACAGTATGTTTATCCTATGCTTGATAACAAGCATATATATACTCAGTACTGGTAGTTAATAGGGTGCAAAAACGTGTACACAGCAAAAGTCATTTTCTTATTAAGAAAATTTTTCTTATTTCAAGAATTATTTGTCTTAAAACAAGAAAATGATTTTCTTAATAAGAAAAAAATTCTTAAAATAAGAAATATTTTGTATTGCAAGAAATGAGATTTTCCAATTTCTTAAAATAAGAAAATATTTTCTTGAAGTAAGAAAATGATTTTCTTGATAAGACAAAAAATTCTTAAAATAAGAAATATTTTCCTTTTTCTTAAACTAAGAAAATATTTTTTGGAAGAAAATGTTTCCTTAATAAGAAAAAAAATTAATATAAGAAATATATATTTTGTTGCAGAAATAATAATTTTCCTTTTTCTTAAAACAAGAAAATGTTTTCTTGAAATAAGAATTGCTATAAATACATAATTATTTTGAGATAATAAAAATTCATGAAATAAGAAAACATGATCAGGTAATTGTTATATATATTTTGTGATTTATTAAGTAAAAGCCTATCCAGAAAAATAGAATATCGATTTTACTTAAAACAAGAAAAATTTACTTAAAACAAGAAATATTTTCTTATTTTAAAAATAAACCAAGAATCAATTTTGCTTAAAAAATGAACAATCCATTTTAGTTGCCCGAATTACGAGGATTTATTTGTTGTAGACTGTCAACAAAGTCTTGGCTATAACGTTTTGAGTGCAAGGGTCAATAAAAACATTGCGCGACGCGGGGTCGTCTTGGTATCATTTGTAGCTTTATAAACTGGAAGATACACTGGCTCGCTCAACTTGACATTATGCTGATATATTTGATATATAATTTCTACTAGCCTCCTCCATCCAAGTAATAGCCAATGTTTTGGCTGGGATTACAGGGAAGTATAGGGATAGAAGGGATTGGTGAAGGGTATAGGACATTTCCCAGAGGTCCTAGCGAGTTAATGTTGCTGCGCCATTATTTGAATCCTGTTTGAATCTCTTGTGGTCGCCGTTGAAACTTGGATTCTTTGTTTGGTAAAGTGCTTTGTGTTCCAATTCTAAAGAAGTGGCTGATCATCGATTATTCGTCGGTATTACAAAATACTGGCTGCGGGGATAAATACGACAGTGATACGTTTTCAGGCTGTCAAAGTACTTCGAAGGTAAGTCTAACTCTGATCTACTATATTATATTATAGCTCCTAAATGGCATGCATCTGAAAGTTTGAAGCAAATCAAATAGTTGTCCTAAACTTATCTTATCAAAAACTTTGTCTTAGAGGATTCCATTGTGAGAAGAGTTATTTTTCAATTGAAATTATGACTTTATGTGGATAATCAAGTGTCAGCATTATCAAAATTTGATGGAGAAAGCCCATCCTTAGGTTATTAACAAAATGCCCATCCTCAGGTAACAAAATGGTATGTTATACCAATATTTATCGGGAATAAGCGTTTACATAACCTTTTATTTGTTAATATGATAATTATTAAGTATGAATAACAATCAACAAAGGGGAATTTCTAAGGATCATTTAAATCCTTGCTGAAAAGCACAAATTCAGAGAGTAATGGCATATGTGATATTGGTTTGGTTTTAGAAGTGTTGTTAAACATTTGGCATTACTCAAAATATTTCTTCATGTGATGTTGTATACCGGTTGTCAATTACTGCAGTTATAGATTTTTGATTATTCATGGAATTAAAATGCATGTGACATACAAAGTACCAAGTGAACCAGCTTTGACGATACATGGACGATTGTCAAGCTCAAATCCTCTGAAAATGTCCCAGACAGGGGCCGGGCTTGAACCTGTAACCTTCTGATTGCCTGTGACATGCTCTAATATCAAGACTCTTATGGATATCGAAGGTCACAATGATGTACCTGTACTAATATTTGATTGCTATTATAATTCACTGTATTATGCAAAATTCACTATATACCAGTAATACTTAGGAAACTGTCTGGGATTTATTTTCTGAGGATTTGAGCATGACGGTCATCATGTATCGTAATAATAATCACTAGTGTATATATTTGCATAACAAGACAGTTTAATGATACTTATAATTTACGTTAGTATACACAACATTGTGTATATATTAATGTATTCACTACAACATTGTGTATATTAATGCATCCAAGCATTGCCAATATATAGTGACTGCCGCATAGGCAGTACATATACATGTAGCAATCGAACCAGTGCATCATTGTAACCTTCGCTCTCCATCTGAGTCTTGTTAGCTCAATGGTTAGAGCATCTTACCGGCAATCAAAAGGTTACCGGTTCGATTCCTGTACCGGACGGGACTCGTAATAAATTTTTCTTAGGATATGAGCTTGAGGATCGCCCATGTTCCATCTACTTATAATATTGTAACATTAATTATAGGTTAGATAATGGTCACAACTCACAAGTGTTCTATTGCGATATAGACTCTCAAGAATTACAGTAGTTAGAAGGCCCTGAGTGGATTTATATTTAATTTGTGGGACTCTGTGTCATATCCCATAGAACACGAGGGACCATTATCTAACTGTTTTAGAGAATGGTTGAAACCACAAAGTACAGTAATTTTAACTGTTACTATACATATACCAGAACCTTTGACTTACTGCATTGGATTCATTAGTGAACTCTATGTAGAGTCCACTGTGCTATGACAAAAGAAAACAAAATATCTTTTAGTGGACTCTATTGTATAATAGAGTTCACTATTAACCTGTGTAATCTTGATGAATTAAAGCACTATGGAGTAGCAGTGAAATACTCGACATTGATTGGTTGAGTGGTTGCAACCATTGTCTAATGTTAATTCATTAACTTGGTTATGGTCTTTAATTTATTATTATCTGTATTTTAATTTGGTTGTTTCTAGATGAAGTTGCAATTTTGCCATTCCTGCTTAAACAAAACTAAGATAAGAGCAGCTGGAAACATTTCTTTAGCTTATTTTGGTAAGTTTTAGTTTATTTTATCCTACTAATAAATTTTGTATTATGCTTGTGAAAGAGCATATACATACAGTACCTTCAATCTGTTTAATTTTTAAATAATTTGAAATTTTTTTCTCCTTACCAACAAAAACTGGGTGTTCAGTGGATGAACCTGTTTATGTTTTAAGTTTGTCAAAGACTGTGTACACTCTGACAAACTTAAAACATTAACATGTACCAGTACTCCATCCTAGACTCAGTAGCTCAATGGTTAGAGCATCTCACCAACAAAATTATAGTATTATAATATTTTAGTATACAGTATATATACCGTAGTTTAGTTATAATTCTGGCTGATGTACCAGTACAAATGACATTAAGTTGCTGACTTGAAAAGTGTGGTGGTATTAAATAAATTGGGTGAATGTAATCATATGTCATGCACTGTATACTGGTACACTAGTTGCATGTATTATATAAATATTTCAGAATTTATACATGTTCTGTAATATAATATTTTAGTTATAATTATGGGTAATAACATTTGTCTCTGTATGTCAGCGATGACTTGGAAAAGTGTGATATTAAATAAATTGACAGAGAATAAAATAATGCTGAATATACAAATTAAAAAAGATATGTTATAGAAGTTCCATTGTATGACCTACAGTAATTGCTCCATGGAAACCCATTGCTTTTCAGCCTGCCATTATATATGTTAAATTACCTATCTAAAACTGCACTTTATTCACATTATTAAATAAGGAAGAATGGTGTTCTGGTCTGGCTTGGTCAATATTTTCTTTAAATGCAAATGAGATGCCTTGAGAGAATGCTAATAAAAATGATACACTTCATTGAGCATGCTTAGTATACTAGGTATATTACTCCATTGTTGGATTTACAGGGGTGTGCACCCCCTAGTCTTGGCCAATGGGGGATGCAGTGAGGGTGCCAATTGTTTTGTCAAATCTAATTTTTAGGTATCATAGCTATCATATGATTCATACATTGGATATACAGTATATTTTGTCTTTGAAGATCGGAATTACCCTGAGGACACAAGTGATTCTTTTAATCAAGTTTTAAAGGAATATAAACAGTACAAGTCTGAAGTATAGAAACAGTATGTATGAGCAAACATTGAGCAAATTATTGTGATTTACCAGTGGCGACTATATAAATTATTTGCCAAAGGAAAATGTGTTTAAAGGTCATAGCGCAGGATTTATTGAGGAGTATTTCTTCGAACCTCTTGTTGCACGACCGTGTTATGAGAAGAATGGCACTATTACCGGTATGACGTCATAGTGTCATACTGGTAATAGGTTTATTGAACAAAATAATATTCCAGCGCTCGATATTTGGTTTGTCACTTATCACTCACCCAAGAGTAAACAGTATTCCAAACTTCACTAAAATAAAACCAAAATATACAGTATTTTCTCGCCGTACAGGTATGATATCATTATGACATCACTTACCGGTAGTACCAGGCTTTCTTCCGACGCGGTTGTTGTTCAACTGAGTTTAGCAAAAGGGCTGAAAACTCGATCTTTAACAGATCATAAAAGTAGAACCGAGCAACCAATTTCAATTATTTCTTCGGTTTTGAATTGAACTTTTCGAATTCCGAAAAATAGAATAACCTCAAAAGGTATAGTTGACCTTTAATTGATCTGCATGACCCCAGCAAATCACAATATATTATCTTGTTATAACTGTGTTGAATAATTACTTTATCCATTCAATTTATTTCTTAAGGGTTATTTTAGTTGTATTTTCTGTATTTTGTTCTAATGAACAGAAGGTTTTTTCCAACAGTTTAGCAGAATAAGCCATGTTTATACTAAGAATAAGCCATGTTTATAATAAGCCATGTTTATACTAGCCATGTTTATAGTAACATGCAACAGCCGACCAAAATTGAGTAAAAATGTTATGATATAGATATTATACAACTATATTGGATGAAGTTCAGCATGATATCAAGAATTATTAAGGCCGAGGTTTGTGTTATCTGCTGAAGGCTGACGTGGATGACACAAACAGGGCCTTGATAATTATTGATATCATGTGATAACCAAATTCAATAATTGTATTATTCTTTAGGTACGTTTCAGTGTAAACGACTTCAACTTTATTAATTAACAATTACTTCATCTACACTTTACAGACAATTATTGATATTTTGTCAGGCTTTTAGTCAATCACAATCGAAATTGTATCAGTATTGTATAATAATATACATCTTTTTTATAATAGTATCTATATAGTTATATGGATATTTTTTATAACATTTATTGTATAAGTTGTTTGAACTGAAAACTTTCAATATTTTTATGCATATTATATATTTTATTGTTCCTTCGGAAGTATATTTGTATTGTATTTTATTGTTTATATTGTAACAATGCATGCATGCATTTGTACGATTCTTTTTTTTATACATTATGTTATGTATTATCATAAAACATTGTTGATTTTATATAATATTTAAATTTTATTTCATTTCACGTATAATATTTCTTATTATTAACCATAAAATTGAGAAAATCGTAGAACTTCTAATTTCTTATATGTACATTCACTCAAGAAAATAATAACTTGTTTTGAGAATATTTCTTAAAATAATAACTTGTTTTTTAAGAATAAAAAATCTTATTTTAACAAAATATTTTCTTAAAACAAGTTGTCATTTTTTCTAGGGAGAATATTCTTAAGAAAAATTTCTTAAGAAATTCTCAAGAAAATTCTTAAGAATTTATTTTTCTTAAGAAATTTTTCTTAAGAAGAATAACTTACCATTCTCCCTAGAAAAAAATAACTTGTTTTAAGAAAAAAAAATCTTAAAATAAGTTTTTTTTTTCTTAAAATAAGAAAAATATTTTTTGCTGTGTAGACAATATAGCTGGGTTTATACGATCTGGGCCTGGCCTACAATAGTGTACTATATAATTATCAATGTTGTTCAGAATTGTTTCAACAATGTTGACATATACCCAATGTCAATATAATCCTATATACCTGTAGTCTCCATCTGAGTCTCGGTTTCTCAATGGTAGAGCGTCCCAGAGGCAATCAGGTTACAGGTTTTATTCCTGTCTGCATGGGACTCAGAATCATGCATTTTCTGAGGATATATGAGCTTGACAATCATCCATATATCATCTGTCTACTCCAATCTTCCCTTATTCACTACAGCAGTACTGCATATAGTATTAACACTGACCAGTATACAGTAATGCTGGTTCAAGTGTTCAACTGATATTGTTCATGCAGTCATGATAACCAAATTGTTACAGTTCCATTGTTCAGTCAATATGCTGTAATAACTTTTTCTATCGATAGCTGTGTACCTAACCTGATTGCCTAGCTGTGACGCTCTAACCATTGAGCTATACCGAGACCCAGATCGAGACTGCGAGTGAAGGTTGCAATTCGACATAATACATTTGGTTGATATAGGTATATGGTATTGCCTATGCAGCTTGCATTCACTACAGCAGTGTATATATATATATATTAACCCATCCAAGCATTACTGATATAATATACTGTAGTGACTGCAGCCGTATAGGCAGTACATATATCAATTGAACCAGTAACATCATTGTATTCATTCTCTCTCCATCGGAGTCTTGATGGCTCAATGGTTAGAGTCACCGGGAATCAGAAGTTTATAATTTTTGTTCAATTGGGAATAATTTTTCTGAGGAGGCTAACAATAGTCCATGTATCGATACTGGTCTATATGCCATATACAATCTGTGTTTAATCCATCCATTTATGGAACATGTTAGGCCTACACTATTAGCTGGCCTAGTGGCCATAACCTATATAACTTATTGTGTCTGTGTAGGCTTTGACAATGCTGGTCCTAGGCTTGTAATGTAAAATACAGCTTATATAGGATATTTATATTAACATTGGCTATTGGATATGTCAACATTGTTGAACAACATTGTTGAAACAATGCTGAACAACCTTGTTTGTTCAACTGATATTGTTCAGCGATTGATAACCACAGTGTTACAGTATTGTTCAGTCAATATGCTGTGATAACTTTTGCTATCTTAGCTGTGTACCTGTAACCTGATTGCTTCTGTGACGTTCTAACTATTGAGCTACTGAGACTCAGACATTGGAGACTGAGAGTATAGGCCTCCATGTTAGGCCTACAGTAGTTGGTCTCATGGCCATAACTAATAACTTATTTTGCCAATGAATAGGCTTTGACAAATTATGCTGGTGCTAGGCTTGTAATGTAAAATACAGCTTATATTAATATAGGATTATATTGACATTGGGTATATTGACATTCACTATTTCAGCAGAAATTGATAGGATTGAACAAGTACTGTGTCAGGTAGATCAATGTCAACAAGCGGGCTAGGAATGTCATCCTGAACATTGGATATATATGCGCATGGTGATATAATTTAGATACTACAGTACACACTGCCATGTCTTGTTGCACATACATGGCTTTTGTATTAATAACCATCAAAATATGGTATCTGCACTAGGCATTTATTATTATTATTATTATTATTAATAATATTTAATAATACAATATTTATGGTAGCCCCTTCAATGCTAACACTGGTATCAATGGGTGTGTTTCTAACCAATTACAGAAATTACAAGTGTAAACACATATTTATATAATGTTACAAAAACTAATTTTAACTCAAAAGTTTTATAAATCCAGCAAATTAATCGATCAGTTGCAAGTCCCCACTTAGAAAAGATCAGTTTTCCTGCCCTGCGTTGAGTCCTGCCAAGAACATCAATATTATATTCCACATCCCTGCCAACTCCACATCGCAGCAGTCTAATGTGGGTATAATTATCAACTTACTTTATAAATTCATCCACACTAACAATCAGGGTAGAATACGTCTTAGTAAACCCAATTTTAATAGACCCTAGACATTTTACTTATTACTTTTTCAACACTTTATAATAACTACTGAGTTGATTATTTCATGTGGAATTATCAATAGTGTGAAACAAGTAATTTTTTTCTTATAATGATTGATGGTAAAAACAGCAGTTTTCTGTTACCGCACCCAAAAATTAAAAAGTTTCTATAAGTTATTTAGCTTGATGTTCTATGAAACAATTAAATTCAGACAACAAAAGATATATTGATAAATTGTCCACTGAAAATCTATTCAGTTTGGCAAATGAATGGGGTTATTACCTAATAGCGTAGCGTCTGGCTGCTATTAATAGCTCAAAATGCGGTTTTGACTCAAAATGATTGCACGAAATAGGGGTAAAAACGGACAAACATGGATACCGACGTCATCTCGATGTACTGCTATTCAAGTAAAAGAACGAAAATAAGTACTGCAAGCAACTACGCTATAAAAGTTTCAAAGAGTAAGCGGGTGAGGGGTTGTTGCGTATACGTATTTCTAGTATACAGTAAGTTGATAATTTTACCCACATTGGACTACTGTGACGTGGAGCTGGCAGGAATATGGATAACTAAATATTGATGGTCATAATCAGAGGTCTCTATGCATGTCAGGGAAACTTATCTTTCCTAAGTCGGGACTGAAACTGATTGGTTAATAGAAATCCTAAGTTTTGTACATCTTGTATTAGAAGCAAGTTACATTGTGTAATGCTAGTTAGGAAATTACATGGCATTTTAACACCATATCTACCGGTAAAGAGCTATTTTCCATGTTTCAATTAATCTGTTCATACATATACAGCACATGTTGTAGCACCATTATCTATTGCCTTAATTGACAATATGTACAGGATATACAACTTTGAGTTAAAATTAGTTTGTGTAACACTGTAGTGTACATTTGTGAATATGTGTTAATATTTAATTGTAACAACTGTAATTTGTTAGAAAACAAGACCTCCATATATTGATACCAGTGTTAGAATTGAAGGCGCTATCCTGTATAAATATTACTGGTATTGTATTATTATTATTATTATTATTATTATTATTAATACTAATAATAATAATGCATTAACAATAATGCTACTAATAATAATGCCTAATGCAGATTGCAGATACCATATTTGCCATGTAACAAAGCATATATATGGCATTGTGTACTATAGTATCTAAATTATATCACAATACACATATATATTATAACCTGTATTCCGGATGACATGCCTAGTCTGCTTGTCGACAATGATCTAACTAACACAGTACTTGTTCTCCCTAATAGTTTTTGCAGACATAGTATTGTCAACATACAGAATAATAAGTTGTGACCCACTCTATAGGCCAGCTACTTTAGGAGTACTGAGCTTATATATGGAATACATGCCAGTATACAAAACATGGACGTCAAGATCATATCGTCAGAAACATTATTCCTGGTTGAAAAAATTATAACCTTCTTATTGCCAGTTATAAATGATGTACTGGTTCTAATGATATATGTACTGACTAGCAGCAGTTACTATATATATATATATATATATATATATATATATATATATATATATATATATATATATATATATATATATATATATATATATATATATATATATATATATATATATATATATATATATATATATATATATATATATATATATATATATATATATATATATATATATATATATATATTATATATATATATATATATATATATATATATATATATATATATATATATATATATATATATATATATATATATATATATATATATATATATATAAATATATATATATATATATATATATATATATATATATATATATATATATATATATATATATATATATATATATATATATATATATATATATATATATATATATATATATATATATATATATATATATATATATATATATATATATATATATATATATATATATAATATATATATATATATATATATATATATATATATATATATATATATATATATATAATATATATATATATATATATATATATATATATATATATATATTGGTAATATTTGGCATTTCACTCGATCAAACTACACGTTGAAAGGATTTAAGGTGAAGGAAAATGTCGAGTGTTGGAATACATACATTTTAAGACCAAACCGGGACCACACTGTAAAAAAAGTTGAGTAGAATGAACTCAAAATATTGAGTAAAATGTGCACCCACAGCAACTCCTTATTTTCAGTAAAATATTTATTAACTCATGCTTGAGTAAATTCTACTCAAAATTTGAGTTCTAGTTACTCAAGATAAATGCACCCACAGCAACTCCTTATTTTGAGTAAAATATCAATTTACTCATATTTGAGTAAATTCTACTCAAAATTTGAGTTCTAGTTACTCAAGATCAATGCACCCACAGCAACTCCTTATTTTGAGTAAAATATCAATTTACTCATAGTTGAGTAAATTCTACTCAAAATTTGAGTTCTAGTTACTCAACACTAATGTGCCTAATGTAACTCCTCATTTTGAGTAAAATACCTAAATACTCACAATAGAGTATACTGCAGTTGTTAGCGAAAATTAACAATTTGACAAAATACAAGCAAAAGTTAGTGGCAGTTCATAAAAATTATATATTTGTCAGGTGTTAAATTTACAAAACAAAGAAGTTGTATTAATTTATAGTCCATGCATCATGTTAAAAGTTCTTCTGAATTATTTTTGAATGTAATTATTGAGGAAGGACATTTTAACCCATCCAATATGTTTAAAAAACACTTTTGGAGAAATAAACAAAAGTTGTTGATAAATGGCAGGTACTGGAACATGGACACGTAATTAGCAGCCACTTTTCAAATTCTTTTTTCTGCAGCAAAGAAGATCTCTGGTGCTTCATATATTAAGCCTTTCACAATAACATGTGGCGACGAATTGGTGCTATTTTCAACCACTTTTTGGATATTAGCATCTTCCTGAAATTATTCAAATAAAAAAGATCTCAGCATATACATATATGTAGTAAGTAAGTGTAAATAACAAATAACTGAGAAGAATTTTTAAAAATATACCTGCAGGGCTAATCGTCCTTAGTTGCAGCCGGTGGCTGAATTGCGAAGGGCGCAGATCAAACATGGTCGAGTCGAAGGTATATTAAAGGTATATATATACCCATGTCTGACCACTTAACTTCAAACCTCAGTGGTGAGTGGCAGCACCCTAACGGAACACGCCACCCGTGCTTCTCTATAACATTGCTGTTATAATGGTGAATTTTAATTATGATACAGAACAGATGAAGATCTTGGTAGACAATCTATAGTAGCACAACATACTACATAACATTTCTATTCACTGCACTTCAAATCTCATGCTGTATAAAATAATTCATTTTAAGGAAATATAATATTTCAGAAAAAGGAATTATATTCAAACATGTAATTGCAAATGCAAACTCGATCTTTGTGGCACATTCAAACACCTCAAGGAAAAACAGACAGGTCTGTGCTGTATTATTGATTACAGTATGGAGATAAATCTAAAATTATGGATCAAGTTTGTAAACTGGAAAGCTCTGTTAACACCGCCCTGTGGCGTTCGTTAAAATTCTGCCTACATGAAGTAGATGCTTGCTATTGATTCCGAACGACGAACGAACGAACGAACTCACACACGGAATATAAACTATAAAGCGTTGCTAAAGGCACCGCAATTTGCATACATGTGCACAGGAACATGGTCACGTATTATATTTAGATCATAATAACTAGTTTACAAGCGCAGCGTAAAAACGTGTTATTGTTGGACAAGCTGAATACAGACTTGATGATAAATGATCATAATAACTAGTTTACAAGCGCAGCGTAAAAACTTGTTATTGTTGGACAAGCTGAATACAGACTACACAGAATAGAGATCAACAGTTGATCTACCTTCTCATCAAGTCTGTATTCAGCTTGTGCAACAATAACAGGTTTTTACGCTGCGCTTGTAAACTAATAAGAGGCCGAAACCTCATCATCTTCGAACACGAGGCCCGAAGTATCTTCGAACACCCGACGCAATACTACCCAGTAAATCATAGTTATAATAAGTGTACCTCTGGTCATTTCGAGTGTTGGTTGCGTTAAAAGAATATTATTCAAATCCAAACGCGACTGTCGGATCAAAATTCCCTGTATTCTGATTGGTAGAGCCGCAGGCGGACCTCTGCGAAGACAGTGCTGCATTTGTGTTGCTAAATTAAGCACACCGTCATTGTCGCCTGATTGGTCGAGTACTCATTTAGTTGATCCGATTGAAATAAATGGTCAAAATATAAAAATAAATATATATTCACCTTAGCTTATAAAATAGCATTTTCGCTACCGTATATAAGGTAGCCTATTACATGTTCCGATCGTGTGTTACTGATATACGTCGAAACAACGATCGCGGTCACTGTAGTTATTGCGGCGACATAAAGCATATTAACTGGCAATACGACTCTTCGTTCTATACATCTCTTCACTCAGATACATATAAGATAGATATATATGTTTAGTTTTCATGTGACGGGCAATGCGAGGGGAAATGGCCTGTTAATGCACAGCGCATATGTAAGTAGAGGCGGATTTCCAGTCCATGCATGCATGCAAGCAAGCTCCGTTTAGCGAATTAAGCTCATCATATTTCCTACTCGTATTCTTTTGAGTAGAATTTACTCAGTTTAGTGAGTTAAACTTACTCATATTATAATGAGTAGATTTACTCAGTCTTGAGTAATTTATGTACTGTACCTACTCAAAGTATGAGTACAATTTCGAATTTACTCCAAATAATGAGTTAGAGTACTCCCAATTCTAGTTTTACTCGCATGTGAGTAAAGTTTACTCAGCATGTTGAGTAAAATTACTCAACCTACATGCAAATTACTCAAAAATTGAGTAATTGTTTACTCAAATTTTGAGTAGAAAACAATTTACTCAATTTATGAGTATAATGTACTCAATATTCTGAGTTGAGCGACATCAGTTACTCAAACATTGAGTAATTTTACTCGGGCTTTTTTTACAGTGCAGTTGCGAAAAATGCAACTTTAAGGCCTTCCGGCTGGGAATTGAACCCGCGACCCTGTGATGCTAGTGCAGTGCTCTGACCACTGAGCTACGGAAGCCGTTGCCAAGAGCGTAGTCACGGGTTCTGTATATATGGTGGTGGTAATGCCGGGATAAGATTCTGGGTATATTATAGGTAATATTTGGCATTTCTCTCGATCAAACTACATGTTGAAAGGATTTAAGGTGAAGGAAAATTTCGAGTGTTGGAATACATACATTTTAAGACCAAGCCAAGAATGCAGTGACGAGAAACTGACGTTTCGAGCGGAGCCCTTCGTCAGAGTAAGACGAGATGAAATAAATAAATAGGGCTTATATATATATGCCAAAAGGGTGTCACAAGTAGAAAGTAGCCAATCAAATGCACGGGAGATAAACAAAGTAATAATTAATGAGATGCGAAAAGATAAATCATTTGCTATTTTTACAGTCGATCAGAGTCGGAATGTATTCAAAACAGTGTCTACGCAGCACTCTACTTGCACACAAAATGTGGTACATCAAAAACCATGCCAGAGCGCTCAAACTGCAAGCAGTGAGCGTGCGCACAATGCGTAAGCGACAATGGTTCATCCTGTAGAGCGCTCAATATGACCTAAAGGTCATAGAGCGATATCTAACTACAGACGGTACCGTTTCGGCCTTTTGGGCCTCATCAGTGTAGTGCTGATGAGCAGGATGAAGATGACTGCTATTTACAGTCACCCTTGATGCACACAAAATGTGGGACATCAAAAACCATGCCAGAGCGCAACTGTCAGTTTCACGCAAGGCGATCTTCAGGCGAATCTTCAGGCGAATCGAATATATATATATATATATTATATATATATATATATATATATATATATATATATATATATATATATATATATATATATATATATATATATATATATATATATATATATATTATATATATATATATATATATATATTATTTATATATATATATATATTATATATATATATATATATATATATATATATATATATATATATATACATGTATATATATATATATATATATATATATATATATATATATATATATATATATATATATATACAGTATATAAAGAATAAGGAAATCAAATGAGGCCGATAACTACTGTTTAAAAATACTTTATTGCAAGTATGCGTCTTAGCTTTCGTCGTTCAACGACATTATCCGAGACAAAGAAGGTAAAAAGATAACAGCATTATATAGGTGCTAAGTATTATTATTACTAGAAATACGAATTCGCAATAATCCCCTCGCCTGCCTTTTCTATCCCCCCCCCCCCCACTCCTACGGGAATTTCCCCATCCATGGTGCCCAGACCTCGCACGCCGTGGCCGTGTATTTGTGTTTTGAAAAAATTCACAATTTCCAAAAGCCCGTTTCGTCGAAGAAATGTTTGAACGTTATCTCGGCCAATATTTAACCGATTTAAAATCTGAAAACAGATTTGGAATTAGCGAGTCAACATTCATAACATACGCGTTTACTATATTACGAGAACGTGAGTACCCTTCGTAAAAACGGTTTATGTACTTAGAAATTAGTCGATTATAACTGGTCACTTCATCGTATATTATTTTGAACGTTATCTCGATCAATATTTAACCGTTTTCAATTCTGAAAACAGATTTGGAATTAGCGAGTCAAAATACAGCACATATGTTTCTACTATATTACGAGAACGTGAATACCCTTCGTAAAAATGGTTTATGCACTTAGAAAGTTAGTCGGCTTTGTCGGCTATGATTAGCCGGTCACTTTGTCGAATATTATGTTGAATATCTCGATCAATATATAACCGTTTTCAATTCTGAAAACAGATTTGGAATTAGCTAGTCAAAATACATAACATATGTGTCTACTATATTACGAGAACGTGAATACCCTTCGTAAAAATGGTTTATGTACTTAGAAATTAGTCCGGGCTTGGTCGGCTATGATAATCTCGATCAATAACCGTTTTCAATTCTGAAAACAGATTTGGAATTAGCGAGTCAAAATACATACTCGGACTCGGATTTCTATTTCCTTAAAAAACTATGTCTCTTGTGACGGTTCAATTTAATCTGAGTATCTAGTTACCAGTGCCACATTTTCCGATGCCGCGCATGAGGACGGTTGATCATATATATATATATATATATATATTATATATATATAATATATATATATATATATATATATATATATATATATATTATATATATATATATATATATACCTATAAACTGATCCTAGATCTAGGAACGGCTTGGATCTCGCGTGATAAGGGACTAAACGCCGGTCGATATTAGCACCCTCGCCCTCAGGCCTTCGGCCTTCGGCCGGCGCTTCGCGCCGGGCGAGGGGATCAAAAATATTTTAAGAGGAATGCTCCTTCACCCGAGAGTGATTTTCAAGGAGGTCCTCTATCAATACAATAGTAGAACTAACTGATATATACCTGTTTACAACATTATATTATATACCTATGTACGTATAGCATATATATATATATATATGTATAAAAAAATAACTAAGAATAAAAGTAAGAAATAAGTAAATTATTTAAAGTTAATAAAAATATATACTATTAATAGTAAAAACGTGAAAATAACTCTGACTTCAACCGTCTCTTAAAAACAGGAAGTACTAAAATATCCCTGATGTCCATATCAAGACTATTAAAGTCTGCAATAGCTTGAAAATTGAATCGCAACTTTCCCCATTCAGTTCGTGGTTTTGGTAAACTAATTCTGTCAGAATTCCTTAGTCCATATGTGACACACTCACCACGACGTGGGAGTAATTCAACAGATGGTATCATGTTCTGGCGACATTTGAAGACGTATAGGCAACGGTGAAAAAATCTTCTCTTTTTCAGGGATAGCAGTCCTAAACCATGAACATTTACTGTTGAGTCAACTTTTGAAATTGTTCTAGCTTATCCATTAATACAATGTTCCTTTGGTCTCCCCAAATAACATCACCATAATCAAAAATCGGTAAAACGTAACATTTATACATCGTAGTCATCGCCTTCAAATTTAAGAATCCTGAAATACGGTTGAATAAAGAGAGCTTATGTCCAAGCCTTTTAAAAATGCCATGCAAATGAAGGATCCAGGATAGTCTCTCATCCAAAAGCACCCCCAAATATTTGAAATGTTGAGAACGTTCAATTGCTTTTCCTTGTAAAGTAACCTGTACATCACGAAATCCTGGTAATCTTTGACTGCTCCCGATCATCAACAATTTAGTTTTCTTTGTATTCAAACACAACCTGTTACTGTTTAACCATTCGATCACTATATCGACATCATCTTGGAGAACATCATTGAGATCCTGAGAATTTCCAGCCGAGAAATAGAGTGTAATATCGTCAGCATACATTAGGATTTGTGACCTGTCCAAAGATCGTGGTAAGTCATCAATGTACATTGTAAACAAAAGTTACCAAGGATCGATCCCTGAGGCACACCAAGTGTAACTGACCTTATTTCGGATTGCTTTTTTTTTCGGATTGAGTTTTAAAATATGATTGGACGGTCTAATTGGATGATAAGAAGGCGGGACAATTGATCAAAGCTCTTTCAGGTGCTTTTTCTCAATTCAATTCTGCACCAAAGTTTGCGTATTTCTCCCGGTAAAACTTCGCCGCGTTTTAACAGTTTTCGCTGAAATTATTGTCGGTTGTTGAAAACATACCCTTCAGCGAAAACGTGTCGGCGATTTTTGATACGTTGCGTGTTTTCGTTTTTATCGCGTTTTGATATTAAAAGATATGAAATATGTTGTGACTCTCATGAAAATCATTATTAAAAATTGAACGAAACAGAATTTCAAAAATCGCCGCGACACGTTTTTGCTGGTCATTTATCGGAGGTTACAACGGTATAAACTGGAAAACCATAAATTAAATTCCAAAGGACTTTAGCCAGACAAATCCGACACACTTATTTTTTCTTTCAGTAAATAAAACAATTGAACAATTCACCCCCAATAAAATTAGGTTTTAACACTGTTTGCTATGATCAATTTGCATTAAATTGATGTATAACAAGTTGTGATCGCATTAATAGGGGCGCGATGCAAGGTTTTTTACGACGCGATGCCGGATAACCCAATTGCTACCTTAAGCGGCCATCAATATCGAAATGTTTCATTCGCCTGAAGATCGCCTTGCGTGAAACTGACAGTTGCGGCTTTTATCATTTTGAGGTAAGACCACTTTCACTATATATTCGATATTCGATTTATGGTATTGAGCACTTTCAACGTTCCGTGAACAACATCACATTCGTTTTATCGTTTTAGTATATATATATATATATATATATATATATATATATATATATATATATATATATATATATATATATATATATATATATATATATATATATATATATATATATATATATATATATATATATATATATATATATATATATATATATATATATATATATATATATATATATATAATATATATATATATATATATATATATATATATATATATATATATACACTGTAAAAACTGATTGGTTAAAATAACCTTTTTAATTGGTTGCAACCAATTCCAAGAGGTTAAACCAACCAAATAAATTGGTTGTAACCAGAATAAATTGGTTATACTAACCAATAATTTTTAGTCCACACTGAAGTTGTAACTCTTACAACCAAACAGAATTGGTTATGACCAATAAAAATTGGTCGGATTCACCAATTGTCAAATGGTTGCAATGAAGTCACATTTAAAGTAACCAATTTAATTTAGTTGTAACCATTTTGAAATGGTTAGTCAAGTAACCATTTAAATTTGGTTGTAACCAAATGGATTTGGCTATAACCATTTAAAAATTGTTAACTAACTACTTTTGTCACTTTTCGTAAATAATTTTGATCTGGTTTCACATGAATCTGGATGTGTGTTAACAGCCAAATTCAACTGTGAAACAATTGCAACATTGACATATAAATCAAAGGAGAAAATCAGATTTCATTAATCAGGGAATTGTGACCAAAAATAGACTCAATTTCCAATTTCCAGTTAAACTGCCAAGCTCGCCATGCTGTGTAGTTGGTTTCACACTCCATATGACAAGACATAATTAATATTGTATAGGGAACTTGAAATTAGTACTACTGTAATACACTTATAATTTGGGAATAATGTTTTCATTTTAGAAAGATTAGTTTCAGGGCATATAATACAACTGAATTGTACCTTTTCCAATTCTGAAAGATCCTGTAGAAAATTTCCAGGACTGGTTCAACACCATACTGTTTGATGTGATTACTGGTATGCAAGCAGTTGTATAGCATTTACTGGAGATCTCATTTTTGGTCTTACATTGCCCAAAGTATAATAGAAAGCACCAGAAATAGTTAAGAAAAAATGAGAAATGTTCATGGTTCTCAAATATATTGTATTCAACATATTGTAGCCTAATTTTAAAGGTAAATGGCAAAAATTTGACAAGTAGCATCACTATTTTATTCTTAATTAACCCTTTCACTACTGTAGGAACCTTTTAGAATTGTACTCTAGCAAATGCGAGATGATTTTGCTTGTCCGGGGAAGAAGTCCTGTACTGAACAGGTTAAGTAACCTACATTGATACAAATTAAATCACTTCGTAATATACATATTTTGTCCTTTTCGCCAGCCAAGAAAATTATTTTAACCAGTATTAAATACACTTTTCTACTTAATTTTATGTACAGTACATGTAGTTATATTTAATTCTATAAAAATGTGGCAAGACATATTTCCATAACAACTTATAATTAGGTTCATTGGCTGAATAGTAAGGCTTGAAAACAAGAAACACAATTATTACCATATTTGTTTATTTGAACTTTCTCAAGCACAGGTTATACTGTACAGGTATGTACAGTATTTGACACATTCTACAACAGGTCATTGCCACGGCATGAGGATTCATAACCTACACATGAAAGATAATTTAAAACAATTAAAAGCATTTTCAGATAACCATGCAACTACTATAGGTGCACACAAATTTAATGCTGTGCTTTCATTCTGTGTTGAACCAATAATATAGGAACCAATTTCAGAAATCTTTGGCTAACGATTTAAAGAAAATCAATACGTCTCCCAACATTTTCATTTTTGCAGACAAAACTCGGAATATTTATGAAACCCCGCCCGACATATACAACAATCTCTTACATGACAACATCACAAAAACATATAAGCATGGATCCGAGGACTCTATAGATGAAATTGACTCAGAACTAAAAGACATTTCGAACAATTTAGGAATCGGCGACAGAATTGAAAAAATGAAAAAACGCGAAGCATTTATATCTTTAAAAGACCACAAAGAAAATTTCGATAACAACCCAAAATGTCGATTAATTAACCCCGCCAAAAGCGAATCCGGAAAACTAAGCAAAGCTATTTTGGACAAAATTAATTCTAATTTGAGACAAAAACTGAATTTAAATCAATGGAGAAATACAAAACAAGTTATTGAGTGGTTCGGCAATATAAAAGATAAGGACAGACACAGTTTCATTTCATTTGACATTGTCGATTTCTATCCATCTATTTCTGAAAAACTATTGGACCAAGCTCTGTCCTGGGCTTCAAATTTGGCTACTATACCTCAAAACAACATTTCAATAATAAAACACGCTAGAAAATCTCTCCTTTTCAATAGCGGAATTTCATGGATAAAAAAAGATAGCAAGAATTTGTTCGACGTTACCATGGGCAGTTTCGACGGCGCGGAAATTTGTGAGCTCGTAGGCCTTTTCATTTTTAACCACCTAAGTAAGAAATTTGGAAAGAAAGCATCGGCCTATATAGAGATGACGGTTTGGCTATCATAAAAAGTAAATCAGCACGTTTAGCAGACAAAACAAGAAAAGATCTCCACAAAATTTTCGAGCAATTTGACCTAAAAATCACCGCCGAATCAAATTTACGTATAGTAAACTTTTTAGATGTAACTTTCGACCTTAACAATGGAAACTATAGGCCCTATAGGAAGCCCAATGACGATCCGCTATACATAAATATGCACTCTAACCATCCACCAAGCATAACAAGGCAACTACCTGCATCAATTAACAAACGCATTAAACTCCTTTCGTCAGATGAGCAAACTTTTCAGGAATCTGCACTCTTATATCAGAACGCGCTTAGGCACAGCAACTTTAATCATGAACTTAGCTACACTCATGATACACCGCAACGACCACGTAGGAATAGGCAACGCAATATCATTTGGTTCAACCCACCATTTAGCAAGAGTGTCAGCACTAACATAGGACGTAATTTCCTTAGCCTAATTGACAAACATTTCCCTCCGCACCACAAGCTCCATAAGATTTTTAACAGAAATACAGTTAAAGTAAATTACAGCTGCATGAACAATGTTAAGTCAATAATCACTAAGCACAATGCACGCATAGCTAGGAACATCAAACCGCAGGATAGGGACGCTACTAATTGCAGTTGTAGAGAGAACACCATTTGCCCGCTTCAAGAACAATGCATGACTAGAGACATAGTATACAAAGCAACAGTGACAGTAAACATCACAAACGAAATAAAACACTACATTGGTATGACTGCAACCACATTCAAAGAGCGATTGGCCAACCACACTAAATCTTTTCAACATAAAAAGCATGAAAAATGACACCGAACTTTCGAAATATATTTGGACATTGAAAGAAAACAATAAAGATTTCAGTATTAATTGGCAAATTCTAAAACATTCTATTTCGTACACAGGAGGAATCAAAAACGATGCAATTTATGTTTAGAAGAAAAATGTTGTATTTTAAAAGAAAAAAATAAGAATAGTTTACTCAACAAAAGAGCGGAAATAATTTCACAGTGTCGTCATGGTAATAAATTTCGCGTAATCAACGCAAACAAAGCCATGACCTCATGCTTTGTCCCCCACATACGCCCCCACTTTCCGGCAGAAAGCCTATAAATAAGCGGTCACCCCTTTCGATATTGTCACTGCCTGAAGATTCTTTTACAGATGAAACAAGTTGTAGCAGACCAGTTTTGAGGTAAGCGAAAAAAAAAAAAAAAATATATATATATATATATATATATATATATATATATATATATATATATATATATACTAGTTTGATTGCTATTTGCATACAGTATATGCAACAGTCACTACTGTATAATTATATTAGTATAGCTTGGGAAACTGTCTGGGACTCATTTTCTGAGGATTTTAGCTTGATTATCCATGTATTTGTAATAATAGTCACTACTATGCTTAAATATTGCAATGTTATCTGTATTTTAATTAGGTTGTTTCTTGCTTTTTTAACATATTCTAGATGAAGTTGCAATTTTGCCATTCCTGCTTCAACAAAGATAAGCGAAGTGCAGACCCAAATATTTTATTGAGTTAATTTTGGTAAGTTTCAGTTTATTTACTAGGTAATAATTTTTTGATTATGATGGCCAAAGAGCACATACATAAATGACCAATAATATATGAATGTAGGCACTGACCACTGCAGGCAGTACATATATCATATAAATTAACCAACTTTTTAAATAATTAGAAAGTTTTCTTATCAAAAAACTGGGTGTCCAGTGTATTGATGCCCAGTTTTATACATACATTTACCACTCCAGTTAGTCCAACCAGAGCACTGGACTGGTATTTACAGTATACATGTAACATATAAGTAAATATAATATAGGTATGAGTGATCAAAGAAATCTGAAAGCTGTAATATACCCAGAATCTTATCCCGGTATTACCACCACTATAAAAAACAGAACTCATGACTAGGCTCTCGGCAACGGCCTCCGTAGCTCAGTGGTCAATTATAGCCGGGAGGCCTTGAAGTTGCATTTTATGCAACTAGTCCTGGTTTGGTCTTAAAATGTATTTATATTCTATAACCTTTGATTTACTAGTTCAATGCTCTTACCACTGAGCTACACGGTCAAGGAGGTCTGGGATTTATGATTTATATATTGTTATCATAGAAAGTGATGTAATTAAAGCTGCCAACATGGTTGTATCCAGGGAGTTTATTTGTCACTAACTATAGTGTGCCTAAATTATTTCTGTCCGAGAATATATATATAGTGTATAGCGCTGTGTATAGGTGTCTTAACCTACATTGTATATGTACTATATTATGGAGTGACTTAGTATTACAGTGACGCTTAAGAGTGGACTAAAGTGCGTGTAATCTTTTTACACCCACTCTTCATGTAATTGCACCAAAAAAATACACAAAGCTTCATGTATAACATGTAGATGCACTATACAAAGTTTTTTGCCTGTAGTGGGTGGGGCTTAATATTCAAAAGGTGAGAAATTGATATGCATCTGATAGTGTCTATTGAGGCATAGTGAATTATTTCATGTTGACATCACAAACTTTGTGTAGTTATGCCTCAATTAGCATCATGTAGTCTGTGTAGTTTTGAACGCAGTACACAATCTTGTGTGTATAATCTGCATGTACACTAAGACTACATGCACTTTACATGCACGAAGGAGTTACAAAACTTCTAAGCGCCACTGTATAGTTTACCATGATGGTACTTTAATTTGTTTGTTTACACTTTTGAGCCTACAGTGTGTAATTGCTATTTTTTGTATAGATATAGACAATAGTGTTGCAGTCCTTTTGCTTCCAACATTGTTAAAAGTTCACAGTGCACCAAGTGATTTTATAAAGACCTGCTCAGTAAGTAACATACATGCCACCTTATTTATTTATATCTAATTTATATTCAATAATCCACAAAGCGTGAGTATCAACATGGATGTAACAAAAATAAATAAAAATCAAAAACATTAAATAACAAAATTAAATGTTTGCACTTAAGGGGGCAAGCTACCTTAAATTTTATGTTTGCGAACCCATGATGTAATAATGGCTCTATTTTTATCACAGGGTAAAAAGCTTCCATTAATTTGTTGATTGGGATGTAATCTATTTTACAAGTTAAAATGACCAATTCTTGATGCTTAGGTTTTTGACTAGATAGTATCCAAAGATGGTTTTCAGCTTTGCAGGGTTTTTTACATTTACGTTTTTGCCTGGGATTCTGTAATGCTATTTGTTTAGAGCATGTTATAAGCTTTAAAATGATATGTAGAATGTTGCATATACATTTAACCATAATAAAATAGACCCATTATTACATCATGGGTTCGTAAACATAAAATTTAAGGTAGCTTGCTCCCTTAATTATATAAAGCTATGGCTGATACAGCTTAAAGTGGCTATGGAATGAAAAAACCCAGTTTCCATAATGTCTTTCCTTCGAAAGTAGATTTTGAATAATGACGAAATCTGTTTAAAATGTTTCTTTATCATTCACCGTTGTCTAGTTATAAGCATTTGAAATTTTGGCGTGATGACGTCACAAGGTGGACATGCTGTACTAGAGAAATATTAAAGTCTTGATATTTTGTGAAGTGTTTTCACAAGAACTACGAAACCTAGTAGCATTTCAACTACCACAATAAGCTATGTGATAAACTGCTTTTCGTGGTCACCATGGTAATAAACTAGGCTCCAGGTCCGTGAAAGGAGCAAATAAAAACGTTCTCTAGTTTTAGTACGATGCATTGTTTAGACAAACACTGTCATTTTTCATGTTAAGAACGTCATACCAAATACATAACCAGAACAAAGTGAACAGCATGTATCCAGAAAACAAGAAAATTACATTTTACGAAATAAGGATAAAAGTGTCTGGAACCTTGGAGACGAAACATGGCAGCAATGTCGAAGTCACACTTTATGAAATATCAACACTTTAATATTTCTCTGGTACAGCATGTCCACCTTGTGACGTCATCACCCTAAAATTTCAAATGCTTATAGCTAGACAACGGTGTATGATGAAGAAAAAATTTAAACAGATTTCGTCATATTTATTAAAAATCTATTTTTGAAGGAAACACATTATGGAATATCGATTTTTTCATTTCATAGGCACTTTAAGCAGTGTAGACTTAAATGCACTTAAAAACCTTTACCTAATATTTCTTTCACATGTTATTGAGTGTAAATGCCAATATTACTTGTAGTAAACCAAATATTATTTCACAGGCATTAGCATCTACTATACATTTACATACTAGAACTCATGACTTGCCTTTGAAAGTAGCCTTTTTGAATGTTTGGATATGCACTTCTAAAAGGCAAATTTTAGAACAATATTTATTTTTAAAATCATAAAATTGTATATGTCTGATTGTTTCTCTGCTCCAATTTTTTATTCTTTTTAGCCATAAGATATTGATGATGAAATCAGAAAACAACAGCACCAAGACTCATTGGATCTGGTGGATTGGCCACCATCAAACCATTGTATTTGGTGGCAGAGGGTGTCACAATTGCTAAGCTGAATAATGTTCGCCTAGCGACTGCATTGTCCCTTCTGGTTGGTGTGTAGTACATCTTTAATATGTACAGTACTACCCATCTGGTAGAATGCACCACCCATCTGGTAGAATGCACTATCCATCTTCATTTTCCTGGAAGCAACCTTTTAAGATTTATCTAATATATTTATTACGTATATACATTTTCTCTTAACATATTGTGAAGGAAATTGATAATTGGGATTTTTATACCATATTTTCATGACATGCAAACAGAAAGACTGCAATTCAAAGGCCTTTCTGTGAAATCCTGCCCGTGCAGATATATTACATGGGAAGGAGCTCAAATTATGTTGCATATATTGTGTAGTGGGTTCTGTACAGGTTTTGCAAAGACCTTGAAAGTACTTGGAAAAAATCCACGTCTTGGAAATCCTTGAATTTATGAATATCTCAGAAAAATGCTTGAAAATAAAACAAATTGAATCTTTGTTTTAAGTTATTCATCAAAATCTATTAATTCCGCTCTAGATTTGGGATCGAGAGTTTTATTCTCACTGAAAGACCTTCAAGTTACATTTTTGTATTCTCACTGAAAGGCCTTGCACATGAGTTGTATTTTTTTAATCTTACATAATATCCCAATCATCGATTTCTTTCACATGTTACCAATTGTAGAATGCTCTCTATATATTAAAAACAACATATTTATCTATTTATAATATTAAACAGGCTATTTGTTTAAATTAAAAACCCTTTTATCATAAACTTTTCTGTGTTTCTTATCCTGCAGCTGTATCTGATTTTAACTGTGGGAGTGGAGTTAAAACGGGATGTTTTGAACCTTTTTCTAGTGACTCCTTTTTCAGAGATAAAATAACTCCCAAATAAGAGTTAAATTGACTCCAATATCGGAGTTAGAATAACTCCATTTATAGAGTTATTTTAACTCCAAAATCAGAGTTAAATTGACCCCAAAATCGGAGTTATTTTAACTCCCAGAAGCGAGTTGAAATTAGTGGAGTTAAAATAACTCCGAAAAACTGGGACGTTTTGAACCTTTTTTTTAACTCCATTTTTGGAGTTAAAACAACTCCTTGAAAATAACAGTGCAAGCAAACGTTTTTGGTCTCTGTTTAAGCACTCACAAGAGCTGATTCCATCGGCATCCCATCTCTGAAAAATCAAGCTCAAACTGTGTCGGATCCGATAGCTAAAGCTACTCTGTTCAACAAACCTTCTATTCTGCTTTCTCCAGTGCAGCCGCGAACTCTGACCTCCCACGTGCTACCTGCAGCCCCTATCCATCCATGCAGAATATCTGCATCACATCAGAGGGGATCCTGAAACTGCTCCAAAATCTCAAGCCCAATAAAGCTGCTGGTCCAGACGAAATTCGGCCAAAGGTGTTAAAAGAACTGGAACCTATGATTGCGCCTGTCCTTCAGGTCATCTTTACTAGATCGCTCTCTACCTATACACAGTACCTGACGACTGGAAAATGGCGATGATCACACCCATCTTCAAAAAGGGGGACAATGACAGTGCTCCTAACTACCGCCCGATCTCGCTTACTTGCATCTGTAGTAAATTAATTCAACACATCATCACCAGTCGTATTATCTCACATCTTGAACAGTATAAAATCTTATACCATCTGCGAAACGCAGTTGCTGGAGTTAACTATCAAACTTTTCTCAAACCTGGCTTCTAGAAAACAGACTGACCTAGTTGTCATGGATTTTTCTAAAGCCTTTGATAAAGTGTGTCATAATAAACTTATATCGAAACTTGAGTACTACGGGATCAGAGAAAACACACTGAAGTGGATAACCTGCTTCCTCAGTAACAGACAACAGTGTGTTGTTGTCGACGGTGAACAATCTTCCTACCTGCCTGTTATGTCAGGGGTCCCTCAAGGCTCATCTATTGGACCTGCACTGTTCCTCATTTACATAAATGACCTCCCAGAGTATGTACAATCAAATGTCCACCTATTTGCTGATGACACTGTCATGTATCTGACAATCGACACGCAAGATAGTTGTAACCAGCTGCAGGCTGATCTGAACAGCCTCGAGGTATGGGAACAAGACTGGCTAATGAGCTTCAATCCCGATAAGTGCGAAATTATTCGTGTGAGCCGAAAGAAAAACCCACTCTTGCATGACTATACACTCCACGGGGTACCAATCAAGACCGTACAAAGCACCAAGTACCTTGGCGTGCACGTTTCACAAGACCTGAAGTGGAACACCCACATTGGCAAAACTACTGCAAAGTCAAACAGAACTCTTGGTTTCCTTAAGCGCAACCTATAAGAATAAATTCACCATCTATTAAAGCCAAGGCGTACACAACAATACTGCGGCCCCAGCTTGAGTATTGTTGTACCGTGTGGGACCCACGGAAAGGCGTTGAAAACAACGGTTCCAACAACATAGAGATGATCCAACGTCGGGCAGCCAGATGGGCACTCGGGAGATACGAACAAACAGCCAGCGTTTCAGAGATCTTAAAAATTCTCAATTGGAGGTCATTCGAACAACGACAAGTAGATGCCCGCCTGACTTTGCTATACAAGATAGTCAACAATCTTGTTGCAGTAAATCCAGTTGGAAACCTGCGCTCGCCACAACGCAGAAGCAGACACGTCCACGAACATTCGTTTATCCCTACACCCACGACCACTACATCACACAGACTGTCCTTTTACCCTAGAACTATTACCCAGTGGAACTCTCTCCCGTCTGAAATCCTTATGAACTGTACTAACTCTGTCCAATTTCGAAAAAAATGTTTCGAATCTTACTCACCTCTCAATAGTTTAAACTTGTTATTATTTTTGTAACTTATTTGAACTTATTTTTTCCCCTGACCAACCCGGCAAATAATACTCATACGCTGTCCGCTGTATCGGTAAATAAATAATAAAAAATAAATACCGAAACAAAATCAACGCAACAGAGCTTTCAAAGCACATCTGGAACCTGCGAGACAACGCCACCAACACGGAAATAAAGTGGCCAATCCTGGACAGAGCGCCTACCTTCAAAAACGGCTCCAAAAGATGCGAACTCTGCCTAGTGGAAAAATATCACATTGCTTTTCAGAAACTCAACCTCCTGAACAAAAGAAAAGAAATCTTATCAAACTGTCGCCATGTTAATAAGCACTTATTGTGTAACTTCAAGGCAATACTGCCTGACAATTATTAACACTTCCGCCTCACAAGTATATTTATTCAGTGACACGTTATAGTCCGTCAGTCGTCTGATGATTGCGTTAAGCATGAAACACCGTGTAATGACTAGATGTTTTAGATAATTTTAAATATATCACTATATTATACATATATATATATATATATATATATATATATATATATATATATATATATATATATATATATATATATATATATATATATATATATATATATATATAATATATATATATATATATATATATATATATATATATATATATATATATATATATATATATATATATATATATATATATATATATAAAAGTAGAAAAAGTACCATCTTTTCACATATATATATATATAAAAAATATATATATATATATATATAAAATATATATATATATTATATATATATTATATTATATATTATATATATATATAAAATATATATAAATATTATATATATATATATCATATATATATATATAAAAAAGTATAAAGTACCATCTTTTCACTTTGCTATATATATATATATATATATATATATATATATATATATATATATATATATATATATATATATATATATATATATATATATATATATATATATATATATATATATATATATATATATATATATATATATATATATATATATATATATATATATATATATATATATATATATATATAGGTAATATTTGGCGTTTCACTCGATCAAACTACATGTTGAAAGGATTTATGGTGAAGGAAAATTTCGAGTGTTGGAATATAATTTCGAGTGTTGGAATATATATATATATATATAGATTTTCGCTTACCTCAAAACTGGTCTGCTACAACTTGTTTCATCTGTAAAAGAATCTTCAGGCAGTGACAATATCGAAAGGGATGACCGCTTATTTATAGGCTTTCTGCCGGAAAGTGGGGGCGTATGTGGGGGACAAAGCATGAGGTCATGGCTTTGTTTGCGTTGATTACGCGAAATTTATTACGATGACGACACTGTGAAATTATTTCCGCTCTTTTGTTGAGTAAACTATTCTTATTTTTTTCTTTTAAAATACAAAATTTTTCTTCTAAACATAAATTGCATCGTTTTGATCCTCCTGTGTACGAAATAGAATGTTTTAGAATTTGCCAATTAATACTGAAATCTTTATTGTTTTCTTTCAATGTCCAAATATATTTCGAAAGTTCGGTGTCATTTTCATGCTTTTTATGTTGAAAAGATTTAGTGTGGTTGGCCAATCGCTCTTTGAATGTGGTTGCAGTCATACCAATGTAGTGTTTATATATATATATATATATATATATATATATATATATATATATATATATATATATAATATATATATATATAATATATATATATATATATATATATATATATATATATATAATATATATATATAATATATATATATTATATATATATATATAAATATATTCCTTCACCATAAATATCCGGTGGGTACACCGGCGAGAAAATTAGGCAATGAAAACGTCGGCAAAATGGCGTCTGAATTATGGCTTCGCGGGGGGTACCTGAGCCAAGAATTTGTTATGCAAATGACATAATTTTGTCAATGTATCCCAGCGTTTTAAGAAGCCATTCGCGTTTTAAGAAGCCATTTCTTCACAACACAAATGAAAAATCTCTGCGCTTTCGAATGATATCAAATACGTCCAACTATGAACGGATTTTACAAGAAAACCGACTGCTGTTTGTAAAGCGTTAACTCGATTCCTTGTATAAAGCGAGAATCTGCGTCGTTTACCAAACTTTGGTTCAAAAGGAATCTTCAATGCAATACGTACGAGGGAAATTCTGCATTGTACAGGAGGAAAAATAATCAGGTAACAATCTAGATGGTTTTCCCATCGTTGTTTATGAGGGAGTCTTGAGATATGGTTAATGGTTGTGAAAAGTTTATTGAAGATGTGTGATCTCTGACAATGCTAAAATAATAAAATAAAGGTAAGGACTCGGGACGATTTGGTATACTTTTCGCAATAGATTGTAGATAACAGTCTACTGAATTTGTTGAACAATGTGGAACATACTGTTGTTTAAGCTTGGATACACTTTGCGGTTTGTGCACTGAGAGACATGTACAGTCAACAATGTAGGTAGCTACACACAGTTCACCTATACAGTACAGCATGATATTAATATTATTGCAAAACAAATTCTAAAATTTATGATTTGAATTTCCCGATGCCGATGGCAAAGAAAAATGACCATTGATTATCATACTGATAAGGTTGATCTAGCCTGTTCAATGTTCATAGTTATGAGCCAGGATGACCCACTCAAGTGAGATAATTGAGTTCTTGTTATTCTATATGGACAATTGTTTTGTGTTCATATGGGAAACTGGAGCTAGTCCGATATGGTGAAATCCCACCTTGGACTAGATAGGATTTCAAGTGAAGTGAAATAAAAATTCCTCAAATTAATAAAAATTAACCACACTAGCCTAGTGTCCAGCTAAGATGAAATCAGTGACATCAATATAAACTCAAAATGGTCCAACACAAACATTGCATCTTCATATTTTTGCTTACTTGTGTCTGCATGCAGTTATGACAGTATGTTTCAATATTTTCATGCGACGTGCATGTTAGTGTGCAAAATCTTACTGACCTCAAGCACACTGTTCAAATATTTGCCATGTATGTCTGCAGTCAGGGTTGTAGCTAGACCAATTTTAGTAGTGGGCTCATGGCGATGTGCCAACGGCCCGACGTGGAAGCGAGCGCAAAAGGACGGACCGGTAATATAATAATAAAGTGCGGTCAAGCAGACATGGCTGAATGAATATGGCAAGCCAATGTGAAACAAACAATTGGCACTAGTCCCAGGCCTCTAACTCAGCGGTTTTCTAAGAATTAATGTTAATTTCAAAGAACACCGCGAAAAGAGTACTACGCATCTATTTTTGAACTAATCGTGGAGTTTACATGAAAATTGTGATTAAATATGCGTTGCAAATCACAAAATGACACAAAATATTTTATTTTCGAATGAAAAGCACTAAAATATTGACATATTTACTATTTGCGTAAGTGAATTTTGTGCTGGGCGGCATGGATGATATCGACCAAGAGTAGTGGGCGCAAATTGTGAGCTGTCCCGCCCACCATAGCTACAACCCTGTCTGCAGTGTTTATTTAATACAGTTGCACCTACTACCTGCACTATTGGGCATATATCTAGGTATTATACCTGTTAGTGCATTTTAAGTGTTTGAAAAATATAGATTAGGTTTCATTACTGTTTCTAAGGAGGTATAGAAAAATACAAATTATGTCCAATGGTGAATGCAAATCTTTCGGCATTAATTTGTTCATCTGATTTGGCTTCCTAAAGAGTGTTATGATGTAAGCGATAACTGTAACCACAAGCAGGTGTATATACCTGTAAGGGTAACAAATTGTGAATCCTGTTTTTGTGGCTTTGAAAAGAGTATCAGTCAACAGACCTGTTGTTACTGCTCCCATTTGTACCATAGGCAGTTTGAGGAAAGTGTATGAATGGGGGAAATTATGGTCGATAGCCAACTTTTGGAATAAATGATGATTATTTTACTTTAATTGTTTTACAGTTGACAAAAGAAGTGAGAGCAAATCCAAATTCTGGGTCAGATTCATGACATTGGTGTGACATTGGTTACACCATCACCGTGTAATAACTAGAGTAATTTATTTGTAAGAAGTCACCCAACTGAGACCATTGCAAAAAATGAAACTGTGAGGCATTTCAATCCTGGGATATATTGATGTGATTCTGGTTGCATACGCGGCATGTTTCATTCTATATGTATACGAGGCATGGCATTTTTGTATTTACTTATAATATTTGTAAGTTATTCAAGGAACTTCCTCAGTTACATATTTCATATATTATATAAAAAGTACATATCAAATATCCTGATCACATGGAGAATGGCGATGCCTGGTTAGCCTGATGTAAAAGTATAATGATATCAAGTTTTTTCATGTTGTACTAACTGTATTATTTTAATTAAAAAAATTTAAACTGGAAAATGTGATCTTGTACCAGTATTTAATGTTTTTACTTTTTGGCAGTTTAATCAACCAAGGTACATGTACCAAATCGTTTGGAAATGGGCCCAAATCAGTTAATGAGGAGTCCAAATTTACTAGGATATTTTATTAAAGTCTTAAGACCAGGGGATGGTTGTCTGAACTGCAGATACAGTAACATATCCAGTGGATAGGTCCCATCGGTATCAAGTCAATTTATTATGTAGCCACTTAATAGTCATCTGAGAAAAAATATGGAAGTGAATATGTTGTTTTCAACATGTCACGTATTCATTTGCAATTTTTTCTCAGATGGCCATCTCAGATGAAAATATATCTGCTGGATAGGATTTATCCACTGGATATAAATTTATCCTTGGTATAAGCAACATCCTTCTGGGGTCTAAATATGGTCTTCATTGCAATACGAAACAGAGAATATAAAATACAAAAAACATAACTAATGCAATCCAAATGAACATAATATATAATATAGTAAATTCAGATGATTTTATACAATAAATAATTAATAAAAGAAAAATCCGTTTCCCCACGATAACTTCCCATCTCCCTTTCAGTGTCTTTTTAAACCGGGACTCCATCGCACTTTCACTAAGGTCATACTTCTTTTGAGTTAAATACGGATTTTTTCGAGCAAATTAGCTTTCTTTCTTCTAGACGTCCATTAGAAACAATCCACATGTATTCTTGCGTTCAGGAGAATTTTGAGCGGTTGCTTGAAAGACAAATACGACGATCTTACCGGCCAAATCCCAAACAGTCCGTTTGAGCAAATCAAGGTTCGGTCCAAGATCAATGAACATCAATATGTTGGCAATAATATATACATTGGCAAAGCCGCCATTTTGAATATCATTTTTTTGACTTATTTGATACTCCGCTGATCGTAAGTATGGCAGACCCTTGCCATATAAAGAGGCCTCCGTGCCCACCGTGAATCCTTTCAACATGTAGTTTGATCGAGTGAAATGCCAAATATTACCTATAATATACCCAGAATTTTATCCCGGCATTACTACCATATATACAGAACTCGTGACTAGGCTCTCGGCAACGGCTTCCGTAGCTCTGCACTAGCATCGCAGGGTCGCTGGTTCAATTCCAGCCGGAAGGCCTTGAAGTTGCATTTTTCGCCACTGGTCCCGGTTTGGTCTTAAAATGTATGTATTCCAACACTCGAAATTTTCCTTCACCATAAATCCTTTCAACATGTAGTTTGATCGAGTGAAATGTCAAATATTACCTATAATATACCCAGAATCTTATCCCAGCATTACCACCATATATACATAACTCGTGACTAGGCTCTCGGCAACGGCTTCCGTAGCTCAGTGGTCAGAGCCCTGCACTAGCATCGCAGGGTCGCGGGTTCAATGCCAGCCGGAAGGCCTTGAAGTTGCACTTTTCGCAACTGGTCCCGGTTTGGTCTTAAAATGTATGTTATCCAACACTCGAAATTTTCCTTCGCCATAAATCCTTTCAACATGTAGTTTGATCGAGTGAAATGCCAAATATTACCTATAATATACCCAGAATCTTATCCCGGCATTACCACCATATATATATATATATATATATATATATATATTATATATATATATATATATATATATATATATATATATATATATATATATATATATATATATATATATATATATATATATATTTATATATATATATATATATATATATATATATATATATATATATATATATATATATATATATATATATATATATATATATATATATATATATATATATATATATATATATATATATATATATATATATATATATATATATATATATATATATATATATATATATATATATATATACTAAGGATTTATGGTGAAGGAAAATTTCGAGTGTGGAAATATATACATTTTAAGACCTAACCGGGACCAGTGCGAAAAATGCAACTTAGCGGCCTTCCGGTCAGGAATTGAACCCGCGACCCTGCGATGCTAGTGCAGTGCTCTGACCACTGAGCTACGGAAGTCGTTGCCGAGAGCCTAGTCACGAGTCCTGTATATAACGGTGGTAATGCCGGGATAAGATTCTGGTATATTATAGGTAATATTGGGCATTTCACTCGATTGAACAACAGGTACTAAGGATTTATGGTGAATTAAGTTATTAAGTAAGGATTTAAGTTGCATTTTTCGCAACTGGTCCCGGTTAGGTATTAAAATGTATATATTTCCACACTCGAAATTTTCCTTCACCATAAATCCTTAATCGTGAAATGCCCAATAATACGTATATTCCCGGTTGGGGCAGTCACTTTTTCCATATACGTATTTGACTATATTCAAATCCTCTCCCATATTAATTATTATTCTTAAAGCCCTCTGTATACAAGAAGTCGTGTATCACTTCGCTACTTTGGGAAGTGCGCTCGAGAGGCCTTGCACCACGCTATGGTTAGATGCGATGTCTGCCTGTTGGTGTTTAAGTGAAAGCGGCGAATTAATACGTATATGGAGAAATCACGTGACTGTTCTGACCGTGTCTCATTAGCTCAAAGGTCAGAGCGCTGAAACGTTGATTCGGAGACCAGGGTTCGTTTCCCGGTTGGGGCAGTCACTTTTTCCATATACGTATTTGACTATATTCAAATCCTCTCTCATATTAATTAATATATATATATATATATATATGTCCTTTTTTGACAATGCTAGAATGGGCCGGATGGCTGCAAATCGATCGTGTGTCCTTCCAGCAATCGACACTCACAGGACTAAATCGCAGATTTAACCACAGGTTAATGCTGGTGTAAAGTAGTGTTAATGATTGCTTTATCCAGCTTTAATCATATAGCGTAATGGTGTGAAAGGTCCCTTTACACACCTTTATACCACAATAATAAAGCTGCACTGCAAAAAATACTGTGTAGAATTAACTCAAAATATTTTGAGTAAAACGATGCATCCACAGTGACACCAAATAGTGTGTAAAACTAACACAACTTACCCATATACTGTGAGTAAAACTTACTCAAAGATATGAGTAAAACTTACTCAAAAATATGAGTAAACCAAATGCATCCACAATGACACCTTTTTTTGAGTAAAATATGAGATTACTCAAGATGAGAGTAAATTATACTCAGAAGCGGAGTAAATATTACGCGCAATTTACTCAAAGTGAGTAAAACGGAATCGCAGTACGCGAGTTGAATATGGTGAAGCTCTTCATTACAACTAAAGGAAAATATCCACTCAAAATACATCATATAGCTGCAGTTGTTAAATATTTATTGAATGAAAATGTGGAAACGTTTAAGATATGTATACAAATAATTATCTTATACAAATACGAACAAGTCATCATCTACAAGAACGTCCAATTCGATCCTCAAGGCTATATTATAATGAATAAGTGGTGCACCAAACTTTAAAAATAACATTGTATATGCTGGCAAACAGAGATACAGTAGGATGACATTTCTATTGTGGCATTGTGCCTATCGAATGGTCTTTTAGTTGAGTCTACCCGAAGACTCACAAAACATAAGCAAAAATCTAACGCAAATCTTAAATGAAATCCGACATTTTTCTTTGTCTTGCCCTTTGTCTTGCTATGGGCTAAGTATGGCATAAGTATGGTTTTACTATGGACACTAGTAACTCTCCGTACCACAACCATATAATCATCTATTCTGTCATATACAATATACATGTATGGAAATTGTAGGAAATTGGCAAAAATCCATACAGTTCCCATATAGTCAATATGGAAATTATATGGAGCACAATAGTGATACCATTAGTTCTCTCTTTTCTGTAATCTATGGAAAAACCCTTGGCAAATAATATGGCTTGATTCCTTCCCCATAGAAAAACTATTCAAGTATGGGCAAACTATGGGTCATACAATTTACACGGCAGAAACATTTACCCATAATAGAAAAGCCATATTTGTTTTCATTTTGTAGTTTAGGATAATTTGGCCAGCTACTGTATTGCTGCAATTGTCAAGTATAGATGTGCCAACAAAATACAAATTAAAATAATTTATTATCATGACATAAATTAGACAATACATGGGCGATCGTCAAGCTCATATCCTCAGAAAAATGATCCTGACAGGACGGAGTCACTGACAGGAATCGAACCTTCTGATTGCCGGTGAGACGCTCCAACCATTGAGCCACCGATAATCGGATGGAGAGTGAAGGTTACAATGATGTAAGTGTGCGATTGATATACGTACTACCTATGCGGCAGTTACTATATTTAATGCCCGCATAGGCAGTACGTATATCAATTGCACCATTACATCATTGTAACCTTCGCTCTCCCTCGAGTCTCGGTGCAGGGTTTCTTTCAGAAAATATAACAAGAGGGGGCAAAACACCCCATACTGAACATTTTTGGGGGCGGACTGATCGCCTTGGCAATTTACAAGAGGGGGAAAATATTTTTCAATGGGTGGGGGGGCAAATATTTTTCAATGGGGGGGTCAAATATTTTTAAAGGGGGTGGGGCAAATGACCCCCTTCGCCCCCCTAAAAGAAAGCCTGTCTCGGTGGTTCAATGGTTGGAGCATCTCACTGGCAGTCAGAAGGTTACAGGTTCGATTCCTGTACGGGACTCAGAATAATATTTCTGAAGATACGAGCTTGACGATCGCCCATGTATCGTCTGTCTGTCTACTCCAAGCTCTCCCTAGGAGATGAGATAGGTCGAAGAGTTGGATGACATAAATTACTGTATATTCATGAAAACAAGTATAAAATAATATCGAGATGAAAATAAGCATAATTATATAAATATAACATAAAACTATATTATGTAACTATATTTATATGTAACTATATTAAGCACAAAAGACAGTTTAAATTAAATGTTCCCATTACTGCTGTCCAGCATTTAAACTTGAATCCATTCTGGGTCTTTGGGGCCGCCTCGCCTCCACACACTTCATGTTAATTTTTTGCACAACTTGGCTTGGGGAGTCTTTCATGAGCTTAGAACATACTTTTCCTAAATGAAAAGTTAAATGAAATTAAGCATTTGTATACTTATCCATAATTTAGATATCCATTAATTATATACTTGAGTGTTCTCAAGAATTCCACTGTTGGAGGGCAAACTGAATTGCATTATCTGCTCTCCTGAACATCAGTGCTTTGAAGTTGCCCTCCAACACGGCAGTATTGGAGTACAACTACAACTACAAGGCGTGTCACCTACAATTTTAAAAATGCTAATTTTGATGGAATGCGGCAGGCTTTTCGTGGCATCACTTGGGACGATGTTTTACTTGACAATGATGAAATCAACAATAGCTTGGAGAAATGGCAAAAAACGTTCTATTCAATTGTAGACCAATTCGCAACGAAGAAACGCGTTAATTGTGTTAATCGGCCACCTTGGGTGGACAAAGAAATCGTCTCACTACTTAGGAAAAAGAATGTTATAAGACGTAAGGCTAAATCTCGTGATACAGATTATCAGTGGTCTAGATTTCGTCGCATGCGTGCTGAGATCAAGAAATTAATTAAGTACAAGAAGAAGCTTTACATTAATAATCTTGGTCTGTCCTTGAGAACCAATCCCAAGCGTTTCTGGTCTTACTATAAAGCCATAAATAAGTCTAGCAGAATTCCTAATGTCGTATCCTATGGTGATGTAACTGCCACTGATTCTCGATCTAAGGCCGATATATTTAATACTTATTTTCATTCTGTCTTTAGTCCTTTAGACGATCATGTTGACACCTCCTCTTTGCCTACACTGAATTATAATCTGACTTCACCTTATCTCTCAAATATAGTACTACAGCGTGAGGATGTCCTCAAGGCACTTCAGTCTTTAGATATTCATAAGGCTAGCTGTGGCATTCCTTCGAGGCTTTTAAAGGAGTGTGCCGATACTATCGCTACTCCTTTGACTAGATTATTCAATAAATCCCTTAGTATGGGTGAATTTCCGACTCAGTGGAAAGATGCCAACTTAGTGCCAATACATAAAGCAATTAGAAAAGCTGCAGTAGCCAACTATAGAGGTATTTCCCTATTGGATCAGCTGTCCAAATTGTTGGAAAGGGGTGTTTTTGGTGAAACGTTTAGCTTTATTTCGCACAATCTCACTAATTGGCAACACGGCTTTTTCCCTGGACGTTCTAGTGTTACACAACTTACTCAAGTTGTTCACTTACTCGCTCAAGCATTGGATAACAAACAACAAGTTGACCTAGTATATCTTGACTTCTCTAAGGCCTTTGATCGTGTGCCCCATTCTAAACTTCTTTATAAGCTCAACGTTATGGGTATTCGGGACCCATTGCTTTCTTGGTTCCGTAGCTACCTTTCTCAGAGGCGCCACCGTGTTGTTCTTGATGGATTTTCTTCTGAATGGCTGCCTGTAACATCTGGTGTTCCTCAAGGTTCGGTCCTCGGACCGCTTCTGTTCCTTATATACATCAACGATATGGCTGATGCAATCACTCAGGGATCGCACTTGCCCTTATTCGCTGATGACTCGAAGTGTTTTCAAGTTATTTTCAGCATTACTGACCAAGATAAACTCCAGGAAGATCTTAATGCTCTGTACAATTGGTCTATCACCTGGGGCATGGAGTTTAATGTCGATAAGTGTAAGGTGCTGAGAGTTGTTAGAACTCGTACAATTTATGATCGTCAGTACTATTTGTGTTCTAAACAGCTGTCTGTTGTCCAGAGTGAGAAAGATCTTGGAGTGTGGCTCACTACCACTCTCAACTGGAACACCCATACTGATCATGTAGTTGCTAAGGCCCAAAGGATGCTTGGTCTATTGTATCGGACTTCGAGAGACATCGATGATCACACTGTAAAGCGTTTACTCTATTCCACGTGGGTGAGGTCAACACTTGAATATGCTAGTCCAGTATGGTCTCCATACAAGAAACGTAATATGCACACAATTGAGCAGGTGCAGCGCCGCGCCTCTCGGCTTATTTTAGGTCATGAAGTAGATTACAAGAACAGGCTTGAACAACTTCAGCTTCTTCCTCTGTACATGCGTAGGGAAATCACAGATCTTGTCTTTCTTTTTAAAATGATTCACGGCTTAGTAGACATGCCACGTGGTTTCATTTCTTGGAGAAGTACGGGTCGTTGTCTGCGTAATATTGATGACTTGACTCTTATGGTACCTTATGCCCGTACAGATGTCTTTAAGTGTTCTTATTTCGTTCGTGTCACTAGGCTCTGGAACTCTCTCCCATACTCTATACGTGGCATTAACACCTTGTCGTTTTTTAAGAGGCTACTTTCTCAGCATTATTTCAAACTTTTTCCAGTTGCTTTTAATCCATAGTTTTTCTGTTTCGTATAATTGCGTTATGTCTTACTCTTTGATTTCATATTAATGTTATATGTTATTTGTATTTGTAAAGGGTGACCAATCCTGAGGGAATCTTGAATTCTGTTTTTGGTTTACCCTAATACATTCAATTTTTAGTTGTAATACTGTAATTGATATGTATTATAAATTCTAATAAATAAATAAATAAATTGATGTCACACAAGAACACTCCATTAGTGCAATGCCAGGCTTTCAGCTAGGTTTTCTCCTGCTGTTAAATTACAATTGACACAGGTGCAAGAGCAAGATGTAACTTGTTTCAAATAGCCTTGGTAAAATATTTACATACAAGATCATTTCATTAGTTATTTAATAGATACAGTTACAAAATTGACAGCATGAAGACATAAATTTATCTTACAGAATTTGTGCCTCCAAGCGGTTGTATATAATTTTATATATGGTATAGCTCTGTAGCAGCTGAGGTTAAGCTCGAAACATAGTGGGAATAGTGTGGGGGTTGTTGACAAGCGCCTTCTACCATAGGAATTAAGCCTCCAAATGTTGTATTACCAGGGTTCCAATAAGTATTGAACATATTGGTCATTGATTATAATACATGCAACTACATCTCTATACACAGCATTACATTCTCCCAATTGATTTAATACGACTGCAATTTTTCATTGTCACCAAACTAATGTGATTAGTATATTACCCAGAATTATATACTAAAACATTATGATAATACATACAACTATACATGTATATTATAAATTCTGAATCCTGGTTAACACAGCTTTTGGGTGGCTGTTTATTATTTGGATGGCTTTTAGACAGCTTGTTAATTTTAGGACAGCTAAAGCATACCTTTAATTTATGGTAGTTGGTGGCCTCAATTCAGTCAATTGGTGAAACAACATGAATTCTAGTAGTACAGGTATCATAAATACTTGATCAATAATGCTTGTGAGTACACACTTTGACAAACTTAAACATTAACAGGTACCCGATTTACCATGTACATCCACTGAACACCCAGTTTTTGTTGGTAAGGTGAATTTATTATTTAAAAATCATAAAGATTTATGAAGGTATAGATAAACTCAAAACTTTGAGTCAAATTTACCAAAATCTCTTAGTTTTGTTTAAGCAGGAATGCCAAAATTGCAACTGCATCTATAATATTTTGAAAAGCAAGAAACAACCCAATTAAAATACAGATAACAGTTAATAATAAATTAAAGACTACAGTAAAACCTGAGTTTTTACAACCACCTGCCATTTTTTAAGGCATGGACCATTTATAGTTAAAAGGTACCAGTAATTAACGACCACCTGCCAAACACGACGAAGATGAAGAGATGAAGTACGTACGCATTGGTCTGTTCAAGCAAGCTCTGTTTAAACAGTGCTTTTTTCCAAAATTATCTGGTTTTCTTTCTTTATTAAGAAATATTATATTGGTTTTAAATTATAAAGCCATCTTTTAGTCGACTAGCGAACACATAATATGGTTGTAAACGTAATAGTGTCTTCCAATAATTATGGCTTGCATGACGTCACATCATTAACTGCCATTTACGACCACATGTCATTTATAACCACTTTTGCTTGGCAACAGGGATGGTTGTAAAACTCAGGTTCTACTGTATAACCAAAGTAAGTGTTTTATTAAACATGTTATGCAAAATATATACCGTAGTGATTATTATTACAATACATGATGATCGTCAAGCTCAAATCCTCAGAAAATGAATCCCAGACAGTTTTCTAAGCATTACTGGTATATGGTGAATGTTGCATATTCAGTGAATATAGCAATCAAACCAGTACATCATTGTAACCTTCACCCTTCATATTATAAGAGTCCCAATTGATATTAGATCATGTCACATGCAATCATCAGGTTACAGGTTTGAGTCTAGGACATTTTCTGAGGATTTGAGCTTGACAATGTATTGACTCTGAGCTGATTCACTTGGCACTTTGTGTGCTATACATGTATGTTAATTCCATGAAAAATAAAAAATCTATAACTAATTGCCAACCAGTATGCAATGTCACATGAAGAAATCTTTTGAATAATGCCAAATGTTTGGAAGTTAAATTTATAGATAAAAATTATGATAACAACACTTCTAAAACCAAACCAATTGCACTGCATATGCCATTACTCTCTGAATTTGTGCTTTTCAGCAAGGATTTAAATCCGTAGGAGTTCCCTTTTGTTGATTGTTATTCATACTTAATCATTATCATAAACAAATGAAAGGTTATGTAAACGGTTATTCCTGATAAATATTTCTATAACATACCACTTCGTTTCCTGAGATCAAATAAAGGATGGGCTTTCTCCATCATTCAAATTATTTTGATTAGACATATGATAATATCCACATTTCAATTGAAAAATAACTACAATGAAATGGAATCCTCTAAGACAAAGTTTTTGAAAGAGAAGCGAAGTTCAGGCAACTATTTGATTTGCTTCAAACTTTCAGATGCGAGATATTAAGATCAGAGTCAGACTTACCTTCGTCTTCGAACTTTGCTGAAATCGGATCACTGCCGTATTTACTCCCGCAGCCAGTATTTTATGAGACCAACGAATAATTGATGATCAGCCACTTCTTTAGAATTGGTCACACAAACTCACAAAGCCATTTAACAAACAAATAATTCAAGACACAAAGCAGCATGCCATAAATGTTTCAACTTTCAGCGACAACAAGAGAATTCAAATATGGCGCAGCATTAACGTTAACTCGCTAGGACCTCTGGGAATGTCCATATACGGAATAATTTTCCTTTTACGGATATGATTTTGCAGGCCTCTATAATACCCTGAACGCCTGACAAGGTTCGTTCACAGACTTTCATTTCCAACACTTATTATATAGTGGAAATTATACAGGAATATAGTATCAGCGTAATGTCAAGTTGAGCGAGCTAGTGTATCTTATCTTGCCGTCGTTTATAAAGCTACTCGAATGTTAAGATGAACAGATGATGTCATGGTATATGTAATAATATATACTCAGCAACCAGTTATCATAGAATACTGATAACCGATCAACGAATGACTCTGATCCGATCGGCGATGGAGGAGGAAGAGATGTTCGAAGCGAAAATTTGTGTCGAATTAATACTCGAGACGTCCTGCTACATCGCTAAAGCTTACCCCGTGGTTGTTTACTCAAAATTTGAGTAAAACGTTCGGTTTACTCAAAAATATGAGTAGGCTAAATTTACTCAATTGTTGAGTAAAGCAAAATAAGGCTTACGCGCGCCGATGAGTAAAGTTTACACATCATTTTGAGTAATAATTACTCAATAATATTTTACTCAAAGGCGTGAGTTATTTTAACGCACACGATTGAGTAGAAACATTTTAACTCATGATAAGTGTAAAATTAACACAAAATGTCGAGTAAAGATTCCGTTTACTCACAAAATGTGTTATATTTACTCAAAGATGAAAATGCATTCCTTGCAGTGTGTGTAATGACGGCTTTATACCCCCTGTGTAAAGACGTTATAAATATTGATAAAGCTACATTTAAACTGTCAGTTTAAAAGCGAATAAACAATTTTAAATTTCCATTTACCATACTTTAACACCATTGATTAAAGTTCGAGCACATTTATCTCCCTTTACACCGCGTTGTTAAATACGTGTAAAGATACCTTCAATCACGTTTATCCATGTTTAACACCAGTCTTTAAAGTTCGCGCACATTTATCTCCCTTTACACCGCGTTGTTAAATACGTGTAAAGATACCTTCAATCACGTTTATCCATGTTTAACACCATTGATTAAAGTTCGCGCACATTTATCTCCCTTTACACCGCGTTGTTAAATACGTGTAATGATACCTTCAATCACGTTTATCCATGTTTAACACCATTGTTTAAAGTTCGCGCACATTTATCTCCGTTTATACCGCGTTGTTAAATATGTGTAATGATACCTTCAATCACCTTTATCCATGTTTAACACCATTGATTAAAGTTCGCGCACATTTATCTCCCTTTACACCGCGTTGTTAAATACGTGTAATGATACCTTCAATCACGTTTATCCATGTTTAACACCATTGATTAAAGTTCGCGCACATTTATCTCCCTTTACACCGCGTTGTTAAATACGTGTAATGATACCTTTAATCACATTTATCCATGTTTAACACCATTGTTTAAAGTTCGCGCAAATTTATACAACTTTACGTACACCGCGTTGGTAAATACGTGTAATCACAGTACGAAATCACAGATTTAACACCTAGTTTAAGGTGTGTAAAGCAGTGTTAATGATTGCTTTATCAACCTTGGTACAATTATCGCACTAGTTTGGGAAAAATTCAAAACAAAATATACATTGTACAATTTACAATATTTTTATTCTGGTATTAGCATATTCATGTATATCAATGACATCATGAGGTATGTCACATATTGATATCGTCTAAATATATATATTACTAATGTACAGTATTACCATCAAAATAACGTTACGTGGCCTTATTTTATTTCAGTAAGTGTAAGTTTAAGTTATTATTATGTTTGTTAAAAGCAAATTTTAATCTACAATGAGGCAGACAAAGCCTTAATTTGCACAGACCAGTTTCAGTTGGAAATCAATAAAACAGTACAACTGTAGCTGTCTATATTTGAAGTCTGTTTCAATATTTGTCAGCCAACTCCAATTGCGTACATTATGGTGAATTATTGGACATCGGTTGCCTCTGGTGCTTCTGTTGTACAATATTTTGGACAGTTCTCTGGTTTTCTCTTTGAGAATTTTCCCCAATTACTCTTGCCAATGTTCTTTTTGCCACTTGATATGTTAATATATTCTGATGGAATTTATCCAGCCTTCTCTTAATATTTTTCAATTCAGTACTCTGCCATTGTGAAGAGTCACTATCTTCATTGGAAATATACAGTAGGATGCCATCATAACTTCAGCAACGTTTGCCTGGTCAACCTCTTTTGCAACTTTCTATACAAGAATCAAAATAACGTTCATATTAGAAACTTCCAATGAAACATATATATATATATACATACCAATAGACCTCTTTTATAATGGCACACATTTTAAATATTCTGTTATGTGTATCTTAATTAGCCTTTCAGCCTTCTTGGGAGAAAAATATTAATTTGAATTGGCGAAACACGAACGAGCCCAGAAAGGCGTATGGTGATGTACATAAAAGCATATTTACCAAACTAATGGTTCAAATTAGTTGGAAAAAAACTATTATGCAATTTTTCGGTAAATAAAGAGTTCATGACATACGTGATGCGCATTTTCAATAATTTAGACCAAAATGGTGTGTACACAATAAATATGATCATGCAAAGCACTAAACATACATGTTCTTGTCTGAATGCCATAACAAATAATTTTAAAAATAATTTTAAAGGTGCCGTCCAGTCCGTTCTGCGCATGTCAATGTTTATGTTTACATCGTTTGTTTACATTGAGTTATACAAACATTGAACATGCAGTATTGCGGATTTTTTTCACACGCTTGAGCTTTTCCGCCTAAAAAGCGTGTTATAAGAATCTGTTTGGTTCATAAATGTGGATAATATATCAAACTACCACTCGTGTCTTCGCCACATTTAACGAATACTCTCTTTCGAACTGTCGCAAATCTATTCCGTTAAAGTTTGTTGACATGTGGGGTCCCCAACGTTTGAAATATCATACATGCGCAGAACGGACTGGACTGCACCTTTAAGATTTAATGTACATAATCACCCTTAATTTATAAAATTAGAGAATATGGAACAAATAATTTATTACTGAAAAGAAAACACGATACATACCTTTCAACTGCAACAAACTCCATGGACATTTGTTTTCACCTCCATATTGATGGTTAAGCTCGTTCACAGGCTTTTGGAAAATGCTGATCTTGTGCTCTGACTTTAGACTATGAAAGAATTTAAGTACAAATTAAAAAAAGCGAATGAACTTTGTGGAAATACCACGTAAATCGTTATTGCTAACTGCTGAGATTTCCACCTGTTCAGGCATTGCCTCCTGACTTCAGAGCATACGTGAAATAAAACATGATCTGTAGTGTTAGCTCACACCATACAAAAAACAAAACAACTGCTCATCTTAAAAAATCTACAAATATCACGTACGAATACGAGCTAGATTTCATAAATACAAAAATGTAATAATTAAAAATTACTAAATTGTTTTCAACGATTTGATAAGTCTTTAATAATTTAATATAATAATTTAACAGATCTCCGAACATCTCAAATTTCAGCACTGCAACCACAGGAAGCCAAATCAAACTATATAACTATTTGTGTTAATATATTATATTATATTACATTATATTATATTATATATTATATTATATTATATATTATATTATATTATTATATTATATTATTATATTATTATATTATTATATTATATTATTATTATATTATTATTATATTATTATTATAGAGAGAATAATACATGGATGTGTGGAATCGAACGAGTGAGATATCCTGGTTAACACGGGAAATAAATTTCATATTTCCAAGCATCCATGTATTTTTCTGTTTATTATATAAAAAGGTCCAATTGCTTAGAAAAAGCAGCTTTAAACTATAGTGCTGTATCAGTGATAATCGCCACATGTGCGATTACCATAAACAATCACACATGTGAGATTATCACTTTTATTAGTTTATATATATATATATATATATATATATATATATATATATATATATATATATATATATATATATATACGTGTAGGTTTTGGTCTACGAAATGCAAAGAGTGCTCAACAACATATAGTTAGAGCAAATAATATATTTTCGCTTACCTCAAAACTGGTCTGCTACAACTTGTTTCATCTGTAAAAGAATCTTCAGGCAGAAGATTGAAGATTCTTTTACAGATGAAACAAGTTGTAGCAGACCAGTTTTGAGGTAAGCGAAAATATAAAAATATATATATATATATATATATATATATATATATATATATATATATATATATATATATATATATATATATATATATATATATATGTTTATATATACTCTATTTTATATAATACATTATATTATATTATTATTATTATTATTATTATATTATATTATATATATTTTTGGTATCGTGAGCAGGCGGAATCCTAGCCTTTCCTGCAGCTGATTGGCTGCAGAAGCGGGCGGAATTTTACTATATTTTGACCACGGTCACGGAATCCTAAATGCTAAAAAAATGTATCGTGAGCTTATTGATACAAATAAAATGTCTCGCCTTTGCCGTCGACCATTGCTTTTGCTGGCAACTGTAGCCCATCGTCAAAATCATGTATGAAACGAATCACAACACTACAATAACTATTGATTATCCGAAATCCTACATGGAAGAAAACAGGATTATAAATGTTTCGAGGTAAACTAACACAGAGATAGAGCTTCTTCTTTACCACTCCCGATTTTCGGCTGTCAGAGAAGATATTGCCAAGGCTTTGTGTCCAGAAAGAACGGATGCGTTCACAGCCGCAGTTTTTACCTGAAAATCTTGCGCTATGTACCTTCGTCGAGTAATTATTTTTTTGGTGAAAAGTGACAACTTAGGATTTTTCCTTAACCCCTAAATCATATACACCCCTAAATCCTATAAATCCCTAAATCCTATAATCCCCTAAATCCTAGCTATAAATCCATATTTCCTATAAATCCTATAAACCCATAAATCGTATAAAACCATAAATCCTACAAACATCCACATTCCTATAAACTCCTAAATACTATAAACCCCTAAATCCTATAAACCCCTAAATCCTATAAACCCCTAAATCCTGGCTATTAACCCCTAATTCATATATTAGCTTATAAACCCCTAAATCCTATAAACCCCTAAATCCTAGCTATAAACCCATAATTCCCATAAATCCTATAAACCACTAAATGCTATAAACCCCTAAATCCTATAAACCTCTAAACCTAAATTTTATAAACCCCTCAATCCGATAAACTCTTACATTCTATAATCCCTCAATCCTATAAACCGCTAAATCCTATAAACCTCAAACTCTAAATCCTACAAACCCGTAAAAACTATAAACCCCTAAGTCATATAAAACAATAAATCCTATAAACCCCTAAACTAAACCCCACCCCACCTATTGGGTTTCAAAACCGCTAACCGTTATCGTGTCGACTCCACTATACTTATAATTAAGGGAATTGTCTACTATAGAAATGTTATTATTCAGACAAAAGGAAACCATGGGTATATCGGTGGAAATCACAGACGTCTCAAGATCGTTTTGTGAAAATTACGATTCTAATGTATCTTCCCTGCCTTTTTTAAACAATTATTTTAAAATGTGCTAATTTTGAAATAAATATTGCATACTTTCTTAAGTTGCTTGCAGAGACAACGCAGTGAAGAAAACTAAAGATGGAGTGGAGAGTATTCGTCATATTTCACTTGCTTGTGTTTGAAGGAAGTTTGGCAAAAACGAAAGAATATGGTAATTACATTTATTTATCAATAAATTCATATAATGTACGGTATCCGTTCTCACTGTTAATATATTATTACCATGACATATATTTGTTATCCATTGATCAATTTTATATTTTCCTCTATTTTTTTTCATCATCGTTCTAAGTCTGCTAAATCAAAATTTAAGCCAATTTGGTTAACTATTTCTTACTTATTTAAACAAACGGTGATTTTGGTTTACAAATTTTATTCCAGTGTTATTATTATTATTTTTATTTTCCGATACAGCCACCCCTCAACAGTTAGGATTTTTGGCCGGTGTGGTCAGTAGCTAAGTTGTTATAAGCTTAGAAATCATGCGTTTTTGTTCAATAGTTCTTGGATAAAAAGATAGTCTATGGACTTCAGTTTTACAGGCAATTTGTTTGAAAGAGTGATCCTTGTTGTGTCTACTTTTCCTCGTAGGTTGTTGTAAGTTTTCACACGTATTTACTACAACAAGGCCCTTTACGATCTTGTATAATAATGTTACGCGTGCGATGGCTCTCCTTTTCTCCAATGTATCCCAACCGAGTGTTTCAATCATAGCTGTCACGAGTTTCTTGGGGTTGATACCGAGACATTACCCAACGAGCTGCGCTCCTTTGCACCATTTCTACCCTGTGGTAACCGTTACTCTCAACACCTTTCCTTGGGTCCCATATAGTTGAACAGTACTCCATCTTAGGTCTAAGGATGGTCTTGTATGCTTTCTTTTTAAGGGTCGTGATCTTACCTTGAGATTTCTCTTTAGGAAACCAAGAGTCTTGTAACCTTTGCCGTAGTGTTCCCGAACGGGAGGATCTCTGCAAATAATTTGCTCTGATAAATTCTACTCCGTCGATGGGGGTAGGGGGAGCAGAGATGGGGACTCTTTCTCGCTGACCATTTAATAATAATAAAAAGAAAAAGAAAAAGTAAATATTTTTACTTTGATAAACGTTTTTACATTGATTATTTTCAATTTAACATTTAATAAGCTGCCTTACTTTCGACACATTTCCTTCGATTATTTTCAATTTACCTGTTATTGCTTGTGAACCTATCTGGTTAAAAACATCCAACATTGAACAACCTCTTTGTTCTGTTAATATCTCTCGAAATAACCATAACTGTTGTGAAGCGATACATTACCAGTGGTTTTTAATTTTTTTTAAAAGACACATAATGTTAATATAAATTAGCTTTAATTATCCTAAATTAGGTTAAAAAAATTTTCAAGAAAATTTCAAAAAAAAGCCCTTTCAATTTTCAAGAAAAGCCTTTTATAAAATATCATGCACACAACAAGCGCTCTGATTGGTCAATACCCGTGTTTGGATAAGAGTATCCAAACACGGGAATTTTGAGGTCGATCAGTACACACAAAAAGCAAATAATGCCGGCTCATCATCGTTTTTAAACATTTATTAACATTCTATACATATGCACAATGACTATAAATAAAATATAGCAATCTTCCCTGTTAATTTTCACAAGATTTTGAAAAAATAGGCCGAAATTATAAGTATTTAAAGTGGACAAAGCAACGCTAAAAGCGAACGAGAATTTCCATATAATTTGTGAGGGCGACTGCAGTATTCACTGCGACCACACTCTGACTGGGCCAATAAAGTACTCGTTATAATCAATTTTATTCTTGTACAACAATTACAAGTACGGAGTACGGTACTTTATCGAATGCTCCTCTAGTCTTACTAAACGATTAAAAAGGGTATTATACCAAACCAACGAAATCTGCATTATATATATTAATTTATAATTCCCCTGAGTATTTCGCTATTACATACCGGCCTCAAAGGATTTACAAAACCTTTCTATAAAATAATTGCGGTAATGTAATCCATATAATGTATATATATATATATATATTTTTTCCTCATGCTAAATTATTAATAAAATAATTTAAAATAAATATTCTAATTTAATAAATGTTCAAATTAAAAGTTCTAACAAGCAGCTTCTAGTAAACATAGCTTGCGGACATCTCGTCGGAGGCGTGTTAATGCTGTCTTGACAATCACTTGACGAACAAATCCCATCCGGTCAGGAAACACTTCTTCAACCACCGCTTTAAGTCACTGACCGCGCTTAATATTTTCCTTAACGATTAATACTAAATCACCAATGGCCAGATTTCGCCTGGGACGTAACTATTTCTGTCGTTCCTGCAGAGTGGGCAAATACTCCTTAATCCATCTTTTCCAGAACACGTTGGCTATGTATTGAGCTTGTTTCCAACGTTTACTATATGGAACAGACTCACCGATCGTCGCAGGTGGTATGCTTGGGTTCGATCGCAGCAATAATAGCTTGCTAGTAGTAAGAGGATCTAAATCGTTAGGGTCGTTGGTAAGGCGAACTAGCGGTCTGTCATTTAGTATTTTCTCCACTTCGGTCATAATTGTCAGAAGCGTTTCGTCATTAACCAACTGGTTTCCCAACCAAGATCGTAAAATTTTACGTATGGACCGGATCATTCTTTCCCATACTCCTCCTGCGCGACTTGCGGCTTCCCGATTCCGCAAACAGCTTGTTATCTGATGCTGATTCCATTCCTTCAAGGCATTGGTTATTTCAACTTCTGCACCCTTGACGTTAGTGCCATTATCACTAAAGACTTTCCTGGGAGGTCCGCGTCTACTGACAAATCTCATAAAGGCTTGAATAAACGAATCCGTACTCAAGTCATACGCTATCTCAATGAGAACAGCTCTAATTACGAGACAAGTGAACACACATCCATATCGTTTAACACTACTGCGTTTCAATTTTACCAGGATTGGACCAAAATAATCGATTCCAACTGGCACAAAGGGGGCTTCGGCTGGCGTGACTCTCATCTCTGGAAGTGGTGCCATAATTTGCTTTCGTGGACGAACATTCCAACGTTGACAATTAAGGCATTCCCTCACAACTTGTTTAACGGCTGCTGGTCCTTATAAAATCCAGAATTTCTGCCTTATGGTTGCTAACACTTGGCTGCTGCCAACATGACCTTCCATATAATGGTAGTGCTTAATAACTAAGTTAGTTACATGGTGTTTTCTTGGTAAAATCATTGGATGACGCGCGTTGTAACCAATCGAAGCCTTTTCGAGACGTCCACCAACTCGAAGTATACCTTCCACAAGAATCGGATTAAGCTTACGTAAGGGACTGAGGTATCCTGAACTACGCAAAACTTTACCTCCTGCTTTAATAATCTCGAGTTCCTTCGGAAACACCTGTTGCTGCACCAGTCGAACAATTTCTTTGGTAGCAATCTTAAGATCCGACACCTTAAGAGGACCACATTCAATATTTCGAGATGAAGAAACGCTAGTTTGGGCTAGCAAGCACGACTCATACCGAAGAAGCCAAGCCACGGAACTTTGAAAGGGTAGCCAATTCGGAAAACGTGTAATCAAAGAATACATGGTGTCTCCTTGGATGACAGAATTGACGTAATGTGACTTCTTCTTTAACTCCTTGTCGCTATCAGATAACTCAGGAAGATCTGTCGGTTGTACTGGCCAGTGACTCTCGTTCTTCCAAAGAAAAGAGGGACCATTTAGCCAACGTTCTAATTGCTCGGAATCGTTTGGTTTCAATACACGAGATGCGTAATCTGCTTGGTTTAATTCTGAAGGAACGTGTCTCCACTGGGTAGAAGAAGAAACGTCGTGAATAAGTGCTAATCGATTTGATATGTAGGTCTGAAATCTTCCAGATTCATTTCGGATATACTGGATAACGATCGTTGAGTCGTCCGAAATATCGTTTGATGGATGGGTAATTCCAACTCCTTCGTAATCAGCTTGTGCAAATTTACCGCTACGGTTGCAGCTGTAAGCTCCATTCTAGGGATTGTGACGGTCTTCAATGGCGCAACTCGAGACTTTCCCAAAAGTATAGCGCAATGTGTGATTCCAGACACGTCCTGTAGCCGGAGATACGAAGCAGCACCATACCCATTCTCTGATGCGTCCGAGAAATGGTGTAGTTTAATAGAGCGACGTTCGCCAAAATCCTTAGGCTTTAGACAACGTGGGACAGAAATGTCCTTGAGTTTAGGTAAATGTTCTAGCCACTCTTTCCAGGTGACGAAACTCTCTTGTGGAATGATTTCATCCCATCCATAATGATCTCTGCATAATTGCTGCAAGAATCTCTTAGCTGGCAACAGTAAAGAGGCTGCGAAACCAAGCGGATCGTATATCTTTCTTCGTGTATCAACCATATTTCGACTTACAACTTTGAAACCAAACGTACTATCTTTTTCCACGTCCCGTTGCACTCCCAATGCACGATCTGTTGGTAGATTATCCAAGTCGAGATTCACTATTGTTGAGGCTCTTTCCTCAGCTGGTATACTAGCTATGACCTCGCGTCGATTTGATACCCATTTCGTGAGGTGGAATCCACCTCTGTCCAACAATTTAGGAAGTTCCTATAGATGTAAAGCGTCGTCGACGGATTTCACCGACTTTAAGCAATCGTCGACATAGAAATTATGATTTAGCGTATCAATGGTCTGAACATCGAAATCCTTTTGGATTCATCTGCGGTTTTCCTTAGTGCAAAACTTGCACAACTTGGCGACGACGTTGCACCAAATAAATGTACTTGCATTTGGTGGTCTTCGGGCTCTTTCGATAACTCTCCATTTGGCCATCACAAGAATCTAAATACGTCACGATCCTTTTGAGCCATCTGCTTGACGTCTGACATTAAAGCTACATACTCTTGACGAAATCGAAGAAGGACCCCTATAAGGGAGTTTGTTAAATCTGGGCCACTAAGCAGTTGATCGTTCAAAGATGTTCCCTTGTATCGCGCGGAACAATCAAATACAACTCTTACTTTACCCGGTTTTTGGACATGAAACACGGGGTGGTGAGGAAGGTACCAAACGGGTTTATCTTTCGGATTCACCTCGTGCACTGGAACCTTTCTGGCGTGGCCTTTCTCGATGTAGTCATTAATGACATCTCTGTATTTCATTCGTCGTGTGATTCGTCTTTCTTCAAGCGCTTCTGAAGTAGATGAAGTCTCCTCTCTGCCATCGACTTGTTATTGGGAGGGGCAACTTGTAACGCCAAGGTTACCCAATTTGATAATGACCGTTAACCTGACAAACAGAGGTTTCCATTATTGCAAGTGCGCGACGATCTTCTACTGACATAGACTTCCTTACTTCTCCAGACGACTCGCTAAATTCTGCATTGTACAGCCGTTCTATTTGAGATGTTATTGTCTCTTGATCAGCATGTACGAAGTTTACATTGGCTTCGTGATTATTTGCATTTCCTGCCGGGCCCAGTAACGTCCATCCAAGCAATGTGCGTGCAGCCAGTGGCTCCTTGGGTCTTCCACGTCTTTCCTCAAAGATCCAGTGTGCTTCTGGGACATCACTTCCAATCAGGATTGTAACTCAACCGTGATCTAGCTTGGGAAATTTGATATCGTGCCAGTGCGGCCAACGGTTAATCTCGTCGTCTGTAGGAATAGCTTTTTCAGAGATTGGTAGACGTTCGACTGTCCACACACGCTCTATTCTTATTCCACCATCACTGCTCAGAGCTCGTACATTTAACTCCACTTCTTGGCCAAATCTTCTTTATTTTGATCATTAACTGTGGTTAAAGTGAACTCAGCAGGTTTACTTGGCAAATTTAATTCTTCTACTAAGCTCTTTGTACAAAGGGTCATGTCCGATCCATTGTCAATAAACGCGTATGTTTCCACTTCGCGAGTTCCGTCTCGATTACAAACCTTGACAGGAACAATTCTTAGGCATACCCTCGCATGCGCCTTTGCTGTCGCTCCACAACTTCCTGTATTACCTGCCTCATTGACGCGCTGAGACGATTCATCGCGTGGAACTTCTTCAGAATTCTGTGTCTCATTTCCAGTTGATGCTGGTGGATGTAAAAGGGAATGGTGTCTTTTACCACAGTTGCTTATCGTACAAGCTGCGGTAAATCTGCATCTTTTTGCCAAATGATTCTTTCTAAGCAAATTATCGCAGAGTTTCTCTTTTCGAACACAATCCATTCTCTCTTTATACGATTTCTGTCGGTACTTCTAACATTTCTCTAACTCGTGGGTAGCTGAGTTTCTCGAATCATTAAATCTATTCGTTTGCGTCTCTTCGTGCTTGGTCGCGAAGGATGTGGCTCTATGCGATGCCGATCCAGTCGTTCTAGCTTCGTTTGGTTTCGAACCTACTAATTTACCGAATGTTGTATTCGTTATTGCAGCATTCTTCTCTACGAAATCCACCAAATGTGTAAACTCGGGCTCCACTTCTCCTTCGATAAGCTTTCCCGATAAGTTTTGCTTGCAAATATGAAGGAAATCTCTTCACTATCTTCGTAAGAGTATACATTGCATTGATATCTGCTTTGTAATTCATCTGTGTTGAATTCAACAAACAGTTACGCATGTCACGTGCTAATTGCATTAACTTATCTGATCTACCAGGCCTGATCTGTGGACCTGTTACAACTCTTTCGACGAATGCTCGGATGATGTTGTGCTTTTGACCAAAGATTTTACGTAGAATTTCTTTAGCCTTTAAATAACCTTCTGCCGCTGCTAGAATCACGCAATTTTAACGCCATTATCGAATACTCTTCTTTCCACATTTAATTCGAAGTTCCTGATAAATCTTGAATATTCCATGGGATTTCCATCAAAGTATAAAAACTCTCGTTTCGGAAGCTCCATTCCAGTGGTAATTTTTTCTACTGTTGCTTGTTGGGTTTCCATCAACTGAGTTTGACGTTCTAACAACTGATGTAAGTCGGGCCTATTCGGATAAGAATCACCATCAAAATCGCCTCGTAAACCACGGCCTTCCCTCCATGCATCTTGTGGACGTCCTTTCCCGACTAACCATGGTCCAGGAAGATCATTGTTATCGTTGAAAGGCGCAGTGCGAAATCGGTTGTTTTCTAACTGTGTAAAGGGTAGATCACAACTGTGCAGTCCGGCGTTGTTACTCAAACCGATATCTGTTTGAATATTTTGATGGTTGACCAGTACTTCCGGTTCATTTCTCGACGGATTATCCTGAAAATGTGCTTGAAATGAGCGCTGCGGAAACTCGTTCGAACGATCTTGCGGCTTAAGGAATCTTACCATCTTTTCTCGAAGACTTTGCCTTTGCCAATCTCGACCTATAGCTGATCTTTGTTCGGACGGCCCACCGCTATAATCTTCGTCAGAGCACCGCGATTCTAAAGCGCATTTCTCAACATCCGTTTTAGCATCAATAATCTCCTTTTTTATCTCCAGCTTTACCATCTCTACTTTGAATTTATTTTCATTCGTTTTCACCTCTAGTTCGTGCTGCTCATTCATCAATTCTTGCTTCGCTTCGAGTTGTTTCAAATTCAACTGAGCCATCGCTAATTTTTGACTTTGTTTACTTGCTTTTGATGCCTTTGAATTCACCTCTGAGCTTCGATCGCTGTACGCTTTCGTTTGTTTTGCTAATCACATTCTTCTGTTTCATAGCAATGGAAGAAACATCTTCCCTAAAGGCGCGTAAAGGCGCTTCTAACGAGGCGTTAACCATTGTTTCATGTTCATCAGTGTCAGTAATTATTCGTTCATCAATGACTCGATCATGCATATCTTGTCGGTTCTCTTCTATTGACAACAAACTTAAATTGCGTAACCAATCTGAATAAATAAGAGAAAAGTCTCTCTACCTTTTAACTTCTTCGTCAAATTGGTTTGTCGCTGCTTCTCTCTCGTCTTCTTGTGTTAAGCATTGGCGGTACTTCACGCTGGCTTCTTTATAGTTCTCACACGTGTTGTCCAAGGCTTCTTTTGTTTTAATGGTCTCATTATAATTGTCTAGTCGAACCATCCGTTGATCCATATCTCGATTGCCCTCGATACGCTGACACCGACTTCTTAAGCGTGTTCGACTTTTCGCCAAGAACAGTTTCTCGATTCAGCATTGTAGTTGGGCGTTTACTTCTAACGCTACGACCATCCATAATCCGCTGTATATAGTCAGAAGTGCTTCGAACCGCTATTATTTTTTCCAAATAATATCCACCAGTAGACCACCGAGGGCGATAAAGTACTAATGTAGCATTTACTGCGACCACACTCTGACTGGGCCAATAAAGTACTCGTTATAATCAATGTTATTCTTGTACAACAATTACAAGTACGGAGTACGGTACTTATCGAAGGCTCCTCTAGTCTTACTAAACGATTAAAAAGGGTACTAACCCAAACCAACGAAAGCAGCATTATATATATTAATTTATAATTCCACTGAGTATTTCGCTATTACAGCGAGTTTATCTTATTGAATTGAGTTTCAATAAAACCCAAAAATACAACACTTTTGTAGATATAGTCGACCAAGAGAATATGGAAAAGGTATAAAATGCTTATCAGTTTACCTCTCGTCGGGCAGGATATTCACAAAGAAACCATTCATTTTGTTCTTGTGGCCAACACAAAATCACCGAACAACACTTCGACAGTGAGAGAAAACCACAAATAAAATACAGCAATCTTCCCAGCTCTGTTAATTTTCACAATATTTTGAAAAAATAGGCCGAAATTATAAGTATTTAAAGTGGACAAAGCAACGCTAAAGCGAACGAGAATTCCCGTATAATTTGTAAGGGCGCCGTTTACCTTATTGATAGTTTCAATAAAACCCAAAAACACAACACTTTTATAGATATAGTCCACGAAGAGAACATGGAAAAGGTGTAAAATGTTTATTTTACCTCTCGTCGGGCAGGATATTCACGAAGAAACCATTCATTTTGTTATTGTAAGCCAACAAAAAATCACCGAACAACACTTCGACAGTGAGAGAAAACCACAAAAAAGATTCTGTGTTGTAGAATATGAAGGCTAGGCAAACTCACAACATCACTTTACATCTGCAGCAATCCAACATAAAGTTAAACGACATATTTTCGTGATTAAATCCATCTGCAAATATCTTTTCAGCATGTTTTCCTGATGTTTTTACCACTTCAAACTTATTTTTGGCTGTTGCTGTGGTCAGCATCATAAATCATAATAGAAAACCATCCATGATTGGCCGATTAGCTTAGACGAACGTGAAAGACCTCCCCTGATTGGTAGTTGATGGTTTTGGGAGAATTGCAATGTTGATCTAATTATATTAATAACTTTTAGTGATATTTCTCTGTTGTTATTTTATAAAAGAAATACCTAATGGTTTTCCGTGTTTGGATACTCAGATCCAAACACTTGGGATGTTGTTCGACTTTCGAAAAGCTAAAAACACTCGCCTAGCGGCTCGTGTTTTTTTACGCTTTTCTCAAGTCTCGCAACATCCCGCGTGTTTGGATCAGAGTATCCAAACACGGAAACCCATTAGGTATTTCTTTATTCTTGCACGCTCGCGTAGCATTTCCACCTAAATTAAGAACACTGGGACGCGCCGTACTCGTCAGACCACACCTGGGTTACGCTACTCAGATTTGGGCACCACAATCAATAGAATTGTTAAAACGTGTAGAGAGAGTCCAGAGGCGCGCATCTAAAGTCATTCTTAACCTACCCTTTCGATCTGAAACTTCGTACACAGATAGACTCAAGCTAACAGGACTCCTTCCAGTATCGTATTGGCACGAATACCTTGACCTGTTGTTATTTTGTAAAGCTTTTAATGGTCTTGTTTATCGTAGAGAAGAAACGCTTCCAGCAGTAAAATTACCTGTACGGCAAACTAGAGCAGCCAGCAACCCAAGTGTGATAAGTTTTGTTCCTCATTAATGTAGAACAGTAACTTATCAACGATCCTTCATTGTCAGAGTAACTAGAACTTGGAACGCATTACCGGACTTTCTAAGATTAAAAACACTCAAATTTAGTTCATTTAAGAAAACCCTACTTGAATACTACTATGACGCTCTTTCGTGGAAATACATTTGCCTAAAATGTAACTCGGCACGTCGCCTCGAGAAATCCCTCACTTGTTGTTATTGATTTTTGCTACAGACTTTTCTTTTCTCCTTAGTATTTATGTAAATATAAACTCAATTTTTTAAACTCTTTTTTTTTAATTATACACGGGGCCACAGTAATTGGCGTAAGCTGTAGTGGTATCCCTGCCAGACTTTTTTATATGTTATATATAAATAAATAAATAAATAAAATACAAAATGTTCAAAATTAAAAATTCAGAATTCGATATCAAATCAAACTTGGCGTTCGTGTGGATCTGGTGTACCTGGGGCTTGTCAATTTTCAATTTTTAATATTGCGTTACGTGTGCAGTGTTTTTTTATTCACGATTTCATCTGTCTTGTAACGACCGATTTCGACTTGGCCGGACAGCAATGATTGGTTACATAAAAAAGTTGATAGATAATTACAAACTAAGGCAATATTGCCGTAATTCATATAATATATAGTCAGGTGCTATATAGCTACGAAGCTACCAGGTCGTTGCTTTAAATTATATGAAGGGCGTAGATGAATAATGGTTTCATTTCGAATAACTCACATGATTTTTATGAAATGTCATTTACCATATTAAAATAATAAGCTGTCAAAATAAGCAAAGCACGATACTTTAACAATTGAATAATAAAAAAATGATACGTCAAAACGGACCTGTAATTTGTAAAAATACAATATTACTGAGAGCGGAAATGGTGCAATTTCCCAAAGGTCGGTAGATAACATGGAGCCACAAAGGGAAGTCGTGTCATTGATATTCAGTGTGACGTACTAGCCGTTGATTTCTCAAATTGTAAGAAATATATTATTGGCATTATAATGGCAATGTAACCAATAAGTTATTGGATTGATCGCAAACCAAAAAGAACAAAGATGCTAACCCTAACTCCCCGCCTAATGAGTTTTCTAACCCTGACCCCCGGCAAACCGAACTTAATTAGCCTGATGAATAGCCGGTTCCCCTTATTCGTGAAGGTCGCAAAGACTTCTGGTAGTTGTATTCAGCAAGACATTGCTTGAAAAATGGCGTCCAACGTTGCCTCTGAGGAACCCTGTATATATGCTGTTATTTCCACGGCGTCTCAGCCAAACTCCAGTTCTTTTGAGAACTCTTGCACGAGTTTGGTCTCTGAGACACCTTTGGGAAAAATTTCAGATTGTCTGACACCGTCGTTGGAAGGAAATTCGATCCAAAAGTTGCAGTCTCGTACTGGTGGTGGGATTACATGCTGTGTTCCTGATTGTTTCAACAATTCAGTTAGGAACAAAGAAGACAAATTGTCCTTTTATGTTATCCCAAAGGACTCTAACCTAAAGAGAAAATGACTCCGCATGATTAGCCGGCAAAATGTTGTCCCATCATCTTCACATCGACTATCGAGTCTGTTCAGCCCATTTTGTTGGAGGTAAAAAAACATATATGAACAATATCCCAACTATTTTTGTACCCAAGCCAACAATAGCTACCGACAATAGGTACACCACGCGCGACAAAAAATAGTTCAGGAGGAAGGAAGACTTCAGCTCTACTGCCAAAGAAACTAAGATTTGAAGATATTGAAAACAGAGAGACAAATAAGCAGAAGAGACTACAAAGAGAAAACTAAGAACTGAAAGAGGAGATGGAACAGATGAAGCTGAGACACAGTAAGAATGTTGACGAATTGAACAACACTATTACTGAACCAAACGTGAATACATTCTCTGTTGAAACATTCAAAGATAATCCCCAACTTTTTAAGTTTTATACTGGATTTCAAAGTTATCATTTGTTTAATATATTTTTGGAATACCTGGGACCGGCAGTTAATAGACTCAACTACTGGGGATCAAATACCAGAAATGATGATGCAGTCACCCCAGAGGCAAAAAAGCGTGGTCCACAGAGACAAATGAGCCCTGAACAAGAGTTGTTCATTGTTTTAGCAAGGTTGAGATGCGGTCTCCTTGAGCAAGACCTTGCTGTAAGGTGCAACCTGTTCACCAGCCGGATATGCATCACATGGATTGATCTGCTCCATTCCCATATGCGAGCAATACCAATCTGGGCATCCAAGGCATGTATCCAAAAAAATATGCCAAGTTGTTTAAAACATCATACCCAACAACTAGAGTCATATTAGACTGTACATAATTATTTATTGAAATGGCATCTTCATACCGTACACAAAGTGCAACATTCTCAAGCTACAAGCACCAAAACACAGCTAAGGGACTGGTAGGAATAGCCCCAATGGAACAGTTACCTTTGTTTCTGAACTGTATCCTGGTTGAACAAGTGACATAAATATTACCAAGCACTGTGGCATTTTACAGCTATATTGGAAGAAGGTGATTCAGTTATGGCTGACCGAGGGTTTGAAATTTTGGATAACTTACCCAAGGGTGTCACACTCAATATTCCAGCCTTTATGAGGGATAAGGAGCAGTTATCTGTTGTGGAGGAGACAGAAACAAGGATAATTGCTTCTGTGGGAATAATTGAACGAATTAAAAACTATAGGATACTCCAAGGGAAGTATCCAACAAGCATGATTGCAGGGCTAAATAAAATGTGGGTGCTTTGTTGCTACCTTGTTAATTTTTTACCTCCTTTAATACATGACTTTGTGGAACTCGACTTAAGCATTGTCCCTGATAACAAAAGCTGTACTGACGTTTTACAGCAATGGAATGTTCAAAAACATACTGCTACAGAGAGTCCATTATTATTTACTGATTTGAAATTTGAAAAGGCTAGCTTTGAAAAGGACAATGGCAATAGGAAAAGACCTATTTTGTCGGCATCGTCAAGAGCTGGTTACTGTGCTACCCCACCTACAGCAAGGGAAGTAACTGTTGAAAGGATAAAGCAACTAAAAGATAGTTTAGCTGATTCGAATACTCTTCTTGGCTCATTACTTAGTTTCAGTGATTGCATGCCCTGTACAATATTTCCAACTTCATTTACAAATCCAGCACATTGTGAAGAGAACTTAATTTCAGTTGATCCAGGACAACAGATTTTTGATAGCTTGGCACAAGAAATGGAGAGGCAACATTTTGATGAACCATGTCAAAAGTTTATTACTGATGTTCTTCATGTATCAAAGGAAGATGTGAAGAAAATTGAAAAGGCAACTATGGGTAAATATTCCAATAAGGAATGGTTTATTGAAAGAAAAAAAACTCACGGATTCTAATTTTGGATCAGTGATCAAGAGAAAGGTGGATGTTGTTCCAAAGAGTATTTAAAAAAAAGTACTTGGAGGGAAACAAATTTCAACTTCAGCTTGTCAATGGGGGATATATAATGAAGGTGTTGCAAAACAGAAGTACAATGAAACATTTCCTGGTGCTAAACTTTATGATTGTGGGCTTGTTATCAATCCCAATGGCCCTGGTTAGGTTGCAGTCCTGATGGGTTTAGTTTATTAAATGGCAAATGGTATGAAATTGAAATATAAAGTGCCCATTTTCAAAGAAGTACATGACCATTGAAGAGGCATGTTCTGATAAAAACTTCTGTATGAAGTTTATTTATGGAAGACCATCACTAAAGAGAAATCATAATTATTTTTTTCAATGTATAGGTGTAATGGCACTATGTCAGTTACCGTTCTTAGATTTTATTATTTATACACAGAAAGATATTTTTTATAGAAATAATTTATTTTGACAAACAATTAGGGGAGGGCAACATGGTTCCCAAACTCTCAGATTTTTATTTTAAATTTATGATGCCTGAAATTCTAAAGGCATGATATTCACTAATTAATAATGAATAAAAAATACATGAATATAAAAATAAAAATTAACATGATTTTGTATGTTTATTTTGTTCAAAGTGAAATGGTTTCCAGTTAATTATTTTGAATAAAGATATAGACCTTATTAAAAATGGCCAATGTAAAGTTATTTTGTATGCATATAAAAGAAGATTAACTTGGCAGCCATTTTTGAACAAGGTCTATATGTCAGTAATAATTTCACCTTATATAATATTGTGGTGTAAATTAATATGTTGTACAAGTTTTATCACTATATATTTACACCATCAACAAAAATTTGAGCTGCCAGAACATTTCAACACAGAGGGTCTGATCATAATTCTTTTATTCATTTAAATTTTCTTTTTTTGTTTTTATTTCCAGATTTACAAGACTATAATTAATAATGTTCCAACGTTCTGAAATGATTACCTATCACCATGGTCAGTACGTTTTATAAAGCGATATTTACATTTGTCACCACAACAAAGTCACTATTTTATAATTTATTATGTATTGTCACTCAGGAACAGAGTAGCTGCAACATGTTTACAGCAACCTCCAGCGCTAGCCTTACAAGAACTCTTAGCTTTTACAACCTTACCATCTGCTTGGGAGAGATGAACATAGACGCTGTATGATTGATTTTTCATGGACGCAGACACAACGCTCTTCACAAGAAAGAGTTTGGAGTTGTGGGTTTGGACATTGGGTTTCACACGAACATTTTTGACATAGTTCTCTTTAAACAGACGACATCCCAATTTATTGTGGCGATGAGCACCTGTGAGACGAAGGTCGGGCATTGTCTTTGAATTTTCCACCAAATGCTCGTGAATAAACGCATATTGGAAGGCAGGAAGATCGAGAAGAGATCGAGTTCAAACACACGGCATCGTACCATCTTCAGTTCGTTCGAGATTTGTACCGTTTTGACAAACATTTTCCGCCTCGAATGAACCTCCCAAAGGTGTCTCGGAGATCAAACTCGTGCTTGAGTTCTCAAAAGAACGGGAGTTTGGCTGAGACGCCGTGGAAATAACACCAGAAATACAGGGTTCCTCAGAGTCAACGTTGGACGCCATATTTCAAGAAATGTCTTGATGAATACAACTACCAGAAGCCTTTGCGACCTTCACGAATAAGGGGAACCGGCTATTGCACGAAAAAGCCAGCTTTCCGCTCGGACAGTGCGGTATCGAAGTTTCCAACCTATTTGGGCGACTAAATAAACATTGTCTCAAATGTTCTTAAACCGGCACGGAAGTACGTCATTTAGGACTATCGGATGACTACACTGTAAATTCAAAAGAGTCGTTTTGACCCCAAGGAGTCATTTCAGCACCTTTACTCGAAGGGTCATTTTGACCCTTCAAGGAGTGGTTTTGACTCTGTGGGTTGTTTTGACCCCAACATGGGGTCAAAATGACACTTTAGTGGACTCCATGAACTCTTTCTAGGAGTTATAGGACTCCTGGAGGAGTCGATGGACTCTTTGTTAGAGTCATAGCACTCTTTGTTGGAGTCATAGCGCTCTTTGTTGGAGTCCGAGGACTCTTTGTTAGAGTCATAGCACTCTTTGTTGGAGTTATTATGCTCTTTCTTGGAGTCATTGTAGTTTTTCTTGATTGTGGATAAGTTGAGGTAAAAATTGGTAATTAAATATATAAAATTATTCTATTCAAAAATATTTGAATAATTATGAACTATTCTGTATTCTGTTTTAGTATTATGCATGAAAAACAACTGAATAGCTGATTTCACTAATATCATAAATGAAATTGAGTGCATCATTGTCTTTATATATGGTTGTCTACACACCAAATCTGTCTAATATTACACCAATCTGGTCTAAAATAATACTGAAATCCTCAGGCTCCGCCAAGCTGACAACATTGTTAAAATCTCTCTGAACATGGTATCAAAATGCCGACGGGTACTTTATTCCACATAGCACGTGATCAGAGTGACACGTGATGTTATGGTGCAATATTTCGTATTCGTCGCTTCGCTATTTTACATGTTCTGCGTGCGAAGAGAAGCTCGTATCTTTATAACTTTATTTGACGTATGAAACCTATCTAGAAGCGAGATGAAATACGTATTGATCCACTGGACTTCTACCAACTAGATGACTATCCTTGCTAAAGATTGTGTTCGCGATTATGCTCGTTAATCGGAAGAAAGAAGGCATGCAGTTGTTGATCACTGGAACACTGTTGTTTTCACAAAGCAGTTGTCAAACGGTCAAACCGCCTAAAGGTGGCTGGAAAGCGTATCTGGGGCGCGTGATTGCTGCGACTGGTGAGTTGTATATAATTTGTTAATGACTTTGGTGATAATCTACTGCTCTCTTAATGTTTAATAATACTTAAATCTGTGTTTCATAATTGCGAATCACCATTAATTTTGGACGCTATTGACATTATTCGTCGAGTGAGTCGCTGTTGAAACATTTATATTGATCAGATTTCGTCAATTGCTCATAAGACCTCTGAAAAAGGTCTTATGAGCCAGTTAAGACCCTGAAGGCTGAAGGAAAATGCACCAATATTACTGTACTAGAACTGTTTATTATATTAAATCTTGCTCTTCATCAAAGCAATTAAACTGATTTAATTCTAAGAGAAACTGGTTGCTGGTTGGCACTTAGTTATGACAATGTTGAAGTTATAGTGAAGGGAAACTTTGAGTGTGAAGATGCAACTGAGATGGGTTGTGAAAAATATAACTTCAAGGCCTAACAGTTTATTAGCTGGAATTTAAGCCACAGCTCTTGGGATTATGGAGTCCTATGACAGGAGCTTGGAAACAAGTTCAGTGTTATATGATGGTGGTATTATGCCATTATGAAGTGAATGGATATTTTACTGAGAATATTTGGCATTTACACTGCATTAATTGGATGACATATTAAAGTTATAGTGAAGGAAAATTGTAACTGTGATAAACCGACTGGAACCAGTTAAGAAAAATGCAACTACAAGACTAGCCTGTGTCACACCCCTGACTCGTCTTGGTACGACTAAGTACGAGTACTTACTAACTAGGCTTCCTTATGGCCCTTCTACACGATACAATTCATCGTATACAATTGTCATTCTGGCATATATTGTTGTATACGATTGTCGTACTGGCGCATGCAATTGTTTGCACACAACATAATTCTTGTTTTTGATTCGATGGTGAATGTTGACATGCGTGTACAATTTGATCACATACACCAAGATGACAATCATATATGACAAATCGTACCGTGTAGATGGTCCTTTAAGTACTTTAGTCTAATATAGTTATGCATTCATGTTTAAAACCATCAGGAGTCACCTTAATTGAGTGTAAATGCCAAATATTATCAGTAATAAACCCATTCACTTCATTCGTGGCATTTCCACCATGGTCGTACATGTATATACTGAACTTGTAGCCAAGCTCCCATAGTTCAGTCTGTTAGTGTGCTGGTGTACTGTATATTTCCAGGGTCGCAGTGTTCAATTCCCAGTATTATCTAGTTTGAATTAGTTGAGGAAATATTGAAATAATATGTATTTCCCCCGGTACCGTAATTTAGAGAGTGAGATTTTACATTATATCTGTCAAGTTTTTGCATGGCATATTGAAGTGATATGTTGTTTCTTGTGACCGACACAATGTGCTATTTGTACATAGAAATCTATTACTGTAATTCATGAAGACTTCCAATTTATTGTCAGCCTTTTTTGGAAATATATTCTGTCTGAGTTATCAGTCACAGGGAAAAGCAAGGAAGGCCATCCTGCTCTGGACTGTGTGAAGGTCAAACTAATAATTGGTCAGAAATTGGCTATACGGTAATTAAAAAATTGAAATTGGTTATAATTACATTACAGCAAAAGATTGATTCACTAAGCAGAAAATGCAATCAGATTATAATAAATATTAGTGCCCACCACAAAACATGGATAAAAGCCAGGATATACAGTAATGGTATGAAAAAATGTACGAAAGGGATTCTCAATTAAGTGCCGATAACTTACTTTAGGACTTTCCTTGGAAAAAATATGTGTTGTTATACATGTGTTTAAATTTTAACAATAAGAGACCTATTATGCCTCTCTCAAAAATCCCCTCAAGTCTTTAATAATACCAGGTTTTTGTTGTAATCTAAATTTAGTAACACCAAAGCCATTGGATAATTATCATTCAATGGCATCAAGACAACAAACATAAACTAGTGGTCTGTTTCCAATGCTAATTGGCTATGCTACTAATTTAGGTCTATTTGTTATAGACCACTTATAGTGATTAAGCACCAGTTTTGAAAAGCAAAACAATGTAGAAACTTTGCAGTTTGTCTTTATTTTCATATTTTAAGTTTGACTGACTTGTTTGTTGATACAAAAACAATCAACTTGTGATGAGCGTTAGACAACTTGGCTTGCATAGAACACTTATGCCTTGTTGTCTAATTGTTAAATTGACTGGTATCGTATGTATATCTTCCTAATTTATCACTATGGTTCTGGATTATAGGCCAATGTTATAGGTCAAGTGAGGGGTTGATTCTGCATTCTCATCTCTATTATTTCTCTTTCATTATTTCCTTTCAAATAAAAAGTAATCAACAAAAGCAAGTATTTAGAGCTACAGTACTGTACCTCTTCACTTGAATTTTTTAAAAATACCTCTAGAAATTTCTCTTTTATACCTGTAGGACTATATCGCTCTTATTAATATTTTAAAATTTATATATTTATTTATTTTCAGCTCATGTCCTGAAGCACTTCTATAAAGCAACAGAATACACCAATGAGGCAACAATGGCATTATGGCACAAACATGGAGAAATGAAAGGCGTGCAATTGGTAGGAAGATAAAGGATGAAAACAGTTAGAACATTTTATTGAAACAAAACATTGATAATATAACTGAAAATTTCATGTTTTTATTATGTTAATTGAATTTTTAGTGAAAATTGACACTACGTTTAGTTATTTCTTGCAAAACTCTTCCAAAGTCTTTGACACATTGACTCATGCCTTCATTAGATCTTCAACCGAATATCGTTACTTAGTTTTAAATGGGCTTTTAGTGAAATATGTGTGAGTTCCTAAAACAAGATGTTAATCTGGGCCAGTTGTTTGAATGTCCATTAATTGGGCTTGACAATATCATGTTTACCTTGATTAGGACCGATAATGTACTATTGAGAAATATTTTTAAGTAGATTTTAAAACCTACCAGTATAGTATGTTGTTGACATATTTAGTTGATAAATTATTGAAAATATTGACATATTTAGTTAATAAACTATTTTACACAATCTCTATTTTTGTTTCTGTGTATATGCAATATGCATGTATCATTCAAATTGCAGGAATCATTCAAATAACATTGTTAATTTGCACAACTTGTTATAGAGTAGAATGAACTTCATAAAGGGTACCAATGACTCTTCAAAGGAGTAGAAATGACCCCAAAAAGGGTAAAATTGACTATTAAAAGGTGTCGTCTGACCCTACATAAGTGTAGAAATGACCAAAAAGAGGGGTCAAAACGACTCCTTCGAAGGTGTCGTCTGACCCTACATAAGAGTAGAAGTGACCCAAAAGAAGGGTCAAAATGACTCCTTCAAAGGTGTCGTCTGACCCTACATAAGAGTAAAAATGACCCAAAAGAAGAGTTAAAATGACTCCTTTAAAGGTATCGTCTGACCCTACACAAGAGTAGAAATGACTCCTTCACAGGTGTCAAAATGACTCCTTCGAATGTGTCAAAATGACTCCTTCGAAGGTGTCAAAATGACTCTTGTAAAGGGTAGAAATGACTCTTTAAAGGAGTAGGCCAAAAAGGAGTCAAAATGACTCCTTCGAGGTGTCGTCCTGGGGTAAAAAAAATGACTCCTCCAAAGGAGTCAAAATGACTCTTTTAAATTTACAGTGTATCTAGGACTATAGGAGGAATATTTAGGACTACAGGTATACTACTTATCACTATAGGATGACTGTTCAGGACTATAGCTGGAATATTTGGGACAACAGTGGGACTATCTCGGAATATTTAGCGGACTATATAAGACTATCTGAGGACTATTTAAGACTATAGGAGGACTATTTTACAATTGTTGACGGACTATTTGGCACTATAGCAGAACTGTTTAGAACTACATGAACATTATTTAGGAGTACCAGGGGACTATAGGAGGACTATTTTGGACTATATTACGACTATTTAAGACTACAGGAGGACTATAAGAGGACTATTTAGGACTATCGGAGGACTGTTTAGGACCATAGGAAGTTCATTTAGGAGTATAGGAGGACTATTCAGGAATATTGGTATACTATTTACGACTATAGGAAGACTATTTAGGACCATCAGAGGACTATAGGAGGACTATTTGGGACTATATGAGGACTATTTAGGACTATATGAGGACCATTTAGGGCTATACGAGGATTATTTAGGACTATACGAGGACTATTTAGGACTATCGGGGGACTCTAGTAGGACTACTTGGGACTATAGCATGACTGTGTAGAAGTACATGTGGACTATTTAGGACTGACTATAGGGTGACTATTTACGACTATAGGAAGATTACTTCGGAGTATAAGAGGACTATTCAGGAATATCGGAATACTATTTAGGACCATGAAAGGACTATTTAGGACTATTAGAGGACTATAGGAGGACAATTTGGGACTAAGAGAGAACTATTTAGGACTATGCGAGGACTATTTAGGACTATTGCAGGTCTATTTAGGATCACGATTCTCGCACGCAAATGACGTATTTTACACCTCATTTACTTTCCACGCTTTTTTAGTTTTGATTTTTGAATCAAGTTAGTTATACAAACTTTGTTTATTTCAGTTTTTCTGACAAATTATATATTTGGCAATGTCGTTTCTTGGATGTGTATTCCTGAGAATTTTAGGTCAAGCATCTGCAGTTGTCAAATTGAACCCTGTTTGTTAACACCGCGTCCATTAATGTTATATTCTCGTCGCAACAACAACTAACTCACTCGTTCTCTGCGTTTAATCGCGAGATATTATATTATCCCGCGTAGTGGGACGCTGAACCACAGCGGTGTCGGAAGATTGGTCGGAAGGAGAGCAAGAGATGTGTCGCACATATTAATGTCGTTACAGAAAATCAAAGGAATTTTTGCAAACCGTTAACAGGACTTTATGCTGCGCAAATATAACAATATTCTTTAATCGAGCTATACGAGTAGGAAAGCAATATATTACTTGCAAAAAGTGCCAAGAAAATACCACTCATTCTAGAATGGCTGCACCGCGTCCTCAAGTTCTAGCTGGCTGTGACTGATACCATCCAAATGTTAAAATATTTAATGTTACAACATACAGATAATTGGGATCAATGACACACATGAAAGGTCTTTGTTGATTATTTCAGGTGATGATATAATCAAACTATGTTCGGTAACCTATAAATATCAGCAACATGATTTCTGGCAGAATGTCAAGACGGTGGATTGTTCAAGAAGAAATCTAACTGTGATGCCTCGTTTCCGTCCAGGATACAATGATTCATCAATATTGGGGTAAGATATAAGTACTATAGATGAAGGGTTCTGAGAGTGGCATGTCAGCTACGTTTATAAAGTTTGTATTAATTTATTTATCTTCGTAGCGTTTATTACGTATCCTAGCCTATTATGTGTATGCTTTGGGCGAGAACGAGCATACCCCATTGACGTCATACTGAGCATGCGCAGTATTTCTCTAACCCAACATCAGAATATATTCATGGCCGTAGAAGGGGTGGCCCCACCCCCCAATAATTTGCTCTGACGATTTCTTGCCAGTATAGATCCGTTAAAACTTGCTGGAAATTACTCTCCGAAGTCAGGAAATCCTATTTCAGATATCCTAATTTCAAAAAATTTCCGTGGGAGCACAGCACCCACCCAGCAGTCCAGTCCTATTACCGGCCCCCCAATTGACTTTCTGTTGCTACGGCCCTGATATTCCCACACATATTCACATATTTTCCGAACATACTTTCTCGCTCGTTGGTACACTGTCGGAGTGATCATTTCGGAAGTTTGTCTTCGGACACGAAGTCTCTGTACTATAAAAGTCGTCAAATTCACGTAAAAAGTCGTCTCCCGGATGTAAAAGGGCGTCAAATAGACGTAAAATAGTCGTGTACATATGTAAACCGTTTGCCTTCTCGCATAAGGGCGTTAAATTAATTTCCCCTCCAATTCAGGTTTGGCAGCCTAGTGAGAGACACTACATTACATATGTGTGACCTGTCTTGTCCATTGCATTGCTGCCTTCTGGTGGCAGGGCTTGACGACTGACATACAAAACATAGTGATCATTCAGAAGAATTCAGATTACGCTTTTAATTTGTTACACAATTTATTATGTACACCATTTATTGAAAGGTAAGTCATCGTAGTAGTTTGAATTTCAACCGTTTGGCTTGAATGATAAATTAAACATCTCACTTACTATTTATAGATGCTTGTTCAAAATATGTTATTTACGTTTGTTGTACATCTGATAGGATAGCTCACGTATATGAACAAAGAGGTTTATTTTCAAGCATAAAGCAAGGCTCGTTTTCCAGCAAAGATGCCCCTAAAAACAGGAGAGAAAACATGAAGACGTGGTAATAATAATAATAATAATAATAATAATAATAATAAGACTTTATTTATACAGGATAAAAACCTTATCAGTATAATCAAATACTGCTATCACTAAGGGTCCTGTATCTAATACAAATTAATTTATAGAAATAGGATACAATATACTAAAAACTACTTACATAATTTGAGCAGTTAGAAACTAAAATAAATAAGTTGTAGTTCATGCGTCTAAAAATTATTCATTTGTATAAGAGCATTTTTAAAATTTACGATGGAGTTCATCTGGCGAACATGCAAAGGTAATTTGTTAAAAGCAAGAGCCCCCTGGAAATAAAAACCTTTCCTGGCTATCTCTATCACTTTTGGTAGGCGCAGGCAATATTCATTGTTGCGAGTATTTTGCAGGTGATTCATTGTTTGAAAATAACCACCAAATGGTTCACATGAGAGGCCATTTAAGGATTTAAAGACCAATACAACCGCATTAAAAGTACGAGTAAATCAAAAGTCACGTATTTTTAGATCAACATTTTCAAAATTTAAGCCATTTGCTATAATTTTCCTTGCTCGATTTTCCAACTTAAGGAACTTTGATAACCAAGATGCAGAGAGTGCCAAAGTTACCGTGTCACAGTATGACATTAGTGGAGCAATCACGGACTGATAAATCATACGAGCAGTTTGGACTGTCAAAGAGGATCGTATCTTTCCAAGCATTTTAAGTTTACTCGAAGTTTTCTTAAATGTTCGATGCATATACTGGACTGACTGGATACAGAAGCACTAGCCTCCAAGGTTTAAATATTTGGACAATTGTAGGCAGTAGCAGGTGATAACAATTCTGGTGAAAACTTCATTTTCTGAGGTTCGAAGAGGTAATCGTGGTGAAGATCTTTAATTTTGCGAGATAACGGCGGTCGAGTAAGTTCAAAATGTAGCCCTGTTCATCATCATAATCACATCTGGGATTACTTCGATATTTAGTGTTGAAATTTCTTGCTCTGGATAAGCCGTTTGAATTCACCTTTCGGTAGAGGTTGTCACATATACCCCAACCGTATAAATTATTGGCATCGAGGTTGCAACGTATAGGTTTTCATGGTCATTATACCGTAACTGCTGCTGTCACTGATAGTTTTACAATGTACCAACCGCTTGGATTCCACGGAGCATCGTTGTATGTGTGCAGCTTCAACCTCTTTCTTTTCAATTCCACTCAGTTTTATTATTATAGTCTTTATTTCAACACGGTACTATTTCACCAATAATATTACAAAAATAAAATAAAAAGTGTTCTTCCAATAGGCCGTTATTTACTAATAACTTAATAATGTTAATAAATACGAAATCTAATTAGTAACTACATAATATCATAAAACATGCTAACTAATTACAATAAGCTACAAGATATGAATGACTATTAATTAATATCTAATATATTTATCTTATTTTTGAAAATATGAAGAGATTCAGAGAACTTTACGTCAACTGATAAATTATTCCAGACCAATGAGCCCCGATAACCAAACGATTTTTTTAGAAAATTTGTATTAGGCTTTGGCAGTGCAAAATTACACTGCGATTGACGAGTATCATGTTCATGTATTTGATAGATATTAGTAAAAATATCGACCAAATATTTAGGTGCCAATTTTTTATCGATCTTGTACATCAATATTCATTTTGTTCTTTCAGTGGAGTTCGGAAGAATGGGGTTGGGGCTGGGCGTGTGTGTTGGCGCATCGTGAATTCCAAGCAGTTGATCTATGACTTTATGTATTTTTACTTTCAACGGGAAGGCGCCTCGCATGGGTCCTCGAGTCCCATTCGCGCTCTTTCTGTTTGTGTATTTTATGTGTTTACATAAAGCCCCAGTCACACATTCATGATTCTTGCCCCGAATACCCACGACTAGTCCCGATCCTTTACTGCCACGATTGCTCCCGATGTTTAGCAAAAATGGGCATGAATCGGCTTCACTCGCGATCCCCGCACGAGTGCTCCTGACCGTTGTAAGTCAATACTAATATCACACCCCAATAATTAACATGATTGTAGTACGACTTCTCACGACAGCTTCACGGTTTATCGCGAATTAGCCACGATTTACCAATGCTGCAATACGACTTCTTACGACTGCGTCACGGTTTATCGCGAATTAGCCACGATTTTCCAAGGCTGTAATACGACTTCTCACGACAGCGTTACGGTATATCCCGATGTCAGCTGAGATTTCATTCCGATTCTGCACCAGGACGAGTGTACATAAACTGTTCAACAACTATAGAAGTTGAACCTCTGCCAGAAATATGCCGCCAAAGAAGGGAGGTGCCGCCACGAAGGGGACCAGGGCAGCCAAGATTCAGCATGCTTCCAGTTCTCAACAGACTACAGAGCCGCCAGAGCCAGAGGTACAGGCTGTGAAGGACGCAGAGTAACTTCAGCAGGAGCCTGAGATAGGAGTAGACAAATCGACAAGAGAAAGAAGAAAAGTACAGTCGTGGTGACAGACGCCCCTGACGTTTCGAGCGGAGCCCTTCGTCAGAGAAGGAGGTGGAGGTGCCTGATTGGGTCAGGGACAACGAGGTACTGTACAACAAGGCCAAGTGGGAGTACAAGGATAAATCCAGAAAGGACAGGCTCTGGATGGAGAAGGCTGCACACTTGCATGTACATCGTAAGTATTAGAGTAGTAGAATACAATCGATTACCGACTCAATTTCGCTATTTTCATAACTGTTTGGTACATCATTCATTAGGTACATGTACGATACCCATGTACTTTCATTGGTGAGTAACAAGATGTTTCTTTTCTTATTTCTCAGAAGTTGACCTGAAGTGCTGGTACGAGTCCATGCGAACAAGGTTTGGGAAACTGACAAGTGCTGGCAAGTCCGGGGATGGTGTTTTATAACACACCGAACGTGACCTTCTCCTTCTTGAGCAAGCACATTGTCCGGATGAAGACCAGGGCAGGTGTCAATGTAGGTAATCGTATGTTTAAGCTTTGTTGTCTCTGTATAATACAGTTCAGTACCTTCTTTGTCTCTGTACAGTACATGCCCTTTTCCTCACAGCAACAGGTCAAGTTCAGTTCAGTTTAGTTTTCAACTGGGTTCATGTAATTACAAGAATGAAAATATTTATATGTATCTCTTGTTATTCTTTCCAGCTCAAGGCGAAGATTGGTAAATCACAGGCCGAGACAGAGAATACTCAGGAGATTGATGCTGATGAAGGATTGGAGGAAGAGGACGCCAGGGAAGAGACGCTAACTCCCAGTTGCTCTTTCACTGCCACACAGCCCAAAAAGAAGAGGAAGAGGGAGACAATCAGACGCAGAATGATCCCATCATAGCGAAGCTGTTGGAGAGGGTTGATCAGTCGCAGAGGCTGCAGGAGAGTATTGAACAGTACCTGACTTCTTCTGTGCCTGATACCCCACGGGTTCGTTGGGGCAGTGGATAGCCTCCTCCCTTCCAGATATCCATGACTCCCTATGGGGATCGCCTTCCTATACCACGTGTCCTTCTTCTCTATTCTTTCACCCAGTCTGGTAAGCACCTATTGGAACATCCTTGGCTCCATCCTATAATGTTCACATAGTTACTTATTATTCGTTTATTTGGGTTTCTCTAATACATTCTTGACTGTGAACTATCCGCTTCTCACCTTACATGTGCTTTCTAATGTATCCTAATTATGCTCATAATTATGAACATTACATCCCTCCTTTTCTCAGAGAATAAAGGCAGTTCAACTATAAATATAAATCAATGTCTGGACAAACAAAATGTGAACAATAATTAACATAATTACTATAATATTCTACTTTATATACTGGCATCGATAATAGTTCGGATTTTTTCGCTCTCTTCTGGGGTACCGTCGTTCTATGTTTGGGTCTTCGTTTCTGTTATCTCTTGCTTCCTCATGGCCGAGTTCAACATCATCTCTTTCCTCTTCTCCATGTTTATCAACATCATCTATTGCTTCTTCAGCATTCCGGTTTGGTATTGGTTTGAAAAATGACTGGTTTCGAGTAATGGTTAACCTTAGTCGTTCTGCTGTGATCATTGTCCCTTTGTTTTCGTAATTCGAAGTGGTTTTGGATCAAAGTTAGTTGTGAACTTATTTTGTTTGTTTTGCTTCACTAATACATGGTCTCCTTTTTTCATGATAGTGACTTTGGCATTTCTTCGTCGATCTGCATATTCTTTCATTTTCTTGCGTGCTTGTTCATCATGTTGTTCCACCGATTTGTCAAGGACATTTTTGTTGATTTTGGTGTCGATTTGTGGTAATTTTGTACGATTTCTGCGGCCAAACATCATTGTAGATAGTGCAACTTGAGTGGTGGCATGTGGAGTAGCTCTATAGTTAAGTAGAAATTTGTACATTTCGCGACGCCAATTTTGATTTTGAAGATGTGCGGTGTGTATCGCTTTCATTAATGGTTTCATGAAAGTCTCTGCTTCATTTGCTTGTGGCCATAGAGGAGTAATTGTTTTATGTTGGATGCCATTTTCGTCCATGAACTTCTTTATTTCTGCACTCTGAAATGGTGGATCATTATCAGAGATCACTTCTTTAGGTAAACCAAATGTAGCAAAAATTTCATCTAAACGAGGGATTAGACTGGATGCATTTGCTTTCTTCATAATCTTTACTGCAGGATATCGTGAACGTCCATCAATCAGTACAAGAAGTGTTTCACCGGTGGGTAGGGGGCCAAGAAAGTCGATGTAGACAGTATTAAAATTTTCTTTTGGTAATTCTCGCATTCGAAGGGGTTGTGGTGGCTTTTGACGACCTGTTGCTTGGCACGGTATACACGCATCAATTTCCTTTTGGACCACTGAATCGATCAGCGGGAACCAAACTTTTTCTCGCATTAAGCTTTTTGTTTTTACAATTCCCTGATATCCAACATGGGCAAGACGTATTGCATCAGCACGTAATACCTTTGGTATGACAATGCGCGTCCCTCTTAGAATAATATATTTTGCGGTGGAGACAGTAAGTTCATCTTCTACATTGCGGAGTAATTGTAATTCATGAAGGTCAACTTCGGGTTTTTCTGTGAAGTCAGATTCTAATCTACGCCACAAATTTTCATGAATTATGGTTGCTACTTCTTGTAATGTTGGATCATTAATTGTCGCATTCTTTATTGCTTGAAGTGTCATGGCTTTTGGTGTTGCTGAGTTTGCGATGAACTGGATATATTTCTCAGAATATTCGCTTTCGGCTGGTGGTGTTGAGATTTCGTTGGTTATTGGATGTCTCGACATGTAGTCCGATGGATTATCATGTCCAGGACGATATTTAACTTGGAAATCATATGATTGTACTCGTAAACGCCATCGTTCAAGTCGTGCTGGTGAGTTACGTCGTGGGTGCTCGAATATCGATACCAATGGTTTGTGGTCGGTGTATAGTGTGAAATGAATTCCATACACAAATAGACGAAAGTGTTCACATCCGAAAACTATTGCTAGAGCTTGACGCTCAGTTTGGCTATATCGTTGTTCCACTTCTGTCAATGCGTGACTGCCATAGGCGATAACACTTTCATCTTGTTCACCGGGTGTGCTTTGTAGTAATATTGCTGCAAGTGCGGTTGGCGATGCGTCCACAATTAGTTTCGTTTCTTTAGACGGGTCGAAGTAGGATAAAACTGTGTTCTGGGTCAATCTTTCTTGTAACTCTTAAAAGGCGTGATGTTGCTTGCTTTTCCATTCGAACGTATTATTCTTTTTGGTAAGATGACGTAATGGGGCTGTCAATGTTGCCAGATCTTTGATGAATCTGCCACAATATGTTACCATGCCAAGATAACTGAGAAGTTCTGAAACATTAGACGGGGGTTTCAGAGATTTTATTGCTTCAATCTTTTCTGGACACGGAGATATTCCTTTTTTGGAGAAAACATGGCCATAAAATGTGAGACTTGGCTTGTCAAATTCACATTTATCACCGTTAAATCGTAGATTTTTCTCATATGCGCGCTGTAAAACGGCTTCTAAACTTCGGTCATGCTCTGCTTGTGTTCCGCCAAATACAAGTATATCATCGCTGATGTTGACACAACCTTCGATATCTTGAAAAGTTGTTTGGATAACATTTTGAAATATTTCGGCTGCACTGTTTGTGCCAAAATTTAGACGCTTGTATCTTTTGAGACCTTTGTGTGTTGCGAATGTGGTTATGTCTCGTGATTCTTCGTCAAGTTCTAGTTGGTGGTAGCCAGAACTTAGATCTAATTTGGAAAAATACGCGGCCCCGTTCAATTTGTGAATCAGATCTTCAGTGATAGGCGAAGGATGTCGTTCCGGCAATATGGCTTTATTTGGTACTGGCATATCAATACAGAGGCGTATTTTCTCTGGGTTGTTAGGTTTTGGAAAACACACGATGGGAGATACCCACGTTGTAGGGCCTTTTATACTTTCAATGATATCTAAGGATTCTAGACGTTTTAGTTCTTTTGATAGTTTGTCTCTCATAGCAAACGGTACTCTGCGAGCTTTTTGAATCGTGGGAGGCACAGTTTTGTCAATATGCAAATGAACTTGGTGATCTGTGAATTTTCCAATCCCTTGAAATAACTGGTCGTATTTTTAAATTAATTATTTCAAGCGTTTTGGCTTTTCCTTGATGTTAACTGGAGGCTTCTTAACGGTATTCAGTTGAGTTGGAGTTTGCGGTTTGACATTTGATACTTTATTTAGTTTCAATAATCCGAGGTCAATTGCAGTTTTTCCGCTTAGTAAACATCCGGCGCTACCATTTATTACGTAAAATCGTGCAAGGGAAATCTTCTTTGCTGATTCCGCGGACGCTTGAAAACAACCTTTTACATTTAGGGGTGTTTTACTCCCATATGCAAAGAGTTTTATTTTGCTCTTTGTCAATTTGACATATTTTCGGCTTGCCAATTTATCAAAGGTGTTGCCATCGATGATGTTTACACTGGCACTGGAGTCGATGTTTACACGAATCACTGTATCATTGCCTTTAACATGCGTGTAGAAATTTAGTTTCTGAGCCACATTGTTAATTGTTTCTTGTTTTGGCGCAGTGATCGTTGGTAAGATGATGTTAGAACCCTCCGGCGTATTACGTATAAAAACAGATGGAAATCCGGTCTAGTGTTACCATGAAGTATATACCAAAAAAGGGGGCCGAAACGGTGACCCCAGAATAGATCTTTTTTTGGGGTCAAAATGGCACCTATAATAAGATGGCCCTTAGGGGTGATTTGGCCCCTCCAGGGTATGGGCCGTTTCAGCTTTAAGTAGGGGCAGTTTTGGAAGAAGCAGGGGCTGTTTCAACTTTTGACCAGGGCCATTTCAGAAAATCGCGGGGCCATTTTGGAAAATCAATGGGTCGATTTGGCTCCTATTCGGAGGCATTATGGCTCCAAAAAAGTGCCGATTCAGCTTGTGGAGCGGAGCTATTTTGGCTCCAACAATAGAGAGCAGTTTCAGCCCCCAATGAAGGGCTGTTCTGGAAGAAGCAGGGGCTGTTTCAACTTTTGACCAGGGCCATTTCAGAAAATCGTGGGGCCATTTTGGAAAATCAAGGGCTCGATTTGGCTCCTATTCGGAGGCATTATGACTCCAAAAAAGTGCCGATTCAGCTGGTGGAGCGGAGCTATTTTGGCTCCAACAATAGAGCAGTTTCAGCCCCCAATCAAGGGCTGTTCTGGAAGAAGCAGAGGCTGTTTCAACTTTTGACCAGGGCCATTTCAGAAAATCGTGGGGCCATTTTGGAAAATCAAGGGCTCGATTTGGCTCCTATTCGGAGGCATTATGGCTCCAAAAAAGTGCCGATTCAGCTGGTGGAGCGGAGCTATTTTGGCTCCAACAATAGAGCAGTTTCAGCCCCCAATCAAGGGCTGTTCTGGAAGAAGCAGAGGCTGTTTCAACTTTTGACCAGGGCCATTTCAGAAAATCGCGGGGACATTTTGGAAAACCAATGAGTCAATTTGGCTCATATTCGGTGGCATTATGGCCCCCAAGAAGTGTCGATTTAACTTGCGGAGCGGAGCTATTTTGGCTCTATATTTTAGTCATTATACGGACCCAAAACAAGCCAATATACAGCAGATTAAAAGTTAGCAAAATGTTTGAACCGTTTGGACCAGTATGGGGCTTGGACCTGCAACCAGATTCGAACAAAAGATTAAAATACAGCAACTGTACAATATTTAGAATGAATAATAATTGTAATAATTTTCATTTGCGAAGTTAACAAAAGAAATAATATACGGAACCATAACTAGCAATATTAATAACCTGAAGGCATTGTCTAATATCACATTGATTACTGTACTTGCTGTAACCTATTTTGTGAATAACTTGCGTAAGAGTTCGACTGTCTGAACAAATAAAGTTTTTCAATTCATTGATAACAATAACCTAAAAATAATAGCCAAAATATAAACATGGTTCTCATGAAATACTTATGAAAATGCATTGAAAAATTGCAATCCTTTTGCTTAGTGTTGCCAAGAACTACAGTTTCCAAAAAGGATAACACACCCTTGGCGTTACCATAATCTATATTAAAACATAGAAACTTGTCAACAAGGAAAGAACATCCTCAAAACAGCACTTGTTTGTTATTATACTCCAATGCAGTTCCAAGGACCACAATATGAGGTTACAACAAGTTTCACTTTTTCATGCTCCTAAAAATAACCAATCAGATAAAAAATTAATCTGTTGCCTTTCAATATTTTTCGACCTACACTGTACAATTCTAGTACAAACTTAATAAAATCTTGAATAATTCTCTATGAAGAAAAAATTCCAACATTCTTCATGACGAGAAATGAAAGACATTTAGGGGGCGGGGCGGAGGAAGGTGTTGGGCACTATACTATACCCAGACTACCAACAATAAATGTTCACGGTTATTTTCAGGAATAGAATTGTCCAGTAATTTAACATAGTTTAATTCATTGGATTTCTGACTCTGCACTCCCCATCCAATCAATAATTTATTTTTTATGGAAATGAGAAATAAATTGGTTTCCATCACCTGTTTGCTTGTTTAATATACTGCATAACACTGTTTTATATATAATACTGCTGTTATGAATGTGGGAGAACTTGGAGTAGACAGACGATACATGGACGATCGTCAAGCTCATATCCTCAGAAAAATTATGTCCCAGACAAGAATCGAACCTGTAATATAACACTGTTTGTTAAGTGTTCAGTTATTTATTAAAATAGAGGCCTTGTCTTCACCTCATCCATATTCATATATTTAAAAATACCGCCATTTGTCGCGTAGTTTTCAAAGCCGAGTGTTTATTTTCAGTTTAAGAGACTGGTAGCTAAACAAATGGCGGACAATATGTCGAACCACGATACATGCAAGACAAGAAATGGAAATATACCGTCTAGTATGCAATGAATTGCACTCGAAATTATGCGCAGATTCTGGAGAAAGGACTAATAATACGATTCGACACTGAGAAAACGCAGAGATCACAAATACACACAAAATCATATATACAACCGAAGGAACTGTCTCTTGGGCAACTCGAATCAGATTGAAACCAGCTTGTAAACTGAATGAAATGGATGTATTTGAATGGCATGGGAAGCAAGATCAGTGGTAATTATGATTCTCCATATTTGTTCTTGTTGAGCATTTGGTCAAAATTCGTTCGCGATAAACGCATCGTTCAGAACGTAAAAACAGGTTTTGCCAATGACATTTCAGTGACTGATACTTCAGTTTGCTTGTATCAGATTAAAATGATACTGCAGGTTTTCTCAAACATCTAGAGACATATTAAGACATTTCTTTATTCTCCCTATGTAATTACTATTCGGGTGAGAATTGTGTTGTATACAGTACATTCCCAACGCGCGTGTGTGGCCTTCATTTCTCGCCATGCAAACAAATGCCCAGAATAACACCGATGTCACTAGTAGCAGAGCTAGCCAAATTGCAGTATTTGCAATACACTACAACAAATAGCACAATTATGTTATATATATTATATATATATATATATATTTATTTCAAAGAAACAAAACACATATTTTTTAATTAACAAAACTATACAAGACAGATACATACCATGATGGGCAGTTTGCATTTTTCTATCCAGTTAGTCTTAGCCTTGAATAATTATAAAGAGCATGGTTGTGATATACTGTATGTTCAATTGTACAGTGCAGTGGTAAATATACATGTATTCCAACACTAATCAAACATACAAACCAGTACTGCAAGCCTGCCTTTGGCATCAGCAAATAATTTGTCTGTTTGCAACTTGCAAATCATGATACATACCGTAGATGTGTGAAACTAGCATTAATGTCACTAAATACCTCAACTTATTTTTTGGGCGTTGATCCAAACACTGAATTAATACACAAACAGGACACTTTCTTGAGGTGTTCCAGTGCTGGTAATTTTGAAACCTAATTCAGCAGTATGCCAAAGCTATAAACATCTGTTGCAGCACATGGATGATACAACCCGTCACATAATGCACAGGGTTAATGACAATGTGTTGATAGTTACCTTTGTAAAGTTTCTTTTATTACTTTTACTTGGAATTTTCTTTACTACACAATTTCTTATATAATTTGCCTTATTTAAAATTTAAATATACTATTTTAGGTTCTAATTGCATAGCAGAACCGTGGATAACCATAATATTATCTGACTTAATGTCACAATGGAGAATACCCATTGTGTGTAAATAAAAACATCCATCACAACACTTGCCCAGGCTATCCAACTAATTATTTTGCATAAGAGAAATAGAAGCAATACCTTTCAACAATGAAAATACTGTTCAGCATTTTGAATCAGTCAGACCACAAAATTCCATAATAAGTAATTTGGGATTAATATCAAGGCAAACACAAAGGGAGAACATCTGTTGGAAACTCGAGTCAAAATAGAAACAACATGAATTACACTATATCACCTTCCGCGATCTTTAATAATATTATTATCAGGTGGGGTCTGCACACAGGCTACAACAATTACAGATTCACCAGAAACATGTAACCTCGTAAGCTTACAAGCTCCAAAACAACCCTTTCCTGGAATGATTCCCTTTTCTTTATCATTCAAAACTAAATTTAGCTGATCTCTTCTTATAGCTTTTACATTTCTTAACTTTTCACATTTTAAGAATTGTAGTTCTGCACTGCATTTTTTCTCTGGTTCTCTTCCTTAACTTATCATTTTCAGATCTGAAATAAACTACATATGACTTCAGGCTATTAATTGCCTTTTTCATCTCTCTTCTATTAAATAAAAGTTTCTCCTCCTTCTTTAGTTGTTGTCTTTTCTTTCTATTCTTTTAGTGCTTTTCCAGATTCATATGTATTCTATATCTTTGGAAAAATATCAGTAATCATATTTCTAATCTGTACAGTTCTGTTCCTACACGACATCTTCGCACCCACACATCGTGTTTAGGACAGAGTTCCAGAACATGAAAATGTTCTGCTCACAGCCCTGCAGGTTCCCAAAGAGTGTGCAGCCCATGTATATCATAGTACAGACCGTAGAAATGTGATTAAATAATATATTTCTAAATCAAACATATAACATTGATAGATTTTTTATATACAAGTGTAAAGCTAATTGAGAAACATTATTTTGCTTCAAGGGCAGCATAACCAGAGAATTGTATATGTTGTGCAGTTCTACAAACTCTTGAAACCTAAAAGTGATCTTACACTCTGGGGAAAAAGGGCCGCCAAATTATAAGAATGATAATAGGATATAATACATTTCCCTGTCCATTGAATTTCTATCCAATAAGCTGAAATAAACCACCAATGTGAATGTCCATAATATTTGCCAGTTCTGGCATTCAGAAACTGTCCGTCTATTTATTTATTAATCCTAAGCTTCCTATAACTTGTTCAATAATTTTCTCGATAGAACTGTCAAAGATTCAATGATAAAAGATCTTTAAATCGTAGGCATTAGACAAAATTGCAATAATTAAGTCTTAACTAGCTTAAATAGGAGTCAAGATTAAACATACACATCAAAATTACTAAGGTTAAATATATTGGAATGTAAAATATGGCAATTTTAAGACTTACATGCACAGATGAAGCTAGCCGATACACCTACTCGGGAGAACTAGCTTGGTTGGGAGAACTATCGGCAGACGATGGCGATTGTCATTGTGACTGGATACGCATTTCATTTGGCCTCGGCTAGAAGTGTTTGGTACATGTACACCACCATAACACCATCATCTTCATTCTCGCCGTCACTCGCACACGCACACTACAAATATAACAAACAGAGAAGCTGGAATTTAATACTACAAGGCTCGTATTCGTTTTGTAGCTTATATACGCAACAATTTGAATAAGCTTAGTAGCGAAGATCAGGTCGACACGGAGATCAGCCATGTTGAAAATTCTTCCACCGCGGACAACCAACTACGAGGCGTTTCTTGAAAGTATTTCCTGAGAAAAGTAACATCTTTATAACACTAAATATTAAGTGAACAAAATACTGTATCGAACGCGAGTTTAGCGCTATATTTTATCCCATTTTCCTTCTTCGAATGCAAATATAAATCCCAACGGTCACTTGTAGAATAGGCGCCAAATTCGCAAATAGTTTCTACGCATGCTCGGAACCTCTGAATGAATATATCGCGGGCGCATACATTCTCGTTCCCAGAGCCCGGGTCGTCTGCGCCGGGTTTTCGAAGTTAGTCTAGTATAATAGAAATTGTTAAAAAGTTACAATGTATAAAATTTGCGAAATCGAAAATTTTAACATGAATTCTTACCTTCTCTTTAATTACGTCGCTAAGAAATCCTTTGAATTTCTGGCGAAATTTGAATGAAGGAAAAAAGTGTCTCATTTCTGCGTCAACTTCGTACAAGGTTGTCATCATGTCCTCGCCATTTAATTCTTCACTTTCTACATATACAAATATAAAAAATCACATTTATTACACAATATTGATCAAAAAGATAGAACTGCAATATATAGTGTCATTCCAGTAAAAATATCTAATATCGCGAAACTTACCGATACGTTCCACGACCTCTGGGAAATCATGGGACAGCAACCAATCTTTTACTTCTGAACATAAAAATGTTGTCTGGAAGCATCCATATTGATGTAGCACGATGTAGCTGGTTAAGTCTAACTCGCAAAAACGGTTCAAATGTATGATGTATCCACTAACCAGAATGGCCCATATTTATACTATTGTCTTACTGGCCAAACATGCCACTTGAAATTAGATAGATGGTATTCTCGACCAATAAAAACTATCGAGAAGATAATATCAATGCTTTCACGCGCGTCGCTTTAACACGCGCGAGCCGATTACACAGAGAGAACTATTTGGCAGGAGAGTCGATTTGAGACACGGTCGAGTCGACTTGAAACGCGCGAGTCGATTTGACACGCCCGAGTCGATTTGACAGCCGGGAGTCGATTTAAAACACACGGGTCGATTTGACACGTGCGAGTCGATTTGATTTGACACGCGTTAGTCGATTTGACAATTGACATGAGTCGATTTGAAACTCGGGGGTCGATATGACACGCGGGCGTCGATTTGAAGTACGGGAGCTAAATTGGCGCGAGGGAGTCGATTTGACAACGGAGTCGATTTGCCACCGGGAGTCGATTTGACAAATGGGTCGATTTGACATGTGTAAGAGCCGATTCGGAAAAAGAGAGCCAAAATGAATTCATTGGGGGCTGATATGGACATCATATGTAGCGCTGCAAGTGGAGCCGTAACAGCCCCGGGAATGAGAGTCGTTTTGATCTGTGGGGCTGAATTGGAAAACGGTGGGGCTGAATTGAAAAATGGCAGGGCTGTTTTGGAAACGGGTAGGGCCAAATTGACTTTTTAGTGTACCTAAAATGGCCCTGTTAGTGTCGATCTAGCTCTCGAATCCCAAAATGGCTTTCATGTAGGGCCAAAACAGCTTCGGCTCCAACAGGGCTAAAACGAAATTTGGGGTCGTTTCAACCCTTTTTCATTTACAGTGTACTTTCACCGATGTAGTGCAGTAATAGTGCACGTTTTCTTTTATCTTCTTTGACATCTAGTGCAATCAATAAATGTTCAAAACGCATGAACCAACGTTGCCATCGAATCGCTATGTTCTCTCGGTTTTCAGAGTCGAAAGAATGAAAATTAGGTAAATTGCATTTAGTTTTGATTGATCCTCGTCGCTATTATAATGTTCACATAGTTACTTATTATTCGTTTATTTGGGTTTTCTCTAATACATTCTTGACTGTGAGCTATCCGCTTCTCACCTTACATGTGCTTTCTAATGTATCCTAATTATGCTCATATTTGTGAACATTACACATCCTGACAAAGTTCTTGAAAGCAGGTATATCTTCCTTCATCTGCTCAACCATCAGGCCGCAGGGGCGGATCTGGACCGTAGCAAATGTAGCACATGCTACAGTCAGATTTTGAGACAGATTTTGAGAAAATGATAACTAAATTTAAATTTAAATTGCAATAACACTTTTTAGACAGCTTTTCCAAGGTTCTGTGGTATCATTCTAATCCATTTTGGTCATTTTGCGCGCGATATGCGCCCATTACCATTGATTGTTGACCCGCGATTGGGCATGCTCCTGTCACACCCCGCTTGCCTTGCCTCCCCATGAGCCTGCATTGCTCTTGGCTAGCGCTTTCCCGCATATAATAACTAGCTACATAGCATCACGCTAAATGCGCATTTGCTGTGTTGCAAATGTGACGTCGGCTACAGTCACACGAGAAAAATACCCGTAGCTACTGCCGTAGAACTGTAGCGAAAATGTAGCAGACCAATCCAAACGCCAGATTTCTATGACGTCGGCTACAGTTGACTGTATCCAACTGTAGCCGACGTCATATGCTCGCAGCTCTTGAATGATGTGATAGTTCGTGCAGCTTCAATGGATCCATTAACAATATTTTACAACAACTGTTTCCCTAGTTAATACATTGGATGTAAAGTTATTCTCCGGAGGAAGAGTCAGATAGACTAATCGTCCTTAGACGGTGCTGTGAGCATGTTATTCCGCGAGAAGTTGGGAAGAAGAAGGATTATCTGCATGCATGTTCAGTTCCCTCGCAGCCGGTAAGCTCCATCTGTGAATGATCGTACTCATGCATAATAATTATATGATTAAATATGCTAATGAATCTGTCTATAACAAATCGAAAACTCTAAAAGGTTGGTTTACTGCCGAAATATCGTTTAGGGTCTTAGGCCATTTTAGAGAGAATTAATACTTGAATAACTTGAGTATTCGATTTGTAAATTACACTGCTTATTACGCAGCACAACACGTTTACCGTATGCATTAATATGCCATGTGTATTATAATCCCCTCGCCCGGCGCGAAGCGCCGGCCGAAGGCCGAAGGCCTGAGGGCGAGGGTGATAATATCGACCGGCGTTTAGTCCCTCATCACGGATTCCAGGCGTAATGTAAAGTCACTTTCAGTTTCCTTGTATATATATATTCAGGATCAACGTCGTCGATCATGCGCGGCATTGGAAAATTTGGCCCTGGTAACTAGAAATGGTAAATACTAAATATCTGCATTTGAATTAAAAGAAAAGTACGTGTTTTGTCGGGTTATACGGTGAATGAAGATTTGTGTTCAAAAAGATTGTGAAAAGGCAGTGAAAATGCAATATATCGTCGTCGGAAGATGTCAAGTTCGTAAATCAAGTTTTATACTTTTATACGTGGCGTCAAACTAAAGGTAAACCCGTTTTCGTTTTTTTAAACCTGTTAATCAGTTACAAAGATCGTTTTACAAACATGTTCGAGTATGTTATTCAGGCTTTTATTTGATGTATAGCATGATTTTCTAGAGTTAGTAGTTCAAAAGATATGGTCGTCTGAATATCTAAAATTTTACTCGGAGTTTGTCAAATCCAATCCAAGCGTCGTCGCTTTTTTCAAGCTGTTAGCTATCAGTTACAAAAATATTTTTGTAGGTATGTGAGAGGCTGTTAATCAAGCTTTCATTAGATATGTAGAATGAGTTCTTAGAGTTAGTACTTCAAAAGATATTGTGGTCGGAACATTTCACTTTTGGCATGTCGTCATGGCAACCGAAATTTAAAATTATTATAACATCAACCCAAGTCAGTTTTAGGATTAGGATTTGGATTAGCGATTATTTGAATTTCGGTTTGTTCATATATCGAGAAAGCGCCAATCAGACATCACAAAATCACTCTTTCAAGGGCTTTCGCTCGAAATTGAATAGTCCTTACACACGATATACCAATAAATTATGTGCTTTAATTTAAATCATCCATCACCATTGTTTCACTCGGTCACTTTGCAACCTCATCCACACTGGAATAATTGCAATACTTGATAATTAGCCTATATAGTGAGTACCAGTACTGGTGGTAAGGATGTAAAAAAGTACGGATTATAGTTGTGTTTATACTGCAAGTCTATAGGACTAATGTCTAAGGTGGCTGAATGCCACCTTGGGCCTGGCTTACATTTTACTGACTTTAATAGTCTATAAACATGCACCACACTGGTTATAACAATCAGTGTTTATACGCTCATCTGATGGCATGCTGGTCTGGCCAATGGTTTAGTGTGTTTGTGTAAACACCTTTGTCCTGTATTAGGCCTAGACAATGCCAGTCCTAGGCTTGCAATGTATATATTTACACAACTTTTGTAGGATATATACTGTATATAGATACTGTATAATTGGGTAAGTTATAACACTCACTGTGTCAGGGGAACACATTAAGGATTAAACAACTGGTCATCATCTCACTGACAACAAGCAGCTGAAGGGAATTTCATCTTGAATTAATGATATATTGGTGAAATAATTATATTAAGCAATGTTCTTTGTTGCAATATTATGGACTAGCTTTTGTCATTTCATCTTTTTGAAATGTGTTACCAGTACTTGAATACCATTGAAATACCGGTACATGCATGCATAATTATATAATATAATAAGATTATATATTAATAAAAGCATCGCGAGCTTATCAATATATAGTCAGACAACATGCACTCATTGCAAAACTCAAACATTAGCTGATATAGAGTATATACTGGTGTCTTGTAGTAAGGATGTACAAAATTACAGACTTTAGCTGTGTTTACATATATTGCAAGTCTATAGGACCAAGCTGCCAGCCACGACCTGGGCCTGGCTTACATTTTATTGACTTTAATAGTGTAAACATACACCATACTGTCTATAACAATCAGCATTTACACTCATCTGATATTATGGCATATGCCCTTCTGGCCAATGGCTTAGTGTGTGTGTTTAAATTCACCTTTGTTCTGGATAGTAGGCCTGGACAGTGCCAGTCCTAGGCTTTCAATGTATATTTTTACACAGCTTTTGAAGGATAAATACTGTATAATGTATAATTCATGGGTAGGTAATTAACACTCACTGTGTCAGGGGAACATGTTACAGGGATTAAACAAGTGGTATCATCTCACTGACAAGAAGCAGCTGAAAGGAATTTCATCCTGAATTAATATATATATATTTGGTGAAATAATTAGATTAAGCAATATCGTTCTTTGTTGTATATTATGGGCTTTTGTCATTTCATTTTTTGAAATTGTGTTACCGAAAGTTTGAATACCATTGAAATACTGGTACATGAATGTGCATAATTATATAATATTAATAAAAGTTGAGAAACAGAAGTCTTCTAAAAGAATAAAAGGTTTATCAGCCTTATCAATTTGGTCTAGGATAAATTTAGGTATTGAATCTTTTGGTATCTGCTTATACTAACAATTAGACAATAAGGAACATGCAGATTACATTATTACAGTAGGGTACATGTATCTGCTTATACTGACAATTAGGCAATAAGGAACATGCAGACTACATTATTACAGTAGGGTAGGTTATGCAGTCTCGTGAATACAATTGTACTTTGAGTAAAATTATGAGTATGCTACTGTTACTGTAAACATGCATGTTGAAATTTATTATTAAAAGGATAACTGACATAATTAACTTAATTATGTAATATATAATTAATACAATTATTATTTAAATTAATAATTATTAAAATTAATTATTAATTTCAATAATCAATAGTTACACAATTGGTTTCTAACCCTGCCTGCAAGACAATGTAGTGTTGGCAGACTTTCCCACTTGGGTACTGTTCAGTACACTACCCACAAATTGCACCCAAAAAATAAGCAGTTTGAAAATCTGTTCAATTTGGCAATATTAATTAAGCCTCAAACAGTAAGCGGGCGAGGGTTGTTGCGTACACGTATTTCTAGTATTATAATGTAAATAAGTTTCATTTTGCGAGTACGTCATTTACGATGTCAATGTATGTGAAGTTTGAATTTGAGCATTGCATATGTGTTGTGATATCACTTGCTCCTTTGATCTTGTATATACTGCAGAGAACAACAGCAGATGGTAATTGTCTTTACAAATGCTTGTTAATGTTATATTACTGCGTGTGCAGGTAGCGAGAGTCCCTAACCATATATGTACCTCTGCTGTCTTACAAGCATTGAACTGCATATGTAATGCATACTCTCAATTTATACTTCCCACCCATTGGTTGAGCAGCAGTGTATTAATGCATTTACAGATGAAGCAAATGCCTTTGCTATGTGTTTGTCTGGAAATGCATGTAATGAATCATTTGACAAGAGAAGATCGATCAAAGGCTGTTGTTGCAGAAGTTTACAATAGTGTCCATAACTCTCAATTTTCCTCATTTGTATGTCTTCTTTCACCATTGAGTGTGATCAATGGTGAAATTTGCTGATAGAGCAGCAAACTGTGGTCAGGATTGGGCAAAATCAGTTAATAATGGCTTAAATAATGTTAAATAAATATGTTAGAGAATGGCTTAATTAAAAATTCTTCTTGATTAATTGGCACTTTATTTGGGTTGGCAAAGGGAAACATAATGATCTTTAATCGTAGGAATTACTGTTGTCTTGAGATAGTCTATAGTATGTAATGATGCTCACATAAAAAGGAGTATTTGCTCAATTTGAATATCATCCCATTTGCTTCTCTTGGCATGAAAGCAAGGGAATCAACCTATTATTGAGGGTTAATATCATCTGGACTTTGTTGGCTCTTAGAAATTGGATAGTATGATCCAATGGGAAGTTTAATTGATCACACTCAATGGTGAAAGAAGACATACAAATGAGGAAAATTGAGAGTTATGGACACTATTGTAAACTTCTGCAACAACAGCCTTTGATCGATCTTCTCTTGTCAAATGATTCATTACATGCATTTCCAGACAAACACATAGCAAAGGCATTTGCTTCATCTGTAAATGCATTAATACACTGCTGCTCAACCAACGGGTGCAGTGGCGACCTAGCGGTCATGCTAGGCATGCTCAGCATGACTAAAAATTTCTTGAAAATATATAGTTTTGTTTGCTTTTATTTACTTTATTTGAAATCTCTCCTTAGAACTTTGAAGTCGTGTGCATTTCGAAGAGAACAAGCAATAATAGTTAACGCATATTACGCGGATATTCTCGCTCCTTATCCGTCCCTGATTGATCGGGCGTCTAAAACCGCCGTCTTCATTCCCAGGCTCTTTTGTTCAGCCTGGCCCCGGCCCAAGTTATGCTCTTTGGAATAGCATGATCAGCTATATGAACAGTCATGCTTATTCTCGAAATATGATTGGGTGACGGCACTTGACGCATGCTCAGTTTGCCTTTAGACAAGCTGGTCGTGCTATTTTGGATGAGCATGACCATAGCCTGATAGCCCAAAATATTAGCTCTCCGCCTTACCAACTATGGCCTGACTGCACAGCGCGTCTGTTTAAGGAGATCCTTGATTTATCATGGTATCAACGAGCTCTGATTCTGTCCAAACAGTCCTTGTTTGTGAACTGCTTAGAAAACCGTTTTCGGTTCGAAACATCAACGAGAAAAATCTTCTTGTTGGACAGCGACCAATGCCGGTTCTGTTTACCGAGAATTGTAAACCGGCAAACCATTGCAAAGATTCTCTCCAAGATGACTAGATGACAGAAGCACGGATGAGAGATCAATCATGAAGAGGGAATGGACAGCCCCGAAGGGCGAAGGACAGGAAAATAGTATTATGCTGTGTTGACATTTATCCGTGACACTCCGTAATATTAATTATTATGAAACGTTGTTTTTGTCTGATTTAAATAAATTCTATATCGAAATGATCACTTGAATCTGGCGAATCGAACGCTGTGCGTTTTATCTACTTAAAATATGAATATCAGATGTTATATGAGAAAATGCGTAAGCGAGTAAAGTACCCCAACGTCGTCTTAAAATCAAAGGACATGACTTCAAGATCTATTCGACGTTTACCCGATGATTCAATGCTTTTATGTCCATTAAACGATATCATTTCGTAAAAGATATGTTTCGTATACCTTGCCGTTGATTTTTATAAACGTTTTGTCACACGAAGACCTTCAATCGAACAGATATTAGAAAAACAAGATGCCCGCTAGGCGTTAACTCGGGTTACTTGATATAATGGCTTGTTGAAAGACATTGTAGGCAAATTCAATAAACACAAATCTATAGACCTTATTCAAAAGTTATATGGCTCAGTATCCAAGCTGGCTCACTGAGAAGTCTGCCCCGCCAAATGAGCCATCCTGTTTGCTGACCTAATCCAGTTCTAGCCAACAGGGTCTGCCTGGCAAGCGAGCCGGCCTGTGCTCATGTAATAACAATTCATATGGTCAGTCCGGCAAACAGGTTCAGTTTGAGCAAGCATTAAATCAGTTAATCTTTTTCTCAGTGTATAAGGCATAGCAGTAAATCAAACCATTTAGCTGGCAGTATAGTTATATAAGTTATATAACATTTTGAGCCAGTAAAGATATTAATAATTTTAGCATATTTATTATTTGACATGCTTTATACATACTAGTGGCTAGCTAATTGTAATATTAAGACAGATTACTGCATAGTTAAGTATCTTACTGTCTCGGTTAGCGAGCCAACTCGCTTTGATCCATGGGTGTCAGAGATTTATATACTGTGTGTTCATTTGTAAGCATTCGCATATAATAATATGAACAATCGATACAAACTTACTGATAACCCAGAACCTTTTGGAGATCCATTTTAAGCTTACATGTAAAATATCAAGTGAAACAAGGTTATTCAATGGCAACATTGCATAGTCATCGCTCATCATAGATGAATTTATAACCAGCAAACAATAACAATTAACTCTTTACTCCTTGATCTTGATAGTTGGTATGGGTGTCAGAGATTTATATATCATATAATAATATGAAGAATCGATACCAACTTACTGATAAATAGCATTGCCGTGTTTAGTAAATAGCATTGCCGTGTTTACTGTTTACATTAAAATTTGCGTGTCAGGCGTTATGCATTGGGAGGACTGAGGGCGGGCTAGCCTGCGTGCGACGGCTGATTTTTCTTTGCATTAGTTCGTAGGCATGCTGATGCGCTCTGATATAAAGAGAAACGGTCCAAAATATGAAATTTTATAAACCTTTGAGCTGAAAAATCACCGCTCAGAATTTTCGGGAATCTATATTTTAAAATTTTCCGGGGGGCATGCTCCCCGGACCCCTCTAGAAAGCCTCGCGCCTTCGGCGCTCGGATTATTAGTTAGCATGACCTCCCATTTGGGACCAGCTTCGCCACTTTCTACCAATATGATTTTCAACTGTCAATGTTTTCTGGTCACTATTGCGCTGCTCTTCCAACATGATTTTGAACTGTTTCAATTTGTGCTTCCTATAACCATTACCTTGCTGCTATACTGAGATGATTTTGGGCCCTTTCTCGATATATGAGCAACCGAAATGTAAAATTATTATAGCATCAACTCAAGGCAGTTTTAGGATTAGGGTTCAGTTTTAGGATTAGGGTTGGTATACCAACCCTAATCCTAAAACTGACTTGAGTTGATGCTATAATAATTTTACAGTTAGGATTAGGGATTAGTTTGTATTTCGGTTGTTCATATATCGAGAAAGTGCCTGATTTTTAACTAATTTTGCTTCCTGACCAATATTAGACAGTACCAACAAATTGTTGAACTGTTTGTGCTTCTTGACCACTACTGTACATTAACAGCCATCATGGTAGTGATTTTCCTTCTTGTGATGTCTTGCAGGGGCTGCATAGTAAATTAATTTTACTGTCTTGTGCAGGAAAATAAATTTATCAAGCATCTGCATTGTATAAAATCTTGCTTGAAGTAGTTGATTTTGCTTGTAGTGTTTATTGGAAGTTAACATGCATGTGATAATACTGTTGTTATCATCATTGATTCTTTACTTCTGCTTAAAATTTCTTTAAAATTTCTTAAAAGAGTGATCGGTAGGGAAATCACACTGTTCGGAGCTAGACTTTGATACATTATTGATACTTTCTGGATTCAGGATCGGTTTGGATTTACCAAATATAAATGGCGACATATCATGCTTCTGATCATTTCGTGTTTGAAATGAATCTTAGAAGGCTGATGTAAGCTGACATGCGTCATCATAGCCTCCCAGACGCTTTTCGTGCATGCACTGCTCCTGTACCGGTCTGATCAACGACCATCTGCAGTCTTCGGCTCAGGGGTGTCATCGGCTAGCTCTGGTTTTCTTTTTCCGGTATTCTCCTCACAGACACAGGAAACTTGATTGCCCAGAAGTATATATATATCTACGGTAAAATACCTTCAAAAAATTACCGCATACATGGGTTACCGTTTCTTGACGTTTTCTCTTATTTCGCTTAAAGAGTGAGTGTCAGGGTAGTGCTTTGCGCGCTTGTGTTTTTGTTTTCATACGAATTGATTGCAGTGCATCGCATCGTTAGAACTATAATTTGCATGTGAACTCTAGATTTATTTGGAAATGTTGAAATTGGAGTACGATCCTGACTTCGGGGCGTTATGAAGTTAATGTTCAAGACGATTTGAACAGTTGCGGTTCGCTTGTTTGTGAACCACTGTGGGCCGCGCGCAACGCCGTTTCTGACGAACAAGCTGGCCCGGATGGCTTTAGTTCCTGAATCTTTGCAAATTCAAATGAACAAAACATCAGAAGAAACAAAATATATTTATTTACTAGTCACTCATCAAACACTTCCATTCGCAAACTTATTCGCGCTGTTTCAGCAGCATAACCTGGCCTTCCACGCTTCGGAGGCTAAGCGCTCGTAGCAGCTTCTATGTATCGAAAAGATTACTATAGTAAATGATCAATTTTACGAAAAATATCACAATAAAGACCTTTTCGCGAATGAGTTTCTTCGCCTTGACGAGGCCTTGATGACCTTCATGAGCTAGTTTGATGGCTTGTTGTCGCAGTTTCTTAGGAACAACAATCCTGTTTTCGCGTAATACCATCTCGCCATCGGATGTTACGGATAATTCGGCGCGAAGTTTACTAAAGCGCTGTAATTCTTTGACATCCCTTACGAAAAAATCCTATAGGTGATATCACAGTCTTTCGGGAATATGGTATCATTTTTAAGCGTGTGCCAGGTGTTTTTCTGGATAATTTCGATTAACTTTTGTAGTGTGGAATCTTCGCACGTTGCTTTTCTGATATCTTCAGTGTTCATGGCAACTGGAGTGGCACTTTCTCAAATGAAATTTACGCCTAGGGCGATATTTCACAACAAAATTCAGTAATCTTGGAGTCGTAGACACCATCGTTCGAGTCTAGTTGAAGGGTGAGATTTCGGTGGATAAATTCGAGTGGTTTGTGGTCTGTAATCAAGGTAAACTCGTGTCCGTATAAATATAAATGAAAGTGTTCGACTCCGTAAACAATTCCAAGAGCCTCGCGCTCAATCTGAGAATAACGACTTTCTACATCAGTTAAAGAGCGGCTAGCGTAGGCGATAATCTTAGTATCTTCTTTCCCAGCGTAGTTTGCGATAATATTGCACCAAGTCGGACAGGTGATGCGTCAACGTGAAGTTCAGTTTGTTTTGATGGATCAAAATAACCCATGACGGTGTCGGTTGTCAGTACATTCTTTAATCTGTCCAATGCGGTTTGTTCTTTCTCGGTCCACACCCACTTCACGCCCTTTCGAGTCAGCATACGCAGCGGTGCGGAAATAGTCGCTAAATTAGAAATAAACCGACCACAGTACTGAATCATACCAAGAAAGGATCTGACTTCAGATACGTTAGTAGGAATAGGGGCATCTTTGACTGCTTGGACTTTTCCGGGGCTCGATGAGATTCCATTTTTGGAAAAAATGTAACCGAAAAACTCGATCTCTCTCTGGTCAAATTGACACTTGTCAAATGTAAATCTTAAATTTCGTTGTTTCGCAACTTCGAGAACTTGTCGTAATGCTGTATCGTGTTCGATTTGGGTTTTCGCGAAAATAATAATGTCGTCACTGATATTACGACAGCCATTAATTCCATTAAGGACATTTTGCATGATATTTTGAAAAACTTCGCTTGCGCTCGACGTGCCAAAGTTCAACCGTTTGTACCGAAACAGTCCTTTGTGCGTTGTAAAAGTAGTAATGTAACGTGAATCTTCCTCCAGTTCTAACTGGTGATAGGCAGAATTTAAGTCAAGCTTGCTAAAATAGCAGGCTCCATTCAACGCAGTTATTAGGTCATCTACTAGACATACGAATTCGCAATAATCCCCTCGCCCGCCTTTTCTACCCCCCCCCCCCCCCCCCACGGGAATTTCTCCATCCATGGTGCCCAGACCTCGCACGCCGTGGCCGTGTAATTCTGTTTTGCAAAAATTCACAATTTCCAAAAGCCCGTTTCGTCGAAGAAATGTTTGAACGTTATCTTGGCCAATATTTAACCGATTTAAACTCTGAAAACAGATTTGGAATTAGCGAGTCAACATACATAACATACGCGTTTACTATATTACGAGAACGTGAGTACCCTTCGTAAAAACAGTTTATGTACTTAGAAATTAGTCGATTAGAAACTGGTCACTTCATCGTATATTATTTTGAACGTTATCTCGATCAATATTTAACCCTTTTCAATTCTGAAAACAGATTTGGAATTAGCGAGTCAAAATACATCACATATGTGTCTACTATATTACGAGAACGTGAATACCCTTCGTAAAAATTGTTTATGTACTTAGAAAGTTAGTCGGCTTTGTCGGCTATGATTAGCCGGTCACTTTGTCGAATATTATGTTGAATATCTCGATCAATATATAACGGTTTTCAATTCTGAAAACAGATTTTGAATTAGCTGGTCAAAATACATAACATATGTGTCTACTATATTACGAGAACGTGAATACCCTTCGTAAAAATGGTTTATGTACTTAGAAATTAGTCCGGGCTTGGTCGGCTATGATAATGTCGATCAATATATAACCGTTTTCAATTCTGAAAACAGATTTGGAATTAGCGAGTCAAAATACATACTCGAACTCGGATTTCTATTTCCTCAAAAAACTATGTCTCTTGTGACGGTTCAATTTAATCTGAGTATCTAGTTACCAGTGCCACATTTTACGATGCCGCGCATGAGGACGATTGATCATATATATATATATATATATATATATATATATATATATATATATATATATATATATATATATATATATATATATATATATATATATATATATATATATATATATATATATATATATATATATATATATATATATATATATATATATATATATATATATATATATATATATATATATATATATATATATATATATATATATATATATATATATATATATATATATATATATATATATATATATATATCACGGTGGCCTCTTTATATGGCAAGGGTCTGCCATACTTACGATCAGCGGAGTATCATATAAGTCAAAACAATTATATTCAAAATGGCGGCTTTGCCAATGTATATATTCCCAACATATTGATGTTCATTGATCTTGGACCGAACCTTGATTTGCTCAAACGGACTGTTTGGGATTTGGCCGGTAAGATCGTCGTATTTGTCTTTCAAGCAACCGCTCAAAATTCTCCTGAACGCAAGAATACATGTGGATTGTTTCTAATGGACATCTAGAAGAAAGCAAGCTTTTGCTCGAAAAAATCCGTATTTAACTCAAAAGAAGTATGATCTTAGTGAAAGTGCGATGGAGTCCCGGTTTAAAAAGACACTGAAAGGGAGATGGGAAGTTATCGTGAGCCCAAAAACGGATTTTTCTTTTATTAATTATTTATTGTATAAAATCATCTGAATTTACTATATTATATATTATGTTCATTTGGATTGCATTAGTTATGTTTTTTTGTATTTTATATTGCAATGAAGACCAGATTTAGACCCCAGTAGGATGTTGCTTATACCCAGGATAAATTTATATCCAGTGGATAAGTCCTATCCAGCAGATATATTTTCATCTGAGATGGCCATCTGAGAAAAAATTGCAAATGAATACGTGACATGTTGAAAACAACATATTCACTTCCATATTTTTTCTCAGATGACTATTAAGTGGCTACATAATAAATTGGCTTGATACCGATGGGACCTATCCACTGGATATGTTACTGTATCTGCACTTCAGACAACCATCCCCTGGTCTTAAGACTTTAATAAAATATCCTAGTAAATTTGTACTCCTCATTAACTGATTTGGGCCCCTTTCCAAACAGTTTGGTACCTTGGTTGATTAAACTGCCAAAAAGTAAAAACATTAAATATTGGTACAAGATCACATTTTCCAGTTTACATTTTTTTAATTAAAATAATACAGTTAGTACAACATGAAAAAACTTGATATCATTATACTTTTACATCAGGCTAACCAGGCATCTCCATTCTCCATGTGATCAGGATATTTGATATGTACTTTTTATATAATATATGAAATATGCAACTGAGGAAATTCTTTGAATAACTTACAAATATTATAAGTAAATACAAAAATGCCATGCCTCGTATACATATAGAATGAAACATGCCGCGTATGCAACCAGAATCACATCAATATATCCCAGGGTTGAAATGCCTCAGAGTTTCATTTTTTGCAACTGGTCTCAGTTGGGTGACTTCTTACAAATAATTTACTATAGTTATTACACCGTGATGGTGTAACCAATGTCACACCAATGTCATGAATCTGACCCAGAATTTGGATTTGCTCTCACTTCTTTTGTTGTCAACTGTAAAACAATTAAAGTAAAATAATCATCATTTATTCCAAAAGTTGGCTATCGACCATAATTTCCCCCATTCATACACTTTCCTCAAACTGCCTATGGTAGAAATGGGAGCAGTAACAACAGGTCTGTTGACTGATGCTCTTTTCAAAGCCACAAAAACAGGATTCACAATTTGTTACCTTTACAGGTATATACACCTGCTTGTGGTTACAGTTATCGCTTACATCATAACACTCTTTAGGAAGCCAAATCAGATGAACAAATTAATGCCGAAAGATTTGCATCCACCATTGGACATAATTTGTATTTTTCTATACCTCCTTAGAAACAGTAATGAAACCTAATCTATATTTCTCAAACACTTATACCTATATGCCCAATAGTGCAGGTAGTAGGTGCAACTGCATTAAAAAAACACTGCAGACAGGGTTGTAGCTATGGTGGGCGGGACAGCTCACAATTTGCACCCACTACTCTTGGTCGATATCAGCCCTGACGCCCAGCACATAATTCACTAACGCAAATAGTAAATATGTCAATATTTTTGTGCTTTTCATTCGAAAATAAAGTATTTTGTGTCATTTTGTGATTTGCAACGCATATTTAATCACAATTTTCATGTAAACTCCACGATTAGTTCAAAAATAGATGCGTAGTACTCTTTTCGCGGTGTTCTTTGAAATTAACATTAATTCTTAGAAAACCGCTGAGTTAGAGGCCTGGGACTAGTGCCAATTGTTTGTTTCACATTGCCTTGCTGTATTCATTAATTTCATTGCTTGACCGCACTTTATTATTATATTACCGGGCCGTCGGCACATCGCCATGAGCCCACCACTAAAATTCGTCTAGCTACAACGCTGACTGCAGATATACATGGAAAAAGTTTGAACAGTGTGCTTGAGGTCAGCAAGATTTTGCACACTAACATGCATGATGCATGAAAATATTGAAACACACTGTCATAACTGCAGACACAAATAAGCAAAAATATGAAGACGCAATATTTGTGTTGGACCATTTTGAGTTTATATTGATATCACTGATTTCATCTTAGCTGGACACTAGGCTAGTGTGGTTAATTTTTATTAATTTGAGTAATTATTATTTCAATTCACTTCACTTGAAATCCTATCTAGCCCAAGATGGGATTTCACCATATCGGGCTACCTCCAGTTTCCCATATGAACACAAAACAATTGTCCATATAGAATAACAAGAACTCAATTATCTCACTTGAGTGGGTCACCCTGGCTCATAACTATGAACAGGCTAGATCAACCTTATCAGTATGATAATCAATGGTCATTTTTCTTTGCCAATGGCATCTGGAAATTCAACTGATCATAAATTTTTGAATTTGTTTTGCAATAATATTAATATCATGCTGTACTGTATAGGCGAACTGTATAGGTGTACTGTATGCTGTATGTTTACTGTATAGGTGAACCTACATTGTTGACTGTACATGACTCTCAGTACACAAACAAAGTGTATCCAAGCTTATAAACAACAGTATGTTCCACATTGTTCAACAAATTCAGTAGACTGTAATCTACAATCTATTGCGAAAAGTATACCAAATCGTTCCAGAGTCCTTACCTTTATTTTAACATAGTCAGAGAGCACACATCTTCAACGTTTGTTGCCACAACCACACCTCAAGACCCCCTCATAAACAGCGATGGGAAAACCATCTAGCCCTGTCAATAACAAATAGTACGGGTTTAAAAACGAGAACAACAAGTAAATGTTTGACTTAAATGAAAAACAAAAAACATAGGATTGTTACCTGATTATTTTTCCTCCTGTACAATGCAAAATTTCCCTCGTACGTACTGCATTGAAAATTCCTTTTGAAGCCAAAGTTTGGTAAACGACGCAGATTCTCGCTTTATACAAGGAATCGAGTTAACGCTTTACAAACAGCAGTCGGTTTTCTTGTAAAATCCGTTCATAGTTGGACGTATTTGATATCATTCGAAAGCGCAGAGATTTTTCATTTGTTTTGTGAAGAAATCGCTTCTTAAAACGCGAAAGGAACGCTGGGATACATTGACAAAATCATGGCATTTGCATAACAAATTCTTGGCTCAGGTACCCCCCGCGAAGCCATAATTAGGACGCCATTTTGCCGACGCTTTAGGTTGCCTAATTTTCCCGCCGGTGTGCCCATCGTGTATATATATATATATATATATATATATATATATATATATATATATATATATATACATACAAATTTATTAACTCGTCCCCAAGGGGCTTTTCAGAGCTAAAACTAATTACAATATAAAGAAAGGAAATTAAATACATCAAATTCACAATTACTAATTAATTAAAAAATCTTGTAAAAGCTGATTTTTCAAAGAACGTTTGAAATCACGAATGGATTTACAAAGTTTAAGTTTAGTGTCCAATGAGCTCCATAAGCTAACGGCCTGATAATAGAAAGTTATTTGTCCACTGGCACTTCTGAAAAGAGGGATATTGAGATGTTGTGAAGTTCTAGTGGTGCGCTTTGAAACATCTGACCGCTTAATAAATTGCTTTGTCAGGTAACTTGGAGCACAGCCCGTCATACACTTAAACGACATGATGGCTCGACGATAATAAAGTAGAACTCTCACTGGAAGCCAATTCAGGCTCTTGAGGATCGGAGTAACATGATCGAATTTTCTGGTTCCGCTAACAATTCTACATGCAAAGTTCTGGATTGCTTGAAGTTTATCAAGGTTACGTTCGGTAGTATTGCTCCAAACATTGAAGCAGTAAAAAAGTTTACTAAATACTAAAGAGTTAATTATTATTATTAAAGTACGATCATCAAATGCGTGTTTGACCCGATTGATCTGTCCAAGGCGAGACATACAAGACGATACTGTAGACATTATATGCTCATAGCCACTTTTTAGCCACTTTGACTGGTATAAGTTATTTTCCTAAGAGAGAGAGCCGAAAATCGATAACTTTAGCAGACATCTGGCGGCTACAAAAAACTAAGAGCTTTGTCTTTCCAGGGTTAAGAAGCAGTTGATTATCGAAACACCAATTCCGGACAGAAAGTAAGTCACGGTTCATCTCATCTATTACATTCCGCTGGTCTTGAAGGCGAAAGGACATAAGAAGTTTAGTATCATCAACATATAGCTGAGTTGAGCAATTTATTGGTACCGTTGAAAGGTCATTTACATAGATACTAAAAAGAAGAGGGCCAAGAATACTCCCTTGGGGTACACCACAGACCACTGGCAGTCGATCTGACAGGGTTGTATGAATGCGGACGGCTTAGTAGCGGGTAGATAAGTAACTGCGAAGCCAAAGTATCACAGATTCGGAAGCACCAACATCTTGTAACTTTGTAAGGAGGATTTGATGATTTATGCTGTCAAAGGCTTTAGACATGTCGAGGAGAACAACAGCCGTCAGTTTTTTTTTGTCAATAGCGCTTAGTATTTCATCAGTTGTATGGATTACAGCGGTCTCTGTGGAGTGCCATTGTTTATTGCCACTTTGTTTATACGAAAGGCGATATCTTGATGATAAATAAGTGGTGAACTGATTATGCGCAGCCCTTTCACATATTTTAGACAGGATGGGCAGTAAAGATATAGGTCTATTGTTATTAGCCACTTGATAATCGCCCTCTTTAAGAATTGGTATCACCTCGGCTGTTTTCCACACATTGGGGAATGTTGCGCTCTCAAACGAGGCGTTGATAACGGAAGTTAAAAAAGGAAATATGGTAGGGAGACAATCTTTAATTACACGCATGGGAATTTTATCAATACCCGGAGCAAGTTCTACTGGGCTAAAAACGAACTGGTCTGACAGAGGATGCTCTCTCGGGACAAGTAGGTGCTCTCCTAAATTATAATTCGAGTCCTTTGCTAAATCACTAATCTTCTTGATGGTATTCTCACCTATTGAAACGAAAAAGCGATTAAACTCATCGACCACAATTTTGTTGTCTTTACTATAATTCCTTTGGGAGGCCGACTTCTTTGGTATACAAGACTGAATGACCTTCCATAAACAATTAGTGTTGTTTTTATTATTTATAATTTGATCTGCAACATGTTCTCTCTCGGCCATATATATATATATATATATATATATATATATATATATATATATATATATACCTACAAACTGATCCTAGATCTAGGAACGGCTTGGATCTCGCGTGATAAGGGACTAAACGCCGGTCGATATTAGCACCCTCGCCCTCAGTCCTTCGGCCTTCGGCCGGCGCTTCGCGCCGGGAGAGGGGATGATAGGTTGGGGGTGACGTTCCCTCTCTATAGCTGTGTTTGGCAATCTCATATCTACACACAGTCTAATTTTCTCCGGATTATTGGGTTTCGGAAATGCAACGATAGGACTTACCCAGGGAGTCGCTCCGTGTGTTCGCTCAATGATGTCCAGTCTTTGCAATCGATCTAATTCTGTTTCCACCTTTTGTCGAATGGCAAACGGTATACGTCGTGCGGTTGTACAACAGGCGTCACATCATTATTTATTGGTAGTCGAACTTTTACATCGGTAAGCTTTCCAACTCCATGAAATGTTTCATCAAATTAATCAATCAAAGATTTTAGGCGCTGCGGTACTTTATCTTCTTTAGCAAAGGAATTAAATGTCTCAGTAACCGGGGTTAGCAAATTTAGTTCAATGGAGGTTTCTCCGCTCAGTAAACACCCAGTAGCATTTTTAACGACAGTTATTGTTGCGGTTGTGATTCTATCCATCGATTCAACGACACTTTCAAACTCTCCTAGGATTGGTAAAGGAGTTGAACTGGCAAAGGCTTAAAGGCGTTTCTTGGAAGGTAGCAGTCGAATAGTTGGGGTTTTCTTTATGATCCTTTTGTATGTTGTTTCATCAATAATGTGTTCAGTTGATCCGCTGTCGATGTGAAATTGTACTGTTGAATTTCCAATGGTAATGTCGGTATGAATGTTACTTTTTTTTTTCTTCTTGGCCTTGGGAGTGTTCGTGTGAACAGTGTAAATGAGGGTATCGGAATCTGATGAGCTGTTGGTATGGGAATCTGACGAGCTGTTGTCACTTTCTGAAATGGTCGTGTCTGCTTTACTAGGTTCAATGTTATGAATAGAATTGTCCTTTTTAGCATTTTCTCGTTTGGATCTGCAAACTCGGGCAAAATGGTTCAGCTTCGAACATAATTTGCATCGTTGTCCTTCAGCGGGGCATGATTGTCCTCGGTGGGGCCACAGGTTTCCACAGCGATAACATGTTTTCTTTTGACTTTCAGTATTTTGATCAGCAGGTTTCTCAGGTTGTCTTGTAAACGTACGATTGCTGGATTTGAACTGCTGTCTACCAACTTTATTAATTTCTTCGTCGTCGTGTTCAGGTTTTCCAGGTGAATTCTTCTCGATTCCTAATGCTTGTTTCTCGGTTTCGTACATCGTTCGGGCATAGGTAAGTAAATCAACGAGTGTCATTGTTGGATTTCGAAACGAATACCGTCGTATCTTCTTGCTGGATGTACCAAGTTCGATTTGGGCTTTGATTTCTTTGTTTTGAGTTTCCCCAAATTCGCAGTATTTGGCGGCAATCTGTAAGCGCGTGTGAAATTCATCAATGGTCTCTCCACCTTCTTGTTTCATGTTGCGGAATTTGAATATTTCAAAAGAAATGTTCTTTTTCGGTGTAAAAGACTTGGTTAATGCTTCGCAGGCTTTCTTGAAATCTTTCTCTTCTCCGCGATCAGGAAGCGTATCAAACATATCATTGACACCTTCTCCAGTGTAATGAAGTAGTAATGCTCTCTTTCGGGCAGCGTCGGTAATATTCATGGCAGTAACTAAATTGTTGAAGCGTTTCAGGTATTTTTCCCATCGTATTGCCAGATTGGACTGGTCTTGAACATCGAATTCATGGAATGTGGGAAGTGCAGTAGCCATTTAGCACATGTTCTCAGTATACTCTCTATTCATCTAGTCCCGAATCTTACATGAAGTATCTACATATCTACATATATACAATTAGCCTACACGACACTACAGCCGCCAAGAAGAAAACAAGCACGCAAAAGCACTACCCTGACACTCACTCTTTAAGGACATCTTTGCTACTGTCTGCAAGCGATTTATGCAAAATATGTTGATTGACAGTGTCATTGAGTTTTAAAATGTCGCTAATTTAATTAAATATACCTCAAGGAATATTATTTATTATTTTTATGACCAAACTTGTTAAACAAGTTAAACAATAGGTAAATAAACAACCTTTCCCGATGCGCAATATACGAGCAGTAACAATCTATACTATAAAATATTTGTGTAAGGCACAATATTACCAAACACTTCCAATGCATCAAAATGCGCAACATTCCAGTATCAGGAGGTCTTAATTTGCTAACGTCATAAACAATTGTTTTTTATCACCACGGCTACTACTCGAACACAATTCGTATAAAAAAACATTAAAGTCATCGTGACTGAAAAGTGGGCCCAGAAAAAGAAGAATTATGTCTTTTCTATGGGAACCAAACACACACGAGTATCCGTCAAATTGCCGTAAAGTGCGGTGTATATATCAAAGTCAACAGTTTTCAGGGTTTGCTCAAAAAAGGAAAGAAAACAATGCAAGAACACTGGTGTAAGGATGGGCGACCAAAACGGTTGGACGAAAGGGCTCAGAGACTACTGTTGAGAACTTTTATACGACTGCAAAAATGTATTTTCCTCTGACTTACAGAGGTAATTCAGTTATGGTAATTGTAAGCCCAATGCACGAAGTATTCCCCTTAGGGAATAACTCAGATCATCTGACACACCCTGAAGCAACATAAATACAGCGAACGAAAGAGATTTCGTTCTCTCTCTCTCTCGCATCATCAACCGAAGTGTTACAAATAACGGCATCTTACGACAAACAAGTCATGAGCGAAGACCCTAACACCGACGAAGAAGTCAGAGGAGGTCAATCTAGTCAAACAACGCTTCAACCAGAGGACAGTCAAATTGTGCAAGAAGTCTTCTCACTGTTCAAAGGTATCTATCTTCACAACTAGACGCCCAAGGGAAGCAATTAGAATCGAAGTCGAAAACGGATAAAGAAACGGCAGACCTGAAATTTAAAGGTAATCGCAAGCAATTCGAGGTCAACGCTCAAGTCGAAAGCATTCTGGACAACACACTGTTATTTTAAGGGAGTTATTTTAACTCCAAAATTCGGGTCCAAAAAAAAAGGTTCAAAATAATCCGTTTTATGGAGTTAAATTAACTCCCGTTTTTGGAGTTAAAAACCAACCCGTGTTTCGGAGTTAAAAATTAACTCGCGTCCCTGGGGGTCTGGGGATTAATTTTCACTTTCCGAAGTCCAACGTGTGATTTGTACGCGACCTACACTGCAAATTAAAAAGGGCTGAAACGACCCAAAAAAGGGGGCCGAAACGGTGACGTACCCCAGAATAGATCTTTTTTGGGGGTCAAAATGGCACCTATAATAAGATGGCCCCTTAGGGGTGATTTGGCCCCTCCAGGGTATGGGCCGTTTCAGCTTTAAGTAGGGGCTGTTTTGGAAGAAGCAGGGGCTGTTTCAACTTTTGACCAGGGCCATTTCAGAAAATCGCGGGGCCATTTTGGAAAATCAATGGGTCGATTTGGCTCCTATTCGGAGGCATTATGGCTCCAAAAAAGTGCCGATTCAGCTTGTGGAGCGGAGCTATTTTGGCTCCAACAATAGAGAGCAGTTTCAGCCCCCAATGAAGGGCTGTTCTGGAAGAAGCAGGGGCTGTTTCAACTTTTGACCAGGGCCATTTCAGAAAATCGTGGGGCCATTTTGGAAAATCAAGGGCTCGATTTGGCTCCTATTCGGAGGCATTATGGCTCCAAAAAAGTGCCGATTCAGCTGGTGGAGCGGAGCTATTTTGGCTCCAACAATAGAGCAGTTTTCAGCCCCCAATCAAGGGCTGTTCTGGAAGAAGCAGAGGCTGTTTCAACTTTTGACCAGGGCCATTTCAGAAAATCGTGGGGCCATTTTGGAAAATCAAGGGCTCGATTTGGCTCCTATTCGGAGGCATTATGGCTCCAAAAAAGTGCCGATTCAGCTGGTGGAGCGGAGCTATTTTGGCTCCAACAATAGAGCAGTTTCAGCCCCCAATCAAGGGCTGTTCTGGAAGAAGCAGAGGCTGTTTCAACTTTTGACCAGGGCCATTTCAGAAAATCGTGGGGCCATTTTGGAAAATCAAGGGCTCGATTTGGCTCCTATTCGGAGGCATTATGGCTCCAAAAAAGTGCCGATTCAGCTGGTGGAGCGGAGCTATTTTGGCTCCAACAATAGAGCAGTTTCAGCCCCCAATCAAGGGCTGTTCTGGAAGAAGCAGAGGCTGTTTCAACTTTTGACCAGGGCCATTTCAGAAAATCGCGGGGCCATTTTGGAAAACCAATGAGTCAATTTGGCTCATATTCGGTGGCATTATGGCCCCCAAGAAGTGTCGATTTAACTTGCGGAGCGGAGCTATTTTGGCTCTATATTTTAGTCATTATACGGACCCAAAACAAGCCAATATACAGCAGATTAAAAGTTAGCAAAATGTTTGAACCGTTTGGACCAGTATGGGGCTTGGACCTGCAACCAGATTCGAACAAAAGATTAAAATACAGCAACTGTACAATATTTAGAATGAATAATAATTGTAATAATTTTCATTTGCGAAGTTAACAAAAGAAATAATATACGGAACCATAACTAGCAATATTAATAACCTGAAGGCATTGTCTAATATCACATTTATTACTGTACTTGCTGTAACTTATTTTGTGAATAACTTGCGTAAGAGTTCGACTGTCTGAACAAATAAAGTTTTTCAATTCATTGATAACAATAACCTAAAAATAATAGCCAAAATATAAACATGGTTCTCATGAAATACTTATGAAAATGCATTGAAAAATTGCAACCCTTAATTTGCTTAGTGTTGCCAATAACTACAGTTCAAAAAGGATAACACACCCTTGGCGTTACCATAATCTATATTAAAACATAGAAACTTGTCAACAAGGAAACAACAGCCTCAGAACAGCATTTGTTTGTAATTATACTCCAATGCAGTTCCAAGGACCACAATATGAGGTTGTTCCAAGTTTGACACAACAAGTTTCACTTTTTCATACTCCTAAAAATAACCAATCAGATAAAAAATTAATCTGTTGCCTTTCAATATTTTTCGACCTACAGTTCTAGTACAAACTTAATAAAATCTTGAATAATTCTCTATGAAGAAAAAATTCCAACTTTTTTCATGACGAGAAATGAAAGACATTTAGGGAGCGGGGCGGAGGAAGGTAACAATAAATTTTCACGGTTATTTTCAGGAATAGAATTGTCCAGTAATTTAACATAGTTAATTCATTGGATTTCTGACTCTGCACTCCCCATCCAATCAATAATTTATTTGTTATGGAAATGAGAAATAAATTGGTTTCCATCGCCTGTTTGCTTGTTTAATATACTGCATAACAACACTGTTTTATATATAATACTGCTGTTATGAATGTGAGAGAACTTGGAGTAGACAAACAATACATGGACGATCGTCAAGCTCGTATCCTCAGAAAAATTATGTCCCAGACAGGAATCGAACCTGTAATATAACACTGTTTGTTAAGTGTTAAGTTATTTATTAAAATAGAGGCCTCGTCTTCACCTCATCCATATTCATATGTTTAAAAATACCGCCATTTGTCGCGTAGTTTTCAAAGCCGAGTGTTTATTTACAGTTTAAGAGACTGGTAGGACAAATGGCGGACAATATATCGAACCACGATACATGCAAATATACCGTCTAGTATGTAATGATACAAGATTCAACACTGAGAAAACGCAGAGATAACAAATACACGCAAAAAATCATATATACAACCGAAGGAACTGTCTCTTCAGCAACTCGAATCAGATTGAAACCAGCTTGTAAACTGACTAAAATGGATGTATTTGAATGGCATGGGCGGCAGGGTCAGTGGTAATTATGAATTCTCCATATTTGTTCTTGTTGAGCATTTGGTCAAAATTCGTTCGCGATAAACGCATCGTTCAGAACGTAAAAACAGGTTTTCCAATGACATTTCAGTGACTGATACTTCACTTTGCTTGTATCAGATTGAAATGATAGGTTTTCTAAAACATCTAGAGACATATTAAGACATTTCTTTATTCTCCCTATGTGAATACTATTCGGGTGAGAATTGTGTTGTATACAGTACATTCCCAACGCGCGTGTGTGGCCTTCATTTCTCGCCATGCAAACAAATGCCCAGAATAACACTGATGTCACTAGTAGCAGAGCTAGCCATATTGCAGTATTTGCAATACAATACAACAAATAACACAATTATGTTAGACTGTTAGTTATACAGTGACGCTTAAGAGTTTTGTAACACCTGGCTTTGTGCGTGTAGTCTCAGTGTACATGCAGAGAAACTACACTCACATGTTGTGTAAGACAATTCTGATATATAGGAAAATTATAAGTTGTGTAGTTGTGTACTGCCGAGGTTTTAATGCATGTATGTGTGTATTGTATGCATTGTATGTATGTAGAGTATGTGTATGTGTGTGTATGTATGTCGAAATGTCAGTAGTGCATTCCTGCAGTTTACAAGTTTACAAACCACATTTTATATATATATATATATATATATATATAGATTTTCGCTTACCTCAAAACTGGTCTGCTACAACTTGTTTCATCTGTAAAAGAATCTTCAGGCAGAAGATTCTTTTACAGATGAAACAAGTTGTAGCAGACCAGTTTTGAGGTAAGCGAAAATCTATTATTTGCTCTAACTATATGTTGTTGAGCACTCTTTGCATTTCGTAGACCAAAACCTACACGTATATATATATATATATATATATATATATATATATATATATATATATATATATATATATATATATATATATATATATATATATATATATATATATATATATATATATATATATTTATTTCAAAGAAACAAAACACACATTTTTTAATTAACAAAACTATACAGTATAGATACATACCATGATGGGCAGTTTGAATTTTTCTATCCAGTTAGTCTTAGCCTTGAATAATTATAAAGAGCATGGTTTGATATACTGTATGTTCAATTTTACAATCTACAGTGTACAGTGCAGTGGTAAATATACATGTATTCCAACACTAATCAAACATACAAACCAGTACTGCAAGCCTGCCTTTGGCATCAGCAAACAATTTGTCTGTTTGCAACTTGCAAATCATGATACATACCGTAGATGTGTGAAACTAGCATTAATGTCACTAAATACCTCAACTTATTTTTTGGGCATTGATCCAAACACTGAATTAATACACAAACAGGACACTTTCTTGAGGTGTTCCAGTGCTGGTAATTTTGAAACCTAATTCAGCAGTATGCCAGCACATGGATACAACCCGTCATATAATGCACAGGGTTAATGACAATGTGTTGATGGTTACCTTTGTAAAGTTTCTTTTGTTACTTGGAATTTTCTTTACTACACAATTTCTTATATAATTTGCCTAATTTAAAATTTAAATATACTATTTTAGGTTCTAATTGCATAGCAGAACCGTGGATAACCATAATATTATCTGACTTAATGTTACAATGGAGAATACCCATTGTGTGTAAATAAAAACATCCATCACAACACTTGCCCAGGCTATCCAACTAATTATTTTGCACAAGAGAAATAGGAGCAATACCTTTCAACAATGAAAATACTGTTTAGCATTTTGAATCAGTCAGACCACAAAATTCCATAAGTAATTTGGGATTAATATCAAGGCAAACACAAAGGGAGAACATCTGTTGGAAACTCGAGTCAAAATAGACATCAACATGAATTACACTATATCACCTTCCGCGACCGGTAATAATAATATTATTACCAGGTGGGATCTGCACACAGGCTACAAGTACAGATTCACCAGAAACATGTAACCTCGTAAGCTTACAAGCTCCAAAACAACCCTTTCCTAGAATGATTCCCTTTTCTTTATCATTCAAAACTAAATTTAGCTGATCTCTTCTTATAGCTTTTACATTTCTTAACTTTTCACATTTTAAGAATTGTAGTTCTGCACTGCATTTTTTCTCTGGTCCTCTTCCTTAGCTTATGATTTTCAGATCTCAAATAAACTTGTACATATGACTTCAGGCTATTAATTGCCTTTTCATCTCTCTTCTATGTTTGGAAAAATATCAGTAATCATATTTCTAATCTGTACAGTTCTGTTCCTACACAACATCTTCGCACCCACACATCGTGTTTAGGACATAGTTCCAGAACATGAAAATGTTCTGCTCACAGCCCTGCAGCTTCCCAAAGAGTGTGCAGCCCATGTATACACTGTAAATTCAAAAGAGTCATTTTGACTCCTTTGAAGGAGTCATTTTTTTGACCCCAGGATGACACCTCGAAGGAGTCATTTTGACTCCTTTTTGGCCTACTCCTTTAAAGAGTCATTTCTACCCTTTACAAGAGTTATTTTGACACCTTCGAAGGAGTCATTTTGACACCTTCGAAGGAGTCATTTTGACACCTTTGAAGGAGTCATTTTGACACCTTTGAAGGAGTCATTTTGACACCTTTGAAGGAGTCATTTCTACTCTTATGTAGGGTCAGACGACACATTAAAGGAGTCATTTTAACTCTTCTTTTGGGTCATTTTTACTCTTATGTAGGGTCAGACGACACCTTCGAAGGAGTCATTTTAACTCTTCTTTTGGGTCATTTTTACTCTTATGTAGGGTCAGACGACACCTTTAAAGGAGTCATTTTAACTCTTATTTTGGGTCATTTTTACTCTTATGTAGGGTCAGACGACACCTTCGAAGGAGTCATTTTGACCCTTCTTTTTGGTCATTTCTACACTTATGTAGGGTCAGACGACACCTTTTAAGGAGTCAATTTTACCCTTTTTTGGGGTCATTTCTACACCTTTGAAGAGTCATTGGTACCCTTTATGAAGTTCATTCTACTCTATAACAAGTTGTGCAAATTAACAATGTTATTTGAATGATTCCTGTAATTTGAATGATACATGCACATTGCATACTGTATACACAGAAACAAAAATAGAGATTGTGTAAAATAGTTTATTAACTAAATATGTCAATATTTTCAATAATTTATTAACTAAATATGTCAACAACATACTGTACTGGTAGGTTTTAAAATCTACTTAAACATATTTCTCAATAGTACATTATCGGTCCTAACAGGGTTCGAATTAACGGTGTGCAATGTGCAATTTTCACATCGTTTTGGCCCAAATAGTAAAAGTTGCACATCACTTTTCAAAACGATGTGCAGAAAACAAATAATCTCAGTATTGAACACAAACAAATAGTTCTGACAAACTATAAGTTAAGTTAACAGTCCTATTTCCCAAAGGTTGAACAATTGTGTGTATTTCCCGCAGCCACGCAAAAATTGCTATTAAAATTGTAAAGAAAAGCCATAATCGCTTGACGATTGTCGCGCGATGCCATATTTTGCGTGTTTGCTCTAAAGTGCCCTGGGAACGAGTCACTTCCCCGCACAGGCCCGCGCAATTTCCAGGAGTTGCCCGCACAAAATGGTGGCCGAAATTTGATCTTTGTCGCGCATTTTAGTGATTTTATATAAAACTTTCCAATCTCTTAAACCAACAGGTAGCAATGGCAACCGAAAGTATATCATGCCTAGCCTAGAATTCCTTTTGGCATTCAATTTTTTGCACACCATTATTTTTCTTATATTGAGAAGGCCGCCCGCTCGGACATCAAGTTTTCGGGGGGGGGGGGGGGGGGGGAGGGGGGGATGCACATTGTTTTTACTCAACTAATTCGAACCCTGGGTCCTAATCAAGGTAAACATGATATTATCATGCCCAATTGATGGACAGTCAAACAACTGGCCCAGATTAACATCTTGTTTTAGGAACTCACACATATTTCACTAAAAGCCATTTAAAACTAAGTAACGATATTCGGTTGAAACACTACGTTTATTTATTTCCTGCTAAGCTGTGGACCTAGTTACTCTGTCCTAATTCATCAGAGGAATTATAGATCTAATGAAGGCATGAGTCAATGTGTCAAAGACTTTGGAAGAGTTTTGCAAGAAATAACTAAACGTAGTGTCAATTTTCACTAAAAATTCAATTAACATTATAAAAACATGAAATTTTCAGTTATATTATCAATGTTTTGTTTCAATAAAATGTTCTAACTGTTTTCATCCTTTATCTTCCTACCAATTGCACACCTTTCATTTCTCCATGTTTGTGCCATAATGCCATTGTTGCCTCATGCTTCTGTGCTTCAGGACATGAGCTGAAAATAAATAAATATATAAATTTTAAAATATTAATAAAAGGTATATAGTCCTACAGGTATAAAAGAGATATTTCTAGAGGTATTTTTAAAAAATTCAAGTGAAGAGGTACAGTACTGTAGCTCTAAATACTTGCTTTTGTTAATTACTTTTTTATTTGAAAGGAAATAATGAAAGAGAAGTAATAGAGATGAGAATGCAGAATCAACCCCTCACTTGACCTATAACATTGACCTACTGTATAATCCAGAACCATAGTGATAACTTAGCCAGATATACATACGGTACCAGTCAATTTAACAATTAGACAACAAGGCACAAGTGTTCTATGCACGCCAAGTTGTCTAACGCTCATCACAAGTTAATTGTTTTTGTATCAACAAACTAGTCAGTCAAACTTAAAATATGAAAATAAAGACAAACTGCAAAGTTTCTGGATTGTTTTGATTTTCAAAACTGGTGCTTAATCACTATAAGTGGTCTATCACAAATAGACCTATAGTAGCATAGCCAATTAGCATTGGCGACAGACCACTAGTTTAAGTTTGTTGTCTTGATGCCATTGAATGATAATTATCCAATGGCTTTGGTGTTACTAAATTTAGATTACAACAAAAACCTGGTATACTTGAGGGGACTTTTTGAGAGAGGCATAATAGGCCTCTTATTGTTAAAATGTAAACACATGTATAACAACACATATTTTTCCCAAGGAAAGTCCTAAAGTAAGTTATCGGCACTCTGAGCATTAATTGAGAATCCCTTTCGTACATTTTTTCATACATTACTGTATTTCCTGGCTTTTATCCATGTTTTGGGTGGGCACTAATATTTAATATAATCTGATTGCATTTTCTGCTTAGTGAATCAATCTTTTGCTGTAATGTAATTATAACCAATTTCAATTTTTTAATTACCGTATAGCCAATTTCTGACCAATTATTAGTTTGACCTTCACACAGTCCAGAGCAGGATGGCCTTCCTTGCTTTTCCCTGCGACTGATAACTGGGACAGAATATATTTCCAAATAAGGCTGACAATATTTTGGAAGTCTTCATGAATTACAGTACCGGTAATAGCACATTGTGTCGGTCACAAGAAACTACATATCACTTCAATATGCCATGCAAAAACTTGACAGATATAATGTAAAATCTCACTCTCTACAGGGGGGAATACATATTATTTCAATATTTCCTCAACTAATTCAAACTAGATAATACTGGGAATTGAACCCTGCGACCCTGGCAATATACAGTACACCAGCACACTAACCGATTGAACTATGGGAGCTTGGCTACAAGTTCAGTATATACCTGTACGACCATTGTGGAAATGCCACGAATGAAGTGAATGGGTTTATTACTGAGAATATTTGGCAGTTACACTCAATTAAGGTGGCTCCTGATGGTTTTAAACATGAATGCATAACTATATTAGACTAAAGTACTTAAAGGACCATCTGTACACGGTACGATTTGTCGTATACGATTGTCATCTTGGTGTATGTGATCAAACTGTACACGCATGTCAACATTCACCATCGAATCAGAAACAAGAATTATGTTGTGTGCAAACAATTGCATACGCCAGTACGACAATCGTATACAACAATGTATGCCAGAATGACAATCGTATACGATGAATTGTATCGTGTAGAAGGGCCATAAGGAAGCCTAGTTAGTAAATACTCGTACTTACTCGTACCAAGACGAGTCGCTAGTCTTTTAGTTGCATTTTTCTTAACTGGTTTCAGTCGGTTTATCACACTTACAACTTTCCTTCTAGTGTAAATGCCAAATATTCTCAGTAAAATATCCATTCACTTCATAATGGCATAATACCACCATCCGTATAATACTGAACTTGTTGCCAAGCTCCTGTCATAGGACTCCATATGGCTTAAATTCCAGCTACTAAACTGTTAGGCCTTGAAGTTATATTTTTCACAACCCATCTCAGTTGCATCTTCACACTCAAAGTTTTCCTTCACTATAACTTCAACATTGTCATAACTAAGTGCCAACCAGCAACCAGTTTTTCTTAGAATTAAATCAGTTTAATTGCTTTGATGAAGAGCAAGATTTAATATAATAAACAGTTTTGGTGCATTTTCCTTCAGCTTCAGGGGCTTAACTGACTCATAAGACCTTTTTCAGCAAACTTTCAAAGGTCTTTTATGAGCAATTGACGAAAGCTGATCAATATAAATGTTTCAACAGCGACTCACTCGACGAATAATGTCAATGGCGTCCAAAATTAATGGTGATTCGCAATTATGAAACACAGATTTAAGTATTATTAAACATTAAGACTTAAGAGAGCAGTAGATTATCACCAAAGTCATTAACAAATTATATACAACTCACCAGTCGCAGCAATCACGCGCCCCATATACGCTTTCCAGCCACCTTTACGCGGTTTGACCGTTTGACAACTGCTTTGTGAAAACAACAGTGATCAACTGCATGCCTGAACTTTCTTCGGATTAACGAACATAATCGCGAACAAAATCTTTAGCAAGGATAGTCGTCTAGTTGGTAGAAGTCCAGTGGATCAATACGTATTTCATCTCGCTTCTAGATAGGTTTCATACGTCAAATAAAGTTATAAAGATACGAGCTTCTCTTCGCACGCAAAACATGTAAAATCGCGAAGCGACGAAATTGACAAATACGAAATAACATCACGTGTCACTCTGACACGTGCTATGTTAGGGAATAAAGTACGGTCGGCATTTTGATACCATGTTCAGAGAGATTTTAACAATGTTGTCAGCTTGGCGGAGTCTGAGGATTTCAGTATTATTTTAGACCAGATTGGTGTAATGTTAGACAGATTTGGTGTCTAGACAACCATATATAAAGACAATGATGCATTCAATTTCATTTATGACATGCATTACTAAAACAGAATACAGAATAGTTCATAATTATTCAAATATTTTTGAATAGAATAATTTAATATATTTAATTACCAATTTTTACCTCAACTTATCCACAAATAAAGAAAAACTACAATGACTCCAAGAAAGAGCATAATAACTCCAACAAAGAGTGCTATGACTCTAACAAAGAGTCCTCGGACTCCAACAAAGAGTGCTGTGACTCCAACAAAGAGTGCTATGACTCTAACAAAGAGTCCATCGACTCCTCCAGGAGTCCTATAACTCCTAGAAAGAGTTCATGGAGTCCACTAAAGTGTCATTTTGACACCATGTTGGGGTCAAAACAACCCTTAGAGTCAAAACCACTCCTTGAAGGGTCAAAATGACCCTTCGAGTAAAGGTGCTGAAATGACTCCTTGGGGTCAAAACGACTCTTTTGAATTTACAGTGTATCGTAGTACAGACCGTAGAAATGTGATTAAATAATATATTTCTAAATCAAACATATAACATTGATAGATTTTTTATATACAAGTGTAAAGCTAATTGAGAAAAATTATTTTGCTTCAAGGGCAGCATAACCAGAGAATTGTATATGTTGTGCAGTTCTACAAACTCTTGAAACCTAAAAGTGATCTTACACTCTGGAGAAAAAGGGCCGCCAAATTATAAGAATGATAATAGGATATAATACATTTCCCTGTCCATTGAATTTCTATCCAATAAGCTGAAATAAACCACCAATGTGAATGTCCATAATATTTGCCAGTTCAGGCATTCAGAAACTGTCCGTCTATTTATTTATTTATTAATCCTAAGCTTCCTATAACTTGTTGAATAATTTTCTCGATAGAACTGTCAAAGATTCAATGATAAAAGATCTTTAAATCGTAGGCATTAGACAAAATTGCAATAATTAAGTCTTAACTAGCTTAAATAGGAGAAGATTAAACATACACATCAAAATTACTAAGGTTAAACATATTGGAATGTAAAATATGGCAATTTTAAGACTTACATGCACAGATGAAGCCACGTTGGCGACAGCCGATACACCTACTCGGGAGAACTAGCTTGGTTGGGAGAACTATCGGCAGACGATGGCGATTGTCATTGTGACTGGCGGCTAAGAAGTGTTTGGTACATGTACACCAGAACACCATCATCTTCATTCTCGCCGTCACTCGCACACGCACACTACAAATATAACAAACAGAGAAGCTGGAATTTAATACTACAAGGCTCGTATTCGTTTTGTAGCTTATATACGCAACAATTTGAATAAGCTTAGTAGCGAAATCGACAGTCCAGTGATCAGGTCGACACGGAGATCAGCCATGTTGAAAATTCTTCCACAGCGGACAATCCAACTACGAGGCGTTTCTTCAACGTATTTCCTGAGAAAAGTAGCATCTTTATAACACTAAATATTATGTAAACAAAATACTGTATCGAACGCGAGTTTAGCGTTAGATTTTATCCGATTTTCCTTCTTCGAATGCAAATATAAATCCCAACGGTCACTTGTAGAATAGGCGCCAAATTCGGAAATAGTTTCTACGCATGCTCGGAACCTCTGAATGAATATATCGCGGGCGCATACATTCTCGTTCCCAGAGCCCGGGTCGTCTGCGCCGGGTTTTCGAATAGAACATATTATTTTGTTAATCTAGTATGATAGAAATTGTTAAAAAGTTACAATGTATAAAATTTGCGAAATCGAAAATTTTAACGTGAATTCTTACCTTCTCTTTAATTACGTCGCTAAGAAATCCCTTGAATTTCTGGCGAAATTTGAATGAAGGAAAAAAGTGTCTCATTTCTGCGTCAACTTCGTGCAAGGCTGTCATGTCCTCGCCATTTAATTCTTCACTTTCTACATATACAAATATAAAAAATCACATTTATTACACAATATTGATCAAAAAGATAGAACTGCAATATATAGTGTCAGTGCAGTAAAAGTATATAATATCGCGAAACTTACCGATACGTTCCACGACCTTCTGGGAAATCATGGGACAGCAACCAATCTTTTACTTCTGAACATAAAAATGTTGTCTGGAAGCATCCATATTGATGTAGCACGATGTAGCTGGTTAAGTCTAACTCGCAAAACGGTTCAAATGTATGATGAATCTACCAACCAGAATGGCCCATATTTATGCTATTGTCTTACTGGCCAAACATGCCACTTGAAATTAGATAGATGATATTCTCGACCAATAAAAACTATCGAGAAGATAATATCAATGCTTTCACGCGCGTCGCTTTAACACGCGCGAGCCGATTACACAGAGAGAACTATTTGGCAGGAGAGTCGATTTGAGACACGGTCGAGTCGACTTGAAACGCGCGAGTCGATTTGACACGCCCTAGTCGATTTGACAGCCGGGAGTCGATTTAACACACACTGGTCGATTTGACACGTGCGAGTCGATTTGACACGTGCGAGTCGATTTGACACGCGCGAGTCGATTTGACAATTGACAGGAGTCGATTTGAAACTCGGGGGTCGATAAGACACGCGGGCGTCGATTTGAAGTACGGGAGCTAAATTGGCACGAGGGAGTCGATTTGACAACGGAGTCGATTTGCCACCGGGAGTCGATTTGACAAATGGGTCGATTTGACATGTGTAAGAGCCGATTCGGAAAAAGAGAGCCAAAATGAATTCATTGGGGGCTGATATGGACATCATAAGTAGCGCTGCAAGTGGAGCCGTAACAGCCCCGGGAATGAGAGTCGTTTTGATCTGTATGGCTGAATTGGAAAACGGTGGGGCTGAATTGAAAAATGGCAGGGCTGTTTTGGAAACGGGTAGGGCCAAATTGGCTTTTTAGTGTACCTAAAATGGCCCTGTTAGTGTCGATCTAGCTCTTGAATCCCAAAATGGCTTTCACGTAGGGCCAAAACAGCTTCGGCTCCAACAGGGCTAAAACGACATTTGGGGTCGTTTCAACCCTTTTTCATTTACAGTGTATCGGGCTTGCTTAACTTAAACTTATAACTTAATTAACCTAGGAGGTTCTGCGACTAATCCGCTGCGCCACCCATCACTCTATAACTTATAGTAATATTTATCGTATATAATGAATTATTAAAAACACTTACGAATCTTATTTTTACTTGTATAAATTTTAAACAATCTATTAAATTTCGAAGATTTTGTTGAGCATGCAGACTGCAGTATTACAAGTTAAGAACAGAACAAAACTTTTCTCAACTAGACATAAAATATATGTTTAATAACTGTATAGTACTCGACGATTCACAAAGAAAGTAAAAAAGCCAATAATTACGGGATTCAGACTTAAAAGCGGCGGTTGTAGTCGACAGCAGCATGAACGTAAAACTTAGGCCAAACATTCTTGTTGACAGGAAGACAGGTTTCTTCAAAAACAAATGGGTTCTTGAAGCATATGGTCCTTGTCCCTGATCGCCGACAAATTAAAATCTTCGAACCGAAGGACACTTCAAATCCAACTACATGCAGTTGCAGTAGTCTACAGATAACCTGAATATCTTTCCGTGTTTACTGGCTTTTCCCTGTCGCTGCATCGTATGTCCGAGTTGATATAATGTAAGAAACTATAGCATTTTGACTCGTCTGGGACTATTTTTTAACAAACCTTCTCAGACAACGATATCCCAAAAGGGAGTATATTTTTTAAGTGTTATTTGCAAGGAGTTAAAATAAAAAATAACTCCACTATTGGCAGTTATTTTAACTCCCAATAGTAGCCTGCGTAGCGGCTCTCGAAGGGGGGAGGGAGGGAGAAGAGCGAAAACGCGCGCGAGGGGAAGGGGAGGGAGAGGCTGCAGGAGGTCTATTGTTTTGTCGTATCCGCCCACGGTAATCACATTCTCAATAGCTGTCAAAATTAACCAATAGCAGTGTTTGTTTACATTTGCAAATTTACGGCTAAAGAAAATATTATGAAAATATAAATCCACGAAAAAAATCTGAAACATATCAAAACGAATGTTGCCGCTTGCGCAAGAAGTCTATATAGATCCTCTCCATTATCTTGTCAAGTAGCTTGGAGTCCGTGCGCAAGAAAACTAAGAAATCTTGTGGAGACGTACAAACCGTTATCGATAGCGATCAAACCCGATGTAAACCCCGAAATCTCATGCATTGTGCAGTGAAGAGATAGGTATCTGAAGCCGTCGCTCCAGAGAGAGCAAATCGTATTTGGAAATTTCCACGGCAATGCTCTCCTGGCGCAAAAACATCAAGGAAGAAAGTTCTATTTGTCGATGAACATACTAGTCAAACGTTTACAAATTGACGGATAATCTGCACACGCTGCCAAGTTTTCACTGAAAATATAAGGTTTTTCAACTCCTCGATAAACCTCGCGTCCGTAACATACTCTACAGATCCATATACAATAGACCCGAAAATATCGTCCATACTCAGTTGACAATATAGTCGCCAATAGAGCACGCTGTTATTCCCATTGACTTGAGGTCTGATATCTCGTCGGCAATGATACTTTTTAAAATAACGATGACCAGAACATACGCAGTGTGAAGAATGCCAGCGACTGAAATATCAAACTCTTCCCAAATCTTGAGAGCATCACAGCGATTTTAATACACCTCTCTTCGCAGACTTGCTCCAAGTCTGCCTCTCTTGTAGACTCTCCCCCGCTCGCTCGCCCGCATACAACAATTTATTGTTGAAACCAAAACATAAACCTGTCTTGAAACAAACTTAACCCGTCTCAAATAAACCCGTCATCTCGAAACAAACCCGTCCCTCGAAACTTGGAGCAAGTCTAATGACTCGCAATAATGAATAATTAGGATATCTGTCATTTCCAACCAATCACATTTCTCGTCCACTGAGAGGACGAGTAAATACGACAAAACAATGGACTTCGTGCAGGCTCTCATTCCCCTTCCCCTCCCCAGTCCCCTCGCGCGCGTTTTCTCTCCCCCCCAGCCCCCCCCCCCTCTCCCCCCCCCCCCCCCCCCCCCCCCCCTTCGAGAGCCGCTACGCAGGCTATCCCAATAGTGGAGTTATTTTTTAACTCCCCCTAAATGGGGTAACAGGAGAGTTATTTTAACTGCGGTTTTTTTAGTTTCGTCTGACTTTATCTTTTTGGGATAAGGGCTGGGCAGTCGTCGAGGAATATGAATCTGACGATTTGGCATCCGACTCGGCAGACGAAAAACAGCTCAAGAAAGCCAAAAGCGCCGCAGAAAAGAAAAGAAAAGCCGCAAAAGTTAAGCCCAGCGAAAACAAGAGGTTTAAATCTACTGATGATAATCATCTTTTTCGCGGTAAGATTAGTGTTAATACATCGTTAATTTCTTTGTTAAATCTCTTGTTGGTTTGATACGCCTGAGCACAAACCAACATAACATTGTTGTATGCGTCTTAATTTATAGTAATTAAGAGGTAAAATACTTTACGTTCGTTTGAGTAGAACGAATTAGAACGTAAATGTATTTTCCTCTGGCTTACAGAGGTAATTAAGTTGTGGTAATTGTAAGCCCAATGCACGAAGTATTCCCCTTAGGGAATAACTCAGATCATCTGACACACCCTGAAGCAGTATAAATACAGCGAACGAAAGAGATTTCGTTCTCTCTCTCTCTCGCATCATCAACCGAAGTGTTACAAATAACCCTCCCATCCCACCCGCGTTTCAATTAAACTGTATATATCAGTAACTTCATGCTATTTTCTTAGGCCGTACAATGTTTAATGCTCAAACAGCAAGCCGCTGCCATCGATGCCACAGATTCGGCCACTGCGCTAAGAACTGCAGGATCACTGGAGCGTCATATCAACGAGCCAACCAATTAAAGCGGTTTCCCTTATTCGAGCAGCCCCTTCCATAATAAGTCCACAGCAGGATGTGCCGATGGACACACATCCAAATGAAGCAAGCAATGTCAACGATAACCCGCTTGAAGATATCATAGAGGTACCTAGTTATTTCGAATACGAGCAAAAATCACAGCAGGTACACGTCCAACTACAAGTGAAGGGTAGCCTTAAAAATAACATACAATTTTGGCGCAGTATTGGCGCACCAAAAGATATACTGTCTATTATCGATGTAGGCTATCAGATACCCTTCGTTCAACAGCCACCGGCGGTCAATCTTCAAAACAATAAATCAGCGCTGAGCCACTCCGAATTCGTGAATCAAGCCATTTTAGAACTTTTACAGTCTAACCGTATAAAAGAAGTATCCGAAGGTCCTACAATAGTTAATCCGTTATCAGTTTCGGTCCAAGCCAACGCCAAAAAGAGGCTTATTTTAGATCTCCGATACGTAAAACAATACGTTTTGAAAGACAAAATTAAATACGAAGACTGGAAAGTTGCTTTGATATATTTCCAAAAAGCGCGGATATATATGATTGCGTTTGACCTCAAAAGCGGTTACCATCACGTGGACATTCATCAAGATTCTCAAATATTTCTAGGCTTCGCGTGGAAATGCCCACAGACGGGCTTGGAAAAATGTTATGTGTTTACCGTGCTACCATTTGGATTAGCCACGGCTCCTTATGTGTTTACTAAATGTCTGAAACCTCTTGATGTGATGGTGTCAAAATAGCATTGTTTTTAGATGACGGCTGGTTAACATAAAGAAGGTACAGTCCGATTTACATAAAGCAGGACTAATTAGTAACGACAGTATATTACAAAACATTGACCAGATAATTGAAAAGGAATTTGTTGTTTCCGCCAGGCAGTTACCTGGAGGTTATTGGGAATTTTAGTCGATTAATGACAAGACACTGCTCCATGTCAGTGAACAGTACTTCGCATTGGGATTCTAATATACAATTGGACGAGTATTGCATTAGAGAATTTTATTTTTGGCAGAAGCATGTAGGCACTTGTAATCTAAGGGACATTGAAGGTCTGCATTCTTTGTCGAATTACGTTGTGTATTCTGACGCAAGCGCCACTGGGTGCGGAGCTCATATGAATTTTAACGGAGAACAGATATGTCATAAGCATTGGGAACAACACGAATGCATGAAAAGCTCCACTTGGAGAGAATTGTCAGCAATAGAATTTTCTTTGCAAGCTTTTTTACCCACACTGTTAATTTCAGAGTGTTATAATAGCACCTTCATAGGTGTTAATTCGACACCTTGTGGTGGTGCTAAATGACAAGTGTTATTCTAGCACCGATTTGGGTGCCAATTTAACACCATAAAATCATAAAAGTGCTAATTTAGCACCTTATAAATCTAACACTTTTTGAAGGTGCTAAAATAACACCTTACCTGTAAGTGAAAGTGCTAAAATAACCCCATTTCAAGAGTTAAATTTTGGGTGTCAAATTAGCACCACATAAACACGTTTTTCGCATTCAAAATGGCGGACGATGAAGGAGCGGCGAAGTTTTATAGACAAGTAAATTGGGAAAAATATCGCAATTCTTAATAACGTATTGCTATTTATATGATCGCAAAGCAAGTTTGGTTAAATTGAACAACTAAAAGATGAGTGGCAGTGGAGTGAAGGCAGAATTTGGGAGGATTTTAAATAATAACAAGTTGGTTCGTGATATATATGGCAAGTACCTTTCAATAGCTGGTGAAGAAAATGATCAAGTATGCTTCCGGGTGCACCAAAAGAAGCATAAAATCCCTGGTAAGCATGATGGAGAGGTTGTTGGAAGAGGAGCCAGATAGAGAACCAGGTACATAATTTAAATAATTCTTACTTTTTCATGAGCATATAAAAGCCAAAGTATCCTGTTCCCAAAATTTACCTTTGGTGCCTTATCCTCCCTCTAGCAAATTGCTTGTGAATTAACACATTTTTAATTCATATTATTTGTCTCTTAACAGAGATAAAGAGTACAGTGGCTGCTTTGATCTTACAAGATGTATTAAAGGAGAAGGCAGCAGAACTATTGTTTCTAAACATTTGTTATGTAAGTGTTTGCAATTAACAATAAATATAATGTTAAAACGTATTGCTTTTAGCTCATTAGCTGGCAAGGTGCCCGTACATGCCCTACTTTAGTCTTTTACTGTGGCAAACACCAGGGTGTTTTTCTTGTTAGTGGTAGGGTACTGCCAGTTAATGGGTTAAGCTATTTATAAACTGTCTGCCCCTTACGAAAAAATCCTATAGGATCCTATAGGAACAAACTTTCCTATAGGAATTTGAATCGGAATTCCTATAGTAAAATTCCCATCCTATAGGAATTCCTTTTGGATCCTATACGATATATAGGATCCTATAGGAATTCCTATAGGATCCTATAGGAACAAACTTTCCTATAGGAATTTGAATCAGAATTCCTATAGGAAAATGTCCATCCTATAGGAATTCCTATAGGAACGAAAATTATATTTTTAGCAAAATTTTAGCAGATGTTTCATATAAATATCACAAATTTAAAACATAATGCTATAATGCTTTGTTTTGAAAATACAGCTGATTTTAATTTCAAATTTTACTACCGATAGTCTGTGATGTCATTTCGGGATTTATATGAAGCTTCACCCAAAATTTTGGTCATTGGTTTATAATAATATATCAGTTCACTAGCTGTCTCGGACCCTCAGTCGGGCCTTCGGCCATTTTCTATCTCACTTAATTGTGCATCTTACACAGCAAAAAGTCATTTTCTTATTAAGAAAATGTTTCTTATTTCAAGAATTATTTGTCTTTAAAACAAGAAAATAATTTTCTTTATTAAAGAAAAAAATTCTTAAAATAAGAAATATATTGTATTGCAAGAAATGAGATTTTCAATTTCTTAAAATAACAATGATTTTCTTGATAAGAAAAACAATTCTTAAAGTAAGAAATATTTTCCTTTTTCTTAAACTATTAAAGAAAATATTTTCTTGAAATAAGAAAATTATTTTATTTACAAGAAAAACAATATGTTAAAAAAGATATGATTTCCATAAAAACAATTATTTTGAGATAATAAAAATTCATGAAATAGGAAAACCTGATCATGTAATTATTATATATTTTGTCATTTATTAAGTAAAAGCCTACCCAGAAAAATAGAATGTATATTTATACACAAAAACAAATCGATTTTACTTAAAATGAGAAAATATTTTCTTATCAATAATTAACAAAGATTAAATATGAATTTCTTATCAAGATGACAAGAATAATATTATACCGACAATGAAATTTACTTGTAACAATAGCATATTTCTTAGTCAATTTCAATATACTCATTACTGGTATATAACTAAAAGTGAATAAACATTGCGCAAACGCGACGCGGAGTCGTCTTGGTGTCACTCGAGTTAGCCTGCGTTGCGGCTCGCACCAATCCCCTCCCCCTCACCGGAGAGCTTTATAAACCAGCAAGATACACTGGCTCGCTCAACTTGACATTATGCTGATATTATATATAATTTCTACTAGCCTCCTCAGGTAGCCTTCTGTGGCATCTTTAGCAATCTTTTGGCTGGGATTGCAGGGAAGTATAGGGATTGTGAAGGGATTGGTGAAGGGTATATGGACATTTCCCAGAGGTCCTAGCGAGTTAATGTTGCTGCACCATATTTGAAATTTTGTATCTCTCGTGTCGCCGTTGAAACACGTACTTATAAGCTGGTTTGTGTCTTGGATTCTTTATTGCTTTTTGTGTTACCAATTCTAAAGAAGTGGCTGATCATCAATTATTCGTCGATCTTACAAAATACTGGCTGCGAGGGTAAATACGGCAGTGATGCGTTTTCCGGCTTTCAGCAAAGTTCGAAGACGAAGGTAAGTCTCACTCTGATCTGTATAAATATATTAATTATAGCTCCTAAATGCATCTGAACGTTTGAAGCAAACTTATCTTATCAAAACCTTTGTCTTAGAGTATTCCATTGTGCGAGAAGAGTTATTTTTCAATTGAAATGTGCATAATCAAGTGTCTATATTAATCAAAATTTGAATGATCGAGAAAGCTAGCCCATCCTTTATCTGGTCTCAGGAAACAAAACGGTATGTTATACAAAGATTTATCGGGAATAACCGTTTATATAACCTTTTATTTGTTTATGATAATTACTAAGTATGAACAACAATCAACAAAACGGAATTTCTAAGGATCATTTAAATCCTTGCTGAAAAGCACAAATTCAGAGAGTAATGGTATTGGTTTTAGAAGTGTTGTTATAATAATTTTTATGTATAAATTCAACTTCCAAACATTTGGCATTTCTCAATATTTCTTCATGTGATATTGCATACCGGTTGTCAAGTAGTTATAGATTTTTGAATTTTCATGGAATTAAAATGCAGGTGGCAAACAAAGTACCAAGTGAACCAGCTTAGACGACACATGGATGATTGTCAAGCTCAAATCCTTAGAAAATATCCCAGACAGGGATTGAACCTGTAACCTTCTGATTGCCTGTGACACGCTCTAATATCAAAACTCTTATGGAGATCGAAGGTCACAATGATGTACTGGTTTGATTGCTATATTCACTGGATATGCAAAATTCACTATATACCAGTTTTACTTAGGAAACTGTCTGGGGTTCATTTCTGAGGATTTGAACTTGACGATCATCATGTATCGTAATACTAATAATAATCACTACTGTATATATTTGCATAACAATATAGTTTAATGAGACTTATAATATTGTAACATTAAGTATATAGGTTAGATAATGGTCACAAGTGTTCTATGGGATAATAGAATCCCAAGAATTACAGTAGTTAGAAGGCCCCGAGTGGACTTCTATCTAATTCGAGGGACTCTGTATCCCATAGAAATTCGAGGGACTCTGTATCCCATAAAACTAAGATAAGAGCAGCTGGAAAATTTATTTAGCTTATTTTGGTAAGTTTGAGTTAATTTTATCAACTAATAAATTTTTTTTATGCTTGTGAAAGAGCATATACATAAAGTACTGTATATACCTTCAAAAATCTGTATGATTTTTTAATAATTTGAAAATTTGTTCTCCTTACCAACAAAAACTGGGTGTTCAGTTGATGCACAGTACACCGACTTCACCAACTCCTTGACTGGGGGTACCTGTTTATGTTTTAAGTTTGTCAAAGACTGTGTACACTCTGACAAATTTAAAACATTAACATGTAGCAGTACGGTACTCCATCCTAGACTCAATGGTTAGATCATCTCACCTTGGTTTTCAGCCTACCATTATTTATGTTAAATTACCATCTAAAACTGTACTTTATTCACATTATTAAATAAGGAAGAATGGTGTTCTGGCTTGGTCAATATTTTCTTTAAATGCAAATGAGATGCCTTGAGAGAGAATCCTAAGTATACTAGGTATATTACTCCAGTGATGGATTTACAGGGGGGTATATGCACCCCTTGGCCTTGGCCAATGGGGGTGCAGTGAGGGTGCCAATTGCTTTGTCAAATCCAGTTTTTAGGTATCATAGCTATCATATGATTCATAGGTATTAAGAGGTATAAAAAAATTTCTGGTGGGCTTTGCCCCACCAGACCCCTGCTGTAGCTGCCTCAGGGGCACTCCACCCTGCCTCGGGCATGCCTCAGGATCTCACTTCACTAGCACCCCCTACCAGATCAAGCTGGATCCATCACTGTATATCTCATTTAGTTTTTCTTTTTGTGCAGATTATGTTGCAAGGTATCTCATTTGCATCTTTCAAAAACTAGGATATTTATACAATAAGATGAGATATTGACAACAAGCGAGCATGCTATTCGTCATCATTTTGAGAGTACTTCTAAGCAAATTGTGTTTAAAAAATGGACAAATTTTAATTAGTACGGTACTGGATAAGTTGTTTTGTGATGTTTTGTTGTCTGAATAGATTGATATAATACATGTATAAGAAAACATTTAATGTCTGCACGTTTGGAAAAGTAATTAGTTTTGTTTTCCATCCAGGTTCTAACACAACTCATTCCTAGACATTGTATGATATTAAAATATAATTATAAAATCATTTGTTTCTATTTACAGTACTAAATTTTGAAGATCCATATTAGATACATGGAGTACAAAACAAGTGGGGAATGTACCAGTGCTGGTATTTGATAAATATTTTGTATATGTAATTGTGGAAAAAAGGATCTTATTCAAAACTGATGTTAGAGATATGAAGGAAGCTACTGTGGGGTTTTTGGCATCTTTCTACCTGTTAGATTTTGACTATCCAAAGCAAAACAAGATAGGGATGAATGCCACAAGACATTGCTGCCCCTTTTAATGGGATGCTCAAAACATATAAACATTATAAAAGTGACATTTACTCTATGTGACAAACAACATAGATTTTATTATGTAGACTTGTAGTTTTCAAACTTTTATTAGACTAAAAGTAAGCATGTATTTCAAGCAAACTCAATAGTACAATAAAAGTGTGCAATAAGAATGGTAATAGGTGTGTTATGGTACTTCAGGAAAATACTTGTTTTAATGACAAGAGAACATTGAATTTGCTTACACAAATCAAAATATAAAAGGTCCTTCATCACAGAAAACATCTCTCTGACAAAGGGCATTTTGCTTGAAACATACCAGCTTGTATACCATATAAGCGAACTCAGTGTTCACTTGTCATTAAAAATTAACATCATGAAATAAAAACCAGTATTTTCCTGAAGTACCACAATATACCTATGACCATTATTATGAATGTATTTAATTGTCAAATACTAGAGCATCATCTTCATCAGTGAAATAATGATGGTATGCTGAATTAACATCAGGCTAAAACCACAATAGTCATTTGCATTTCTATTTACACTTGTGAATTTGTTATACTGTTGTAGAAATGTCTTGATGTATAATTTCAAAATATCATAAACCCAAGTACCAGCATTCCACCTGCTTCCAACTATACTATATAAGGTCATGGCAGTTCAAACTCCAACCGGGCCAATTAAGTATGGGTTTCCCTAAGGTTGTTTATCAAAATGGAATTTTTTACTGGAGTTATCAATTAACTTTATTGAAATTGTAAGTTTTTATTCCTGTAGAAATTAGTTGAATACATCATTTGGTTAACTAACATTTTTGTCTCAATTGTTGCTTTTCAATTGGTGTAATTGGCAGGATATCTACCGTATATACCTGTAGTATCTCCAATATAGATTTTGTATAGGATCCTATAGGAATTCCTATACGATCCTATAGAAATTCCTATAGGATCCTATAAGAATTCCTATAGGATCCTATAGGGTCACGGGCCAATTTCCAATAGGATCCTATAGGAATTTATAGTTAAGTTCCTATAGGAATTCCTATAGGTTTTTTTTGTTAGCCCTTGTCTGAGCCTTGACTTTGGTATCTACTTTAAAAGTGTATTTAACTACCCCTTTTGTGTTCTAGGCCTGGAACAAAAGGGTAATATCATGTTTGTAAACCATGTACTGTGCCATATAAATAATGTTTTGATTTTTATATTTAGGACGATGAATCGAATGATGAAGAGGTTTCCAAGACAACCTACCCAAGGCTTGTTGGATCTGGAGATATTCCCCACGTGGATCCCCCCTGTTCATTGCTGTAGAAGGACAAATATTCCTGGAGTTATCTTCAGTAACCAATAATCAAATACCTATGGCAGTGGTACTCCTCGTTGGTACATTTTATGTATTAAACATGGAATACACACCAGGTGTATCGAATGTTTATGCCTTCTTGGAGGCTATTATGTTGAGTCGGCCACAAGAAGCGAAGAAAAGGATTTCTGTGCAAAAACTTATTAAAGAATTGAACATTTACTATTAGCTCATAAACGTACACTCGCTCATTGGATAGATAGTATAAAGTAGATAATATACATATTTTTATGCATATATTATAGTTTTTTATACATATATTATAGATAATATACATATTTTTATAAATATTATTGCAGTTTGTGTGCCAAGGAAATACATTTTAGGATATTATGGTGGCGAAATAGCACCATAATCAAGTGCTATATTAACACTAAGGTGTAAGTGCTAAAATAACACTTAAATCCGGGTTATTATGACACCAAAAATGGTGCTATTTTAGCACTTCGCAAGGTGCTAAATTAACACCCTAAAATTAACAGTGCATAGTTAAGAACACTTACTTGAAATAGTTTACAGATATAACCAAGCTGCGTGTAGCATAGTACAAGCCGGTAGCATGAGACAAGATCTACATCTTATTGCTATAAGAATTTATCAATTATGCATGACAAATCAGGTGGAGCTGGCAATCCAGTGGATCCCCGGACCGAGTTACAAAAAGCCGATTATATAAGCCGAATGATTGATATTGATGATTGGAAATTCACACCTGAGCTTTTCAGTTATCTTGACTCGATTTGGGGCAAACACACGATAGATTGTTTCGCCAATTATTACAACAAAAAGATAGACAGATTTTTCTCTTGGCATTGGAATCCGGGTTGCACCGCAGTTGATTTTTTCGTACAGAAGTTGACTGGTGAAAACTGCTTACCTATTAGTCTTATTGCAAGAGCGGTGAATTACCTACACAGATGCCAAGCCGTCGCTACAGTAGTGGTCCCATTTTGGCCGTCTTCCGCATTTTGGCCCATACTAGCTCGAAAATGTGTTAATTTCTAGGTAGATAACAAGGTATTTAAAGGTAAAACCGTCTTAACTCACGGGAGAAACACAAACTCACTATTTGGTTCACCAGCATTCTTTGGGAACATTTTGACACTTCGAATGGACTTTCGTTAAAACGTTGTCTTCGACAATTAGGCACTGGTCTGGCGCATATAGTACGAAGGCACTGGCCTAGATACGCATGTGTATGTGTGCGTGTATGTCTGTTTGTATGAGAAGAATTTAAATTAAAACGTTACAAATCAGTTTCTGGTGTATTTTCATATTTTCCTTTTTTCATATTGAACTGATCACTATGCTTTAGTTTCAGATCCTTAATTCCAGCCAATTATGGAAAAATCTCTCCAGCAGCATAAAACCAGATGGCAAAAAGCTGGCCAGTTTACTTATGAAGTCAAGAGTGAGTTCAACAAGCAAGAGATATACCACCGAGATTAAAAAAATATGAGCTGGCATAGTGAACACGGGTTACAGGCAGAATTTCCATGTGCTGTTCCGACAGTCACTGCGTACCTCTATGATCGATTTAATCAATCCAATTCTTACGCCTCGATAGTCACGACACACGCTGCGTTAAAATGGTTGCATTCTTTTATACCAGAAAATATCACGAACCCTCTAGATAATTTGTTGTGTCGTAACATTCTAGAAGCAGCTAAGCGGTCAAAAACAACATCCGTTAAAACGAACTTACCTATTTCCTCGGATATGATACGCGAAATCATAAATAAGTTTGCCACACCGGGGGCAACCCTAAAAGAATTAAGAACGGCCTGCATATGCACGTTGGGCTACGCCGGCTTTTTCCGTTATAATGAATTGAGTAACATTTCAGCAAATCACATAGAGCAAGAAGTTGACGATATCCGTATTTTCGTACCGCAATCCAAAACAGACATTTATCGAGAAGGAAATTATGTGTTCATCAAACGCCTGCATAACCAATATTGCCCAGTTGCTCTTTTAGAGAGATATATGAATGAAGCAGATATAGATCCAAACAGCAACCTTCCCATATTCAGACCCGTCAGACTGTATAAATCCAAGAAGCGGTACGAGCTCTACGGGACGAAATTGTCATACACACGGTGCAGAGAAGTGTTCAAAGAATGTTTGGAAAGCCTTGGCCACAATTCAACGTTGTATGGATTACACAGCCTACGATCCGGAGGTGCTGCAGCAGCAGTTAACAACAATCCGAAAGTCTCTGGAAGGATGCTCAAGCGGTACTACACGGTCGTTGGAAATCCGATGTGGCCAAAGACATGTACATTCAAGAAAGCATTAGCAAAAGATTAACTGAAAAAAATAAATCGTAGAGTTAGAATTATAATAAACCTTTCGGTTTGATACGCCTGAGCACAAACCAACATAACATTGTTGTATGCGTCTTAATTTATAGTAATTAAGAGGTAAAATACTTTACGTTCGTTTGAGTAGAACGAATTAGAACGTAAGCAAAATATTAATTTATCGATTAAACATGTCCTGGTTCAGTGTGGCTGGCTTAAATGCTGTTTCTGTTCACCAGAGGACAATTTCCAGATACTTGAATCAGTTTGGCTACAACTATTTGCAGGCCAGAAAGAAGGGTCTTTTAAGGGAGAACGAACGGAAGCGCAGAAGAGTGTATGCTCGGAAAATGAAGAAAATACTTGAAGTATCTTCAGATTTTTTACACGAATCATATTGCATTTTTTGGATGGGGGATCTTTTGTGCATAAGTATAATGCCGAAAACGTCGCAAGACAACCGAAAGATGGGGTTTGGCGAATAAAAAGCGAGGGGTTAGATTTCACCGCAACAGGAAGCAAAGATCTACCTGCAGGAAGACGCTTCCATTTAATGATTGCTGTTGGTTTCGGTAAGGGTGTCATTCTGAGAGTTCCATATCAAAAAATGGACAGTGAATTATTTGCAAACTTCATTAGAGAACACTTCAACGTATCCTTTGGGAAAGTCTTCCTAAAACCGATGGGAAGAGCATCTTTGTCCGTATCAAACAAGCCGGGTAGCTTTGAAAGCATTACATGATTTGGAATGTCAAATCCACAAAATACCAGCGCGGTCCCCATATCTAAATCCCATGGAGAACATTTTTCATATTGTAAAAGTAAAATTAGGAGACGAGGCGCTACGTTTCAAGATCACTGAAGAGAGGTTTGAAGCTTTTACGGAAATAGTGTTTCGAGCATTGGATAGTTTATATTTCAAATTACTGGGACGTACTATAGCGAGCATGCCGAAGATTATACAGGGAATTATATCTGGGAAACGAGCAAGGACTAAATATTGAAATAAATGTTTTTACCGAATTACTCGTGTTTGTGATTAATTAGCTATTACGAACTATTGTCTAACAATACCGTTTAAACAAGTATAATAATTATTCATACGTAATAAGCGGTATACACGGTACACGCTTGTGCGACGTTATTATATAAAAGAACAGCGTTAAAAATCATTTTATATATCGGTGCACAAGTGTGTACCGTCTTACACAAAATCTAAAATAATATTGCAACAATTGCCTCAATATACGGCAGTACAACAACAGCATTTCACTTACATTCTGCATACATTGTGCATATTCTCTAAACTAAGTGTACACTATATAGGCACAACAAAGGCGAAACATTAAATAGCCGTGTGAAGTTAATATAATTCCACGTTGACTGAAACACAACATGTATACACGCGCGTGCATATTTCATATAATTAATTAATATTTACATGTAGTAGTTAAAACATGAGCGGCCGATGCTTATGGGCAGTTACAATGGCGAGCCGCAGGCGAGCCGTTGTAACTGCCCATAAACATCGACCGCGAATGTTTAAAGGGGAGGATAAGTCGTCTCTGCGCATGCGCGAGGTGTTTGTTTACAGGGGACTCCACCGGAAGCGGATATTGCTCGTTCCAGTCTACTTAGTGCTTGGCGCGCGAGAAATTATTATTCACAAACATGGCGGAGAGCACTCCTTCGACATCTAGTGCGTCGAATATTGATCGGTCGAGTGCAAGTCTGAGAAAGGAAAAAAGAAAGGCATATTTAGCAAGCAGAGACGCTTCAAAGGTTTATTTATTTGATGTCTTTGAACGTTGGAGAGCGTTTAAAGAAAGCAAAAATATCAAGAGTGACAAGGATGTCGCTGAAATGTTACTTGAATCCTATCAAGCACAGCAGGATCGATTATGGTGAGATTATACATGAATATAAGCATTTTTCTTTTTATTCAATGTGTTTTATGTAATTTCATATTGTCTCACGTCTAAAATTTATATATTTTGTTGATAGTGTGAGTGCGGAGACCCAAACAAGCCAAACTGAACCGGAGTTTATTCAAGATGAATTGCCCATTGTTCCACCAGCGACGCCAACAACACCTCGAAGAATCGCGCGAATTAGACTAAGATAATCCACCCGGGACAATTCTCCTTCTCCGTGTAAGTGTTTAATAACAACAGTATGCATATCAAACAGTACATCAATTACAAGTTTATTATTTTGCGTGGCGTGTATTATTTTAAAAATATATAATTGTTGTCATTCATATTTCATAGTGTTTACCTCTACACCTCTTGGCCATGCCGAAGCCCTGAATTCCCCGGGACTACAGATGAGCCCTGCCAGTAAGTTAACTGTTGTTTTAATTGGTGCACAAAGTTAAAGATATTTTATTATGATATGTTTGGAAAACGTTTGATGAAATCAAAATAAAAAGCAACACTGACTGTCTATTATATACTGTATAGTGATACATCCCCCCTATAGCCTATTGTCTATCGACTCTATCGAGTAGACTTGCATCAACCAATAGAAGTCTTGTATGCTCATTGTGAAGCAACCCCCAATTAATGGGTATCTCAAGAACCCATGTATATTTTTGATACTAAGCATTCAACATACACATTCTGCTCATTTTGCAAATCCAATATTTCCAAAAATTATAAACATAAGGGGCCTGACCCTTTTGAGATCAAGACAACACTTAAAATAATGTATGGATAAATTGTTGTTGATTCAATCTAAATTTTATAAATCTACATTTTTTAATTTTTAATTTTTTCTGTCAACTTTCTCATTTAGTTACCAGTTCAACTCCACCAACTTTACATGCACGAAGTAGACGAATCCTATTACCTGACAGTTCACCATTGTCTGCAATCAGTGCTACAATATCTAAGAGGTTTGTAGTCTTGTTAACAATGACAAAGATGGTCAATACATGAAAAGTTTGGTATATTTTTTATGTGTTATTTGTTTCTAAATTAAATACAGAAATCCTTTAGAAGAGGAAACACTATCTGGTAACGAGGATGAGTCAGATAGTGAATATGATGATAACACAACTCTGACAGCGTCAACCATCATGCCCATGGATGAAAGTGTTGAGTATGTTGCTACATTCTATAAATATGTAGATAATCTGTTTCAGGCTAATTACAAACTACAGGGCATATATGCCAAATCAGAGTCCATTATCATCTCAAAATGGTCTCAAATCATTATGGTGTGATCTAACCAGTAACCCTTACAAAAATTCCTGCACAGCTTCAACGCTCCAAACTCAAAAAATATTTGCAGGGAAAATGCCCTCGAATTCTAATGGAAGGGTTCATGCAGGCCTTGAAAAGTTGGAAAGTCCTCATTTCAGGGGCACTTGAAAAGTCCTTGAAAAATCCACAATCAGATAAAGTGCTTGAGAATTGCACAAAAATATAAATGAAATTAAGTTTTGTAACATCCAAATATGTCAAGACGTTTTGAATAAGTAAATTTATTGAAAATATTGCTTGGGAGGCAATCATACATGCTTTTATGCGGCCGCTATTTTCAAGGATTTCATTTCATTACTAATGATTTCCAGTGACAAAAGTGTTGCGAAAAGTTTGAATTCAGTCATTGAAAAGTCCTTAATTTTGTATAGCAGCACCCTGTAATGGTCCACCCCTATTATGGCCTTCAATTTTAGATTGCCGCCGCCCTTGAAAGCATCATTCATTGAGGAAGAGGTGTTCAACACAGAAATTGGTGGCCACAATGATGGGGAGTTGGCAGGAGATGAAGGAAATGAGTCATCAGTCAAACGAATAAGTGTGGAGGATGCTATTCAGCAAGAAAAGTGTATTGTTTTTACAGGTGCTCTCATGTCATTGCTAAAATAATTACATGGGAGCATTTGTAAGCAACAGGGATGTGGTCGTGTGCTGGAGTATAGAAAAAGTTATGTTAGTACATGTCTGATTGTATCCTGGATATGTGCCTCTGGACATAAAGCAGGCAGATGGGGTGCTCAACCCATGTGTGAGAATCTCAGAGCTGGAAATTTATTGCTTGCTTCTGCTTTGTTGTTGTCTACAAACTCGTATACAAAAGTAGGGTTAATGTTCAGATTATTTAAGTTGCAGTATTTTTCTAAAACACTGTTTACTCAGTATCAGAGTATGTACATTGCCCCTGCTGTAAACGAGTTCTGGGAACAACACAAGCAGGAGCTTTGGGAAGAAAAGACTGGACAAGATATCATCCTCAGTGGTGATGGTCGGAATGATTCACCTGGGCATTGTGCGCAATACTCGACATACAGTTTAGCAGACATGGAAGACCACGCTATCCTGCAAATGAACATTGTGGACGTCAGGGAAGCTGCTGGAAAGAGCAACAATATGGAGCAAATTGGGTTTGTGAGAGGAATGGATAAGTTGCTGGCTTCTCAGATGTCCATTAAAGAAGTTGTCACTGATGGTCATTTGGGAATTGCAGCACTCATGAGTAAGTATAAAATAATTGTACATTTATGAGTGAGGTTTGAGATAATAATACAAAAATATATGGATCGAGTAAAACATATACATTGTAATGAATTGTTCCATTTTAGAAGCAGACGACAAGTATAAGGACGTACTACAGCAGAATGACATTTGGCATGTAGGCAAGTCATTGGCAAAGAAAATCAATGCAGTAAGTTTGTCTACAGCGCACATGTACTAAAGGAAAATTCAATGTTGCTGCAAACTGATTTCAAGTTTCAGGAAATTTTATTTTAAAAACCTTCAAAAGAGATTTTCAAAATGTTCTTGGGGGAACATAACTGCTGTACTGCTGTATATATACCCCCTATTGGGCTCACTGCTCAGAATATCTTGTTGACAGTCCCTATTCTATAATGCATATGGCCCTAAAAAAGCAGCCACTGTAGGTCAACAGTGTGAATTGCAATCAATGCGGCAAGCATTTTTGATTTGTGGCTAAATTTTGGCCAATATTTAACTGTAAGATCATCTAATATATGGTGCACATTCATTGTTACTGTAGGCAGCAAAAACTAAAGCACACCAATAATTGGCATCATGGGCACCGTCCATCAGAAACCATTTTTGGTATTGTGCAAAACATTGCAACAAAGATGTGAAGAATATAAAGGTATGAGTGAAAATTTCATTTTTCGTTTTTGCGGCTACTTGTGTAGACATGTGTTGAAGAAACCGTTTCCTTTTTACTTGGATTTCATGTCCATCAAAATGCTATCTGGCCTTTAAGTATGCCACTGTTCCGGTCTGCTGGCATGCAGGTATTTCAACCTTAAAATATGCATTTATTTCTGTTTGTATATAGGATAAGTGGATTTGTATTCTCCATCATGTTGCTAATGAGCACGAGTGGATTGTTGAGGAAGGGGGCAACAATGCGAAATGTGACCATGATCCAATACCAGATGAGGAGAAACGAGAAAAACCGTGGTTAAAGAAAGGATCTGCCCCTCACAAATCATTGGCAAAGATTGTCATGGACAAGCGTTTCTTAAATACCTTTCGATATTACACCCATTTTAGGTACCAGTACATTTATAATGTTTTCATGTGACACTATGACAGTATAATTCAAATTATATTAGGCAACTAACATATTCCCAATATTCCCTGGCATACAAAACAAATATTTTAATTAAATTAACATGCAAACATTGCTTTTCTATATAGGCACACTGGATTCCTGGAATCCTTTCATAATCATATTTTGATGTATGCACCAAAACGCCAATCTTACACGTATGTATCATCTTAAAAATAAATTACGATTATCCTGTCATTTTTTATATCTAAGTTGTTAGTACCATGAGCTATCAGTGGATGGCTGGCTTATACATGTACTATTTTGTCTCTAGGTTTGTCGGATATCGGTTACAAAATCAGTTGGCAGCCATTGATTACAACCACCACAGGGGGCGGGAAGTTTCAACCACAGCAGATGGTCGTCCAAGGTATTATTGTATTTGGTATTATTACACACTATATTAAAAATGCAATCCTGTAGGTACAAATAATGTATTCTGGAACAAACTAAAACAAAAGGGTTTATTAAGTGCAATGTCAGAAAAAAACTAAAAGTACCATGTTACTACTGTAGTATTAATTGGGTTATATTCATTTTCAGTATACTATTCATGTGATCAAACTGTAAGAACAATATACCCTGATCATCCCTTAAGAAACTGTCCAATGTCCATCATGCTGTAATGTACATTTTGTGATATTGTGCAAGCAGGACTGCAGAAGGTTCAGCTACCGGGTATTTATTTACAGGTACACAAATAAGCAGTATGTGACAAGCAGTGAGTTTTTAAAGAAAATTATTGTTTAGGATGGAACGCAAGTTCAGCAAAAGAACTAATCAGTGGTATGTCGTCAAAGTGCTGGAACCCAAGACCTACAACTACATTCCAAATCTGCTGGAAAAGATATTTGGAAAGAGGGCCAGTACCGAAGGTGGCGTCAACACGAAAATTGCCATCCCTCCTCCCTCAGTAGAAGCACTTTTGGAGGCTCACAAATCGCGATAATTTTAATAATCTGTTCTAATTACCTCTGCCAGGAGGTTATATTTTGTTGTATATATGTGTAGAAACAACACAATTTATATAAAATATTAGAAGCACACAGTCACTGTTTGAGCTATGTTATTTTAGTTTGACATGGGCCAATTAGAAATCACCAACTGGAATTTATTCTGAACTGTCTTCAAGTTTTAATTGTAAACATACCATATTAAAAAATAACCTTAATAACAGAAATGACAAAAACTTTTCACAACCTGGCAGGTCTATACCCAGTATAAACTCCATTAGGAGAGGGGTAACGAGCCCGTATGGCTTTTACACAACAGCTAGGCACAACCCTTCTGTTTCCTTTGCCTAAATGGCCATGTTGCCAAAGGACAAACTGCCTGTATGCAGTATGACGAACATTTTCATTATTCAGAGTATTCTCGAGAACCAGCATATCTTCCCTATACCGCATAGCAATGTCCAATATATTGGCATCCAAAACAATCTGTGGAAACAGTGTTTTTGTTGTGATGCATTCTCGCCTGGATCTTGTGCAGCACTTATTTTCTTCTTGTGTTGGCATTGCAACACAATGCCCACACTTACACCACTCTGGCACATTTTCATCATCAGGAGGGGGTTTGGTGGCTCTAATCCATCCCCAGCAGGAATCTCTCCACTCACAATGTCAGCAAATGCTGCCGGCTGCCTTCGTAGCAGCTCTAAAGCCATTGTCCTCAATTGCTCCATGCTTAAACCATCAACAAGATTCTACAACATAGGATAATTGTGTGAGGTAACATATAATATTGCGCTTGGGGTGTCCTATTACTAGACCAAACTCTGATGAAGACTTGTGTATGTATAAATTAAATAGCACAAGAGCAAATGCTTTGCATAAACACAATTAAATGAAAACATTCCATAAGTGAAGTTGGCATTTAAACCTAATTGTAAACAAGGCTTTTTGCACATGCATGTATGTTTGTGTTACCAAATAAAGTTATTCAACTTAACAGAATGCATAGATACAGCCCTTGTGTGAACAATAGGACATAGGCGGTAATGTCTCACTGGATATTATCCAATAATCTGTCAGAGTGACAAACAGTATCCATGGGTTGTTATATATGTAGCAAGTAATATGAATTACCATACACCTCAGAGGGAATATTTTTTTGGGGGTGGGGGGTTATTACTTATTATTGGAGGGAATTTTGGTTTTCGAAATATATTGGGTTTATTATTGGATGGTATTTGCATCTAAATTTTTCATGATGCAAATCAAAGAACATACCAGTTATTGTAGCACCTACATGTACTATGGTACATCTCAATACCACAAATATGTAGAACACATTAACACAACTCCCAAGCTTTATTGCAAAAGCATAAACAATACTCAAGGAAAATTCAAGCCCATTAGGTGTGTTTTAGATCCAGATCTATTCATTATTAGGTTCTTCCAATAATAAGGTCCCTCCGAATACATGGGTTGTATTCGGGGGTATTTTTGGGAGTATTTTTGTGATATGTTAGGGGGCTTATTTTCGGAGGTTTACGGTATCTTACCACTAATTGTTATTGATGATTGGCCTGATTTTCTTGAGCATTTGGTTCAGGTTGAAGTTGGTCCTGTCCTCTTGTACTTTGTCTGGAACTGCTAGCTCCAGCTTGATCCCTTCCTCGTCCCCGTCCTCGTGCCCGTCCACTTTTCTTGGTTTGGCCACTTCCCCTGCCAAGTCCCCTGCCACGTCCCCTGCCACGTCCCCTGCCACGTCCCCTGCCACGTCCCCTGCCACGTCCCCTGCCACGTCCCCTGCCACGTCCCCTGCCACGTCCCCTGCCACGTCCCCTGCCACGTCCCCTGCCACGTCCCCTGCCACGTCCCCTGCCACGTCCCCTGCCACGTCCCCTGCCACGTCCCCTGCCACGTCCCCTGCCACGTCCCCTGCCACGTCCCCTGCCACGTCCCCTGCCACGTCCCCTGCCACGTCCCCTGCCACGTCCTCTGGTACGTCCCCTACCTCGGCCTCTTCGCCAGCTCGGCTCTCCTCCTTGTCTCCTGCCGCATTACCTCCTGCTGACTCCATGCTGTGTAGCCTGCCTCTTTATCTGTGGCGATCGCCTCTCCCGTTATGTTGCCTTCCTTATCAGAAGGGTCCTCACTTTCTCCTTGTAAAGAGAAGTCTGAGCACTATGTATAAATAGAAAAAATAGTGATGTAAAATAATACTAAAAACTTAGACATAAAATTTAGAGGATCCTGTATGTCAGGAAAATACAAACATTTATTCTATTAGCATTATGGGCTATAAAAATTATATAGAGAATAATACATGGTGCGCGGAAATACCAGATTTATTTCGAGTGTTGAACATGATATCTCAAGAGTGAGCGCTGCGAACGAGTGAGATATCATGTTCAACACGAGAAATAAATCTGGTATTTCCAAGCTTCCATGTATTTTTCTGTTTATTATATAAAGGACAGTCTTTGAAAAGCGATAATTTTTACAGAAAAGTTATAATTGAAAAGCGATAATTTTCACATGTGAAATTATCATAAATAATCTCGAAATCTCTATAAAGGCATAAAGCACTTAGCACTATACTTTATATAATAAATATACTGTATTTAATACATTTGTGGACATTACTTGCTAGTGTTGTGTTTTTGACGTGTGTCTCAGTACAACGGGCCTATTTCACTATTTCTATAATTCTGATTTGCATTCTATTACCGAAGCAATTAAAATTGTAATGCTATAAAACACAATTGACCGAAGTCAGTCACTTGACACGGACTGATTCGGCAATGAGCAAATTGCAATTTGCATATCGCATTTTATATTTATTTTATATATAGAGGAAATAGTCTGATTTCAGTTTCACAATATCATAAACAGCAAAAAGCAAATGATAAGCTTACCGTTCCACCATTTGATTCATCGCTATCGCTTTCAAGTAAATTCCGGCTGTTCAAACATCCGCCAAAATCTTCCTCGTGGCACGCACTCGAACAATATTTGTTCATGCTTTTACACGGGCAAAAGTGTCTTCCTCTTTCTCTTAGACAACAATAACGACCACGGCATTTACAATATGTGAAATTGTCGACGTTTGGTAATGTCGCTAGCTCTTCAATCTGACTAATTTCCAATTATTCTAACGTGTTAAAGCTTGAATCTAATGCTTCAGCCATGATTGAGAATACACACCATTCCTTTATGCAAATGTTGGAAACAATTCACAGAATATATCATGAACTTGTGTTATACTTCATGTAATTCTATTATGTGGATCAAAACAAAAACATAAACACACTTCGCGCATGCGCAGAAACGACTTATCCCCCCTTTAACGAACTTGTAAAATGAATAGAATATATAATACATACTTTGTTTGCAAGTTGTACAGGTGGTGTGCGCTATACGACCGCAAAGCATGTTGGTCATTTCGGTGTTATTTATATTCTGCATTCATTTGCGTAGAAGACACAGTCGAGTGAGCTAGGCTTTGGCCCATTGTGCTAAAAAAATTGGCATATTATGCTAATAGCACTGCTCTCAATTTTGCCTAATTATGCTAAAAATTATGCTAGAATTCACAAATTATGCTCGATATTCTCACATAAATGCTCGATATTCTCACAGATTCTTACATAAATTCAACAACTCAAAAAATGTTTGACGCCATTTTGGCAGTAGTGTTTACAACCTCGTGGCTCGTTCCCAGGCTTTTTGCTCGGCAGTTCAGGTGTACAGTGTACTGCAGTGCACAGTCTGCACTACTACTGCCCACAATGAAAGTGAAACTATGAAAGCGGTCTTGTAACAAGTTTCTGACTTTCTAGACTACCAAATGAGTAATATTACCTTTTATGCTTAAAAAAGTGCTAAAATTTTAGGATTATGCTCGAGCAGTGCTCGTTTTAGAAATTATGCTTTTTTGCTCCCATTATGCTAAAAATTATGCTGGCACAATGGGCCAAAGCCTAGAGTGAGCTCGTCTGCAACGCGGTTTCCTTTGATGAATTTCGATTGTATGAATATATAATTTTTTAATGGGGATAAATAGTCTTTTCCCCTTTTGAAGACCTATTCAAAAGAGGTTAACATTGCTAATTTAACCGGCAAAGTGGCTGCAGTCGACGCATCGTGTTGGATTCACAAAGGTTTGGCGATATCCGTGTCTCAGACAGGACAACGAGAAAGGTAACACAAGGAAACGATAATTTTTACAATTGTCTATAATTTTTGCCTTGAAACTTCAGTTCCCTTGAAGACTGTATTTGTCACTCTACATATCTAGTTTTTCCCGAATCTTCGAAAGCTTTTTAAATCTGCTCAGCGAGTCCGGTATTACACCCATAATAGTTTTCGATGGAAAACAACTTCGAGCTAAAGCAAACGAAAACTGCCGAAGACAAAGGTGATCTATATTTTAAACATTATAAAACGTGTTTCTCTACCTAGCTTTGTCAAGCTCTATAAACGTTTTGTCAAGCGCTCTATCGGTTCTGAACTTTTTTTGACTTTAGGAATAGACACGAAGCGTTGTTAAAAGCCACAGAAGACCAGACAGTAAGCAACCAGGAAAAAAATAAGATGATAAGCCGGAGTGTGTCAATTACTTATGATGATATTGTTGAGTGTGTGAAGGTATTAATAATTTTATACTTATGCCAGTGTTTAATAGCCCAAGTCCTACCTTGGAGTCAATGCCACAAATGTATAGACACAGAATATTTTTATTTTGTAAACATGTAGTATATTTAGTTTAATGCATGGCAGCATTGTTCAATTCAGGGTTCAATTCTTCCTGTTACCATCCCCCCGAGGATTTGCAGAAACTGTAAATTCCCCACCCCCGGGCAAATATAAAAAGACAATTCCCCACCCCAGGGACAAAATGTGTTCGTCTTTCATGATCAGTATTAGTGAGCGTAGAAAAGTGACGTTTTTCACAACATTTTAAAGTCCAAACCCATCGTGTGCGAGCATATGTATTATGTCATAATATATTCCCCACTCCTACCCCCCGATACGAAACGCTCATTAAAATTCCCCGCCCCCAGGAATTTTCAGGGCAGAAATCCCCGGGGGTTGCCCAGGGGGATGGTAACAGGAAGAATTTAACCATGCATAAATTGGAAATCTTTTTTTTTAACTTTGCCATTTCGTTTCAGCTGTGTCTGAGTCAAGGAGTAATGTACATTGTTTCTCCGTACGAATCAGATGCCCAACTTGCATTCTTGGTGAAGCAGGGTTATGCAGACTTTGTCATAACCGAAGACTCCGATCTGCTGGTGTATGGTTGTGAACAGGTTAGCATTACCAGTACTGTTGATAATGGTCTGACATTGGAATGCTAATCACCCAACATAATATTGTGCATGCTTTAACTTGCATGCTAACACACAACTACTGTACAGTGTTTTTTTTGTCTGCTCTTACATGTATGTTACTGTACTCTAACCCAACCCCCTGTGACCTTCCTTGTTCACAGGAAGGTCACAGATGAATTCAAAGTGTGATTTCAATAAATCTAAATAAATAGTAAATTAATAATATAATAAATAAATAATAAATTTGGGGAGAGTTCAATAAATTATTGTATTGATTTAATCCTACCCTGGAACTGTAATCTCAATGACTCGATTAGATGCCTCAACCAATCAGTGCTCTACTTTATTTTGTTACTCCCATTTAATGCGAGATAATTTGACTTGTCAAGGAGGATATTGTGCATTAATTGATTAAACAATTATGAACAAATATTGTCCAAAGATGAACAAGGTCATAATGAACAAAGATGAACAAGGTCAACCTAGATCCAGTGTGTAACCTGTATATTCTGTATCTATAATTTTTACTAATTATATTTATTTACTTACTCTATAATTGTTAGGTTCTGGTAAAACTTCGTTTACATGGCAATGGAGAGTTTTTTAACCTGCATGAGATTCTGAATGGGTTGAAAGTCATCATGTCTCAGTTTGTGGATGGTTGTGTTGCTGCAGGCTGCGACTACTTGAAAAACATCCCCAGGGTTGGAATCAACAAAGCATTCACATTTGTAAAGGCTGGCACTCTCTTTGACGATCTCAAGAAATTTAAGGGTGCCTCGGATGATTATCAAAGTCTTTTTAAGAAGGCTGTGGCAGTGTTCATGCACCAAACAGTTTTTAACCCCACCAAACTACAATTGCAACCGCTTCAAGCATGGAGTGAAGATCCAGACGAAGGACTGCAGGAGTATTGTGGGGCGTATCCTTATATGACTAATATGATTGCTATAATTATTCAATTGATATAATGCTTCTTTTGGTATATGCTTATGCAATGTTTAACATTTCATAGTTTTATGATACAAAATTAGGTGATGATATACATGAAAATCTGAACTACCACTAGTCTCTTATGTTCAAAAATATCCCATAACCAGTGGTAGTGAAGATTTTGAAGTGAGACAAACTATTTTCTTTTTTTGGCATCCAGTTATGTTTTGGATTCCTTAACTATTAATCACAGAATTTTAGACAATGACTTCGCAAATCAACTTGCAGCAGGGAATGTGAACATGAAGAATGATGAGAAACAAAATAGTTTCCCTCTGCTGAAAATGGTTAGTATGCTGTTGTATAGTGATTAGTAATGACACATTGCATTGCTAATCTGTGAAGGGGTGTGTGTGGGGACCGGGGGGGTGTACAAGTTTTCTTATTTAAAAATTCCCCTTTCCAGGGAAAGTTTTCACCCAAATGGCTTGGAAATTGACATTTTGTTATTGACATTTTTTATTGACAATGACTTGACATTTTTTCCCTTTCAGATACCTTTACCCAAAAAACAGTTAGATGTTCCAAGCTTATGTCAGGACGGAGCTTTAAACGTAAAGATTACAAGAATTGAAAACAAATTCCTTTCTTGAACGATACCCAGCTTTCCTGTGATGACATTGGAATTTGTTAGAGTGACCGCAGAAATCTGTGGGAGAGAAATAGATGCATTGGTAAAAAAGGGGACAGCAGTTTCTCTTGGAAATGTGAGATGCAATTCTCATTGTCAAATTGAAATTGAAAATTCTTCGTATACAGTGCTTTGGGAATTTTCTTCTTACCCAGAAAATCGACAGACACAAATAAAATCAAAAGACACAATTGCTCAACGACCAGATTTGGAAACCAGCTCAACTGTTGCCTGTGCTAGCGCTACTGTTGATACGGAAACTAAGCATACATTGCCATTTAAGGTTATGGGGACATGCAAATCAAAAGAGAGACAGGACATCTTGGAGCAAGCCATTGAATTGATGTAACACAACAGGCATGTATTAGTGGACCTGCAGCATGAACCAGACAACCCATATGATGACAATGCTATTGCAGTGTATTTTCAACTCGATGGTGATGTTGACTTTGTAACTGTTGGCTATATTGCTAGGGATTTGACAAAACACGTATTACCATACTTGAAGGATCCAGATTTTCTCGCTGAGGTGAAACATATTCGCTTCCGCACAACTTTCATGATTGTGGGATTTTATTTAACAATAGAACTTGCAAAGAAAGGATTATGGCACGATGATGTTGTGAAAGCAAGAAAATCTGTTCGGTAGATGGAGGCTTAATTGTACAATGACAACATGTACCGTTAAAAAAAATGTTTAAAAAGTTGAATTTTTTACGCTTTAGAGACTTTCGTTAACATAAATTTGTCAAATGCAATATTTTCCAAACTTTCCATTTGGTTTGTTATTCAATTGTATTATGGTGATTCGTATTCAATATAAATACAACAGCATGTGTGTGTTAGTCACTATGTACAGTATCATTACTTGCATGAAGACTAAAGGCTAAAACACTCTTACTAATAACAACAAAACTGCACTATCAGCATAACAATGGTTGTTTGCGGACATTAGTAAGGATAAGCATTTTGTTCATTACATCTGGTGTTAAAAACAGTTGTAAGGCTTTAGCTATTATATAACACGTTATTAACACCTCATTAAAGCATCATCATTTAATTTAATACACCCTTTCTATAATCACGTCACAAATATTTTTTGGCATGGGAGCCTCGCTCTCATGAATTGTGAGCTACTCGCATTTCGCATTGATACACGAGAGCGAGGCTCCAATGCCAAACAAATTATTTGTGACGTAATTATAGAAATGGTGTATTGGTTGCTTAGCCTTAGTGTGTGATATTAATTTAAAAATCCATACATTACTGATCCTGCAATGGAAAGTACTACCGGGCTGCGCGGTACTGCCAGTCGATTTTCATTAAATTCCTACCAAAACCTCCATTTCAACGAAGCTGCTGCATTGGTGGTAATGCAACTGGAGCACGATGAAACTTTGCCCTGGCTGTGAGTTGACCTTTCTGTGGAAGTGAAGCTCTGTTTGCCACAAAGACACCAGGGTCCCCTCTTCTTGACAAATGCACTTTGTCTAATCTTTCGATGACTCCCAGCCCAAACGGCTCATTAAACGAAGGCAGCTCAAAATCTTTGTATCTTGTCTTCGACCCAGTCCAGTAGAAAAATGGCAATTCTGCATCAATTCGTTTCTTATACTCGTTGAGGATTTTTGGAAGCTCACTGTAGAATTGTTTTGAGTCAAAAATTGGCCCAAGCATTTCGTGCAAAAGAGCGATGAAACTTTCTACATCATCGGTGGAAGACGATCTTGGATGCTCTGGTGGTAGGCTCCTTGCGCGATATTCGATTTCTCGCAAATGCCGACTTTCCAAGTTAGCCACCAGCCCGACAATCACCTCGCGTGTTAGCCCACATATTCCTTTTAACGACCTGTATCAATTATTAAAATAAAAAAGTTATGATTTATTTGTTTTATGTTTGCCTAAGGCTACAATCTTATATTCTGTCTGTTCATAAGTACACAGTCAGGTACACTGTTTTCTAACGTTGCTTCTATTCCAATTGCAATGAATAACTAACCTAGCTATTTACGTCAATCGTACTGTAGTCAGTGTTTTCTCGGTGCCAAGGTGCCCAGTCATCTAGGAGTATTGCGATCGTTCGGACTCACTCAAACCCCTACCGTCGACTGCTCTATGCCAATTTCGGATGATCGTCAGTACATCTGCACCGCTCTTGTGCCCCTTCCTCTCCAGAAAGCATATTACACCTGACGTTATGATTCGTTCACAATCTGGTACACTTTGCTTATTCTTCCCCGTGAGCGCTTCATAAGTCAATCCTGTTGTAGGGTCCTGCAATGCTTCTCTCATGCAGGGCCGTAGCTAGCATGTTAAAGTTGGGGGGGTGTAAGTCCCAAATTTCCGAATCTCAAATTATTTTTCCGAATACGAGGAGGCACGCGCCGTAAGGCGCGTCAATCTAGTGGGTCCCGGGAAATTTTTAATTCTAGGGTCTCGGAAATTGCATTTCCCGCATTCTGGGAGCAGTTTTAAGAGATTTCCTTGGACAGTTTACAGATGTAGGAATTTAGTTTTCAACAATAAAAAAGAGGCGAAATATAAACAATTTAATTCTACGGTATACGGTATCATAATTCGTGGTTTTGTGAAGGCTGTTTAAAATCCGGAAATGATACATTTTATTGCAAAGCAAAAGCCAAAAGGTGTCATCTATCTGATGTACGTATGCAGTAAATCGACAAAAATAGATTTGTTATCCTTGTGAATATTATTTTGTAAGTTCTATAAACTTAACATGAGTTTTTTGCTGTTCACTGACTGAAATCTCGCTTAACCTACGTTGCCGTAGTTTTCCGAACGAGTAATTCGATTTTCCGAATATCTCAATTTAAAAAATGTTGGGGGGGTGAAACACCCCCCCCCCCCAATACCCCCCTCGCTACGGCCCTGCTCTCATATAACGGAGGTCTAATCCTGGGATCAACCCTTCCCGAAGACACGCAATTATTCTTTTCAAAATATGATTGTGGTCTTCACGGTGATGAATGTATTCCTGTGTAGAATCTACAGAATAGTAAGCAGTATTGCATTATGGAACTCTTATTTTCAGTAGGCTGTGAACCTGGATGTGGAGTAAAGAGACACCCGGGTGTGAAGTTGCAAACCCAGATACCAAAACACTACTTCGAAAAATGACAAATGTTAAGCTCTGTTTCATGAGCCAATTGGAAATACCATAAGGACATCGAGAATGACATTACTTTTCCATGCACAAACACATGATGTTTTCACCTCAGCATTATAACTACCAAATGTATAGATACAGTATTACATACCTTCGCCCAGTTCCGGTTGGTACAGATAATTGGAGAAGTCTGCCGGGTCATGGGGGAGGTGCTTAAGCTTTCTAACTTCCATTCGGAAAATATAGATGGCCATTATGGATTTCATGATTTCACCAGGTGTTTCTTCTCTGCCTTTTACCCAAGGATGAGGATCGTAGAAGAATGGAAAGAATCTTCTTCTCAGTACGCATAAGGAACTTCGTAGTGGAACTGCGTTATTTCTCGCGTTCTGTAACCATTCTATATATTCGATAGGCACTGCTTCATGTTGATGCAAAAGGTTACCTACGCACCCACAACAATCATAAACAATCAGTACTATAGATAGTGTACGAACAAAATCTGGATGCGGTTTAGGTGTGGTCAATTATAATGCGCCACATTTTGGGTAAGCACGTAGCCCTAGGAAAAGGTACTGCTATTGGTTGATTATAACAACGAAACACAATATACAATAGAATATATATTTCTAAAGAACCACCAACACACACACTTCCCTTATTCTTTGGTATATTGTGTTTCATTGTTATAATGAACCAATAACAGAACCTTTTCCTAGGGCTACGTGCTTATCCCACATTTTTGGCTACCTTTTTGACGAAATATAGGAGCACTCGATGCTCAACCCATGTTGATCATGTTTAAAAGTAATACGTTACCTTGACTATCTAATTCAAAACATTTTGAGACATCTGCCGCTTTCATGCTCTTTGTTGTTTTCTTTGCTTCTTTTGCAACTTCGACAATTTAAATGGGTCTTCCTCTTCCATTAGTCCGTAGAGAATTGAATTCTCCATCTGTCGAAAAGCCTTAAAACAAAACAATTACATAAATGTGAATAGGTAGCAATCAACCGCGATCTTTGATTGCCCAACTAATCCAAAGCTATACCAACTGAGCTACTGTACGAGGTCAAGTTGTGATATCCTTAGATTATTTTACAGTATAAGCGTATTTTAGTTTGCAAACATTCATACAGTGTGCATTACTTACCAACAGCATCCATATCTACACTTCTCATTTCGCGCTCAACCTCCAACTGCATATCATTTAGCATCTTATCTGTCAGAGACTTGTAGGGCAATAATCGTACAGGTACGGCATAAGGCTTACGATTTCTGAGCTCATCGGAAATCATGAATATGAGGAGATGACTGGATGGATTTCTTCTTTTTGTATATAATCCGTGTAGATATTCAAGAAGTCTTTTGATTAAGTCTGGTAGAAGCTTCTTCACTTTAAGATGTTCTTCCATCTGTAAATACTCTGTGCACACAGCGATTTCAGCCTTGTATTCATTTGCTTGTTTCACAAGTTCTGTGAACCCCGTATAATCCCAAGCCAGTTCCATTAACTTTGCTTCGCTTTTCCCGGATACTTTAAGTGCCTGTTCATAATTATTCTTGGCTGCTTTATCACCACTAACTAGGAAAGTAAGGTCTGTTTCCAAGACATAACTCAGTCGAACAGACTTGGTCTTGTGCGTGCTAAGAGTTCGTACAAATGCACACCTGGACTTGTACTCTGCGTACAACAGTTTCAAGGCACCAGAACCAAGGTCTTCATCCCCCGACCACTCCCCACGTATGCTCTCTCTCAATCCCATACGGACATCGCATGCATCTGCTTTTATCCACCAGCGCCCTTTTGGGTTGCCTTTTTTGGCTTTTGTCAATGCCACAAGCTGACAAGAAAATGACAATAAAAATAGAAACAGTACTCAAGTACAACACAAAAACTGAAAACATATTGAATTCTTAAGATATGGACTCAAACAAGACGTAAATGTAAAGGTTATATTGCTTATCTTATTTCAGAAACAGTTGCAGTTTTAGGATCGCAATTATTTTTGTGTCCCGCTTTATTTCACACCTTGGGCTTTTATGATGTTTTCACTTTATCTACTGCACTTTATTTCCTCAAAAGTGTCATTTCCAGATATAACCAAATGAAAATTTTCTCAAAAAAGGGATAACAAGTAAATGTTTGGGATCCCCATTTGATTAGCAGATAGTATAATATATAAAAGACAGTCCCAAAACATCTAAGGCCAAACAGATACATCATATATCGCATGAAACGACAACATTAAGCTCGTAATTACCTGAACATCCACAGACCTGGTAAAACCAGATTGGAGTTATCCGCCGTTGAATTTAGCGCACTCCCAAACTGGCGATGTTAGTCTTGTTCTAGATATATGCAAAAAATACACAATTTTAAAATATATGTGCAACTAACATTTCTTCACAAATAACAGAAAAAGTAAATTAAAATTGGTGAAGAGTATGACAAGAGTGCTAAGTACGCATACTGTTGTATATTACCTTCAAAGGATCAAACTTCCAAGGATTTTGATATTTCGTTTTGGAAGTTGGTTCTATACCATGATGAGATTCCATATCTTTATGTGATATTTCGCTTTCGAGTATTTCTTCTTCATCTATATTGCGAACATGGGTCCATAAACGAGGAATAAAACGAGTTTGGGGTTTGGGATTGGAAGCAGGCAAACTGTCAGAGAACTGAACATGATCTGATATTTCTGCATCAATGTCTTCAACCTGGTCTTCATTTGATATCATATAATCTGTAATTGTTTCAAAATATAAAACATGTCCTTCTACACAGGTACATAGATTCTTCTGACTACCAGATATAAATAACATACATTTCTCATCTATTCTAAACTAAAATATTTTCTTTGTTGTTCATTACCTCATTACCTAATATTTTTAAAAAGCAATGTTTCACAATAGTGCGTGCTAGAGCTGAAGAACAAATTGCTCCGAAGTAGTGATATAAGCTGGCTGCCACGAATAAATACTTTAATACACTTTATAAATACTTTTAAATACTTTGAACCTTTTATTGCATGCTTAAGATTTTAATATAAATTGAATATGTATATTATTTATTTTAGCTATATTAACTTTACAATGTATATTTATTTTTTGTTTTTAAATGTTAATTTTTGCAGATGTAAAGCTACAATGTAGAGAGACCGCAAAATAAATCATTATTAATATTATTATTATTACTACGGATGTCACCGAAGTGTGCAACGCGTCAAAATATTCGTCTGTCTTTTAGGCGTTAAATGTGCAAGACTCCGCCCACTTCTATGCACGTTTTTTTCACATGTTTACCATTCTAATTTTAAACAGTCAATCAACTTATGACGGCAATTGTAGTTCAGAACCTGATTGGCTGTTTAAAATTAGAATGGTAAACATGTGAACTAAACATGCATAGAAGTGGGAGGAGTCTTGCACGTTTAACGCCTAAAAGACAGACGAATATTTTGACGCGTTGCACACTTCGGTGACATCCGTAGTATTACCTTGTTGCATTTGAACACTTTCATCAATCACATCAGATCCCAGGTCTATGCCACTTGATTGCAATGCATTTTCTATTATATTTCCCATTGATGATGATTCTAATGATGAAGTGCTATTAAATGATTCCTCCTTTTTATCTTCGAATTCTTCATATTGCCAACATGGTCCTCTGTGTAAAGCTACCCACTTATGCCCAAAGTGTGAAAACATGGTTTCCAACCAATGTGCATAATGTTCCTCCATACCCAATTTCTGGGTGGAACTAGCAGCAAAAAATCGCAAATTGTAGACAATGAGACCAAATGGCATTCGATTTAAAGGAATCCTTGTTTCAGAGCCACATTCTCTCCTTTCAAAACACTTTGAAATGCTATGAACAAGGTTTTTCTTTCCTTCTTCAAACAGAGTTTTCATTGCATTGACACTAAGATCTATGAAATCTGGCTGGATAAATTGAAACAAAGGCATCCCGCCTAGTTCTATGACAAACAGTTTATACACATATTGGACCAACTGCTTCTTTAATCTTGATGATGTCATGGATTTAAAAGTCATGATGAAATTGTTAATAATATCACCAACACTTTCTATGTGTGGAGAAGACTTCTTAAATGGTGATGTTGTAAATATTGGGGAAAGACCATCAGGAATATAAAAGTTCTTGATTAGGGTCCCGTGTTCGTGGTCATCTAGAAGTGTACTCTCCAAGATATAATCAATATTAAGATTTTCTTCAGCTTCAACTAGTGTCGGGTATTGTTTTGCCAGATGTTTAGAACCCTGGTTCTGCATGAAACACCTGAAAAATTGTTGCAGAAAAGCAAATCTTAGCAACAAATTCACTATACTACACAGCTAATTAAAATGACACACTTGAGAAAAAGGTGTTGGCCGGCAGGTTAGCTCTTGTCAACTGAAATCCTGGTCGAACAATTTGTCACTATATGAGCACACATTGCTACCACGTAAATTAGCAATATAAATCGACCTGTACATGAGCATAATTATGGTTAAATTTGGGATGTGTTCACAATATTTTTGACCAGGATTGTAGACCATTGTAGCTCAGGTATCGGAGGAGCCATGAAATCACAGGGCCAAAGATTCCATTCCATCTGGAGGACTGCTTCCAAGTTTGAGGATATTAAAGTCTAAAAGATTATTTACATTTTCGGCTTGGCATTTCCATCTACAAATGCCCTTCAACAACTGCAATGGCAGCAATCCTTGTTTCGATGTTTATGCATCAGTCAAATGCAAGCATGTCAATCCCCCCCGGCCACCGTGCCCGGGCATATGCTTGTGTAGTACGTCCCGGGGGTACGGCATTTGCACACAAACCTTTGCTCGGGGGTGGGGCATTTGAAATGATAATTAATTATATTCTATCATATTCTGTAAAAAATCCACAACATATAAATGAGTGCAAAATGAGTGAAAGAAACGAAGATGCAACCAGTTTAAAATCCAAGTTCTTTTTGGTTTTGAACAGGAATATGCCTATTTCAAAAACTATTTGAGCAATAATTTTTCTCAAAAAAGTATTCCACCAGTCCCCGGGGTGGGGGATTTGCCAACATCTTTCTGCCCCACTGCATGGCATTTTCACATGCAGTTTATCCCTACCCGGGCCAGGCATTAGCATTCTAGTCCACCAACCTCGCAAGCCAGGGTTTTTATCACACTTGGAGGCGAGGAAAAACCCTGGTTACCGCTGGTCACGTGACAAGCATCTTCCCCCGAAATCTGGGCGAAAATGAAAATAGCACTGATGGAGGGGGCAGAAGAGTGCACTTGAAATGTGTGAAATGTATTGAAATTTTTGCTAAAATGCTAACAATATTTTGTGACTTTATGATATTTTCCTCTCACCCCTCAGGCGATTAAATGCTAGCTTGTCACGTGACCAGCGGTAACCAGGGTATTTCCTCGCCTTCAAGCGTGATAAAAACCTTGGCTCTTGCGAGGTTGCTAGTCCACAAGCTTTTTCTACTAAAAACATCAGTCATAAATTAAATAGGCAGCATAGATTTAGTTTATACCTGTTCGATTGGAGTCACAGGTTTTGTTCACAGCATCTGCACATCCTTTCCAGAATTCTGGGTCTTTTGTTGATGGCCACTTGTTACTCCAAGCATCTTTCCAATATAAACATATATATTGAACAAGAGAGCTAGTTTCCTTATCAGACCATGGGATAGGCTTTTTTCTCAAACCAGTAGATTCTTCAAGAGAAAAAAGATTCTTCCTTGAGCTTGGATGAGGACCTACTGCTATTTTATTCTTCGGCTTACCAGGACTATCTCCGACTGGGAAGTTAAATGGTCTCTTAGATGCCATCTGTCACATAATGATAGTCACTCGAAGGGGCGCGTTGGGGAGCGATGGAAGTTCTAGAAAGAACATGGTATATAATTCACAACTATATACACTGATATAAAGTTTGCACTTATATTTGGGCAGGAAAAACGAAAAACTCAGACGTATTTAAATTACATCTCGACTACTACAAAAGTAGTGCCCCAATTCAGACGCTTTAAATACAAGCATATAAAACATTACCTTAAACTAGATGTAATAATATAAACAAGCAATAAATGGGCTTTCCACTTGTAACAATAATATCTGCAGAATATGCGATTTACAGTTTAAAACAAATCATTGACCTTACCTCAATTTATAGCTTCGTCCTCCATGTTTTCCGAAATTTGTGAAATTAACCTACCACAATGCTTTGCGATCGTATAGCGCACACCACCTGCAAGTTGTAGAAACGGTACAAACCAATTATTTTAACTCCGAAAAAGCTTAATTTGAGCAAGTTAACTTTGATAAAACATTGATGTTTTATTAATCAATGGTTTATCCTGTGTTAACGATGCTGATTAAATATTAATTTATTTTGAATTTTCTTCATGAATTATTAATGAATTTTACAAATATATATATATATATATATATATATATATATATATATATATATATATATATATATATATATATATATATAGGATAAAATAAAATTAAGGCAAATACTGTGATCACTTGGTCAAGAGAGAGCTCTACACGGCAGTTAATGCTGTGGAGCAATAATACTTGGTTAAGAAGAATAAAAATACAGTTTTAAAAAAATTCGGTGACTCGAGTTTCACGCTCAAGACGATCATCAGACTAAAAGTTTTAACATGCGAATATAACTATAAGTAAGAATGTTTACCTAAAATGTGAATAAAATTTAAGAATATTTTCATAAAAAATATATTTACATAAAAATTTACCAAGAATATTTACATAAAAATTTGTTCTGGTGTCTGCATTTGGACACAAGTTCAGCTTTTTTGTTCAATAAAAATCGTTTGTCGGCGTAAAGAATGCATAGTTTTTCTGTTAAACATAATTTGCATGTTTTGCTACCGCTTTGGAATGCATTTGCGTGTTTCAGGATTGACCATTTTATCTCATACTCCTGCTATTTTTCCTTCAATTCCAATGTGTTTTGAAAGGGCTGTCGTATATATATATATATATATATATATATATATATTATATATATATATAATATATATATATATATATATATATATATATATATATATAATATATATATATATATATATAATGAAATTCCCCCCATACTAAAGTAATTACTCACAACGCTGGATATGTAACCTTTTTTGCCCAGTAGTTATGGCTGTTGCAGAATAAGTTCGACAAAGCAATGTGGACAAGACGGGATGTCTACGTGCTCTTCCTCGCTTATTGGAGATTGAAAGGAAAATACTCTCCAACTTACCCTCATCATCTCGGTTTCTCTTGTATCTATATAGGATACCACCACTAACGTAGGACAGTTCCTCTTTGGCTGTGCAAAATATGGGGGTATCACGCGTGAAGGAAATGTCGCTGTTGTAGTGCGTTTTCGGCGCGGGTAAATGCACCAGCTGACCTTCAATTAAGTAGCAGAAGTAAACCATGAGTAGGTATGCTGCAGGCATAGACCACTTAGTCAGCACTTTTTAATTTATTCATGCAGAGCTCTGACCCCTAGATTTTAGTTTCCAGGGAACCCAGTTGAACCTGTGCGCGCGCATGTTCACCGGAAGAAAGTGTAATTTGTTTTTTCATTGGTCGGAGAGAAAAATGTAAACAGGTTTCGTGTGAACAGGAAACCGTAACAAGTGGAATCTTCTCATACATTGGTTCAATTTTTTTTCATGTGACTTTTCAATCAAAAAGATAACTTTACACAATGTTTACGGTAGTCTGTTTAGTAAGTGTACTTGTGAACAGTTGGTTAAAGAGACGTAAAGAGAACCATGGCACACCTGTTTGAGACGATGTATTGCGATGAAGTCGATTTTGAGAGAATAACTCACGATCGAGTGATAGACCTTGTTTTCACGGAGTTTGTACACAGACGAATGCAAAAGATTGAGAAACAAGAGACATGTATCAAGGTAGATACCGATGATGATCTTTGGACAAAGATGAGAGAGCATTGTGAGATAACCGTTGAAGATGATCGATGGCTGAACTATGCCGATGAAGCTTTGAAAGAGATTGATCGCGAAGACATTTGGCGTGGTGTTTTGGAGTGTTGTAAAATTGTAAAGCTTCCTCAACCGTCAATAGTATATCGACATTACTTCGAGACTCTGTTTAATTTATCGTGGATAATATGGAGTAAGATGTATTCTGAGATCGAGAGAACAATGAGCATTGAACATTTGTTAGATTATGTTATGTGTATCCATAAGTTAAAATCTCAACAGTCGACTTTGTAATGTGTGTTTTAATAAAACCTTTGAAAACTAAATGTATTGATTCGTCTTCTTCATTCTGTGTTACTTTGTGATAAAGGTAACATTAAGTATTTTTTCACAATGGGTACATGTTATAGTAAATCGAGTACAGACCTCAAAAGAAACAAGAATCACAATCGACAAAAAATGTTTAAGTTTGGTGTGAGCTTTGGTCGTAATGATATTAACCTTGAAGGTCATTTACAAATGGGGTATAATAGCAAAACCATTAAGAACTATGGGATTGTTCAAACTGTACCGAGTGTATTGGAAAATATTTCTTCTGAAGTGTCATGCCAAACGGTGCAAGAGGTTCAAGTTAGAGAACCTGAGATGTCATGAATACGAGCGGTGAAAAGACATTTTGTTCATTATGAAGTGTTATGCAGTGACCGAGATAACATAACATGAACAATATAGACGAATATTTGTCAAGTGTTTATTTAAGGGAAACGTTTGAAATGTTACTCTAAAAAGATCGTATCCAACATTTGTATATTGGTACAATAAGCTGACGGGGCTTGAGTTGTTAAAGTATACATAGACTAGAAAATATTGTTTTGTACGGAGAATAGAGAAAGTCTTCAAAGTTAGCCTCTTACAATGTTTTAGCGTTTTCAAGTTTAACGTTGATATAAAGAACACGTTTGATGTGATATTTATTTTGCCACGCAATAATAAAGAGTAATAATAATCTTAAGTCACAGTAAAATGACGTGAAAGTGTGAAACGTATAATGTTGTCAGTGAAATAAATCAATTAACTCATTCTGGTGACTTTTGAAATGGGGTGTTAAAGGCAGTACGACTGTTTCGTGTCCATCGAAGGAAGATCTGGTTGTGTATTGACCGAAGCAGAGATCACCGAAGCGTTTGTGAATAATTTACATGGCCTTGTCATTGAAAATCAATTAACGCGGACAATTCACTTGCACCGCGAAATGAATGATAAGAAACGTAAGATTTCGTGTTTATTACAAACTAGTAGAATAGAATACTGTCTTAACGTATCTCCCTTTACGAAATTACTTCAGTGAGATGAAGTATTATCAAGACGAACTCTGGCCTTAGTTTCTAATCGTCTGGTGTTATATTCTCCTGGTTGTTTGTGAGAAGATCAATTGTAAATTGCATTGATAATCAACGAGAGATTTAAAATGTTTGCTACTAACATTTGTGAATGTAGTGGAAAACGTGTGTTGGTAGAAAATTATCAATGTTCACAACATTAAATATATTGGTCGAGTTTTATTAGACAAAAGGATTATTATGTTTTGGGTGACATTACATCTAGAGACAAAGGTATCCATACATTAAACTTTGCCCTTTTCTTTTCGTGTTGATTGGTTGCGGAGGAAATAGGTATTGACCCAAACCATAATAGCTAAGGGATGATCAAAACGATTATTAAATATTCACATAGTCATAGCGTAATAAAAAACCTCATAATAAAAACACCTCGCAAAAAAACAAAGTGTGAAACGTAATTGTGTCGATGAAAATCGACTAACTAGTTTTCCCCCTTCAATTTACCCTTCGCTTTCAGCAACGTTTAATTCAATAAAACATTCGACTTGTCTTGTGTAAATGGTAAGTGTTTACGTCGTTCACATCGTTGGGACAATTGTAAATAATCTGCAAAATCAATTTGTCTATCAATGGACTAAAGCATACATGTCGAGATTGGAGAATATTGTTCAGCATGAAAATATATATGGAACTTTTTCAAAATCAGTTCCGCTGAGTGTGTCCATGATGTAACAATCCAAAACAATGTTGAGATAAAATGTTAAAATATTAACCGATTTAGTTTGACACACGACACGTTGTTTGTATTACCCAAATATAATGTAAACGTTGACAGGAAATTCATTAGATATTTGTTATATTTGTTCATGCGATTTTCCTGTTTTGCATGTGTAAAATATTGCGAAACGGTTTTAGAATGAGAAAGTCATAGTATTCTGTCTTTACATTTAACTATATGTGAATTTATCTTGTATCTAAACTTTCATTCAGTTTTCTCACATTTTCGCGAAAAAGAATAGGAATCAGAACAATGATCAACAGATTTAAAAGTCATAATTCATGATTTTAGAGATGTTAGGAATTATAATTTGCTCACTCGCGTTTTGTTCAATTGTTTGCATTTCTCATGTTTAACTTAATATTACACATTTTTGCTAATTATTCGCGCTACTGTAGTGGCACTGTTATTAGTCATTATTTTTGGGGTTCCACAAATCTGCAAAATTGTTCAATAAGTTATCGTCAGGCTTTTTCGAACCGTGAGGTATGTTGCAGGTCAATAGCCAATAGTTATTTATTTTCGACAGTTTGGTTTTGGTCGAGATGTTCTCTGACTCACAAAACCTACAAACATCTCGCCCAAAGGTAAAGCTGGTCCAAAAGAAAGAACTCACAGAACCGTGGACGAAACGTCAACATGCTCACAGTTTCACAGAGCCTAAGCGAATCAAAGCGATTTCGGACTTTCCTTTTATTGTCAATGAATCGCTGTCGGAAAAGCATTTGCGAGACCTACAAACCCGCAAACCATTGCAAAGTCTCCAAGATGAGAGAAACACAGATGACAGATCAATAATGAAGGCGGAAATATGGACAGCTTCCGAAGGACAGGGAAATAATTTATGCTGTGTTGACATTTATCTCGTGTAACTCCGTAATATTTATCATTATGAAACGTATTTTTGTCCGATTTAAATCAATTCTATATCGAAATGATCACTTGAATCTGGCGAATCGAACGCTATAGGTTTCGTCTACCTAAAATGTGAAGATCAGATGTTATATGAGAAAATGCGTAAGCGATTAAAGTACCCAAAATTCGTTTTTAAATTGAAAGGACATGGCTTCAAGATCTATTCGACGTTTGCCCGGTGATTCAATGCTTTTATGCCCATTAAACCGATGTAATTTCGTAACAGAGATGTTTCGTATACCTTGCCGTTGATTTTTATATAAGTTTTTGATACGTGAAGGCCTTCAATCGAACAGATATTAAAAAATAGAATTGCCATGTTTAGTGTTTACATTAAGACTTTCGTCTGCGTTGTCAGGCGTTCTGCATTGGGGGCAGGGCTAGCCTGCGTGCATCAGACGGCTGATTTCAATCATCAATCTCAGTTCTAGCCCAACTCTATACGTAACTACATTGCTTCTTAAAGTTTCCCACTTCTTTAAACGAGCGCTGCACAATGCCTTCAATACCTGATTACAGAAATAAGTAGCCCGAGTAAGCATCTGGACAGGCGTCTTGTTTATTCCTTAATTTGCTCATGTTTTTTCTCACTTTTTTCTCATTTTCCCATGTCAACACTTTGAATTAGTGTACAATGACATATTTATTTGGTTTTTCGTTTTTATGTTTAATTGCACTTGGCTAAATGCACTATCCGTGACGGAGGTAATTACGTGCAAGCATGCTTGGACCAGAATAAACGTGTTTTGGCGAAAGAGAAGAGTGAAGCACATAGTCTGAAAATGATTAAGTGATTGAAGGTGAATAACCGATTTAGAATTCTCACAATGTAGTTCAAACGTTATTATACTTTTATAAAAGTGTTTGCATTTAATTGTTGCAATGTTGGATGCAGATTGCAGTTCCAAGAAACAGTTTTTAATCAAAATGTGCGTAAATTTGAAATGTTGATTAATAAAATATTTTACGAATTTACGATTTTTTGGTGTTTTGTATGCTATCACAAAGTTTACTTACTATATTATAGAATACAATCAAGAGAGAAAGTCTAAAAAAGAGGATGCATTTTGAACATATGTTTTTTCAACAAAGTAAAATTTACAAAATACGAATTTCGAAACGTGTAATATTATAACAGAAACGTTTGATCAAACGTTCAGCAAGTTGAGAGTGATAATATGTTTGCGAAATATTATAGAGTGCGAAAATGTGATTCTTTTTTCGCTGGTACACATGTATGTGCACGTTTTTGCTCATTTAGTTGGTGAGTTTTTCATCACATTTACTCTCCTTTTTAAAGTTGCAATAATATTTAACGTCGGAATGTGTATCACTTTTTTCGCTGGTTCTTGAATGGTTAAACAACATCGTCGGTATTATTGACATGGATGGTTTGATATTTGCAAAAAGTTTCATTGCAAAGAACTAGTGTTCTTTTACGAATTGGAGAGGATGAAGCTTCTTCATTTTTTCTTCGACGTTGGAAAAATGTGCATGCACGGGCGATTTGTCGGAGAAAGACTGGTTTATCTGCAAATGGGTGCAAACCAATATTCACCATTTACATTGAGTGTTTGGAGAACATAATCGAACAGTTATAATCGAACATAAATAAGAGGAATGAAAATTCGAGAGACATGTGGGAATCACAATAAGGTGAACGCATTTTAATCACTGTTCAAAGTAGAAGTTGAAGCTTTTGGAAGATGGTTAGAAGAAACAACCGAGATAGCTTACACGCAATCATGCAAGATTACAAAACGTTTTTTTACGCGAACCAAAAGCTAAAAAAAATGGTACAATGAAATTCCTGGATTGACTTGTACTTTGATATGCAGCGTGAAAAAATGTTTGCAATGTTTTTCTGTAGACAAATTTAAAACTAGAACATCAAAAAACAACTAACAACATTAAAATACATTTTTTTTATTTACGCTGTCATAACAACAATTTGGAGGCCCCAATTGGTGAAATGCCGGGATTACTATGCTATACTTTTCGTGTTCCGTAGTCTCTATTATTGTCGTGTATCCATAACAAAATGGATGGCATCTTGTTCGGTCCATGCAGATGTGAGGTTGGGATATAAATACTCTTCATGTTGGAACGCGTAAAAGTCATCTTGTTTGAAATCCAGTTGCCGAATGAGAGCTGCTTGCTCCTGCTCTTCATTAAACACGAACATTTCCTCCAAGAACTCCAACTCCTCATGAGTATTACAATCCTCGATTACTAATTTCAAATCCATTTTCTACAGGTGAATCAGTATAGAGTTGGATAAAAAGACGTATCGATACCACAATTAAAAGCAAACTTACCATGAACTTGTTTGCTATGACGGCCACAACGTATCAATAGGTGTCTGTGTTCAACAATGAAATACGTATGAGCGGAGATGCGTATAAATGTCAAGTGAAAAAGAGACACATGCGCAGTAAATGCCAAACATTCGCATAAATTGCAATGAATGTGAAAAGATGTATAAATGAGTTACAAATGTATAAAAAATCATTCACAGGTTGTGACATATGGTGTGTTGTATGCATGGTTCAGAATAAAAACCTGCATGTTATAACAATCGGCTAAACTGGGATGGAACAATTGGTGCGATTGAAATAGACAAATTACATGCGTCAGACGGGACTTTCGGTCCCTTCAAGGACTAAAAAAGTCCCTGAACAGGGACACTTTTTATGTTGATGCAGTAACAGAGTGCACCAGTTCTAACATCATGCCGCGAAAGCGAAAGGACTGTCCAATTTGCGGTAAAAAAAGTCTACTTAAATTGTCCAACCATTTGGCCGACTTTCATCATCTCTCATCCAAAGACAGACAACCTTATCTCATTCGAGCCACATCTACTCCATTAGTATCTCTAGAAACACTTCTGGAAGGTGTGTTTTATATAGACTTGAACGGACACAGAAACAAGTGACACCCCCTCTTCTCACTAAATTAATAAACTGCACCAATGGGAATATGGGCATCCTCAGACGTTCGGATATAACTGATGACAAGAAAAAAAAGTTATACAATGCAAATTATATCAAAGATCAAATTGCTTCCTCGCCAGGAGACGCAGGGCAACAGGTTTATATTAAGGAAAAAAACGTTGGGACAAATTCAAAAACATTGTCTAAAAGTTGGGAACGTTTTTAGACCATATATTTAAATATTCAAGTCATCAAATAAAATGTTTTCTTTTTTATCAAATCATTTTTTTTGATACCTTCCTTTTTCTTAAGTAACGTGTGCATAGGTTAAGATCAGTACCAAAACAAACCATTTTATCGTCACTTGGTATAAGCACATTTCACAATGTCTTTTTATCTATCTTATCAATCTTATCGATTTCCTGTCAACGTTTACCTTTACGCAATACAAACAACGTGTAAAACTAAATCGACATGATTTAAACTTCCCCTGAAGTTTTTCACCGTCGAAATTTATAAGCTCGTAGACCGGTGGTCATCGGGATGCTGTTTCGCTTTAATAATATTAAATCAGGTAACATATCAATTGTATATCTGTCCTCACTGCCTGTAAGGTTAAATCAAGCAACCAAACATTCTAGGGTTTTCAAAAAGATTTTTTATTAATTCAAAAGTAAATTACACAGTTGGTTGGTAATACTTTAACTTACAGGCACACGTTACATAGTCCATTAAGCGATTAAAACTGTCTCATAGTTCTTTCTGTTTCAGAATACATCTTGGACCATATAGACGATGATAAACAAAGTCTCGAAATAATGCCTGCATGATGCATTTGATGGTTTGGGGTATTTTAAAATCTTGCAAACTTCCACGATACTGCGCCAAATATGTTCACGATCGATCATTGAAATCGCTCGCGCTGCATGGGTCAACCAACGTTAATCATGCTCATCCATGCTCCAACAATGTTCTCTCAGATCGCCTTCCGTTTCAATCTTTACTCATTCCCGCTCCAGTAAAGAAAACATTTTATTTGATGACTTGAATATTTAAATATATGGTCTAAAAACGTTCCCAACTTTTAGCCAATGTTTTTGAATTTGTCCCAACGTTTTTTTCCTTAATATAAACCTGTTGCCCTGCGTCTCCTGGCGAGGAAGCAATTTGATCTTTGATATAATTTGCATTGTATAACTTTTTTTTCTTGTCATCAGTTATATCCGAACGTCTGAGGATGCCCATATTCCCATTGGTGCAGTTTATTAATTTAGTGAGAAGAGGGGGTGTCTCTTGTTTCTGTGTCCGTTCAAGTCTATAAAACACACCTTCCAGAAGTGTTTCTAGAGATACTAATGGAGTAGATGTGGCTCGAATGAGATAAGGTTGTCTGTCTTTGGATGAGAGATGATGAAAGTCGGCCAAATGGTTGGACAATTTAAGTAGACTTTTTTTACCGCAAATTGGACAGTCCTTTCGCTTTCGCGGCATGATGTAGAACTGGTGCACTCTGTTACTGCATCAACATAAAAAGTGTCCCTGTTCAGGGACTTTTTTAGTCCTTGAAGGGACCGAAAGTCCCGTCTGACGCATGTAATTTGTCTATTTCAATCGCACCAATTGTTCCATCCCAGTTTAGCCGATTGTTATAACATGCAGGTTTTTATTCTGAACCATGCATACAACACACCATATGTCACAACCTGTGAATGATTTTTTATACATTTGTAACTCATTTATACATCTTTTCACATTCATTGCAATTTATGCGAATGTTTGGCATTTACTGCGCATGTGTCTCTTTTTCACTTGACATTTATACGCATCTCCGCTCATACGTATTTCATTGTTGAACACAGACACCTATTGATACGTTGTGGCCGTCATAGCAAACAAGTTCATGGTAAGTTTGCGATATACGTCTTTTTATCCAACTCTATACTGATTCACCTGTAGAAAATGGATTTGAAATTAGTAATCGAGGATTGTAATACTCATGAGGAGTTGGAGTTCTTGGAGGAAATGTTCGTGTTTAATGAAGAGCAGGAGCAAGCAGCTCTCATTCGGCAACTGGATTTCAAACAAGATGACTTTTACGCGTTCCAACATGAAGAGTATTTATATCCCAACCTCACATCTGCATGGACCGAACAAGATGCCATCCATTTTGTTATGGATACACGACAATAATAGAGACTACGGAACACGAAAAGTATAGCATAGTAATCCCGGCATTTCACCAATTGGAAGGGGCCTCCAAATTGTTGTTATGACAGCGTAAATAAAAAAAATGTATTTTAATGTTGTTAGTTGTTTTTTGATGTTCTAGTTTTAAATTTGTCTACAGAAAAACATTGCAAACATTTTTTCACGCTGCATATCAAAGTACAAGTCAATCCAGGAATTTCATTGTACCATTTTTTTTAGCTTTTGGTTCGCGTAAAAAAACGTTTTGTAATCTTGCATGATTGCGTGTAAGCTATCTCGGTTGTTTCTTCTAACCATCTTCCAAAAGCTTCAACTTCTACTTTGAACAGTGATTAAAATGCGTTCACCTTATTGTGATTCCCACATGTCTCTCGAATTTTCATTCCTCTTATTTATGTTCGATTATAACTGTTCGATTATGTTCTCCAAACACTCAATGTAAATGGTGAATATTGGTTTGCACCCATTTGCAGATAAACCAGTCTTTCTCCGACAAATCGCCCATGCACGTTTTTCCAACGTCGAAGAAAAAATGAAGAAGCTTCATCCTCTCCAATTCGTAAAATAACACTAGTTCTTTGCAATGAAACTTTTTGCAAATATCAAACCATCCATGTCAATAATACCGACGATGTTGTTTAACCATTCAAGAACCAGCGAAAAAAGTGATACACATTCCGACGTTAAATATTATTGCAACTTTAAAAAGGAGAGTAAATGTGATGAAAAACTCACCAACTAAATGAGCAAAAACGTGCACATACATGTGTACCAGCGAAAAAAGAATCACATTTTCGCACTCTATAATATTTCGCAAACATATTATCACTCTCAACTTGCTGAACGTTTGATCAAACGTTTCTGTTATAATATTACACTTTTCGAAATTCGTATTTTGTAAATTTTACTTTGTTGAAAAAACATATGTTCAAAATGCATCCTCTTTTTTAGACTTTCTCTCTTGATTGTATTCTATAATATAGTAAGTAAACTTTGTGATAGCATACAATACACCAAAAAATCGTAAATTCGTAAAATATTTTATTAATCAACATTTCAAATTTACGCACATTTTGATTAAAAACTGTTTCTTGGAACTGCAATCTGCATCCAACATTGCAACAATTAAATGCAAACACTTTTATAAAAGTATAATAACGTTTGAACTACATTGTGAGAATTCTAAATCGGTTATTCACCTTCAATCACTTAATCATTTTCAGACTATGTGCTTCACTCTTCTCTTTCGCCAAAAACACGTTTATTCTGGTCCAAGCATGCTTGCACGTAATTACCTCCGTCACGGATAGTGCATTTAGCCAAGTGCAATTAAACATAAAAACGAAAAACCAAATAAATATGTCATTGTACACTAATTCAAAGTGTTGACATGGGAAAATGAGAAAAAAGTGAGAAAAAACATGAGCAAATTAAGGAATAAACAAGACGCCTGTCCAGATGCTTACTCGGGCTACTTATTTCTGTAATCAGGTATTGAAGGCATTGTGCAGCGCTCGTTTAAAGAAGTGGGAAACTTTAAGAAGCAATGTAGTTACGTATAGAGTTGGGCTAGAACTGAGATTGATGATTGAAATCAGCCGTCTGATGCACGCAGGCTAGCCCTGCCCCCAATGCAGAACGCCTGACAACGCAGACGAAAGTCTTAATGTAAACACTAAACATGGCAATTCTATTTTTTAATATCTGTTCGATTGAAGGCCTTCACGTATCAAAACTTATATAAAAATCAACGGCAAGGTATACGAAACATCTCTGTTACGAAATTACATCGGTTTAATGGGCATAAAAGCATTGAATCACCGGGCAAACGTCGAATAGATCTTGAAGCCATGTCCTTTCAATTTAAAAACGAATTTTGGGTACTTTAATCGCTTACGCATTTTCTCATATAACATCTGATCTTCACATTTTAGGTAGACGAAACCTATAGCGTTCGATTCGCCAGATTCAAGTGATCATTTCGATATAGAATTGATTTAAATCGGACAAAAATACGTTTCATAATGATAAATATTACGGAGTTACACGAGATAAATGTCAACACAGCATAAATTATTTCCCTGTCCTTCGGAAGCTGTCCATATTTCCGCCTTCATTATTGATCTGTCATCTGTGTTTCTCTCATCTTGGAGACTTTGCAATGGTTTGCGGGTTTGTAGGTCTCGCAAATGCTTTTCCGACAGCGATTCATTGACAATAAAAGGAAAGTCCGAAATCGCTTTGATTCGCTTAGGCTCTGTGAAACTGTGAGCATGTTGACGTTTCGTCCACGGTTCTGTGAGTTCTTTCTTTTGGACCAGCTTTACCTTTGGGCGAGATGTTTGTAGGTTTTGTGAGTCAGAGAACATCTCGACCAAAACCAAACTGTCGAAAATAAATAACTATTGGCTATTGACCTGCAACATACCTCACGGTTCGAAAAAGCCTGACGATAACTTATTGAACAATTTTGCAGATTTGTGGAACCCCAAAAATAATGACTAATAACAGTGCCACTACAGTAGCGCGAATAATTAGCAAAAATGTGTAATATTAAGTTAAACATGAGAAATGCAAACAATTGAACAAAACGCGAGTGAGCAAATTATAATTCCTAACATCTCTAAAATCATGAATTATGACTTTTAAATCTGTTGATCATTGTTCTGATTCCTATTCTTTTTCGCGAAAATGTGAGAAAACTGAATGAAAGTTTAGATACAAGATAAATTCACATATAGTTAAATGTAAAGACAGAATACTATGACTTTCTCATTCTAAAACCGTTTCGCAATATTTTACACATGCAAAACAGGAAAATCGCATGAACAAATATAACAAATATCTAATGAATTTCCTGTCAACGTTTACATTATATTTGGGTAATACAAACAACGTGTCGTGTGTCAAACTAAATCGGTTAATATTTTAACATTTTATCTCAACATTGTTTTGGATTGTTACATCATGGACACACTCAGCGGAACTGATTTTGAAAAAGTTCCATATATATTTTCATGCTGAACAATATTCTCCAATCTCGACATGTATGCTTTAGTCCATTGATAGACAAATTGATTTTGCAGATTATTTACAATTGTCCCAACGATGTGAACGACGTAAACACTTACCATTTACACAAGACAAGTCGAATGTTTTATTGAATTAAACGTTGCTGAAAGCGAAGGGTAAATTGAAGGGGGAAAACTAGTTAGTCGATTTTCATCGACACAATTACGTTTCACACTTTGTTTTTTTGCGAGGTGTTTTTATTATGAGGTTTTTTATTACGCTATGACTATGTGAATATTTAATAATCGTTTTGATCATCCCTTAGCTATTATGGTTTGGGTCAATACCTATTTCCTCCGCAACCAATCAACACGAAAAGAAAAGGGCAAAGTTTAATGTATGGATACCTTTGTCTCTAGATGTAATGTCACCCAAAACATAATAATCCTTTTGTCTAATAAAACTCGACCAATATATTTAATGTTGTGAACATTGATAATTTTCTACCAACACACGTTTTCCACTACATTCACAAATGTTAGTAGCAAACATTTTAAATCTCTCGTTGATTATCAATGCAATTTACAATTGATCTTCTCACAAACAACCAGGAGAATATAACACCAGACGATTAGAAACTAAGGCCAGAGTTCGTCTTGATAATACTTCATCTCACTGAAGTAATTTCGTAAAGGGAGATACGTTAAGACAGTATTCTATTCTACTAGTTTGTAATAAACACGAAATCTTACGTTTCTTATCATTCATTTCGCGGTGCAAGTGAATTGTCCGCGTTAATTGATTTTCAATGACAAGGCCATGTAAATTATTCACAAACGCTTCGGTGATCTCTGCTTCGGTCAATACACAACCAGATCTTCCTTCGATGGACACGAAACAGTCGTACTGCCTTTAACACCCCATTTCAAAAGTCACCAGAATGAGTTAATTGATTTATTTCACTGACAACATTATACGTTTCACACTTTCACGTCATTTTACTGTGACTTAAGATTATTATTACTCTTTATTATTGCGTGGCAAAATAAATATCACATCAAACGTGTTCTTTATATCAACGTTAAACTTGAAAACGCTAAAACATTGTAAGAGGCTAACTTTGAAGACTTTCTCTATTCTCCGTACAAAACAATATTTTCTAGTCTATGTATACTTTAACAACTCAAGCCCCGTCAGCTTATTGTACCAATATACAAATGTTGGATACGATCTTTTTAGAGTAACATTTCAAACGTTTCCCTTAAATAAACACTTGACAAATATTCGTCTATATTGTTCATGTTATGTTATCTCGGTCACTGCATAACACTTCATAATGAACAAAATGTCTTTTCACCGCTCGTATTCATGACATCTCAGGTTCTCTAACTTGAACCTCTTGCACCGTTTGGCATGACACTTCAGAAGAAATATTTTCCAATACACTCGGTACAGTTTGAACAATCCCATAGTTCTTAATGGTTTTGCTATTATACCCCATTTGTAAATGACCTTCAAGGTTAATATCATTACGACCAAAGCTCACACCAAACTTAAACATTTTTTGTCGATTGTGATTCTTGTTTCTTTTGAGGTCTGTACTCGATTTACTATAACATGTACCCATTGTGAAAAAATACTTAATGTTACCTTTATCACAAAGTAACACAGAATGAAGAAGACGAATCAATACATTTAGTTTTCAAAGGTTTTATTAAAACACACATTACAAAGTCGACTGTTGAGATTTTAACTTATGGATACACATAACATAATCTAACAAATGTTCAATGCTCATTGTTCTCTCGATCTCAGAATACATCTTACTCCATATTATCCACGATAAATTAAACAGAGTCTCGAAGTAATGTCGATATACTATTGACGGTTGAGGAAGCTTTACAATTTTACAACACTCCAAAACACCACGCCAAATGTCTTCGCGATCAATCTCTTTCAAAGCTTCATCGGCATAGTTCAGCCATCGATCATCTTCAACGGTTATCTCACAATGCTCTCTCATCTTTGTCCAAAGATCATCATCGGTATCTACCTTGATACATGTCTCTTGTTTCTCAATCTTTTGCATTCGTCTGTGTACAAACTCCGTGAAAACAAGGTCTATCACTCGATCGTGAGTTATTCTCTCAAAATCGACTTCATCGCAATACATCGTCTCAAACAGGTGTGCCATGGTTCTCTTTACGTCTCTTTAACCAACTGTTCACAAGTACACTTACTAAACAGACTACCGTAAACATTGTGTAAAGTTATCTTTTTGATTGAAAAGTCACATGAAAAAAAATTGAACCAATGTATGAGAAGATTCCACTTGTTACGGTTTCCTGTTCACACGAAACCTGTTTACATTTTTCTCTCCGACCAATGAAAAAACAAATTACACTTTCTTCCGGTGAACATGCGCGCGCACAGGTTCAACTGGGTTCCCTGGAAACTAAAATCTAGGGGTCAGAGCTCTGCATGAATAAATTAAAAAGTGCTGACTAAGTGGTCTATGCCTGCAGCATACCTACTACCATGCCATTAAACTAGAAATACGTTATACGCAACACCCCTCGCCCGCTTACTGTTTGAAACTTTTATAGCGTAGTTGCTAATTTACTACTGTAATACAGTAATGTATAGTTATTTTAATTGAATTAGGTACAGTACTGCCTAGAAATAACCTAACACTGCGGTTGCGGTCATAGCGGTCAATTGGCGGTGATGTTGGGGTGGATTAGCGGAGGTTGCGGTCGACAAAACCAACCGCATGATCGACTAAACACTTCGGGTTCCGACCTTGTCCGACTATTCAGTAACGCGCGTGTGTCAATAACAGTATGACAGTATGCCGTCCCATCCAAAATCAAATATTACTCTCGGTGTAAAAAGTAGAGTGCTGTAAAAAGCGGACTTTTGATTTGTGAAACCAGTGAGTTTGTGATTATTATGAATGAATGAATAGTTTTCGCGTGGGCTACAATCTTCTTGAAAGATTTTGCGTTAAAGACGATCTGTCGGTTTTTTTGCGTTACGATCTGTCGGTTTCAGTTTACTTTCAGACGACTAGAAGTTCCGCATTGTGTCATTCTTTTCTCGGCCGTGATCAGTTTTAGATACGAACTTCCGAACGCACGTTTAAAACCCCGTGACGTTTGGAACGGAGGTAACCGGTCGGTTTCGCTAAACCTAGAGCTAGTCAGTTCGCCACACACATAAAGTCAGTTCGCTACACACATAAACGGAAAGCGGAACTATATTATCACCGAAAGCGCGTTGGCGATTCCGATGTACATCTCTGAGTCACACTTATTGTGTATAATTATTATATATTAGCAGCTATTTCAACAAAACCGCGTTAAAATTAGCTTGGAAAAAGACTAGTATTTGAATTATAGGTATTATTCAAGAGCATAAATGGCAACGCGCATTGGCGATGAACGGCATCTCTGTGAGCCATCACTTAGATTCAATCTAAGATTTATAACGCTCTTGCACTGTCATTATTTGAGGTGATCTGTTTAGTAAATACTTATTAAACAAACCAAGTTGATTGTCTTTTTAATAAAGTTGTAGCGAACTGACTTTATGTCTGGCGAACTGACTAATTTATGTGTGTGCGGAGGCCTACAGTAATCACTCTGAAGTCTCATCTAGGACTCCGCTCGCAGAAATGTTAGTATTTCGTCGCCATTTGGCAGTTCATCACTGCCTTTTCACTTTACTGTCGGTTCAGTTTTCTTTTAAACGCGTGCTTCGGATGTTCCGGAGTAACTTCGCACAGCAAAAAATCTGAAACTATTGTTATTAAAATCGACTTTAGCGGTTTGGCCCCATTTGCCACAACCTATTAAACTATCAGAAACAACCAAACGCTGGGACAGTGTTGTTGAGTTCTTCAAAAATCCAGCCCCACCCCCCGTTCCCCCTATCAATGTTGTATTTTTTGGTGTTTCAAACGACAACGCACACATAATTCTCATATAGTTAGATTGCATCATTTTATTCAACTTTGTAGGGGGGAACGGGGGGGATGGGTTCATATGTGTGATAATAGAATTTAGTAAAACTTGAGTAGGTAATAAATATGACTGTGTCCCGGCTACTTTTGGCCAGGATTGTCTGGAAAAAATTAACATAAATAAATGGTTGAAAAAGAGATTGAATAAAACCAAATGAAACAGCACTATATTACACTATTACTCACATAGTCGTCAACTAAATAATGAAATTAAATGAACTAAAATAATATGGATTGGAGGGATACATGTACGTTATATTTGGAATAAACTAAACCGTTAAAATAATAAATCCGTTAAATCACTAGTCACTAAACCCCTATAGATCACACTCCGCTTCACTGTTTTGCCTAGTTTATTTTCGACAACAGTGACATTTGATCTGTTCGGTTGTCAACACTACGTACTTTCAATAAATAAACAGTGCTCATGTACAGTGCTCGCCTATATATGTTGTAAATACATAGAAAGTTTTGGCGCATATACGACTTTAATCTGCGAAACCTGTTTCGCAATATCTCTGCGATAATCTCACGTATATTCCGTGCCGATTACACTTCGTTTTCATGTATTTTGCACAGTGCTCACCAAAGTGTGCTGAAATAATAACTAACCTTACTCTACTTTTAGATAGGATTGTGGTGAGCACTGTCAGAAATCACGCTAAATTACACTTGGTCGACGAAATACCACACTTGCATGGAGATGTAAAATAGCTAAGACAAATTTAATATTTTTTGGTTTATTACATCACATATACAACACCAATTTACAGACATTCCACTGAGCACTGTTGCTGAGAACTGTTGCGTCGAGCGCACACATACTTTACTGTTTAATAATGTTAATAATAACAGGTTCATATCATATGTCATATATCAGTATTTGTTTCTATAGCCTTTTGTTTTAACCATAATTTCTATTCGCTTTGGCACACTTTCAATCGTTAGATCTATTACATCGATAGGCATGCTACGCAAACATTCAATCACTCTTTCTTGAAATTATTCAAACGACTCTGACACGATATTTCTATTTCTGACCTCCTCACGTAAACGCCACTTCGCAAGATGAAAGATATTCTCAATGGGATTGATATCTGGAGACCGAGCACAAATCTTAAGAAGCTCCGCCTCAATGTCTGTCTCCTCTCGCAAACGTCGTGCAAACGCTGTTTGCTCTGCTGATATTGCATTACATTTCATTACTCTTCTGCCTTTAATCCTTTTGAACAAATTAATGGCTCAATTACCTTGACGTCACCAACTATTTCCCACAATCTTTTAATTATTAACGTAATTGTGTTCTAATTGAAGCGGCTTACTTCGCAATTCTGATGCATATTGTTATCATGTACATTTTCATGTGACAACATGTTGACACATGTAATTATCTTTCATATTTTAGCCCTATTTTTATTCATTTTGAATTGTGTTATTATTCAGACAGTAGGAAAGCGCAATAAAATGAATGCCTTTACCGCACACAAACATCCATGTTTCTTGTTTGTTTTGAATTGGGGAAGGCATGTCTGTTTCCAAACTAGTTCCCAGACTATTTCCTGTGAGTTCTCGAGGGAATATGAGCCTGATCGCAGGCTATATCGCGCGAATTTCAAACAATAAAAACGTAAACAATATTGGCGGACGAAATTCTAGTAGTTACGCAATACGCGGGAAAGTGAAAATGTCGGATATTCTTGATGAATACAAACAGCGAAAGCTAGCTTATAATTTGAAAATAAGTAACCAAAATCCCCTTGAATATGTGAGAAGGCAAGCTTCATTACAAAACGAATTCTTGTTTTGTGTGGAAATTCCATGGCCCTTACTGCTGATGTGGAAAGACCTTCTCGAAGGTACTTCCGGTGGCGGTGAAAATGTAAATTTCATCGATTTTCTTAACGCTACTGTAGTTGATGGATGGTTTATCGTGAACAGGGATTGCGAACGTATAGATGGCTTACTTCGTAGAATATCCAGTACCGCGACATCAACCTACCGAAGTGCACAGGGAAGGAAGCGAGCTTTGTTGAATGACAAAGTGCACAAATTCAGTGTCAGAAGGGGAGAGATTCAGTCAATGGAGATAAACAGATCTGAAGTAGAGAAGTGTTGCGAGGAAGTAGAATCATACAAAAGAAAGTGCCATCACTTGGAAGAGAAGATAAATCATCTTTATGAAGAAATGATGAATGAAAGAAGCATATTAAAAGAAGAAATAGCTGACCTAAATCATGTAAATGGAGAGTTGATAGATTATATTGAAACTCTTGAGAAGGCAGATTCTATCAACTGCCAGGGGAAAAGGTACCAGAAGTTGGAAATAAACAAAAGGGGAGAAAACTCCGGCTTCTGAAGAACAAGGCGCAATGTGCTCTATGGTTTTGTAAAAGCTTTGGTCTCGAACTAAGCCAAATTGAACTCCAGGATCAACTGGGTTGCAAGTACTCTCTGGATTACAAAGACTGCACTAGCGCTACCTCAGATTTGAATAAAAGTGACAAAAATAAACTTGAAAAAATTCTGTTCTTATTGGATAAGTTTTGTGTTGGGGACGAAGTTTACCACGAACTTACTTACCAATCAAATGGTTTGCCAAAATCATACCTTGTCAAGCAATTGAGGACAGATCTAAACAAGACCTACCATATTGAGAGAACACTTGGTGAGTACCCAGGGGCACAATTAGATTTTACATCTACCCTTACCCAGGGGCGGATCCAGAGGGGTGCCACCGTGGCTAAAGCCACGGTCAGATTTTCCTAATTAAATAATTAAAACTAATTACTACTTGGTTATAATTTAATAATAATAATAATAATGATAATAATAATGTTAAACACATTGATGAATTCTCGAAATCATTTATTTCGAGAAAGTTATAAGCATCACTAGCCAATTGCTAGCGCCGCGGAAAGCAATATTTACGGTCTAAATGAGCCCGCAATCGCCTCCGGGCAGCTGCGAAGGCCGAGGTGATGTCGAGTGTGATACCGACAGTTCAGCGAACCCGGAGCCACGGTAATAAATGCCGGTGCCACTGTTAAAAATGGCCGGGGCCACGGTAGAAATGGCCGGAGCCACGGTAGAAATGGCCGGTGCCACGGTTCCGATCAGGCCTTGTCCCAAATATAGTCATTTCAACCGGTGCCCTCTCCCAAATATAGGCATTTCACTGGTGCTCTGCTCCCAAATATAGGCATTTCACCGGTGCCATTGTTAACATTTAGCCTCTAGCCTGCTCGCTTCCCAGGCTGCGAGCAGGCTAATAATATAGTTCTTCATTTTATCGACAAAAATGGCTGGTCACAGCGACTGTCTCGGCGTCCTGCGTCAGCTAGTTCGATTGCTCAGTCAAAGTGACGATTCGTGTGAACAGGAATTGGTTTCTTTGCGGAAGCAGTGCAAAAGGAAGGTTTTGGAGGGAAAAAATCGAGTGAAGCGCGATTTATCTGTTTGTTTATATGCAAATGTCCAAGAGCCAGAAGTTGCGGTCTGATCAACGCTTCCCAGTAAGGTATGTACTTATAAATGCCATGCATATATTAATATATACATATCTAATAGTGTTTTAATGTAAATTATGTAACATGTTCATTAGGGATAACACAATTGTTACGAAGTCGAAGAGCTGAGTAATAGCCTAGTCTAGTGCAAGTTATTAATCGAATGAATTGAATATACATAACCATTTGACTCGACAAGTATTAATTATAATTGTACACTAGTCGAGTAGCACTGCTGTTTGGTTGCTTATAAGGTATTTTTCATCGTTATACTTATTTACAAAAACATTTATCAATTTGAACAAATATCGAATAAAACTGAATAATATATCCTTAGTCAGATGTAACACATTATATTCTTATACAATGTAATACAATATGAAATAATAGTACTAAAAATACTTACTTAGTTGCTTGAACACTATTCAGCTAAAGCACTCGTATTAAATAATTGATATATATTTCTAAATGTAAATACAATGATCGATGTTCTAATGTGACCTACTGTGATCTCAATATTAATGTGCTCATATTATACAAATATCCCTTACAGAAAAAGTCTATAGGCGTCTATAGGCACCTATATGCGTCTATAGGCTAATGGGGGTTTCATTATAGGTCGCCTATAGAAAATGTTCCAATTTCCTATAGGTTCTCTATAGGATCTTATAGGTTGCCTATAGACATGCCTATAGGCAAGCCTATAGACTTTTTTTGTTAGGGATGTGTTTCTTTATATTGATAATGATGATATTGTACGGTAGTTGAAAAATAATTAATTTATCGCTGATATCATAATTTAAGTGTAAGAACTCAACTATACAATTTTAGTGATTGACCTATTATTCTTAATGCTCTGATAGATTAATATCAAAACCAGATACTTTAATCATAATTACAGTATATTTTATTATCTATATTGTCAAATTAGTTGATTAAGTCATATTAAATTATATCCTTTAGTTTAGGTAAGTCAATTACTGTACATGTAGCCATATGTAACAAATTATTCAATCTTATTGTGTTACATGCAGCACCTGACACCTGTATGCATTGTATTTATATTGACGTGTAGCTCTGTAATGCATGATTACAGTGGTTATATATATTATATGCTCAAATAAAAGTATAAATAATCTAATGTTTACTTAAAAAATAGGCTTACATTTGTAAGCATAGCTAAGATTTATTTATATTATTTATCATAACATTTGAACTGTCTATTTTGCTGGTTTGGTGGTCAACCTACACATCTATAAACATTTTTAACTGTCTATTTTGCTGGTTTGGTGGTCAACCTACACATCTATAAACATTTTTAACTGTCTATTTTGCTGGTTTGGTGGTCAACCTACACATCTATAAACATTTTTAACTGTCTATTTTGCTGGTTTGGTGGTCAACCTACACATCTATAAACATTTTTAACTGTCTATTTTGCTGGTCAACCTCCATATCTATCTACATTTTTAACAGTCTATTTTGCTGGTTTGGTGGTCAAACATTTCGAACTGCATTGGCATCCCCATCGTATTGTACACTATGTTGGTTTTGGTTGTCGTTACGATTTTACTTCTGGGAGGGTGCTTATTAAATTGATTTTTTGTTTTGAACAAAAAAAACTATTTAAAACATGTAAAAAAATGGCGGCTGGTTTCAATGCAAAATAGCGGCTGGATTCGACGCAAAATGGCGGCTGAAATTCATTTTACTAATAAACTAGTCGATCTTTCTTGGCTAATAATTGACCGTAACCCAAAAGCGTACTTGGAAACCACATGTGCACTAGTTACTTGCTTGCGTATTGTTACTCAGTTTCCGCTTGATGCAATCAATATTATGTGGCTGCAGTTTTCCCACCACTTGGAAGTTTGTAAACTGGAAAAACGCGTCTTAAGTATCTACAAATCTACCATTCAGAAAGACTCCAAAACTGTCGTAAATAAGCAGGAAATGCCATTTTAAGACCTTAATTTTCAAAAAATTTCCGGGGGGGCATGCCCCCGGACCCCCCTAGAAAGGGTGCGCCTACGGCGCACAACGGACTACTAAAATTGGTGAGCACCGGTCAGATTTTACTCTAGATCCGCCTCTGCTTACCGCCCATGTGGAGGAATTGTTATTGCATAAGCCGGAGCTAACTAGTGGCACGGTTCAAGTAAAATTGAGTGGAGATGGTGCCAGCATGTCCCGATCAACAAACTTCATGATGATATCATTTGCTCTGCTACAGTTGGATGAAAAAGTTATGTCATCCAAAAGTAACAGAACTGTGGCAATAATTAATGGACCTGAAAAATATGAAACCTTAAAAGGTTCATTATCCAATTTATTCAATGAAATCAATGAATTCATTAGGATTGGAACTATAATTATCAATAGGGAGCATGTGAAGATTGAATTTTTCATAGGAGGAGACATGAAATTTCTGCTGATGATCATGGGCTTGAATTCAGCAGCATCTGATTATGCTTGTTTGTGGTGCAAAATCCATAAAGATAACAGGTGGGACCCAAGCAAGAGTTTACAATTTTACAACGAGGATCCCAATAAGAGGACTTTAGAACAAATTAAAATATCTTCACAGTCCCAAAAGAGTTTTGGTTGTATAAAGGAGCCCCTGTTTGATATCGCAATAGATCATGTTGTGCCAGATGAACTTCATCTGCTTTTGAGAGTCACAGACAGACTTCTTCAAAATATAGTTGATGAAGTCCTAGAAAAAGATGTCATTGATGACTTTAACAAGCCTAAAGGGCAACCTAAAGGAGTCGGTTTGACAAATCTTGTCAAACAAATTAATGACTGTGGAATTCCATTTAAAGCATGGTACAAAAAAAATGCAGATGGTTCTTCCAGCAAGATTTTGGAGTATACAAGTCTTGTTGGAGCCCAAAAAAAGAAACTTCTACATAAATTGCCCCCCAAATTCCATGAATTACTCTATGCAGACACATGTGTAATTGTTGTTAATATATGGACAACTTTTGAGAGTTATTACAATCTCATATCTGATTTCAGTTTAAGCAGTCATGCTGCTATTGATATATTCGAGAAAGGGAAATCATGGATTGAACTATTTTGTTCGTTGAGATTTCTTCGACCAGGATATACGAGGGCAAGGGTGACTCCTTATATGCATGTCATGGTTTACCATGTTCCATATTTTGTCCAGAAGTATGGTTGTTTTAAAAAATTAACTGGTCAGGGGGTGGAAAAAAACAACGATGACGCTAAGCGGACAATGTTTCATAAGTCAAACAAATGGGATGCTGCGAAAGACATTCTCTGTCTTGAAAGCAGGCAGTGGGATCTCAAAGAGTGTGAAAGGCAGAATGGGATTTACACAAAAAGGAAGCTTGAATATTGGGATGGGGACATCATCAAGATCAGAAGAGAGAAGAGATTTCTTTCTGAAGCTTATACCTCACAAGTTGATCATGAAGATGACAGGGCAGCTCCAGCAATTAGTGAAGATAACAATGTCATTGAGTATGACAAATTTAGTGTTAAACAGTTAATTAGCATTGCCAAGGAAAAGGGCCTAAACAGGAAAGGCCTTTCAAAATTCAAGAAAAGAGAACTTATAGCTCTTCTTGAGGAATATTCATAAATATTTAAACACCTTATTGACAAATTGTCACATGTTACAGTACACTGTAAAACCAAAATAACCACAGTATTCATTGATCCTAGTACTGACAAAACCAACAAAGACCACTGTACAGGTATATGAATATAAATTATATGTTAGGCCCTGATTATATGAGGTGAGTTAGCCCGGCTGCTGGGCTAGCTCGGTAACCGGGCTGGCCCGGCAAATAATGTAAACTTAACTAGAACAAACAATTCAATTACATGAAAGTGAGCCAGCATGCTTACTGGGCCAGCTCGCTTCAAGCCAACTGGGCCAGCTTCAAGCGAGCCGAGCAAACAGCTCGCCTCATGTAATCAGGGCAATACCGGTCATCAGAAGGTTACAGGTTCGATTCCTGTACGGTATTTTTATGTATTTTTCTGAGGATATGAGCTTGATGATGGTTCACGTATCGTTTGAATGTTGGTGTTAATGATATCATTGACTTGCTTCTCAAACTTTTCACCTACTCAGAAAATGTTACCGGTTTGATTCACTTACAGGTATGGGAGTCAGAATTTTCTGAGTTGGTAAAAAGCTTGGGTAGCATCATTAATTTGTTTCAACACAGAGTGATTATGTACTGTACGAATAGTTTAATTAACATGATCGAATTTTTATAAAAGTTATTGAAATTTTTTCAACATATGAACTTGGTATTTCTACCATCTGTTCTCCTTCTTTCTTGTAATTTTTTGGTGACTGGCCTAGAAAGATCCTCATCTTTACAGGAAACCGCACCTTTACTCCATCTCCATGGCGACTCATTAGTTTGTTCCAGTCATCCGGGAGCTTGCAACGGAAAAAGTCTTTTGCCTCGAATAATGTCCACTGCTTTTGTTCAGCAGCTTTACCCAAGCCATGGAATAAAAACCGAAAGACATCATGGCGAAACTCAAAAGATATCCTCTGTTCTGGACCTTTGTGTCTAAGGGAATCTGTGACCGCCCTCCTCAACCGGTCAACACACTCTTCCACTACTTCTAGAGGAGGCTTAGGCTTCTCAAAGTATCTAATATGTAGAGTAGACAAAAACATTGTTAAATGTAGGAGGTTTTTATATTATTTATCCTATCATAACTTCACTCGCATTGATACTGATCACACAGATTTACAATTACAAATGTGCAGTACCTTAAAGAGGCATGGGAGATATGTTCTTCTGGCTCCCAGGTATTCTGGAAAGAACTGTAGCCTTTCCATTTGACCAGGTATTTGTTTCCCTATAGTCAAGTACATAGTTTATATTAGCATTTATTTAATACATGTAAAAGGCATGGGTTATTCGTCCGACATCTTTTAGGGATAATTAGGGTGTTTTTAAGGTTAATTTTAGAGTTAAGATTGAGTTTTTTGGGGATATTTAGGGGTTATTTTTGTCTAAATGTACGTACAATAACTACAGCGTTTCTAAAACTCCCAATTACTTGCCTCCTTATCGCGTCTTCTAGCGACCAGTCGTTCAGCCTGAAACACGCCAAGTGTTTTTGCTCTCTTCCTGTTCTTGGTTTCGTCGTACAGAATATCTACGGAGCTCAAATTATTCAGTATATGATATGGAACACGATTTCCATATCTTGCCGCCATTTTGAATTCGGTAGGCTATTATTAGTGAATTACCGCTGAATGAGAACGGCGGCGCAAAAGTCCCAAATTTCTGGTGATGCTAAGGTTTCCGTAAAGAAGGAAAACCAATGGAACGTCCAAAGCATCGCTTGAAGGTATTAAAGGTTTAATAATTATTGGTTGATCGGTAGAATTTTAAATCGGTAGTAGCGTGTATATAAATCCTCCTGTTGAAATGCTTATAAATTCAGATGGCCGGCTGTCGTAAAATACGAACCAAATACGAATGTAAACAAAAAGTCGCTTTAACGAGAATAATATATTGACCTGCGCGCTGCGCTTAGGCAATTTATTCGTTACAAGAACATTTGTTATGCATTGCGATAATATTTTGATATTAATATTAATCAGCATGGTTGAACCTAATGTTCGGCACACGAAGAAGTTCGACGTTTGAAACGGGTCATTGTTCAGTTTGATAGTGATATTGCCAGTGATATATGCACGTGCATATATTGTTCGATTTGGACAGTAGTCTCGTCCGTAAAAAATGACGTCCTCGAACGCGTCTTTTACCGCTAAGGCATTAAAACAGAACAAGAGCCTCTTTATTTTGTTTGGCTCTCGAACAAACTGGCAATAACGCGAATTTTCATGCCTCCAACCAATTAGCTGCTCGCGTCTGACTCGAGATATGAACGGCGCATTCATCGACCAGTTTGATATTTATTTTCAGCAGATGCTAATTCGTCATCGTTTTCATTGTTTCCTCGATGAACTTCAAGTGTTCCTTTTTCAAAAGCGGTTTTCTTCAACTATATACCGAGAAAAATATAAAATTTAAAGCCGATCTCGATGTTTGAATTCAAGGATGTTCGCGATTTTTGTGATCGGAACTGATGAAGACCAAAGCGAAACAATTCGTTCCCTGGCGTATTGCGATAATTTCCCCATTATTTACGAAACGATGCAGTGAACCTTATGGTATGGCGCGGTTTTCCAAATGGCCAAAGGACGCCAAACTTCGGAAAAAGCTACTCGTTCCGGAACGTGTCGTATAATTTCCGACTTGCGAACCGCGCTTGCTTGCGGAAGGTTAAACCTAGGTTAGACCGAGGTGAGACCGAGGTTCAACCTAAGTTTGACCTAGGTTTTCGTTAGGTTACTTCTAGGCAGTACAGTATTAGCCCATTTATTTGCAAAAACTGAATAGATTTGCAGTGGACAATATCTCTGAGAGCTCGGTGTTGTTTGAATTTAATTCTTCCATAGGACATTAAACTAAATAGCATAAACTTTTTAAATTTTTGGGTGCTGCACATGCACTGAACAGAATAGTGGTGGGGAAGTTTACTGATGTTTCTACCATACATCACTTAGAAAGAAATTACAGTACTTGTCTCACGCTATTGATGATTCATCAAGGCCGGCGAGAGCAAAACCCGGGCCCCAGGACTGATATGTGTACCCCTCCCCTAAATTTCCATGAGATGTATGAATGAATGATCCCTTAATTTCAAGTATATATTTTTAGATACCTCATACCTTCATAATGTTATTGTATGGTAGTAACGGTACAGGCATAATATACAATTATTGGATGAGGCTGAGCATGATATCAAGAATTATCCAGCAGAATTATCTGCCAAAGCAGATAACTTTCACCGAGGTCTGGATAACTATTAATATCATGCGTAAGCCGAATCGAATAAATTTTTTTTGGACATTGTTCAAGATAGTCTTACTAAAAATATACAAACAAATCTACTACAAGCATCTTTTACTTTGTAATTTTTGTCCGCTTTGTCCTAGTGACGTCATCAGCGTTCAATAATTTTTGTTTTGGACACGTCCGTGCAATAATTCACAGTATTCAACAGAAATTAGGTCGCACCTGCCAGAGATTGAGAATTCACTGGAGTATGTTGACCAATAAGAAACGAGAATGATGTTTGAATGTATAATAAATGGTTTTAGCCAGCGGAATTAGGGAACAGTGTTGATGTGAACGGGTAATTCATGTTACCGGTAGGTACGGATAATGGTTGCAACATTTCATTGGTCTGCAGAATACACCAGTCACAAGTGATTGATGTTGTGGGCGGGGGGTTGATGGATACTTATCATTTATAGACCCTCTCTCACCGACCTTGTGATTCATGAAATAATCAACTCAGTAGTATAAAAAGACACCAAAGGCTGTTAAAGAATGAAGGAAGGAAGTGCATCCTCTTTATTATTCAAATGTCTAGGTGTGCATATAGTGCAAATGTATACGCGTCAATTTGGTTTTAATAAGACATATTAGGGATTCTAATCTTTCCTAAGTCTGCACATGAAACTAATAGGTTAATAGAATCCCTATGATTGGTAGCATGCTAGTTCAGAAATGTCTTGAAGGCATTTTACCACCATTTATAAAGAACAATTTTAATCTCAATGAATCTGTTCATTGCATACATATAGGAGCATTATATATTGCCTTAATTGACAATACTGCATTTGTAGGATTTATACAACTTTCAAATAATTAGTTTTTGTAACATATTGTACATATATATGTATATGTGTAATAAATTTATATTTGTAATAAATAATAATTGTAATTTGTTAGGAAATAGGACCCCATCAATACCAGTGTTGGAATTGAACAGGCTATTGTATTATTCTTGTTATTTTTATTATTATTAATAATGCCTAAACTTTTCCCAATCCCAGAGTGTTGTCAGACTACATGTATACCGGTTCCAAACCTCTTATTCT